>CM068706.1:10442500-11100000 GCA_035079005.1 Fraxinus americana | reverse complement strand
TTTGATACCCAATAAATTCGGGCCATGATGTTAAATCGATTTTCGTGTTGGATTATATTTCATAGGTCTCGACGAATGACTGAAGTTGTATATCGACACCACGATTGTGTAAACCTTTCACGTAACCCACTTGGGCCATTTGAAACAGCTTAATTATATTAGTGCTGCTCATGGCCCAACCCAATCCTGGATAGCTTCTATTATCTGTTGACAGTCCACTCATTTTCTATTGAGCCTAATTAGTTCTAACCCTAAAAACCCATACTTCATTCCTATATATGAGCTTGCCCATTACTGTTGTAGTTCGAGAGATATTATATAGCCCCCTTTCATTTGAGAAGAGAACCGGCGATTATTTGGCTTGCTTTGTGCTCTGCCTTCCTACTTCGTGCTCACTGCCTTCTCCAGCCTTGGTAGCTTGTGGCTATTATATCCTCCATTTCTAGTCCTTTGTAGACAGATTCAAAGCAATCGGATTGGGACTTTGTTTAGTGTGTTGGTTTGTGGATTGGGTTTGTCGATCGTGGTGTTGATTGGTTTTGAGACTGAGCCCGGATCTTGAATCAATAGAAGGAAATCACTTACATATGGTATCAGAGCCAGGTTTGGTGTAGTTTCCAGCAAGCAATCGACCAAAAATCAGCAGAAAAAGTCGAGCAGAAAACTGCCCAGATTTTTCTTCAAAAATCGGACCTGCAATTCAACTTTCCGGTGAAACTAGCGACTTTCTGGAGAATCCAACACCACATGAGGACTCTGCAGGTGGAGGCGGTGCTGCTGACCAGCGCGTGGAGGCTCTTCTGAAAACGGTTTCTTCAGGTAGTTTGTTATATGATTTCCTGAATGTATTGATATATTTGGTTTAGTGTTTCAGGTTGTGCAGGAAAAGTTAGACGATTTTGCCCCTACGTTCAAAATTCAATTGTCGTTCGGTTGATTGACGCAATTGCTGGAGACTTTAGGGCGAATAGTGAGGGCCCTAAAGTGTTAAAATTATATTTCTCGAAATTTACGGATTCGGATAAGTCCGCTCTGGTAAATTGGCTTATCCTGTTTAAATTTCAGCATTAGCGCGTCATCGTGTGGGGTGACATTAGGATTGGGTTACCATGAAGGGGTAACCATTGCTTGTGCTAGAAATTTAGGAATTAATTGCTTTATTTGAAGTGTTAAGTTTTGACTACAAGTTGGTAATTATTTTTGTGCTATAACTATTGTTTAGTCACTGTGTGAGACTGTATTGCGTAGAAATTTTTTGAATTTTTGTTTGTATATCTTCGTGTTGCATTGATTATCCTGTTAGAACACCTTGGACTTAACTCGTTCGAAACGTTCCCTTGATCTGAGATTTTGAGTCTCACGAAACCCTAGGAATCTAGAACGGTGTATATTGCTACCTAGGGTTACTTTATGTGATCTATTTGTGTAATTTTGGTTATTCTGTTTTTCAAAATGTCGTCACATTTTGAAATTGGGATTTTCAACGGGAAAGGGGATTTTTCAATTTGGCAACAAAAGATGAAAGGTATTTTGGTCCAACAAAAAATTTCAAAATTCATTGATGGCAAATTTTCGGAAAATTTTACAAAAGCACAAAAAGAAGAATATGATGAACTTGCATACACTTCTATCATTTTACACATGTCTGACACTGTTTTGAGAAAAGTTGGAAAGCTCGATCCTACCAAAGAGTTTTGGAAAAAGTTGGAGGATTTATATTTGTTTAAATCTACTCCTAATAAGTTGTACTTGCTTGAAAGATTTTTTAACTTTAAAATGGATCCTTCAAAGGATCTAGATGAAAATTTGGATATTTTTAACAAATTGGTGTAAGACATCGTTAACTGTGATGAGAAAGTGTCTGAAACCTATAAGGCCATTATTTTGCTTAATTCTATGCCTGAGTCATATAGAGAAGTTAAAAATGCGATTAAGTATGGTAGGGATACTTTAACTCTCGAGATTGTTATCGATTCCCTTAGGAGTAAGGAAATGAAGATTAAGGCTGAAAAAGAAGATAAGAGAAATGGCAAGTTGCATATGATGAGGAGTAGAATGAAGTTTAAACAGATGAGTTTGGGTAGAGCTCGAGATAGTGGTGATTCGAGTAGTGACTCGAGTGATGATGGTGGTAAGGAGAAAAGCAAGAGTTGGGACAAGTCTGGTGGTACACAGTGTTACAGCTGTGATAAGTCTGGACACTTCATTAGAGATTGTCCCAAGAAGAAGGGTAAGTTAAGAGGCGAGACGAATTTGGTTTTAGGGTGAGTGATGACCCTAGTGAACCCTATTGAGTGTTACCCTAGTTACTGCATTTGCATCCGTGTGTAATCCTTTCTGCATGTGTGTGATTGTTCATTTCTGCTGCATGGCTATATGTTGCATTTCAATGTGTTTGATATGTGCATTGGCATGAATTGGAGTGATCTTATTACTTGGTATAATGTGTTTGCATGCATAGTGGCTATGATAGCTATGGCGTACTCTGTTTTGCTCAGTGAGAGGGTGTGGTAGTGAGAAGTTAGGGGGCCAGCCATTTTCTCCTTCATCTTTGTGAGGCTATGTGGTTTTGTGAGATTGTGTGAGGCAACCTGTGAGGGTTATCTTCGTTCTCTGTGTGAGTCTCTTTCGTGAGTGTTGTGAAGTAACCAACTCTTTCTTCTATTCTCTTTGTGAGTACCATCTTCACCCTTCCCTTTATGGAATTAATTTTTTGTGAATTTGTAAGAGCATTGGTGTTGGAGTAACATTGTGGTGCGTTGGTCAATTTAAATTGAGCCCTAACCTTTGTGGTCGCCGAGTGGATTTGGGATGCATTACCAGTGTGTGTGTATGTGTGAGAGTATATCTTTTGATAAGGTAAAGTATAGATGTTGGAATTTTGTATTGGAAATTGGTTGTGACCAATTGAAATGATTTAAGTAGAAATTCCTTGTTTGGTGAATGAGAAATTAAGCCAAACTTAAACCACTTAATACTTGAAATTATTGGAATTGTGTAGAATATTGTGGAATATTCTAGAGAAAGTAGATGAAAAGATGTGTCTTTTTATGTGGATCATGACTCTTGGAGAGCATTACTTTTGGTATGAGTAACTTCCAATAATTATGATTATTCAAGAGGTGTGTCTCTTGGTATGGATGTTCCAACTACTATACATATGGATTCCCTATGTATTTGGATTAACTACACAACAAACAATTCATTTGATAGTTTCATTTCATGGTTACTTTAGTTTTGCATAAAACACTTTGTAGAAGTGATTTTTTCTTGCATCAAAATCATGGTTATAGTAGAGAGGGAACTCCGTTCGAGTTCGTTGGTCCAAGTCATTTGGAGTGCTCCTATGGCTTGACGTGGTCGTTGTATCTTGGGAGATGATTGCCGAGAAACCGTTAGCACCGATGCGGGGCAAATTCATCTTAAGGAAAAAGTGTCAAACACTTGCCTCGACCGATCGCATCACTTGCATTTCATCTTTCTCATTTCTGATTTTATTTATGCTTAATTTCAGAATATGGTTAATTTATTTATGTGTTTTATTGAAGGGTTTGAATTGAAGAATAACATGCGTTCACTCACATTGGGAAGTGAAGAATTCATATTATTATATTCGAAGTCGGTAAATCGCTATTTTATCTTCTCAAATCAGATTTCGGTAAGTCGAATGATGTTTCGATTTCACGCATATTAACGGCATGCTCTTGATGAATATAATATGCACATTATCGGTGTAATATCTCCTACAATCTTAAGATGAATTTTGTTTATGTGTGCATTTCATATTCTAATTTCTTTAGAATCTGATTTTTCACGTGCAACCTGAAAATATATTCACTGTCAATTTAAATGATGAACACAGAAATTGGTTAACGACAACGGATCAGTGGGTATGTGAAGGGCATATTTTCTATGTATATTTTTCCGTTGCATATGATGATTCTGTGTATAATTGTTAATCGATCCGCCAAAGTGCTGTGCATCTTTGCTGGCACCTTTTGATCCAAAAGATGTCTATATTAAAGTTAATAAAGCTTATATATATATATATATATATATATATATATATATATATATATATATATATATATTAAACTGTGTGCATGCCATCCATTGGTTTGGATTTGTATAATTCAAGTATTGGTAAATTATGATTTATGAATGATCTAAAATGGTGGCTGTTGAATGCAAAATGGAATATATTTAATAATCAGATTATGCTCATGTCATTTACCTTGTGTTCGCTTTTGATGGAAATATGAAATATGAAGGGGTTCTTCATTACCCTTGTTGTTATGTGGTATGTGTATGCATGTTAAATCTGAATTATTATTGCACACATGTGAAATTGATACTGAGTTGAGAAATAATCAAATTCGATTGAACGTTGTTCAATAATTTATCGAACTAATATGACATGTTTGAGGTTTGTACCAAATCAATGGTTGACCATTTGGTCTTGGTTAATTTAATTGATCGAGATTGAGATCAATGATGATATCTCTAAATATGGAAATGTATGGAGTTCCTTAAGATATTGATATTCCTAGTCACGACATGTGTTGACTAAAATGGAATATGTCGTGTTGACTAAAATGGAATAAACTTATACAATGATTGTATAAATGTTGGAAGAATGCCAACTAGTTATTGAAAGTATATGAACTTTCATGATTATTCCTTTTATTGGAATATGGAAAGCCTCAATAATTTGATGAAATTAATTGAGATGACTTATGCAAATTATGGGTGTATTCTAGCATGACTATATATAATCTTGTCACAATGAGTATTAAGTCACCTAATCACGTTGTGGAAAATTTATGAAATAATTTAGGATCATTTCATATGAGAAATCAAGACTCTTGAAAATAATTATTTTCCGAAGGAAGTATCTCTTCATAGAGATTGATTCGAAGAGGTGTGTCCTCTCGTTGGGTTGTGTCTTTTGAGAACACAACTATCGAATCGATGGATGATTCGTTCATTAAATTTGAACATGGTGAATAAGTATTATTTAATATGAAATAATGATATCTTGTAAAATGTCACAAATGTGATATGTTGCATATGTTGGGAGAAATTGCAATTCTTGTGAATCACGATACTTAGTCTTCTTCATTGTTGAATTTAACTTCAATATAAAACCAATTAAGTTGGTTTATGCTTGAAAAGTATTGTTGGTCTATGTAATGACCTTGATCAAATTGTGTGTGATCATATTGAAGATAGTTGGATTGAAGTACATTGAATACAATTTCAATGGAAATAAATTGTGGATTGACGACCACTATTTTGAAAGTACTTAAACTTTCACAAAGCATTCGATATGGACATTATCTATTCGATAATGAGTTGAACTACGAAAGAGTTGATGAACTCTAAGTTCAAGTGTAACCCAAAAATGTGGGGGTTAACATCAATGCTTACGAACTTATATGAAAAGTTCAAGATTTGTGAATGCAACATTACTAGTTGCACATGCATTCCTAATTGAGGACTTGTGGGGGTAACTTATGTTTAAAAGTTACAATTTTCTATACTTTATAATCATAGAAATATGTATATGAATGTGGAAAAGGTAGAAAATCCTTATATTAATTATAAGGATGATATACACTAAGTCTAAAGTGGATGAAATGGGATAAAATTCAATTACGGCGTTTGTTTGAATATGTAAGATCAATTAGAATATTTGAAAAATTTTCAAAAAGGTTGAAATGTATTGTAGTATTTCAATAATGATATTGAATACCCATATTTTTGAAATCCACTAGTAAAAGTGATTGACTAGTGTAATGTGTGATAGAAATCCTCTAACATTGTTGTTTGGAATTTATAAAGCTTTAGATAAAGCTAGTTAGAAGCATGTAGCTTCATGAGAGGATTTCTTGGTGGTGACATGTTGCATCTATTAAATCAATTAATTGTTGGCTAGCTATATTTGATGAGATACTAAGTCACATGTAATGGTAAGTCTAGACGTAGACATAATACCGTTAAGCAGTCGATCTCAATGGTGTAAATTCGTGGTACCTTTAGAGATTTACCGAGAGATCAGGAATACTGCATATCGAGGGGAATGAGATTAAAGCCTACGACGTAAGAGTCTTTATAATGGAAACCCTACCTTGTTGACTGGAAATCCCAAAATCTTGGTTCAAAGGGACAACTAAATTATGAAGATTCCATAAAGCACTTAGAAAATTATTCCTACTCATTCCTATGATAATTACAGTGCTTTTTGCAAAGTGTGAGGTTAAGCTATACTTTTAATGATTCCTATATCTTGATTAAGTCAAGTAGAGTAAGATAAGATACTCTTAATAGGAGGTCACCTATGTAAGTGTGAAGTGGGGTCGCTTCAATGAGAATTGTTCGAGGCTAAAAATTCTCTAAACACTTATGAAACCAAGAGTGATCCATGGCCAAAATGGACACAACCGTGAGAACCATGAACGGTTTAGGGAAGATATTGTGTGAGTACTGTTGTCTCGGCTTACACCAACGGCTGAATGGTTCAAGACATCACGTTCACCAACTAGCCAGTAAGTCCGATAGTATTTCACTAAGGGAGGTTCAAGGCTAGAAGCTACCTTCTCTGATGCAGTGTTTTTTTTCCGCCCTCTCTCTACTAGTGTCTGCATAGTCATTTGCATTAATTTTCATTCATGTGGGGGATTGTTGGAATTTTGTATTAGAAATTGGTTGTGACCAATTGAAATGATTTAAGTGGAAATTCCTTGTTTGGTAAATGAGAAATTAAGCCAATCTTAAACCACTTAATACTTGAAATTATTGGAATTGTGTAGAATATTGTGGAATATTCTAGAGAAAGTAGATGAAAAAATGTGTCTTTTCATGTGAATCATGACTCTTGGAGAGCATGACTTTTGGTATGAGTAACTTCCAATAATTATGGAAATTTCTTGTTTGGTGAATGAGAAATTAAGCCAAACTTAAACCACTTAATACTTGAAATTATTGGAATTGTGTAGAATATTGTGGAATATTCTAGAGAAGGTAGATGAAAAGATGTGTCTTTTCATGTGGATCATGACTCTTGGAGAGCATTACTTTTGGTATGAGTAACTTCCAATAATTATGATTATTCAAGAGGTGTGTCTCTTGGTATGGATGTTCCAACTACTATACATATGGATTCCCTATGTGTTTGGATTAACTACACAACAAACAATTCATTTGATAGTTTCATTTCATGGTTACTTTAGTTTTGCATAAAAAACTTTGTAGAAGTGATTTTTTCTTGCATCAAAATCATGGTTATAGTAGAGAGGAAACTCCGTTCGAGTTCGTTGGTCCAAGTCATTTGGAGTGCTCCTATGGCTTGACGTGGTCGTTGTATCTTGGGAGATGATTGCCGAGAAACCGTTAGCACCGATGCGGGGCAAATTCATCTTAAGGAAAAAGTGTCAAACACTTGCCTCGACCGATCGCATCACTTGCATTTCATCTTTCTCATTTCTGATTTTATTTATGCTTGATTTCAGAATATGGTTAATTTATTTATGTGTTTTATTGAAGGGTTTGAATTGAAGAATAACATGCGTTCACTCACATTGGGAAGTGAAGAATTCATATTATTATATTCGAAGTCGGTAAATCGCTATTTTATCTTCTCAAATCAGATTTCGGTAAGTCGAATGATGTTTCGATTTCACGCATATTAACGGCATGCTCTTGATGAATATAATATGCACATTATCGGTGTAATATCTCCTACAATAGATACCTAGGGATACATTGTGGTTTGTACCGTAGGATGTGGTGTGTGACATTTGGATCACGGTGGAGATGTGATCAAATGTTTTGGAATCCTTTATCTGTAAAGAGACCCTGATCAGGTGGAGTACGAGTGAGACACTTCTATTAGGTAAAGACCCATTATCCACTTTGTTTGGAAGAAGTGATGTGGAGATAAAGGATTATCCCTATAACTTAGGATTTATAGAGGCTTACCAGTTAGACATGAGTTGAGTGATTAGTCTAGTGAGCTTTGTGGGCGATGAGATCAGATATGTGTTCTCGAGGAATGAGCAACACGAAATGGGATAATAAGTGTGGTGAGATCTTTGTGAGGTCATTTATGCATTTGTTGCGTATCTGTTGGCATGTTGATTAACTTGATGTTAATCTGTTGTTCCATGTGAGCATGTTCGAAAAGATCTATGTATTATCCTATAAAATGATATCTCCATCGCATGTTTATTTGCTCTTGATTGATTGCTGTGATTATCTGCTTCTACTTGGGTGTTCTTGATCAGACATAGACATAGTGAGTATATGGAGCAGGTATTGTAATACCCCGAAAATTTAGAATAAAATTATTTGTTTTATAAATTTTATTTTATGATTTTTGAAAGTTGAGGGACTAAAATAAAGTATCTTTTAAATTCTTATGTTTTAAATGGGCCAAAATATTTAACTTTTTATATAGTGATCAAAAGTATATCAATATTATACTAGTTGGATAGCTTGTATTTAATCATGTATTTTGGGTTCGAGAAAATGTAAGTTTGAATAAGTTAAACTCAAATTATTTCAATTCAAAGAAAACATATTTAATATGTGATTTTCATTACTTTTAAGTAATTAGCAAAGGAATATATTAATTTAATGAAGTTTATCTATTCCAATTGCATTGTTGCATGCGCACGTGTATTATTGAATAAAATTTTGCAAGTTTTGTATTATCCCAACTTCTAATACACGTGTCATGCTATAATTGTTTTATTTAAAAAATTCATTCTTATCAAATTAGATAAATACGATTTATATCAAAATTCTATTATGACTCAACTGCTGTATTTTCCCTATAAATAGTGTGCCCATATTTCACAATTCACCACACAGAATTTTACACAACAGTTTTCATATAAAAAGCAGTTGTAAATTCTAAATATATTTTTTTTTATATCAAAAGCTCGTTTCTTCAATCGATCTAAGATAATTTTGTGCAAAGTTATTTGTTTCCTTATACTTTTATATTCAGTAATTTATGTATGAATTGCCAATGGGCCTTTGGGTTCTTTAGAAAGAGATAAGAGATCTTTCGGGAATCTAAGATGACTTAGATGGGTGTTTTGCTTGGTCACCGAGATACTCCATAAGAGAAAAGTGGTACGAAGTGTTATTTTATTGCATATAATTGTATGTGGAAACTGCACGTATCTTGATGGGTGTTTTTAAAAATACTCTCTTACAATTTTTACAGGCTAATTCGGGTCGATTGGAGCTGTGGCGGGATGGTGCAGCGGACTGCCAAAGGATTTCACGCTACAAGAATATTAAGTTTTATCACTTTCCTTTTAAAATTCATTAGTTGTTTTGTTCAATAACAGTAGTTGAGAATATTTAAATTATTTTAAAGACATGATTTATTATTCAGATTTAAATTTATGAATATTCTATTTATTTAGAAAATTGAATTTTATAGTTCCGCATTTTTAGTATATGAAAATTATGTTTGGTAACACCTCAAGATGCATGAAAATTTGGGGCGTTACAGGTATGGTATGTGTTTCAGGTTTGAAACACGAGGTAAGGTCTGTGATACCAATTTTATTGGTTGTCTTGATTGTGCAAGTATAAACTGTGTGTTTTTGGTTACTTGCAGATTTATTGGGATCAAGGTGGAGATTTGTTGGGTTTTTTGATACCCAATAAATTCGGGGTTATGATGTTAAACCGGTTTTCATGTTGGATTATATTTCATAGGTCTGGCCAATAACTGAAGTTGTATATCAACACCATGATTGTATAAACCTTTCACGTAACCCACTTGGGCCATTTGAAGCATCTTAATTATATTAGTGCTGCCCATGGCCCAACCCAATCCTGGATAGCTTCTATTATCTGTTGACAGTCCACTCATTTTCTATTGGGCCTAATTAGTTCTAACCCTAAAAACCCATACTTCATTTCTATATATGAGCTTGCCCATTACTGTTGTAGTTCGAGAGATATTATATAGCCCCCTTTCATTTGAGAAGAGAACCGGTGGTTATTTGGCTTGCTTCGTGCTCTGCCTTCCTACTTCGTGCTCACTGCCTTCTCCAGCCTTGGTGGTTCGTGGCTATTATATCCTCCATTTCTAGTCCTTTGTGGAAAGATTCAAAGCAACGGGATTGGGACTTCGTTTAGTGTGTTGGTTTGTGGATTGGGTTTGTCGATCGTGGTGTTGATTGGTTTGGAGATTGAGCCCGGATCTTGAATCAATAGAAGGAAATCACTTACAAGCTTTACGGACATTCGTTTACAATCATGTCATATAAAGCAAAAGGAAATGACTTCTCATCTAAGCTTTCCCACCGAAGGATCGGAGTCTTGGAAAGAGCGGACTTCATAAAGGAGGCCCCCATAACGAGCGATTCTCGCCCAAATACTCAACGTGTGATATTCCCAAACTCAAGAAAGCAAGAAATGCTTTTTAAATGATATACAAGGCAGTGACATTTAATTTGTTTGATTAACCAAATACAACTTTTGGCCATCACTTATCATATCGACCTCAAGAATTTTTCCTCCATCTTCTGATAATATGCATGAACCATGTGGAAATTCCAGTTGCTCTGATGCTGTTTTGATTAGCTCGTCAATGCTGTGAGGAATCCACATTACGATACCACATTTTGTACTCTCCTTGGAAGCCCATGGGTGGAAAGGAAACACAGTGCACTTCTTTGGGTGCATTTTATCTGACATCGAAATTGAATAGCTCTCAGAGAAAACGATTAGGAGAGGTGACTAATGAAAGTAATATGAAAACGAATGCAAGTGTAGAAAGACGTGCTCGAAACTGCAACAAAAATGCCTTCTTTAATAGCTTAAATTTAGATGAGGTGGATTCAAGCCATGCCATCACTGACACCCATTTATGAAAATTGTGCACTTTCAAGCTCTTGATAAAAGATGATTTCAGACTGCACATAAGAGGGCCCCTTAAACTTTTAGATCATGTGGTTCAAAAAGAAGTAATTTTATAGTTACTCAACATCTAACTTACATAGACTCTTCTACCTATATATATTCAAGAACTAGGTAGAAGATGATTGACAATTGAAACTTGCACAGGTATACGTAATTTTAATTTAGAAAATTTTGCATCACTCATCCACTAGATTCTATGTCCTATTATGTCTGTTGTTCCACTATATATAATGACTCTTGCACCCATTTTAAAAACTCTCAAGCACATAAGGAACCATTTTACTGAAAATAATAGAGGTTAAACATAAAAGAGTTTGCCATGTCAGGTTATCTTTAGTTTTGATCAAATGGAAATTAAAAGACAATGCATCAATTAACAAAGTGCGTGCAACATTTCTCAAAACATGAAGTGCAAATACAAATTATGTTAAATGCAAAAGGACAAATAATGAGGTAAAATTGAGGTTGAATGAAGCACAAAGGTCCATGATAGTCTGTTCTTTGATATGGATCCAGGTTTTCTTGAAGGAAAGCGTTAGGTACTTTCACTATATCCAATAAGGAGGTTTTAGTTATTAAGTTCTATGATCATTATAATACCTTTTTTCCTTTTGTGTTTGTGTGTAGATGTATTTGTACTGCCTTAATGCAATGCACCTTTAATATTAGTCACTTCCATTATAATATGCTCAATTCTTCAGCAGTAGTAACGAAAGTTAATATCTGGATTATGCACACTAAAGTCAAAAACTGAGAATCTGGTACCTGTGACATCTTGAGAGCAATCAGGGAACATGGATAATTGGGCGGCTTTAGCTTCTTCCAGAAGTCTAATCATATTCTTGTTTCCGCACATTTTCCCTTCGTCTATTGGGGTGTTTCCCCATCTGAAAATTCATAAGTTACACAAAAATGTAGCTGTACCTCAACAAATTAAGAGCAAATAAGCATAAATTATTTTGCAATGAATCTCAATAAACTAATCAAAGATGGACGAATTTGAAACTTAATAACAATATGAGCTAAACACAAACACAGCTTTACAACTCCAGCATCCTGTGAATATGAAAAAACAGATACTTCCTAAAGTCAGAATTGAGCTTCATTTGAAGCCTGATTACTGGACCAGAATTAGTAGTTGCTGTTTGGTTTTTGGTTTTGTAGAAATCTATTAAAAATTAATGCAATAAATTACTTTCTGTGCAGAATAATCGAATAGAATAACAGGATGAAGTGACGTTAAACTTAGTTTGAGAAAGGCTTAGAACATCATGTTAACAAATAAAACTACATAAAAAATGAGCAGGTCTTGGCAAACTCTGTTGTACTTTATTTTTCTAATTCCATCAGAACAAGTGTTCCTACCATAGGTTGATTTGACTACTGCAAGAGTTGAAATTCTCTTTCCCTAGGGAAGCAAACATAAATCAAGAATTATGATATCAAAACACTTGGGTCGTTATTGGGCAGTTTTGAGGAAATCCCTCGAGTGATTTCTTATAACCAATGCATGACTAAGTAAGATCTATATTTTTAAGTTAGAAATGCTAAGGAAAAACTAAAGATTGCAACGCGAAAGCCCCATAAAAAACTCAAATGCCATGAAAATGTACACCAGGAGTCACAATTTGTGTCTTGTGCAAGTGTTGGATGCTGAATCTGTTCAGTAGAAGTATAGTATACTCACAAGAGCCATGTAATTTCGTACTGATGTAAAATGGTTTAAAGTAGAACTAAAGCTCACACATTGTTGAACCACATAAAAACTATCTGACTCAAAAAGAAAGGTTATTGATTTTCTTTTTCTGCAGGACTTATTAATAAAACAGATTGCATCAAATGTAAAATCACTGCTCCTTTTGGTAAGGCTTCAAAAGAAACTGGGAAGTAAAGCAAACAAGTGTGCACTCGGGAATGGAAGGAAAAAAAAGAAAAAACTAGATGAGCTTAGACCATAAAGAAATATATTTTACCTGTCCCTTGAGAAAACACTTGCCCCCGCTTCCAAAATTAATTTCGCCATCAAATATAATCCTTGAGTGGCAGCTATATGAAGTGGGGTTCGGTGATCATAGTCTTTGAAGTTTGGATCAATGCCATGGGATAAAAGTCTTCTGAGAAAATCAGTATCTCCTCTTGCGACCAATGTGCATAAGAAACTACCAGAATTCTCAATCTTCAACAAGGCTCCCTCTCTAGAAAGCAACGCAGCAACTCTGTCATGTCCACTCTTGATTGCTTCAAATAAGGGCGTATTTCCAAAATTATCTGTTCAGATAAACAATTTCATTAAGTCCTATATGTTACTTAATGGAATTTCAAAATCTCACATGTGAACACCAGTTAACCAATTCAAAAATTTACCTGCAGCATTCACATCTACATCTTCTTGTATCAGAAAAAGAGCAATATCTTTGTAACCTCGTGATGCAGCAAGATGCTGTCGAAAAACAAGGTGCTTTTTAGGGATCCCTAATCTGTTGTCGCTTTCATTATATAATCTTTTTGAAGATCCAAATTTTTAAAATAAATTCATGTTGTGTCGTGAAATAACAGTCATGAAGCATCAAAGGCTAGGAAGCACTGATACGGACAAGACACAACACGAATACTTTTACATGCAAATTTAATGAAAAAAACCGACACAACACGTCCCAACACGCTGATTAAAATTTTTTTTTTGATAAGTAATCAGAAAATTTTATTCATCAAAAGATAATACATGGGAAAGACACGTTGATTAAAATAATATTAAATGTTTTTTTATCTTGTATATTGCAAAGTAAATTTGCTCTTGTTAATTCCAACATGTCAAAAATATACTTCGTGACATGCTGGAAATGTATATGACAGCGTGTCTACATGGGCAACTGTACAAAATAAAAATAATTTGGACACGCCACCAAATGTTCTAGACACGCGTCAATGTCCAACATGATATATTTTCCAACATGTCGACAATGTGTCCAACTATACAAAACGTAAAAATAATTTGGACATGCCACATGTGTCGGCATGTCGGACACAGACTCGTTGGTGCATCCTAGATCAAAGGTCCAAAAACAGGAAAAGATGTAGTGGGACATTGGAAATTATTTTGCATAGATCTTTATGACTGCAAAAGGATACAGGTGCATAGATCTTTATGACTGCAAGAAATAAAAGTAAATAAAAAGGACCTTAGATGTTAATTTTTCTAACTTAATAATCTCTTCATTCAACCACTTCATGTAATTTCTAACTTAATAATCTCTTCATTCAACCAATTTGTGTAACAACTTTAATAAAGCTAAATTATTGGGAAAAAAATTGAAGCACATAATAAAATATGAATGATAAGAGATGATGCATCTATATATCCCATTTGGATGTAGAAAGAAGCTGTATATTAATAAAATTTGCATGCTGGACACAATGCCAAAGTTCCACAAATCTAGTAGGTCAGGGAGACATAAAATCCCCATTTCTCAATGCTTGAGTGTGCTGTTTAGTTAACCTTAAAGCGGTACCCAGAATGGCTACTGAAACTTCAATAATTAAGATTTGCAAGACTCAGAAAATTAGTAAGTGGCCAATTAGGTATAAAAAATAAATTTTTAATCAATTTGATCATTTTTCTTAAAGGTGGTGTAAACTTCAGCATCATGAAAACGTTTATGCGGAGAAGAAATTGGTGAATTTAAGCCACTAGAAAAATAATAAATTGAAACCACAAGGTTTTATATAGTTGGCCTGAAAAGTTAGACTGCAGAATACAAATTTGATTATCTTAAATCATACCAAGGGCGATCTTCCATCATAATCTTTCTTGTTGGGATCAGCTCCTGCCCGAACCAGACCTTTCAATTGATACAAATCACCTTGATAAGCCGCACTGTTCACCCTCAAAGCAAGCTCAGCCTCCTGTTTGTCGATATGTAAGGTGATATCTGACTCCAGTTGCTTCACCCGAAGATTAGATTCCTTACCCTATCACAAAATTCAATTTTAGATTATGCAAAAAAAATTTTTGATTCAAAATTTTATAGGAGAAATGAAAGAGCGCTACTCAAAGGTGTTACGAAGTAATTTTAGTTTAAGCTTACAAGGACAAGTCTTAATATCTCCGACATGAAGATGAAAAATAAGAGTGACTGGCGGGAAAGGGCACTCATCAACAGAGTCAAATCAAATTACCTCCAATAAGTTTGTCAATATTTTTCGCCCATCATGAAAATATATGTCGAGAATATTGAAGAAAGACTGTCTATCAATCCGCAGGAGCCTACACAATTCACAAACCCGAACTGTATATGGCTGAGGAATGTTGCAAAGAATGGAAATTTCTCCAAATAGGCTATTAGGCTCCAGAAGTGAGACTGTTTCTTCTGATCCATCTGACCCAATGCCGACCTCCTCCTGAATAGAGTTAGCAGCAATGAATCTGGCAATTTATTCTATTCATCATAGAAATTTATTAACTTGCTCTCAACATCATGATCAACGGCTTTGTTGTGGTTTTGAAAATATGGGAGCTGGTATCAAAATTCAATAAAATACTTCTGTAATATATTTTTGATGATTTTGAACAATGAGATACTTTTTTCCATTTTAATGAGAACGGATGATATCTCATAGAGTTGAAAAGAGTCCTGATGAGCAAAATGGATAGTAGAAGATGCATGATATAACAGCAAGAACAAAAATAGGACACAATAATCTGCTAGGAAGACATGCATAAAAATTAACATTTTGTTTTTTACAAGGCAGAGTTTCGTACCAGAACACCATGACAAACAAAATAGAGTTGATCCACAACATTTCCTCGTTCCATTATAACTTCTCCTGGGTAAAAAAATTCCTCGTGGACCCTGGTTACCTGCAACCAAGACAAAAGAAGGAAAAAAGAATCAGCCTTGGGAATCAGGTTAAGTTAGCATGAAGTTAAAAATTTATTTCAGTTAAAATTGGTCATGAATAAAAGTTAGATCTTAATATGAAAAATCATGCCATGAACTTTGTGGAACCCTAATATGTCCTTCTAACTCTTTAAAAAGTCTTTAATGTAAGTTCAATATCACAAACATATTCATTTATTAAATATTTTTAATATTAAAGTGATGGAAAATTAGAGGGAAAAAAATCATTCAGCCATAAGAAAATATAAAGTGACAGAGTGGAATAACAAGAAAATAACTTACAATTTGATTGATGAATTCCAAGGAGCATCCCTTGAATAGAGGAACATTTTCAACATAAGACTTGTATAAAGACTCAGATATCTGTAAGAAATAAATGAATTAGTCAATGGAAGAATTAATTTTTCAGACAAAAATTACGTTAGAACAAAGAGTCCAAGGGAAAGGAGATAGTAACTACTCATAAAATGAAAGGAAGCTGAGGTATATGTCCCTTCTTTACAACTGATGCATTTTGTATCAATCTTTGCCTTTGAAGAACTAAATTAAATAAATAAGACAAAAAGATGAAATAATTTTGGTCTTGGTCAAAACTTCTCAGCATATGGGACAGTGTGCAGAAGATATAAATTTTGCCTCTAGGTGTTTCCTCAAATGAGATGTTATCAGGCAGAATGCCATGACACATGAAAGCCAGTGTTTTACTACTTCTATTTACAACAGCACTATCTGTAGAATATTAATATTATACTAAAATCTGATACCATAAACTATATAACTAATCTGAAATGTATCATATAACACAGTATTAGGCATAATCATGTTGACCAATATATGACCGTACATATAATAGTTTGCTGGGCAATATCAATTCTGAGGAGACAGCTTAAACAAATGAGCCTTGTTGATGAGCTTGGGGTATCAATAATTGTTATTGCACTCATCAGGAAAAGGAATTAACTAAAGTTTTGGAGATATATTATGAATAAGATGGAGTTAAATTTGAGACTGTCCGCGGGGAGTGAAGGGTTGATATCAATCTTATAAAGTGGGTTTAAAGAACAGTCCAGGTGAATAGTTTATGTTCAGATCACTCAAAAGCAAAAATGGTCCTTAGAGATTATTGAATTCCCTTATCCTAAGATCCTTTTGGATGTGGAAAAGATCATCAAAAGGTTGATAATTTCCACAACTAACTTACTAAAGCTCTTATAAATGATGAAGTTGTGGTTTTTATTCAGTTACCTTGGCACGAATTGAGATTGGGATATCTTGGAGAACAGAAGCATCAGTGTAGCTGCTTTCATATTGTAATCTCAAGTGACCTTTTATTTGATTACGGATGTCCCTTCCGAGTTTATTTCTGTTCATATATTTAATAACATCTGTCATTTTATCCCTATATCTTTCTGTCTTTGATCCTTTGACAATCAATGCTGTCATGTTACCGATCAAGTATGCACCAAGAATCATGTCGAAAGAGACATAAATCATAATGAATATCATTTCTCTCGGATTGACTGCATGTATATCTCCATACCCTATATCAGAAAAAGATACTTGGTTAGAATAATAGAACACCTGGTAAAGGAGGAAGATTTTGATATAAATATGTGAGCTTGTTGAGCCACTTAGCAAAAAAGTGATAATATCAGCAAGGAGAAAGGACAAGAATTGGACACTATTCATTTACGCAGAAAATGCTCCATCATTCATAAACTAAACATTAAATTTCAGTAACTATTACGGAATTACTTCGTGTAGTTTAAATACCACTACTACCATTTACTAAGCTAGAATATCACTCAATTTATTCTTATCAATCAGCTTAATTAGGATGCTGCTAAAAGAAGGAGGTCACTTATCTTCAGTGGTTCAAAACAGTGGTTTTACCAAAAACGATGCTTCCACAAAATCCATCGGTCAGTCATATAAAGCACAACTGTCATGTCAACCAAAAACTACAATCCCCCCTCATGTAAAAGAAAAAATACTGTTACTATTATATCCAACCAAATGATCTGCTCCACCAACATGTTACTATTGTGCAACATTATTTATCTATGAGGCACTCATAGTACCTATTTTAATTACAGCATTGTGTAGACTTTCATGCAACCAGCAGTATAACAGCTCTTACAATACCTGCCACTTCTTTGCATGCCATTTAACTTTCAACTTGATTGCTGTAATTTAGCTTTAATTGTTTTAGTTTGAGGCTTGAGAGATTTACTATTTTGGTCGGTAATTTGTAAACCAACTCCAGTGATCAGGGTGATCGAGTCATGGTGTTTGGGGGTGACAATTAGATCCTACCAAATTCACAGCATCATATTAGCTAGTGAACACATGAATGAAGGTTTAGATGCCTTAAAATTTTGCATTATTGCATTTCATAATATGGCAATCAAAAGTTAATTTGCTAGAACTTAAAATAACACTTGGAGAAAGAAGAAAGATATAATGCTTTGATTTGTACGAAAGAATTTAACCACAGCTGCCGTGTGACATAGGCAAAATGTAGCAAAGTTTTGTGAAAAATCAGCTTTGCATAGGGAAGTTGTATTAGATTAGGACTCACCAACTGTTGCCATGGTAACAATGGCAAAATATAAGGAAGTTGTATATCGCTTCCCTAGATCAAGCTCTCTGAAGTGTGAATAACTATCGTCCCCCAGTTTTAAACTCCCAATCCATGTGTATCCTTCCTTCTCCTCAGGCAGAGTGGTTGCTAGATAGTAGAAGATGCAAGCTGCTGTATGCGTGCAATAGAGTTCCACAGCAATAAGTTTTACTATCCTTGTAAAGAGATAATTGATCCTGATATCCTTCTCCATCCTGTGGAAGAAAGCTGTAACTTTTCGAACCCGACTCAATCTAATCAGTAGAAGGTACCTCACCTCTTCTATTCCTCCAACAGCCTAGGTAACAGATTGCATTATATAGTTATACACTAACTGAACAAGACAATGTCTAATATGTAGATATTGGGATATGAAGGTGAAACATTTTCAAAATATGTTGCATCTTATCTTAAACGCCATTTTAAGTCTCAAATGAATACATGAAGTGGTTGCAAAAAAATGATGTCATTGACATTTGTAAGTGCAATATTGAACAGAACAAATTTGCGAGAAAAGATTCATTTAAATGAAAACATTTCCATTAATGGAAGTGAACCAATGCTACAACCATAAACCAAAAACCTCATTATAAAATTTAGTACATATTAAGAACCAGAGAAGAATCAAACCTTGTAAATAACATCCCAAGGCATACAACCTAGGAGATCAATGATAAAATGGGATTTGAGGTACCTATAATGAATTAAACATAAGAGAAAGTTCAACTTAAAAATAGGGGCAAAATAAAATGAAAGCATAGTACAGATTTTATATTGATGTGAATATGATGAAAGTAGAACTAACCGTACACCAATTGGGGTACGCTTATAAACCATTTTGTAGGAATGACTATCTCTATAGGCTACGAAAAATTGCAGGATAATGTCGACAAGAAAGGCGATTTGACCAGCAATGTCCAGGAAGAAAAGCTTCCTGGGCAGTCCCCGGAAAAACCCAAACTCCATTGGCGTGAAGAAAGATGAGTAAATTGCCCATATCAGTATGAATTTCTCCCATGCCCGGTACCATCTGCATCATCATTCTAATTTAAACATACAAGCTCCAAATGCAATAGAAAATTTTCATTTTGAACTCATCTTAATCCATTACTAGCTTCCCTATCCTGCCATGCTCTAGTTAATAAATTAAATTGTCAAACTCATAATATAACGTTTGCTAAATTGAATTAAATCATATAAACAATAATTTTGTCATATATCTACACTTTTTTAATCTTATTCAATAATGTTTAGTTCAATAAATTTGGCCATCAACCCAGATATGCAATCTTATATATATTCCACGTTGCAGCTGATGGGCATTACAATGTGTCATAATTTAGCCCCTGTTTGACACCCATTTTTTATCTCATTCTCATTCTCATTTTTCTACAGTACTCATTTCTAACCACACATTCTTCAAATAAAATAATATTACACATAAACCCAAAAATTCTTCTTACTTTTTAACCACACATTCTTTACATCAATCACTATTCAAAAACTTATTCTTCAAAATAATGGGTGTCAAACGGGGAGTTTGTTTCTTTGCCAAGAAAGTGCACTTTGCTATAATTTGATATTGTCAAACTAAACAAGATAAATAACATTGTTCCTTATCGAAAATAAGTCCGAATGGATAGATTTTTCCGTGGGGCTACTGACCCATTTCTATACAAGCAGACGGAGGAACCTTTTCCTTCTATTTTCGGCGCACCATTAATAAAGATTTTTAAATAGATAAAGTCAAACCACCTATAGATTATTCAAACCAAAAACAAAAGATACTTCTGCCGCCCTTAATAAGCCACGTCAGCACCACGATCATTGGCGAGAATATCGCCGCCCCTCCCTCCCTCTCCTCGACTGAATAACACGCTTCTCTCTCACATAATTCTCTCCTCTCCAAAGGAAGAACTGGAAATGAAGGAAGCTCTAGATACACAAATACATACAAACTTTTATATGTATATGTATGTACGAACCTGTTATCGGGATGAATGACTAAGCCTTGTGAAAGATCTTTGAGGCCATTGATGACGGTCTGTCTGCTAAATCTCCGGCGATTCAGCTCGAGCTCGAACTCGTTCTCAATCAAATTGAATCGGCTTCCCCTCGATGATTTTATTCTCTCTCTCAAATCATGCACCTCATATTCCTCTTCTCCATTCGAGCTATCTTCTCTATCATCGTGATTCCCATTCGCCTTATTATCAATCCCGAACGTCGTCGATTTCTTCAATGACATTTTAGACGTCAATAGAAATACAATTTGTTGATCTAGATTATGGTCTAATTGTTTCTTCAGGAAAAAAGTATATAGTGTTTGTAAATTGATGGTGGAAAGTTCTTGAAAATTGGATTTCGTGGCGAGGGAAAGATTTCGTTGGCCTGAAATATTCGAAAAAGGGAAATCTGCTCGCGAGTACTCATTTACAAGTTGTAATAAGGCTCACGGGGATGAAAACTAATGTTGAGAATGACGGCTTCAGTTGAATCTATGGCTATATATACACGGAAAAAGCTGTTTGAGAGAGAAACTGTCCGTTGAAATATAAACAAAATATAAGATAAATGTTTGCATTTTAATTTTTTAATTTTTTTAAAAAATGTTTAGGCCAAGTTATGAAAAAGTGCGAGGCTAACATTTTTTTTATTTCGTAGACTTGCATGCATATTTAGCAAACTCAAGGGAAAATTTCCCAAAAATATTTTTTATAAGATTTAATTTTATTAATCGGATTATAACTTCTTTTTTTCAAAAAATAGATAGCAATGTGACTTGTGACCTACTTTTTTTTTTTTTTTTTGAATGCAACTTGTGACCTACTTTTGATAAATGATTGTAATCTATTGATTATTTGGTATGTGACTGTGACCTATATTGATTTCAATTTATAGGTCACAATTAGTTATTAGAACAGTCACATTCCACTTCATTTTCGTAATTTTTTTAAAAATTTGTTGATTTTGAAATTTTAATCTTAGTCTATTGCAGTTAATAATTTTTTTCTTAATCTTAAAGTAGCTCTATATAGTGTTGGCAACGGGGCGAGGCGGGGCATGCCTCATTTCCTGCCTCGTTTGTTAGTTTTTTTTTTTTCAGTTAAAATACAAATTCAAAATTTTAAAATTCAAAACAAATAATATTCAAACTAACTATATCAATATCCAAAATAAACACTCGAAACAAAAAAGTCCAAAAGAAACAATGTCCAAAATAATTTTATTTTTTTTAATTTTTCACGGGGCGGGTTCGGGGCAGGGCGCCAACCCGTTCGGGGCGGGTTTTTTGCCCCATTCGGGACGGAGTGGAGAAACTTGCCATCTCTAGCCTCTACAGTTGCAAAGAACTTAAAAATTTATCTGACACGTTGGGCTCTAGACAACCAATAAATTTTATTACATATTTACCTGAAATATATTATAATTATATTCAACTTAACTTTTGTTTGACAATCAATTTATAAACGGTTTATAAATTAAAGTCAAATTTTAATTTTAATTTTAATTTCACGTTTATAATTACTACTCATTTATTATATCCACATTGTGAGATTCAATGCAATTATTTTTTCTATTTCTCTTTATGAGTAATTTATAAATTTGCCAAACGAGACATAAAAGTACTGAATATGTGTTTTGAGTAATTGATTGATGGTGTCCACATGAACCCTTGCTAGACGACGTGAATATGATAGTTTCATCAATCATGTTACATATACATTATTTTTTACATCATTTTTGACATTGTATCATGCGTCAACACATAATTTGACCATTTAAAAAAAAAAGGCACTTTCTTGTCCTCAATTTTTTGAACTCCAATAAAATATACAAAATGATGTCAATCAAAAAAAGTACACTTAGCATGTCTCACAGACAATCCATGTGGATTGACTTCTATCAAATTACAAAGACAGCATGCCAGCCACAAGTTTATGGACACACTACTCAAAAACAAATTTTGCAAAGAGTAACGTTATTCATCCCTATTGGGAATGAAAACACAGTCTATGTGACGTTAATGTGGCATTAAATGATAGGTAAAATTAAATAAGTCATTTAATTTCATCTTTCATTTAACCTATCATTTAATGCCATATAGACTGTGTTTTCATCCCCACTAGATATGAATAGCATTACTCTTTTGCAAACAATTGAAACAGAATAAAGCTCACAGTTCAAGGATTATACACTGAAATTCAAAAACTCCTGAGGAAAATCAACAAGAATATTTTGTTTTTTATTAACTTATTAATGATTTAAAAATATATAAATAGGTCACATCACATACTAAATCACAATTACACATTTTATAAGTAACAATCATTTATCAGAAAAAAAAAAAAAAAACTATAAAAACATAGATTCAAGTAATTTTCTCAACAAAAAAAAAAAGGGAAGAAGAAGTTAGGATACAGTTTTCATGCCATGAAACATGGTTTTGAAGCTAAATTAGTTAATTTCCCACATTTAAATGGCTCAAATCTTCTCTTGAATGATTTGTATATGCGTTGAACAGCTAGTATTTTAATTCAAATGGTATTTTCAGAAAAAAAAAAAATATGTAATATTCCGATCTTTTATGTAACAAGGGATATTAAATCTAATGTACCATCCTCATGTGATTTTAGAAAATCGTCAAGAATTTTATTTAAAAACTAAGAACTTGTTTGGGAGAGATTATTTTTAAAATCATTTTCTCTCAAATCATTTTATTAAATTTGTTATTTTTCAATACTTTTTAATCACACATTCTCTAAGAAAATAATTTTTAACTTGAAAATATTTCTTCAAAACAAGCTCTAGAATTCGATTACTAGAAGTGAATCTCAAGATCGTTACTCTAGCATTTAATTCTAGTTACTCTATAATACTTCTTTTTGTATGTTATTGTGATCAAGAATCAGGTGCGTTTAAGCTATCATCACCCTGCCAGTTGGCCATGCTCGAAGTCATTATCTTAACTATAAAGATGGGTATATTGAAGACAGGGTTTGTGATTTGTCAGAGATATAATTGGATCACTTCATTTTCAAGAAGACGTAATCATCTTCAATTAATAAAGCAAGTTGTTTATACTTTTTCATATTATTATTAATAAACTGAAAGCGATTTACTCGTGGATAGACTGATTACTTAACTTTATTAATAAATAAATTATTTTTGAACGCTGGTATTAATCAAGTTTGAATGAAGAAAGTAAGACATACACATCTTTTGATTATCATATTATATGAATTCTTGATGATAAGGAATGTGACATTACAAGTAAACAATACCTTATCCATATCAAAAACCTTGTCCTTTGTTGTCATAAAATAAGTTATATAATTATTTTAGTGAAATCCAGCCTCAATACAGATAAAGGTCAATCATGTAGAATTTAACAGCCAGCTTTGTTGGACATTGTCTTTAATTAGTCCAGCTTCCAAGAGATATTTGATTAATGGAGAGCGGATGGGGCAATATTTGTCCTTAATTGCGATTTATGTTCAAAAAATCTATTTGCTTGCTTTAAAAATGGGTAAATATTTTGCGCTCTTATATTTAGTATTTTTATTATTATTTTAAATTACTATGGATAAATAAAAAATTTATGTCCTCTTAACAAAATTTTTGAACGAAAACTATTATTAGGGACAATGTTTGATAATTAATGGAAGGTCAATGATAAGAATTTCAATGAAAAAAAAAAGGACAATAAGAAGGAAAAGTAAATATATATATATATATATATATATATATATAGACACACACACGATTCAAACACGACGCACTTGCCTCCCATAATCTTATCACATTTTATGATGTTTTAATCTTTGAACCGATGCCTCATTCGAAGGGATTATGTTTTCTTAATAGCCTAATTAATTTAGTTAAATTATTCCTAGTTAATAATTAACCGGTATATATCAACATTGATTGGTCCCTTTTCTTCGTGTTACAAATTATTGAACTGGATTATATAAATTAGATATAATAATAATAATAATAATAATAATAATAATAATAATAATAATAATAATAATAATAATACAATTCTAAAATAGACAATTAACTAATTTATAAAAAAAGTACATCCATAAAAGTAATATATTTTTTTATAACAAGGGGGTCTCGGATTGAGAAGACTTACTTTGTTTAACAAGGCATTGTTGGGCAAATGGTTGTGGCGGTTTGGAGTGGAGAGGGAGAGTTTCTGGAGAGAAATCATTGGGGCGAAGTATGGTGTGATGGAAGGGGGTTGGTGTTCGGGTGAGGGTCGTGGCTCGTACAAGGTGAGTTTTTGGAGGTATATTCGACGTGGTTGGAGTGACTTTCAGGATAGATTGATGTTTGCGGTGGGTAATGGGAATAATATTAGATTCTGGGAGGATTGTTGGTGTGGAGATAGACCGCTTAAGGTGGGGGTTCCCTTTCGCATTACTATGGTGCCTTCTGCTATGGTGAATGACGTTTTAACTATCCACAATGAGAGTTATATTTGGAATATTACATTTCAGAGAGGCCTGCAGGATTGTGAATTGGACGATTATGCACTATTTTTATCTTGTTTGTATGAGACACGTATTCGGGTTGGAGAGGTTGATCGTAGCAGATGGAGGGTGGCACGGAATGATATTTTTTCAGTTCGCTCTTATTTTAAATCCCTTGTGGGACCTGTGGAGCAGTCGTTCCCCTGGAAGATGGTGTGGCATTGTAAACTACCTCCACGGGTGACTTTTTTGTTGTGGACGGTGGTGAGGGGTCAGGCATTAACGTTGGATAACCTACAAAGAAAGGGTTTTTGTGTTACCGAGTATTGCTATATGTGTAGGAGTGACGGGGAGACGCATTACCACTTATTCATTCACTGTGATGGAATTCGTTGGCTGTGGAACGGTATTCTGGCTTCTCAACATATAGATTGGGTGTTGCCTTTGGGTATTGAGGATGTGTTGCGGGCATGGAGGAGAAAACTTCGTGATAAGGATAGCAAGCTTGTTTGGAACCTTATCCCAGTATGCATTGTTTGGTGTGTGTGGAGAGAAATGAACAACCGATGTTTTGGAGACCAAACACGGACCACAGAGTAATTTAAAGAATTATTTTCTCTGACTTTGTACACTTGGTTTAATGTCGCGGCTAGTAATCCTATTGATGGGCTGCCTAACTTCATGTCGTTCTTTTTGTGTTTATTTTGATTATACACTTCTCCTGTATTTTTCGTTGATTAATAAAATATTGAGATTAACTATCAAAAAAAAGAAAATGAACCAGTTGAATGTTCATGTTATCTAGCAATACATGTATATAAATGTCATTGTTGTACAACATTAAAATGTCAAACAAGCACAACAGGATTACCATGTTTATCATGCTATCTACTTCATGAAGAACTTTAAAATACAAACCTAGTGTTCCATAGAACAGTAAAATTTGAGGATTGCCTGTTATGTCAGCTGTGATTTCATCTCTCATACAACTTCAACATTTATGCCTGGCGTAATTTAAGTTATACCTCGTGATGTTTACGAGAAGCTTGGTGCGCAGGCCGAAGAGATTCGGATTTGATGGTAACATACAAACTCTAAAAACTGGTTGATCATGTTTATTGTACCTACATTTTACAAACAGAATTTAAGTTTTTTTTTACTATGAATCAAAGAAAATATGACAGATAACTTCACTATAAAGATAGCAAAATTTCCACAAGCAAAGTAATCCACATTGGAACTAAGTGCACATGTAAAGTACAAATCATGACTCAAGTGCCTCAAAGTTCCCCATTTTAGTTAGGATACATTAATCTTGATTATGCAATGCATATAAGTTTGAGTTCACCCTGTTAACTTATTTTCAACCAAAAGAAATGCATGTATATTTATACATATGCTATGCATCATGTCTCAGAATAAGACAAGAAGTGGAGCTAAATAAATTTCAATGTCTTTACAAATAAGTAATTTTCGGGTCATAAAAAATAATCTGATCACTAAAAATTACTTCTTTATTTTGCATATTATATTGTACGAGTAAACAAAAAAGCAATACCTCGCAAGAGGAGAATCAGTGCGTTGCTTTTCCTGCTTCTGAGCATTCAATTTTGCACGAAACAACGCTTTCTTCTTTGCCTAAGCATCCATTTAATATTATTGCTTTTTAAGGACCTGCAGAAAATAAAATATTCACATACAAACGTTAGCTTCACCTTTCAAAATAATTTCTAATTTCTAAATTTTATCTCTTCTTTTTAAAGATAAAACCCAAGAATTTCAACTCAAAAAGAAGTTCGGTTTAATTTTTGCTTCCTAAAGAACAAATCAATCAGTAAAATTACTGATCGCCACTAATGTAGAAGGCTTTTTCACGGGGCGGTGTATGCATCTGTCGGTGTGCGTGTTTTGGCACTCTTAATCGAAGGAACTGTTGAAGAAGGACGCAGTGGAACGCTCGTGGGAGGAGGCGGGGATGAGGGATGGGAGGCCTGGTTGGTGGGGGAAGTACCAGGGAGAAGTGAAACATAAGACAATGAAGCTCATTTTAGATGATGATGATGATGATGATGATGATGATGATGATGATGATAATAATAATAATAATAATAATAATAATAATAATAATAATAAATAAATTGAACGAAAAATTAGAGTGGGTTATAATGATACGTGGATTCCAGGTCACAACACCTTTAAGGGCTATAATCCAAGGAATGAAATGACACAATTGTATGATATATGGGACCTAGAAGATGGGTGAGATCTTCGTAAGATTGTCGAGATATTATTTCATCTATTATCGATGACATTATATAATCATATAACATTAAAGCACCATTGATATTTATTCAGTGCGAATTATGTACTGACTTTTGCTAACTGGTTGACAAACTTATGAGGCATATAGAAGCATGTGCAACAAGGAGTTGTGTAAATAGGATTTGCGTACCAAAATTAAGTTATTCATTCGGCGAGTTCCTTATGACTCGTTGCCAACTTACCGTAATTTTGGTATAGAGATAGGTAATTCAAGATGGCAAGTGCTTTAGTTATGGGGTGCACGATGGCGGCGAAAATTGTCTAGAAACAAATGGGTTGGAAGCTAGCTATTCACACTTCTCTAGTAGACTATACTTGGGAAATTCTCACAAGGTTAACAAGAGGTTGTTCTCATTCGAAGTTGACATTTTTTTAGACAATGTGGGTAATATGGAGATATGTTGATCTTTCCAGGATAGGCAAGGGAAGGAGAGGTGTTTTGGGTAGTGGGCTTCGTGTTTGAAGTGAATAGGAAGATATAAAGAGGGCAAAAGGAAGTGAGGTTGGAATGACAGAAATTTTAGCCCAATTTGAGCTAACTGAACTCCACTGAGTTATGGTAAAATGTGACTCTTCGTTGGTAGTTCAAGGCTTGTAGCGTGTGGATAGCTTGGTACCTAATGCGGAGGCATGGGATATAGTTTTGCCTATTAGCACTTTATTAGTTGTGATAGTTTTTGTATAGGTGATACTTACCCTATATCCCACACCTTGGAACAAGTCTCCATGTATTGTGCGTATTTAGCAAGATGCGGGTTGATATCACACTGATATACATTTGATTGGCACATTTGGTTAAGTTGTAATGTTGTATGCGTCCTTACACGTGTAAGGAATTCGCGTGTTCAATAGGGGGACAAAAGCCATGCAATGAGAAATTTACTTGATGGTAACACTGCATGGGCCGAATTTCCCAACAGCTTGTGTGGGATTTCGTGAGAATGCAGAATTTCACAGTAGCATGCACGAGGAATACTCATAGGTGTGCGAGTTTTTTCTCAACATAGTACGCAGAAATGTGCTAATCGCAAGGCACAAAAATCTACGATATCAGTAAGGCATGGAAGGATGCCAGCTTGTTTTGTTAACTTAATTCAATGGCAAAACCAAGTACACTGATGGCATGTGATCAGTGGTTGAGTGCAGTCGATCGAGTGCTCAAAAATGGTGCCTTTTGTCTTAGTGGTAGGTTGGGAACTAATCCCCTAGAAGTGGGGGGTGTAATCCATTATGTAATGAATTGTGTACATTTAGACTAATCATCTTTATATTTATTGACAATAACTGTTGGGAAGAGTACCTGTTGGGAATTTACTTAATCATGCACAGCGGAATTATAACAATTTTCAATTCCCACCAAGGATCTGCAATGTGTTTAGATAGAAACTGTGATTAGAATTATACCTTGATAAATTCTATAAAACCCTTTGTTGATTCACGAACACCAATGATCACGATCTGCAATCCAAGCTGTCCAATTGTCCAGCCTCCAATGGTGATCCACATAGAGAACAAGAATGGTGACTAGGGTTTTTCTTCTTGTGCTAGCAAGAATAATAAAATCTCTACAGTTTTCAAACCCTAGTATCATATTAATATAAGCTCAAGTGGGCTCGGCCCCTCTTGAAACTAAACCCGGTCCGATACTTTATTAATCATATTAATTAAAACCCGGTCCATGAATTAATTAATCCAATTAATTAATTTTGGTATATTAATAAGCAATCCAATTAATTAATTACCCAACACTTGTTAATTAATTAATTGGTAAATCTCATTCTTCTGGTTCTCTTTTGTGTGTGACCCATTAGGTTCCCGATCACGATGTCTAACGTCTGAATTATTATTTTGATCTAATCAAAACATCGATAAATTAAAACACCCCTTTTAATTTATCACTCATTCAGATTCGTCGTCCCAATTGACATCTAGCAATGTGTCAAGGCAATACATGTGATGGGAAATGTCATGTGATGTGACAAACCAAAACTTGTTCGTTTACCGTGAAATTATAATCCGTTCGTCAATATGATCCAATCAATTATGAGATATGGATATGTGTCAATCTCGATTATCGATCATATCTTTTATCCTACTGTTTAGTCAATGTAATCGAAAACTCCTTTTCGACTTATGAGTTCACCTTGGCCAAGGATTTCATAATCAACTTAACTGGATAAAATGTAGATCATATTCTCTTACTATCTAAGAGTGACGAATTCTCTATTGATCATTCACAACCTTCATATGATTCTTGACATACCCGAATGATGCTGTATTAGCGACCATTGACAGAGTAACATCCAACACCACCAAAGTATGACCATCCTCATATAAGGTACTATAATGACCTCAAGTCAAAGGATCAATTTCACTGCCGAACGTTAGAGATTAACCACTAACACTCAGATAGTTATCCATGTGGAATCTCCCAGCGGGTCTCCAATGTTTTGTTCTATAACAAAGCATCCGCGTGTTCACTCAAGTGTCACCACACTTTAGCTTGTGAGATCAGCTACTTACTTCACAAGTAAGAATGCCACACGCGATGGTCTATCCGCAATAACGATATCCGTGTCTCGTTATCACTTCGACCATGGATAATTTAAGATTCAGTCATATTGTAATTTGTACCTCACAATCACAACTCCTTGTGATTAACAAATTGAAAAGACTTAAATCTACGGATTCTATTATTTAATATAATTTCAATAGAAAAGCAATATAAATAAATAATAGATCTTGCCATAATTAAATGCATTAAACATATGAAAAGTGTTTATAACCTAAATCGATTGGGTCTAGGGCATAACACTTACAAACTCCCACTTGCACTAGATCCAATCACTTATGTATCTAATACCATAAGAGTCTACATGACGATCATGTTTATACCGCGACAACGGCTTTGTCAATGGATCTGCAATATTATCATCTGTGGGAACTCGCTCTATCTTTACGTCATTTCTTTGTACAATCTCCCTAATGAGATGGTACCGCCTCAGCACATGTTTGGACCGTTGATGAGACCTTGGTTCCTTCGCTTGCGCGATGGCTCCATTGTTATCACAGTACAAAAGTATAGGATCAACACTGTTAGGAACAACTCCAAGTTCACTAATGAACTTCTTGATCCAGACGGCTTCCTTTGCTGCTTCAGAAGCAGCAATATACTCGGCTTCTGTTGTTGAATCAGCAGTAGTCTCTTGTTTGGAACTCTTCCAACTAACCGCTCCATTGTTGAGAGTAAACACATATCCAGATTGAGACTTGCTATCATCCTTATCAGTTTGGAAGCTAGCATCAGTATATCCATGAATTCTCAATTCATTTCCTCCATATATCAAGAACATGTCTTTAGTCCTTCTTAAGTACTTGAGAATGTTCTTAACTGCTATCCAATGTTTCTCACCAGGGTTTGCTTGAAACCTGCTCGTAACACTTAGAGCATATGAAACATCTGGTCTCGTACATAGCATCGCATACATGATAGATCCTATTGCTGATGCATAAGGGATCTTATCCATGCGATTCCTCTCATCATGTGTTTTAGGACACATGTCTTTTGAGAGATGGATCCCATGTGACATGGGACATAATCCTCTTTTGGATTCTTCCATGTTAAATCTTCTCAAGATTTTATCTATGTACGAAGACTGGGATAAGCCAAGCAATCTTTTAGATCTATCTCTATAGATCTTAATTCCTAAGATATACGCTGCTTCTCCCATGTCTTTCATGGAGAAATTCTTTGACAACCACAATTTTACTGATTGAAGCATTGGGATGTCGTTTCCCATTAATAATATGTCATCAACATATAAAATCAGGAATACGATAGCGCTCCCACTTGTCTTCTTGTAAACACACGGTTCATCTTCATTTTTGATAAAATCAAACCTTTTGATTGTCTCATCAAAACGAAGATTCCAGCTTCTAGAGGCTTGCTTTAATCCATAAATGGATCGATCGAGCTTGCATACCTTGTTGGCTTCTTTGGATTCAAAACCTTCAGGTTGTGTCATGTACACTTCCTCTTGTAAGTTTCCGTTAAGGAAAGCAGTTTTGACATCCATTTGCCATATTTCATAATCATGATATGCAGCTATTGCAAGCAAAATCCGAATGGACTTTAACATGGCTACAGGAGAAAAGGTTTCATCAAAGTCAACACCTTGCCTTTGTTTATAGCCTTTTGCTACTAGCCTTGCTTTGTATGTATGGATGTTTCCATCAGCGTCAACCTTTTTCTTGTAAACCCATTTACAACCTATGGGTTTTATCCCATCAGGTGGGTCAACCAAGGTCCATACCTTGTTTTCATACATTGAGTTCATTTCGGATTCCATGGCCTCTTGCCATCTCTTTGAGTCAACACTTGACTTTGCTTCTACGTAATTAGTAGGTTCATCATCCTCGATTAATAATACTTGATTAGTAATCGCGAATTCGTACCTCTTAGGAGGTCGAATGATCCTACTTGACTTACGCTGAGCTGGAGTGTCCTCAGGAGTTTCTATGTCCTGATCAAGAGTTTGTCCCTCAACAGGTGTGGGATCAGACTCAGGTGCATCTAATTGGTCAACAATATCTGTGGATTCAAGAACTTCTTCAAGTTCTAATTGCTCCCACTGCCCTCTCCTAGAATGAACTCTTTCTCTAGGAATATGGCATGTCTTGAGATGAACACCTTCTTCTCAATGGAATTATAGAATTGATATCCAATAGTCTCTTTTGGATATCCCACAAATACACATTTATCGGATTTAGTCTCAAGCTTATCCGATTCAGTACGCTTCACATAAGCGTCACAGCCCCAAACTTTCATATGAGATAAGTTGGGCCTTTTACCCTTCCATAACTCGTATGGAGTTTTGTCAACCGATTTAGCTGGGACACGATTTAGTGTGTAGCACGCAGCAACTAGTGCATGACCCCAAAACGATTTTGGGAGGTTTGCATGGCTCATCATTGATCGCACCATATCTAATAAAGTGCGATTCCTCCGTTCAGATACACCATTATGTTGCGGTGTATATGGCGGAGTCCACTGCGAGAGAATCCCATTCTCTTTCATATAATCTAAAAACTCTCCTTTCAAATATTCTCCACCTCGATCTGATCTCAATGTGAGAATACTTTTACCTGTTTGTTTCTCTACTTCAAGTCTAAATTCCTTGAACTTTTCAAGTGCTTCATGTTTGAACTTCATCAAATAAATATAACCATATCTAGAATGATCATCAGTAAATGTGATGAAGTAAGAGAAACCGCCTCTAGCAGTGATTGACATGGGTCCACATACATCAGTATGTATTAGGCCCAATAAATGTGCAGCTCTTTCTCCTTTTCCAGTAAAAGGAAATTTGGTCATCTTGCCTAGCAGGCATGATTCGCATTTGTCAAATGATTCAAAATCTTTTGATCCCAAGTATCCATCTCTATGTAACTTGGATATGCGTTTCTCATTTATATGACCAAGTCTGCAATGCCAAAGATAGGTATTATTTAGACTATCATTCTTATGCCTCTTATTTTCTATACTCATGATAGACGACTCAGTATCAAGAATATAAATGCCATTTTGTAAAACACCACAACCATAAAAGATCTCATCTCGATAAAGGGAACAACGATTGTTCTTAACATTAATTGAAAAACCACTCATGTCCAAACATGAAATAGAAATAATGTTCTTAGTAATGGCGGGAACAAAATAGCAATTCTCTAATTCTAATACTAAGCCCGAAGGCAATGGTAAAAAGTATGTTCCTACAGCTAATGCAGCAACTCTTGCTCCATTCCCCACGCGTAGGTCAACTTCTCTTTTCTGCAGTGGTCTACTTTTCTTTAGTCCCTGCATATTTATACAAATATGAGATCCACATCCGGTATCTAATACCCAAGAAGCTAATGAAGTAGACATATTAACCTCGATAACAAGTATACCTGAAGATGAAGTTTCAGAAGACTTATTTCCCTTCAAGCCTGCGAGGTAAGCCTTGCAGTTCCTTTTCCAATGACCTTTCACTCCACAGTGATAGCACGGATCATCAGATTTGGTATTGTCCTTGTTTGCTTTAACTGTTTTGAAATTGTTCTTAGCCTTCTTGGATGTTTTCTTAAAACTTCCTTTAATCTTCCTTTTAGTGCCCTTGGAGGATTGAATGGCTAAGACATGCCCACTACTAACTTTGACATTGGGCTCCACAGTCTTAAGCATGTTTAGCAACTCAGGGAGTGAGCATTCGATTTTATTCATATTGAAATTCATGATGAATTGTGAATAACTATCTGGCAGAGATTGAAGAACCAAGTCAACACTTAGTTCATGGTCCATTATCGAACCCAATTGAGCCAACTTCTCAATATAGCCAATCATCTTCAGTACATGAGCACTGACTGAAGATCCTTCTCCCATTTTGCACCGGTACAGATGCTTGGAAGTCTCATATCTTTCCACACGTGACTGTTCATCATACAACTCCTTGAGATGAAAAATCATAGTGTAAGCATCCATACCATCATGTTGCTTTTGCAACTCAGGTGACATAGCTGCAAGCATCACACATGATGCAGTGTTATCGTCATCACTGTGTTTATTGTAAGCAGCCACCTCTTCCACAGTTGAGTCCTCAGTAGGTACCTTAGGAAGGGGGTGCTTCAGGACATAACCAATTTTCTCATGCTTGAGAACAATTCTCAAATTGCGGTGCCAATCGAGAAAATTCGGCCCGGTCAGTTTGTTGGCATCCAGTATGCCTCTCAAATTCATATGGTTACTCATGATTCAAAAACTGTAAATGACGAAAAATAAAGAATTAATATGTATTAAAATGCATTGCATAAATTTAATATGGACTTTAATTAAATTAAATATGTTCCCACTGTTTAAAATAAATTTATGACCCTCATACATAAATTAACAGAATCCAAACTCGATTCCCAGTGGGCTGGTATCCCATCTATTATGTTAAGACCTTGAGTGTACTCAACAAGCCTTAATAAAATATTTGAGTAGATACTATTATCAATTATATCTCCATACAACTCCCAGATCATTAAGCTGACAACTCTTTGTCTTCACACATCTTATATGTTAGCTTAATACGCCTCTAGAATTTATCTTCTTGAGTGTACTCAACAAAAGATAAATTTTAGTTAAGTCAAACTCATCATTCAAAAATATCAAATATTTAATAGTGTCAAACATATCCCTAATGGATCAGCCTTGAGTGTACTCAACAAGCTGAGGTCGATTTAGGACTCTCGTTTTTCACTATAATGATGGAAGGCAAACAAAAATTCTGACTCAATATTTCAGTGAGGGGTTTATTATGAAAAGGTCTCATCAATTCAATCATGTATATATGTACATATTTAAGTAAGCATCAAGCATGCAAATAAATATACATATAAGAGTGGATGATTATGGACAAATTCTATCTAGTCTTCCCGAGCCAAAAGGAAAACTAGTTGGTCAATTCCTAGGGGTTATTGCATTGAATTAATATCAATGCACCATCTCCATGGTTTCCTCTTTTTCTCTTGCATCTTCAATCAATCCAGTCACAACCTGCATCATATACTAGTTGGCACGCAGGCCTGAATAACATTGGACGCGCAGGCCCAAAATTATAATAATAACAATAACGGACTCACAGGTCCAAAATAAATTTAGAGCTCGCAGGCCCATAAAACAACAAGAATAAAATTAACCATTCAACGTATCCACATGGTCGAGTCCATAATCATCCACTAATTAAGCATTTATCATATAAATGCAATCCTATATAATATCTAATACTATATGCATATATGTTTCAAGAATCTAGTAATAGTGATCGTTTAAAAACATTTAATCAAATGGATCGAAAATAATTAATTAATCAATTAATCAAATTAATCAATTAAATTAATTAGCGGGTCAATTTAATTAAAATCAAAATTTTAATTAAATATCAAATTAGAGTCTAACTCTAATTCCATTATTTTAGGGCGAAACAATTTAACTAAAATCAAATTTTAATTAAATACTAAAACGGAGTCCAACTCCAATTCATTAAAATATTAGAGTAGGGATAATTTAATTTAAAATCAAATTTTAATTAAAAAATCAAATTAGAGTCCAACTCTAATTACAATTGAATTAATATTTTAATTTAGGATAAAACTCCTAAATAAAATAAAAAATCAATTTAGGGCCAAGTTTATTTATTTAAGTTAAAAACAATTTTTAACGAAAATATAAAAGTCGTCAATTTTAAATAAAATTTAAACTTAGGTCAAAATTAAATTTTTAACGTCAAATCGTTTGAAAATCATATTTCAAATCATTTTTAAACTTAAATTCAAAAACTCATTTTATAAAATTTGCAGATTGACCCAAGTTTGAAATTACAAACATAGCCTCCAATTAATCAAATTACATGGCAAGCCCTCCATCTAAAATTGTAAAATTGGCCCCTGAAGATTAACTGCAGGCGGGGGCCTACAATTTCAAAAATTGCATCAGAGGCCCCCGCCTCCAAAACCCGACTGCTACAGTAAACCCTAAAAAAAAAAATATTTTTGATGATCCCATCGCCGACGGGAACCACGGTGGTGCCCCTCGCACCACCGGTGGCGCAAGAAGCCGGCAATGACGGCTCATTGCTGCTGAAAAATTGCAGTGACGTATTTCTTGCGCAGTCGCGCTCGGTTGGCGGGAGCTCGCGCCGCCACGTCCGCCGGCGCCCCCTTTCCGCCTTGGTTTTCAGATCTTTTTCTTTTTCCAAAACAGATTTTGAAGATGAAAAATAATTTTTCTAAATTGCTAGATTCAAGAAAAACACATAATTAATCAACTTTTGATTATTCAAGATATAAAACAGTTTCTAACAAACACAAAGTAGGCTCTGATACCACTGTTGGGAATTTACTTAATCATGCACAGCGGAATTATAACAATTTTCAATTCCCACCAAGGATCTGCAATGTGTTTAGATAGAAACTGTGATTAGAATTATACCTTGATGAATTCTGTAAAACCCTTTGTTGATTCACGAACTCCAATGATCACGATCTGCAATCCAAGCTGTCCAATTGTCCAGCCTCCAATGGTGATCCACACAGAGAACAAGAATGGTGGCTAGGGTTTTTCTTCTTGTGCTAGCAAGAATAATAAAATCTCTACAGTTTTCAAACCCTAGTATCATATTAATATAAGCTCAAGTGGGCTCGGCCCCTCTTGAAACTAAACCCGGTCCGATACTTTATTAATCATATTAATTAAAACCCGGTCCATGAATTAATTAATCCAATTAATTAATTTTGGTATATTAATAAGCAATCCAATTAATTAATTACCCAACACTTGTTAATTAATTAATTGGTAAATCTCATTCTTCTGGTTCTCTTTTGTGTGTGACCCATTAGGTTCCCGATCACGATGTCTAACGTCTGAATTATTATTTTGATCTAATCAAAACATCGATAAATTAAAACACCCCTTTTAATTTATCACTCATTCAGATTCGTCGTCCCAGATTGACATCTAGCAATGTGTCAAGGCAATACATGTGATGGGAAATGTCATGTGATGTGACAAACCAAAACTTGTTCGTTTACCGTGAAATTATAATCCGTTCGTCAATATGATCCAATCAATTATGAGATATGGATATGTGTCAATCTCGATTATCGATCATATCTTTTATCCTACTGTTTAGTCAATGTAATCGAAAACTCCTTTTCGACTTATGAGTTCACCTTGGCCAAGGATTTCATAATCAACTTAACTGGATAAAATGTAGATCATATTCTCTTACTATCTAAGAGTGACGAATTCTCTATTGATCATTCACAACCTTCATATGATTCTTGACATACCCGAATGATGCTGTATTAGCGACCCTTGACAGAGTAACATCCAACACCACCAAAGTATGACCATCCTCATATAAGGTACTATAATGACCTCAAGTCAAAAGATCAATTTCACTGCCGAACGTTAGAGATTAACCACTAACACTCAGATAGTTATCCTTGTGGAATCTCCCAGCGGGTCTCCAATGTTTTGTTCTATAACAAAGCATCCGCGTGTTCACTCAAGTGTCACCACACTTTAGCTTGTGAGATCAGCTACTTACTTCACAAGTAAGAATGCCACACGCAATGGTCTATCCGCAATAACGATATCCGTGTCTCGTTATCACTTCGACCATGGATAATTTAAGATTCAGTCATATTGTAATTTGTACCTCACAATCACAACTCCTTGTGATTAACAAATTGAAAAGACTTAAATCTACGGATTCTATTATTTAATATAATTTCAATAGAAAAGCAATATAAATAAATAATAGATCTTGCCATAATTAAATGCATTAAACATATGAAAAGTGTTTATAACCTAAATCGATTGGGTCTAGGGCATAACACTTACAGTACCCATATGTGATGTGTGTTGTTTGTTTCTTTATATGTTTGTCTTAGTTTTAATTTGTGATGTTCATTAAGTATTAAACAAATAATGCACGGTTCTGGAAAATTTCCGTTTGTTTTGCATAATCTTTATGAGGATCAACCGACTGAAATGAGAAACTTTAGTGCCATCATTGGTTGTAGCTAATATCTTCGACAACACCTGTGACATCTTATGTCCCGTCTTTAGCTTTCTTGGCAATATGGGTTGTAGTCCATGATATCATATTTCTAGATACGAGACCAACAAGCCCGTGCCTTGTGCTTTCATATTATTGATATAATTCATTGGACAAATTGTATGCTAATTTTTCTTTTAGCTGCGAATCCAATTTTTCTTTCAATTGCAATCCGCATGATATTTCATAAAGAAATTTCTCATTCGAAGAAAATGAAAATAACTTGTAAAATTATAGCTTTTGTTTGGGCTCCATTTTTTCAAGAGAGTGTGTTTTGGAATAGTAAAAAGTTGAAAAATGTGTGATTAAAAAATAAAGGAAAGTTTTCGATTTAAGTATAAAATTATTTTATAGAAAAATGTATAATTGAAAATGAGTGGTAAAAAAGTGAGTTTTTATAAAAATGAAGTCCAAACGGGGGCTAAAGAAAAGAAACAACTCCTTCCCCTATTTTCCATCGGGGAATTTGGCCAGATAGCCGGGTTCAATGAAGAAATTGGACAAAAGGCCTTTGACCCATGTGTTATATAAAAAATATATATATATATATATAATAAAATGAAAAAATGACAAAATTACCCTTCACCTATTAACTCAAAATTCACCGTTGAATTCCCTAATTTCACCACGGTAAACCCTTCTCCAGTTTTTGAAATTTCCCGGCTTCCTTCTTCAACCTCCAAACTGCCTCTAAACTATCCCCAAATCGAGGACCACTCGAAGAGCCCAACCCAAGCGTGATTAAGCAACATCCATTTGATTTCAGAAGTTTTAGCAAGAAGTTCGAGCAAAGAGTCATTGGAAGGAGGTAAATTCGAACGCTTGTATTTTACCTTTTTTTCGCAGCCATACTTTTAGTGCGAAGATGATTATTGTGGTTTGGTATAATTTCTGTGGGTTGTTGCATACAAATATTAGGTATGTGCATTTGAAATGTCTCCCTGCATATGGTATGTTTTTCTCACTGGAGGTACAATGTGATAAATTTTTTAATCTCTGGAATTATGGGACAAAATAGAATTTCATGGTGCAAAAGTTCTACAAATTTTCTAATGTTATATGTATTATGAGTTTTTTTTTTTTTTTTTTTGGGTGCAAGGTTAACATTTCCTTTTAACTCCAGATGTGTGTTTCTCAAAATGTTATATTGTGCATTTGTTTACTATAAAATATGCTATTGATTAGATTTACTCAAGTCTAATAGCAATTGAAGCAGAGTTTGGTCATGCTGTGCAAATCTTGTGGAAGTTAATTTCAGATAATGGATATCTTCTGATCCAACTCATGTGGGTTTACAGTTTACTTAAGAGATATTGAGAGTTTTCAGTTAATTTGAAGTTTGGGAAAGAATGATCTGAAATCTATAAACTTGTTGGAGGTGCTTCTGCATTACTTTGTCTGATTTTGCATGGTTTTATACTTTTCTTTTCTTCCTAGTTCATCTCCCTTCATGCCCATTTCTGGTGTCCCAACCACTGGACTAGATAATGAGGTCACATACACCACACACCCCACCCCACCCCAGTATCAATTGATCTGCTATAAACATGAATATTAATATCCCCAATCCCAGGGTAAAAGAAATAGGAGGAAGCCATAGTCCATCACGCAAACTTTGTGGCTGCTAAAAACCAATAATTTCAAGGCCACACAATAGTTTCAGGTCTGCTGTACTTAGCAGGCAATAGACTCCAACATTACAGATCATTTCTCAAACATATAGAATCCAAGTTTCATTCATAGTATCCAAATTTCATCAAAACGAGAAAATTCATCTATGACCGATTTTGAGATGGAATTATTTCGGATCCATGCCTCTGGCGGAAACTCCCAGATCTGATTCCAGAATCAGATCCACTGGGCTTGTTCTATGTATATATGTGAACAAATAAACTCTTAACATAGATATATTGCTTTGAGAAATAAGATTCCTAACTCATTTATTATTTTGCCTTTTTGGTTGCAGGAAAAAATGGATGGTGAAGATATAGTGAACGCGAAGATAAGTAACAGGTGTAGAATAAAATTGGTTGATGAAGTATTCTACAGCTTGGATGACTTACATCAAGACTTATTCACACACTCATGCTTTGGACATTTGTTGAACTTGAGGGAGATAAAACTTACTTCACAATTGGTCCACCTGGGCTAATTACGAGGTCGGTAAGTACCTCAAAAGAAAATGAAGTGTGGATTAAAATTGGAGACAAGCTTGCAAGATTTGGATTGCAAGAGTTCACATTGGTGACTGGGTTTAAAGCTGGGGACATGGAGGACGAGGATCCGACGCTCGGGCATAATTGTAGACTAATGAAAGAACGTTTCAAGCGTAGCAACGGCAGAGTAAAGAGAGGATTATTGTTAGATGTTTTTAAACGTTGCAAGAATAAGAGCGATAAATATAAGTTGGGCCTCCTCGTTATATTGGTGTATGTAATTTTGTCAACAGAGGAGAATACGTATATTAACCCGTGGTGGTTTTATTTGGTGGATGATGTTGATAGATTTAACAATTATTCATGGGGGAAAATGTCATATGAATACACTACTAGGGTGTTCAGGCGTAACTTGGGAGAAACGTTGAAGAACTATACAAGTTCTCAGTGATATCCGTATTCTTTGCATGGATTTCCCCTTGCAATCATGGTAATATTTTCAATCACTATTTTTTACATTACAGTTTTTTAATTATGTTTCTGAAAATTAAATTTTTTATTGTACAGATATGGACGTTTGAAGCAGTTCCCAGTATTGGAAAGAAATTCGGTCGTGTGATGGATGATTCTCGAATTCCAAGAATGATAGGCTGGGAACTGTGCAAGCAACTTCGGGGGGAAATACTTTGCACGTTTTTGGAATCGAAAGATGTGAGTTTTGTTTAGTAAAATCTACATGGTGTATTGAAATTATAACTAAACAACTGACTGAATAATTATACATTATTGTATTTTCAGATTGAGGTACATCGTACCCTAAATCCTACAGATGATGAATTGTTGGAGCCATTTTGGAAAGAATCCGGACCTTTTGTTGATGATACTGATCCTAACTTGGATAATGTCGCGTTTGAGAATGATGGTGGACAAAAAACCGAGAGTGATGATGCATCATCAAGAAAAGGTGATCCACAATGTGCTAAGACTTCGGATCTACCATCCGTGTCCAGCCATCGACATTCGGCTAAACCAGCTGGACGACCACCACCCACTTCTTATGATTATGTCATAAACATAATAAAATAAGAACTTAAAGGAGTTGAGGAGAGGCTGCGAAGTGAGATGTTGGAGCACTTTAATCGGGTTGAAAAGAAAATTGATTTGTTTATCCAAACAGTTGGAAGAGGTGGAGTCCAGTCGGAAAGGAGTGGATTTGATTACGGTGCTTATAGTACACATAGTAGGGGAAACGAAGGGGCAAGAATGGAAGAGGAAGAGGTGATTATTGAAGATTGCTCCAAAGAAGAAGTCACGCCGAAAAAACAACACGAGGCTTTTCCTACATATGATGAAGGTATATTCTCTCTGTTTCTCTTTGCAATAAGCTAAAAATAATTTTTTTGTTGGGTCCCATTTGTAGGATTTGTGCCAGATCCTGCATCTGCCATAGTTGTGTACCAACAACGGCCTTCATTTAGGATTGGAGATAAATTTCCGACCGAGAAAGCTCGACAAGATGAGGTAAGTGAGAAGACGGTTGGGACGAAAGATGATTCAAACATATTTAGCAAAGGTATATATAATTTACATTTCAATATTTCAAATTTCAATATTGTGTGTTAAAATTGATTGAATTGTGTGTTTGATCGATTGTTGTAGGCGATGTTGGAGAGCCTTCGATATCTTCACATGTATGCCCACCTAGTAATGAAATCATTGTGATCGACGATCCAAACTCTGAATTGCCTACAGGAAGGGGGCAACGAGTTAAGAGAAAAGCAGCCGTGCTGCTTTCTCCATACATTAATCCGTTAAAGAGGAGAAAATTTTTGAACGTTCAAGCATATGATCCTTTAAGGGAAGTAGATCCTGCAAAAGTTGAAGACCTCAATAAGTGGTTGGCAAATGCATCGCACAGGTAATTTATTACATTCAACCGGTTAGCACATTGAAGCACATAAGTTTCAATGAGGACGACACAAGTGCCGTTACTGGTTTCAGAACGGCACAAGTGTCGTTTTGCTGCCTGGATGAAATCCTACGATAACGGCACTAGTGCCGTTACTGTCCAGAAAACGACAGTTGTGTCGTTACGCACGAAACACGCCATTTACTTGTTTAAATATAACGATAATGAGAGCGACACTTGATGAAATCTTGACTTTCGAAAATAAAAGCAAATTGATGAAAGAAATGTGCAAAACGACACTTGTGCCGTTACTGGTTTCAGAACGGCACAAGTGTCGTTTTGCTGCCTGGATGAAATCCTACGATAACGGCACTAGTTCCGTTACTGTCCAGAAAACGACAGTTGTGTCGTTCTGCCTGGAAACACGCCATTTACTTGTTTAAATATAACGATAATGAGAGCGACACTTGATGAAATCTTGACTTTCGAAAATAAAAGCAAATTGATGAAAGAAATGTGCAAAACGACACTTGTGCCGTTACTGGTTTCAGAACGGCACAAGTGTCGTTTCTTTCGCTCGGATGAAATCCTACGATAACGGCACTAGTGCCGTTACTGTCCATAAAACGACAGTTGTGTCGTTCTGCCTGGAAACACTCCATATACTTGTTTAAATATAACGATAATGAGAGGGACACTTGATGAAATCTTGACTTTCGAAAATAAAATCAAATTGATGAAAGAAATGTGCAAAACGACACTTGTGCCGTTACTGGTTTCAGAACGGCACAAGTGTCGTTTTGATGCCTGGATGAAATCCTACGGTGTCCAGAAAACGACAGTTGTGTCGTTCTGCCTGGAAACACGCCATTTACTTGTTTAAATATAACGATAATGAGAGCGACACTTGATGAAATCTTGACTTTCGAAAATAAAAGCAAATTGATGAAAGAAATGTGCAAAACGACACTTGTGCCGTTTTTGGTTTCAGAAAACGACAGTTGTGTCGTTCGCCTGGGAAGATAACATTTACTAGTTTAAATATAACGATAATGAGAGATATCGGTAATTTATTACATTGAACCGCTTAGCACATTGAAGCATATAAGTTTCGACTTACATGTTAGCTTATTTTGATATCATGGTTTTCACAGTGATGTAGTAACTTTGGCTATCTGTGAAGTGCGACGAAAATTCTTCGATGACCTATTGATAGACGACGGGTGGCTCATCGATGATGTAAGTAATATCTTTACATCTATATTATTACTACATAAATAATGCATTCAATTACTCTTGCTATCTCGTACAGCATATCGACTCGGCCTTATACCACATTAGAGAAAGGGCGGTGACATATCCACATATATTTCAGCAAGATTGTGCCATATTGGATTGTTCTTTTTGGCAACTTGTCAAGAAAGCTTACCTAAAAATGGGTACATTGAAGAAGAAAAATGTTAACTACGTATTCGACCAAGAGCTCGTCGATTACGTTGAAGGGACTTCATCAGTGCTTGGTAAACACTGGAATAATTGTAGATTTTTGTATGCTCCTTACTGTGTACCAGGGTCTCATTGGTTTTGCTTGAAGATCGATTTGATGGAGCGAACTATTTATATTTATGATAGCTTGCCAAAACATATCCGTGCTCCGCAGTTGGCCGAATGTATGAAGCCTATTCAAGTGGTCATTCCGTGGTTGATAAAGGCACACGTAGTGCATGACGAAAATTTTAACACCAAGATGTTCCATTATCAGAGGGTTGTTGTTCCTGGACAAACAAATGGGTAAGCTTAGTGTAATTTAACATTTAACACCGATATCAATGAATTCGTTCGTGTATATCATTTTCATCTGACTTTCTTGTATGTATTATTACTTTGCAGATCTGATTGTGGGCTATTCACTGTGAAATATATAGAATTTTTGCAAGCTCAATTCAGTATGGATTTGGTTCATCCGGAATATATGTCTATGTGGAGGAAGAAATTAGCTGCAGAAAATTTTGCATGGCACTTTGATCCGTAGACTTAGTAAAATGTATTTTGCAACTGTACAGTTTAACATTCTGGAGAATGATTTTGCAATTGTACAGTTTAACAACCTCGAGAATGGTGGTGCAATTGTACAGTTTATATGCATTTAATTTAAATGTTCTCATCTATACATTTTTTGTTAATTTCAATTTAAACGTTCTTATACCGTCACTTGTGCAAAACGACAGTTGTGCCTTTATTAATATTAGAACGGCACAAGTGTCATTTTCCTGCCTGAATGAAATCCAAGGAGAACGGCACTAGTGCCGTTACTGTAAACAAAACAACATTTGTGTCGTTCTGCCTGGAACGACCTGTACATGTTTAAATATAACGATAGAGACACTTGATGAAAGCTTGGGTTTCGAAAATAAAGGCAAGTGCAATGAAACAAATGAGCAAAACGACAGTTGTGCCGTTACTGGATACAGAACGGCACAAGTGTCGTTTTGCTGCCAACAGGAAATCAAACGAGAACGGCACAAGTGCCGTTACTGGATACAGAACGGCACAAGTGTCGTTTTGCTGCCTGGATGAAATCCATCGAGAACGGCACTAGTACCGTTACTGGTTTCAGAAAGGCACAAGTGTCGTTTTGCTGACAACAGGAAATCCAACGAGAACGGCACAAGTGTCGTTTTGCTGCCTGGATGAAATCCATCGAGAACGGCACTAGTGCCGTTACTAGTTTCAGAAAGGCACAAGTGTCGTTTTGCTGACAACAGGAAATCCAACGAGAACGGCACAAGTGCCGTTACTGGATGCAGAACGGCACTAGTATCGTTTTGCTGCCTGGTTGAAATCCATCGAGAACGGCAATAAAGATAAAATGTATTTGTTGATAATGAGAAAGACACTTGATGAAATATTGAGCGGTGAAAAATAAAAGATAAAAATGAAGCAATTTATAAAACGGCAGAACTGTCTTGTAACGGCACAAGTGTCGTTCTACCTGGAAACACGCGGTCAGAGCCCCACGACCCGTCCGAGGCACGATGAACCCGTTATATGTACTCATTTGAGTTGTAGGGTGGACGTACTTCTTATTTTGTGGTGGAGATATGCTCAACGTCTACACCTTGAAACGAAATCAATGTAGACTTGATGGTTTTCACATGTTCAATACCGTAGATTCTACATCAATTCCGCCGTTCTGTTGATTTCTTCAATATTTTTCAACTTTGCGAGTCTAACGTCCTCGAAAACTGAACCCCCTAACTCGATGAAGGCTGGACGTGTTGATTATGCACAAGTGTCGTTCTGCCTGGAAACACGCGGTCAGAGCCCCACGACCCGTCCGAGGCACGATGAACCCGTTATATGTACTCATTTGAGTTGTAGGGTGGACGTGCTTCTTATTTTGTGGTGGAGATATGGTCAACGTCTACACCTTGAAACGAAATCAATGTAGACTTGATGGTTTTCACATGTTCAATACCGTAGATTCTACATCAATTCCGCCGTTACACATCTCATAATCAACACGTCCAGCCTTCATCGAGTTAGGGGGTTCAGTTTTCGAGGGCGTTAGACTCGGAAAGTTGAAAAATATTGAAGAAATCAACAGAACGACAGAACTGTCTTGTAACGGCACAAGTGTCGTTCTGCCTGGAAACACGCGGTCAGAGCCCCACGACCCGTCCGAGGCACGATGAACCCGTTATATGTACTCATTTGAGTTGTAGGGTGGACGTGCTTCTTATTTTGTGGTGGAGATATGGTCAACGTCTACACCTTGAAACGAAATCAATGTAGACTTGATGGTTTTCACATGTTCAATACCGTATATTCTACATCAATTCCGCCGTTACACATCTCATAATCAACACGTCCAGCCTTCATCGAGTTAGGAGGTTCAGTTTTCGAGGGCGTTAGACTCGCAAAGTTGAAAAATATTGAAGAAATCAACAGAACGGCAGAACTGTCTTGTAACGGCACAAGTGTCGTTCTGCCTGGAAACACGCGGTCAGAGCCCCACGACCCGTCCGAGGCACGATGAACCCGTTATATGTACTCATTTGAGTTGTAGGGTGGACGTGCTTCTTATTTTGTGGTGGAGATATGGTCAACGTCTACACCTTGAAACGAAATCAATGTAGACTTGATGGTTTTCACATGTTCAATACCGTAGATTCTACATCAATTCCGCCGTTACACATCTCATAATCAACACGTCCAGCCTTCATCGAGTTAGGGGGTTCAGTTTTCGAGGGCGTTAGACTCGAAAAGTTGAAAAATATTGAAGAAATCAACAGAACGGCAGAACTGTCTTGTAACGGCACAAGTGTCGTTACGCTCGAAACACTGTGATCGAGCCCCATGACCCGTCCAAGGCACGATGAACCTGTTATATGTACTCATTTGAGTTGTAGGGTGGACGTGCTTCTTATTTTGTGGTGGAGATATGCTCAATCCTTAATCGAAGTGACACAAAACGACACAACCGCCTTTACTGTTCTTGAAAAACGGCACAACTGTCGTTCTGAATGGGAAGAGATTATTTATTAGAATGGTATGACGATCTTTATATTTGCAAGTATAATGATAATGTAAAAGACTTGTGCCGTTACTGATCATATAATGTCTACTATAACGACACAAGTGTCGTTATGCAGTGGGAAAAAATTCAACGAGAACGCCACCAGTGTCGTTACTGTCCATAAAACGACACTTGTGTCGTTCTGCCTGGAAACACCTGTACAGAGCACCATGACGCATTCGAGACACAATATTCGGTTAGATAAACTCATTTGAAAAAGCACAAGCGATGTTTTAGTGTAACAAAAAAGATATATGTGCATCATAACTGCCGTTCTGGCTTCATCGAGTCCAAGACAACGACACAATCACTCGTTCCAATACATTATAAGTAGTTTTCTTTTCAAAACGACAAAAGTAGTACATCGTAGCATAACACCACCATCCCTTTTTAATATTACAAAAGATGTACGTCACAGCACCACAAAAGCCTCATATGTGCCATGTTGTCTTCATTGTTCATGTATCTCACTGAGTGGTACACGATTTGTACAAGTGATACGGTTATGCCCAGTTTTCAGACACCTACTACACTTACGAGACTTGCGCATCTCTCCGGCTGATTGTTTCCTTTTTTTTGGTGGACGTCCACTTCCTCTTCGTGTCAACGGTAGTATCACCTTTCTTGATCGAACATTATTGGGAATTTCCCAGTCCGCCTCATTGGCAGTGGATATATAAATTCAGAATAAGCTTGTTTCCAGGAAGAAGTGCTATAAAATGGAGAGCAAAACCTGTAACAGTTATCCCGAACATCCTTCACTACAGCAATTGCATGTGCACATGGAAATTGGTCCAGATCAAATTCCTTGCATGTGCATGTCCCCCTCTCCAAATGAACAATGAAACTTTCCATTTCATCACTCACTTGCATCTCATCTGGGCTGAGAGCTTTCACCTCGAAGCCTTTTGACTCGTTATACCTATCATACATCTTCTCCTCCAAAGGCGGGGTGAGGTAGCTTGTACATTTTTCGGCATCAACACGTCTATCATGAAACTATATTTGCATCTTCTCTCTGATATGCTCGATCAAAGCAAGTATAAGAAATTCTCGAGCACTTTTCAACAATGCATTCAATGATTCTGCATTGTTTGTGGTCATACTATTGTACCTGATTCCATTGAAATGTGCTCTTGACCAATACTCCACACCAACATCATCCTCCAAGTACCCTCGAATTTTCTCGTGTAGACTGCATAATGCTTGCATATTGATCTCAAATTTTGGTAAACTATATGCCTCTGCAGTAGCTCTAAACAATGGCATAATATGAATGCAAGGAAATTTGCTCTTCAAGTTATTTTGCAGATGCCATATACAATAACCATGATGTGCGTTAGAATAGACGTTGTTAAAACCATTTGATATGCTTGGTGCACGATCAGATATAAAGACTAGCTCGTCTGTGTCGCCTGTTATTTGCCGCAATTCGAAAGAACCAAGTCCACGAGTTATTGTTTTACGAATCTACTATGCCCCACGCAAGTGGATAAATTTGACGATTTGCATCTTGGCATGTGGCAACAAGTAACGTACCTCGATACTTAGATTTCAAAAATGTTCCATCCACACAAATTACCCGTCGGATTGAAGAGAGGAATCCACGTATGCTTGGTCCTAATGCCATGAAAAAATACATGAAACGTCCATCATTATCAGTTTCAATAAAAGTCAACGTGCCAGGATTTTTTCTCTCCAAAACGTGGCAATACAATGGCAACTTCGCATAGCTATCATCAGGGCTACCTCGAACCTCTTTGTAAGCAAATTCTTTGGCCATGTACGCCTTGTGATAGTTTATAGTTATGCCAAATTCTCGCCGAATGTCATTGATGATGTTTCTTGGTCTGTACACTATGTTGGCATCCTGATACTTTGGAGCTACATGCTTTCCAATTACCGAATAGGTAGCATGTCTATTATCCCTGCGACAAACACTCATGGAGCAAGTGTGATGACCAGAATATTTTCGTATTTGAAAAATCTCAGATTCAGCTATCCTCGTTGCCCGTAAACGCCAGTTGCAACTTTCCCCAACACAAACTACTGTATACACACTCTTATTTGATTTCTTTACTTTGAATTCAAATTGGTACTTCACAGCAAGGAGTTGGATTTTTGATATCAAAGCACTTTTAGTTGGAAATAATTCATCTTCATGTACATCTTCATTTTCCGGAATCCTAGCCGATGATCTATATGGAATTGAACAGACAACTTCTGTTGAAGTACCAATAATGTCCTCTTGCATGGAGAAATCAACATTGTTTTCATCTCTAAGAGGAGATTCATCTTGGAAAACTTGTTTTTCGGAACTACCTTGAATTATGGTCAAATTATCCCAATCCACATAGTTTCTTTCTATATCATTCCCATAATCGCCATCGTATTGCTCAACTTCATTTCGATTGCTCATATCTCCCTTCTCTATTTCACCATTGGTTTCTACTCCACCATCTCTTTCAAACTCCCTTGCACTATCACACTCATCTGCAACTTTGGTTGATATAGTCACGCAAAGAGGATGCTTTGTACATATAGAAAGAAACCACTTCACTTTCATGTCACAATTAATCCTTTGTGGTGGAACTGAAAACTTAGACATACCAGGGTTAAGAGACATCATCTCAATTTCATATAACTTTGAATCCACGTTAACAAGTTCTTGCACTTTGTTGTACAATTCTATATACGAAATGTTAGTTGGAACATAAAGAATATCCACATTTTCTTCGCCATTCCCTTCATAACTCCATGTCCATTTGCCTTCTTCAGTCTTTTTAAACTCAACAAAATAACATACTTGTACCCATATCATTTCTACAGAATCCATAGCTGCAAATAAAATAAAAAAGTTAAATAGTTTACTCAAATATATATCAAAGTAATATGAAAATAGCCATCATATTTAAATTATCAAAGTGACCACATTGTATTATCAAGAACGGACAGACCATAACCGATATTGTTTGTATTGTCATTTTACATGGACGATAACGACTGTACTGTCGTTCTACACTACGTGAAGCAATTTGAATTTGTCGTTCTGAACTACAAATCGTCCAATAGTTGCGGAAATACACCAATAGTAAAAACAAATCAGCTAAAATATCATTTCATACTATATTCAACAATAAAATGACAAAATGTACATGAGATTTATAAAAATACCATTTTCTTTTCTTCAAATAATGGAGATTTCAATGTAGGTAATATAGAAGCTAAAATCCTTCTTCAAATGCTCAAAATGTTGGAGAAGATAGGTGAGGAATATAATCAATAACAAGATTTTAGGAGGCGGCAAATATTGGAGATGAAGAGCACGTTGGATTTTTTTTTTTTCGCTCAAACAGTACGGGTTTTCAGACGAGAGAAATGGTGAATTTGATGGGATGAAAAGGGTGTAAGAGTCTTTCTCTTGATGGGGATATTTTAGACAATTTGCCATGTTTATTTATTGTATTTTTTTATTAAGGCCATTTGACCAATAAACAGTGACAAAGGGTCTTTTTTCCAACTGTTTGGTTTGAGCATGTGTTTTAACAAAGAATCCCTTTTCCATCCAGGCTTATCAATTAATTTTTGGTCTTTTTTTAATTGCTCTTCAGCACCGTCACCGCGGTTTTCTACTTAAAACCCCCGAGCCTGGCTGCTGACGGACACAGAGTAACTCACCTGTACAAAGAGATGGGAGAGAGATCGAAATATTTGGTTTTGATTGGAGCCGGAGCTCTACTGGGCTCTGCCGCCACCATTGCTATCTTTAAGCTTCTGCCCAGGTCACTATATAAAATTATCTTAACATAACAAACGTATTCACACTAATTCATATTTATTCTTGTTTGCTTTTTGTTTCTTCAGAAATTTTTATGTGCAGTGCAGTGTCTTCTAGATGTTTATATGCACTTGTCATTTGCATTAAGTTGGGATTTTTTTTTCGGATCGTTTTTGCAGACGGGTGGGAAGGCAGTACAATAGAGAGGCAAATGACTTGAATGGTATGTCAGTTTGCGGAGCTTTCAATGTGTTCCTTTCCATATTAATAAAATGTGGTTATGCACCGTAAATTTTATCAAACTCCAACGAAAAATACTATGTAAATTTCATCATATATGTCATTTGAAGCTCAATTTTTTCTCTTGGTTTCTCACCTATCTTTGCGAGGGTTAGGATGTTTTAGTTGTACTCATGTAAAAGATTGAAAATCAGCAAATTTAATAGCCATAATTTGAGATTCATAATGTATTAGACCGGTGAAGTTTTCAACTGAAAAATACATTCCGCAACAAATGTTAGAATAGGTTTTGGAATTTATTTGCAAGAATTTTCCATCCTTGAGAAACTTGGAGGAAAGATTTTTCTGTACACACAAAATACTAATGTCAGTCAGCTCTGACATGCATACTCCGTGCTTTTGCCCCAATTCTGTTTGAAAAGCCATAGCTGTAACTAAGGTTCTAGTCCTAAAGATCTCTGATACCAATTTGTTAAAAAAAAACTTTAATGCCAAGATGGTTAAACACGGGTCTAACTGGTTCCATATATGGCGTTTAACCTGGGGGATTTTATGTACAACTACTTCGGCCATTGGCATTATTACTTTGCCTTTAAACACTTTGTAGGCTTTTATCAACCTGAAAGGCCAATCTCTTTCCAAGTGAAAAATGAAGTGATAATTTACAACATGTTGTATGAAATTGCTGCATATATGTTGACTGACACTTTGTCTTGCACATGAAATAATGTGTATGTTCTCGTGGTCAATATTCATACTGTCATAACATTATTTTTCTTCTCTTTTACTGATATTATTGGCATGATTATTACTAGGTAAAGTAGTTGTCCAAACAGGAAGCTGTAAAATCTTGGAGGATATGAATCATGGTTCGGCCAGCCCAGACCTGGTAACTGATGAAATTGTTTCTGAACAACTCACTAGGTACTTCTTTTCTTTCATTTTATTTGTATCATTACGCAGTGCAAGGGAGATGAATTCAGATATAAGGATCAGGCAGCAACCAGTTTCTATGTGATGTTAGCTAGTCTTGGTGACGTCTCAAAAAGACTTTTGAATTTGTTTGTGTTTACTCAACATGCCACAATGTTAAAGTTATTCTTTACCTAGTAAGTTTCATAAACAATTTAATGGGGCATTTGACTTTGTGGAAGGTGCATTGAGCTCCTTAAATATTTTCATTCTCAATAGCTATATCTGCTGTGGCCATTTGACACTGTCAACATTCGGTTTTCAGTCAAATCTAACACAGAAATTATCATATGTGAGTTGAAATAGCATAAAAATGACCTTGTCATATTTATGGATACTCTTTTTTCTTCATATTAAGACCTTCTATATTTCCCTTTCAATTTTAATTGATATATTGAAATGAAATGAATCGTAAACCCTTTTTTATTTATTTAATTTCTTGAAATAGCATACTCGGCGAGTTATAAGATGAGGTATTTTAACTATGAGTTTAACTGATCTAGTTGATAAGACTAGGAGGGTTATAAACTTTATGTTAGAAATTTTGAGCATTTTAAAATCTAAAGGTTTTAGGTGAAGTAGAATTAAGATGAATGCATAAAATGTCTTCTACTATAGTAAGAGTAAGAATGATTGTGAGTCACTACAGAGGATCGTTTTATTCTAGAGAGTGATTGTTTCTATTTACGTTTGATTTGATAAAAGACGTAATGCATATGACTAGAGCGAGTTGGACAAAATGGAGAAATGATATTACAATTTTTAAGTGACCAAAAGGTACTTGTCTTGTTCAAATGCTAGTTTTATGCAAGGGTTAGTGGAGGACAACAAAAGAAGGTTAACTTTTTAATCACTCGTTTGGAAGTTTGGTCACAACAAAGTTACGATTTAACACCTTTTTTGGACTTGTGCTTTTCCTACTTGGACTGCCTGTATTGACTGTTTGCCTCGATCAAAGAAGAATCATTTGGAAAATTTTGCTCACAACAAAGTTACTATTTAAGGTCTTTCAGGAACTTGTACTTTTCCTACATTTACTGCATGTATTCACCGTTCACCTCAATCAAAGGAGATGCATTATCAACAAGCAATTTCTTCTCAATAATTATAAGACTTGTATGCTTTATTTGACTGTAGGATAATAAGATACATGTAGGGAAAATGAGGATGTTAGGATATTTGTGTGACTACACTAGATAATATAAATAGTATGCATAAAGATATCCATGTGAAAATGGAGGTGGCACCAATTTAGGATACATTAAGGAATGAACATTTCAACAGTGCCTTGTGAATCTAAAGAAACTCTTTTTAGAGGAGACGCAATTCTAATATCTATAACATAATTATAAATGGACCTGATATGCTTACAAAAGATTTGATTTTATTAGACCTTTTAGTGACGTAGATTTAGTGGCAGAAATGATTTGTGTAGACGATCCCAAGTTTAATGGAGATAAGTCTTAACTTCTTCTTGTTGATATAAGATATCCGGTTAGAAAGGAAAGGGGACAGACTTTTCATATTTGAATTCCCAAATAGATGGAATTTGGTGGCTAAAATGATTCGTGTAGCCGAACATGTCTTGTTTACAAAGGAAAAAGGGGATACACTTTTCATATTTGACTTCCCAAATGGATGGAAAGTTTCACTTGCACTGGTTACTGGACAAATGGATTCCACCTGTCTCTAGGCAATAGAAAAAAATAATAATAATAAGGAAAGAAAAATAACCGATGACTTGGACAGGCAAGTGCTTTGTTTTTGAAGCAAATTATTGTCCAATAAAATTTAATCTAATATTCCGATGTTTGATTGCTGACATTTTGTGTAAGGTTTATTTAAACCCTGAATGCACTTCTTTTGATTTCTTTCATCAGGAATATTCAGTTCTTTGGATTGGAACACCAGAAAAAAGTGACTTCATCCTACGTTGTGATCATTGGTCTTGGAGGAGTTGGAAGTCATGCTGCATCTATGCTTTTGAGGTCAGGAGTAGGCAGACTTCTTCTTGTGGATTTTGATCAGGTACTTTTTCTTTGTGAACACATCTCCTGATTGCTTGACATGCTTAGATTTTGGACCACTCCTGAGGTCTTCTACTTTGCTATTTTTTGTTCATTTTGTTATTTATCCAATGAATCCATAAAGATTATGGATTACATGAGCGGTTGAGGAGAACTGGAAGTTTGGCATATCTTAGAACCGTACCTAGAGAATTTCACTATCCTGTAATTTGTAAATGCAGTTGAAAATCAGTATGCTCTGCTATGATTGTGTAAGAAGAAATTTTTTTCTCTGAAATTGGATGTATTTCATTGTTTCTATAATAATTTAAAACATTTCAGGCTATAAAATGATCTGATTACCAAAAAGAGAAGCTGCGTAGCATCTCCAGCTGCCCATGTATTCATTTTACTCATAACGCTCCTTAGGTTTGATATCTCGTCTTAAAAGAATATAATCATATACTGACTTTCAACTAAAAGTGACCTTTCTAGGTTTAACAATGGTTATAATGATATTGGGTATCAGAGTGCGCTTTATGTACCTGCTTGTGGCATAGAGGAGTTGGAGTACAATAGTACTTCAGTGTGCAGATATATGAGTACTTGAAGCTACTATGTGAAATTTATTATTATATATGTACAATCCGGCAAAATATAATGATGTTCTCACTCTTCTTATCAACTGACAAATGGATTGATTATTTTATTTCTTGCATGATTTCGAAGACAATTTTAAAAAATAAATTGGAACTCCCTTTACTGGCTCAAGCTCATAGATGTGTTGGTTCAACATAGGATTAAAATTGGTAGAAGGTCTTGGGTTTAAGTCTCATTACCACCCATTTATAAAGTTTTACTTCTTATCAAAAAAAAAAATTTTCTAAAGTTTTACTTGTGTTAGGCCTTTGATTTAAAGGGGAAAAAATAAAAAAATCTGGGATTATGTTGAAGACAACTTAAATAAATAACATCTTTGCTTATTTTCTAGTTTATCCTTTCTTCAACGTCATATGAAAATTGTATATTGGATTGAATGATAACTTTCTGGCAGAATTTTGAATGTGATTGAGCTGGTACACAAATAAATTTTAGTGTTAGTTACCATATCATGGTTTTTCTCTCTTATGACCTCTGCCATTGCTCCTACTTAAGCAGCCTTTAGTAAACCACCTGAATCTACAATTAGGGTCCAAATGAGATACAGATCAAATTAGCCAATATTGTTGAGGAGTCTTGATTTGCTTAAAATATTGAACACTTTTTATTTGTTATATCTATCTTCATCAAGGATTGATAATCACATTGTGATTGGTTCTGAAGGTCTCTGTTTCATCATTAAATAGACATGCTGTCGCAACAAGAGAGGATGTTGGCACCCCCAAAGCCCTTTGCCTCAAGAAGCATTTTTTGACAATTTTCCCGGAGTGCCACATCGATGCAAAAGTGCTGTTATATGATTCATCATCTGAAGAAGAAATTCTTTCTGGGAATCCTGATTTTGTCCTAGACTGCATTGATAATATTGACACTAAGGTAGCTGTACATGTTTCTTGATTTTTTTTTCTTACACTTCTATCCAAAATATGGAAGCATTAATCCTTGATAAATATATTAATCTCCTGTATCTTACTAGAGGATCTTCATTGTTTGGTTCTTTAGGTAAAGAGCAATTTAGATAGAGTATGCACTTCATTATATATGTGATGAATACATTATAACAGGCGCAAGTGACACCACCTTCTTGCAATCCAATATGTGTTTGCATTTTGACCCTGTAGCCAGTACAAGGAACAACTCAACTTTCTTATATTTCATTTCCATGCTTGATGAGTGTGTTAGGTGAATTTTATTTATTGAACTTGCTAAATATACATGACCTTATGTTCATGGAATTTTATTCTCAGTTTGTCAGTATAAAAGAATCATTGTAAATGTAATGACAAGTACATACAACCTGTGTCTGTTCTTTATGCTAACAAGGCACTTGTAAACTATGTAGTTTACTATTTCCTTAATAGAATTTTTACCCAGGCACTGGTTTTGCTGTACCTTGACTGACACTGTTCATTAAATTAACTGGCACTTTAAATGTCTGAAGTTGCTTTCTGTCATGTATAATAGGTTGCACTTCTTGCTGCATGTGTAAGAAGGGGTCTGAAAGTTTTATCTGCAACAGGAGCTGGAGCAAGAGCTGATCCAACAAGAATACGTGTTGCCGACTTGAGAGAGTCAACCAATGATCCATTATCTCGAGCAGTAATGATTTTAACTTGTGGTTTTATGTTATGTTCGAGATATATTTCTCATTTTGGATATGCCCAGACCCTATTTAATCATGTTGCAGTGGAACTTTTAATGGCAAATATCTCGGTTCCTTATCATTTCCATCCACACTTTGTTGAGAAATGAACGTTGACTTTCTATGGTCGGTGCTTCATAAAATGTCCTCGGGTCCAAAAGCAGAAAAAGATAAATATATAGTTATCACTTTTCAACTATTGCTATTTTCTAGATCAAACAAGGCCATACATATGATTAAACTCGATCTAAGTTATTTCTTTCTTTTGGTTTTGTGAGAGTTGAAAAATAATTGCAATCTAATACTTGCCTCACTACAGGAACTTGGTTTGTCTCATCATGAAATGCTAATTTATGTGAAATTCACTCTCACCTTATGCCCCAACTGATGTAAATTTTATTATCGGAGAGGTTATCTTCTCAATTCAGATGTGATAATGATGCTTATTAGCTTCTGAAATAACATGTACTATTCACACTGAACTGGCGTAGATAGTATTTTCTCTAGTCCTCTATGATTAATTTTGACACTTGATATCAATGACTATGGCTTCAAAAATAGTGGGATGAAATTTTACCTTTACATCGTGAATAATCTTATCATGAAGACATAGGAGAAAAGAAATAAGATGCTAAATGTACTGAACAGGAATGAGAAATTAGGAAGCCTCGTACCTAAGGGAAAAAGAATATGGAAAACCTACCGTCAGTAGTAGATAGACCAGGTAAATTAGATGTTGTGCTTTATGTACTATATTTTGATGAAATGGGGAAGACACAAATCATAGTGGCTTCTCGAGTCTTCCACGGGTTAATTCTAACACTTGAGCACAATGAGTAAAGTTTCTTGATACAAAGCTGGGATTGATATATGGCTTCTACATCAATACTATTTTGATGAAGCAATAGAAGACAGTCAAGACGGAGGTAATAGAAGACAATAAAGATGGAGGAAATTACTGAACCCCCAAAGATAGGAATACCCGGTGCTACCTAGCTAGTCCAACAAATTGGGGTTTTTTCTGGAAGAACGTAATGAAGTGATGGAGATTCTAATAGATATATTGTATGGAGACTTTCCAAGTTTAGATTCTCATTTTAGGAAAAGTAATTAAGGTTTAGTTAGAACTTTTTATGGTATTTTATCTTATTTTTCCTACTTAAATAAGACTTCTTGAGAGTTGAAACCCTATATAAAGAGGATCTTTGCATTGTAATACTTAAGACTTATTTTTAAGTAGAACTATAATTCCCTCCTCCAATTTTTGCTTCTCTTTCTTCTTTCTCGTGTCTCAGGTTACTCTCCCCTTTTTATCTTCCCCTCTTCTTCTTCCATTTCCCCTCTTTCCATGAGTCTCGCTCTTGTTCTCTTGTTCAATTGTGTTCTACGTTAGATAGATACGATGACTACCAAGAATTTTGGTCAATTCAAATTGTAAATTCTCGTTGTATTCCATCTATTTACAGACAAGTAAGCTTTCATCAAGATTATACTGAAAGTAGATGCATTCTGGATATTGCATCGTGTGGATTGATATTTGATACCCAGTTTCTGGTTCGACCGGTGTAACTTCTATGCATGTCCACAATGTCACTGCTTATTCATTTCTTTTGCAAATCTCCCTTCAAATATTTGAATTTTTTTGTTACTAGTCAATGTTAAACGCACATTGCACGTTGTTCTGAAATATTTTAAAAGTGCTATAAAAGTAATATTTGATACGAGGAAATGATTGAGTCTCAAACGAATTAAAGAAAATAAAATTTAGGATAGAAATTTAAGAGAAGAAAATTGCACGTTCAAAACTCAACTTTTATGATTCAATTTTTTTGTGATGATGAAATGCTACAAATGAGCAACCTTTTTATATTACATTTGGTACATAAGAATTAATTATTAATACATGAATTTAAACACCCATTAAAATTCTTAAATATATGAATAGAAATAAATTCATCTATAATAACTCTAGATTCATGTAGATCAAGATTCATCAAGTCAAGAATCATTGAGTCTAGATTAATGTGAATGTTAATTAATTCGAAAAACGAAATTTATAAATGACAAGGATTTTGTAATATTTATTACATATTGAAAAGCGAAAAGTGAGGTATTATTGTAATAATTGAGTTGTAGTAGAGTTAAAATCGTCCAAAGAATGATTATCACTTGATGTTATATTTTATAGATTATAGATAAAAGTATTATTTGATACGAGGATTTGACAAGTCTCAAACGAACTAAAACAAATAAAATTTATGATAGAGATTTAAGAGAAAAAATTTACTCTCAAAATTCAACTTCTATGATTCATTTTTTTGTGATGATGAAATACTACAAATGAGAAATTTTTTTATACTACACTTGGTACATAAGAATTAATTGTTAATACATTAATTTAAACACCCATTAAAATTACAAGATACATGAATATAAATAAATTCATTTATAATAATTCTAGATTCATGTCGATCAAAATTCATTAAGTCAAGATTCATTGAGTCTAGATTAATGTGAATGTTAATTAATTGAGAATTAATAACACGAAATTCATGCATGACAAGAATTTTGTAGTATTTTTTACATATTGAAAAGCGAAAAGTAAGGTATTATTGAAATAATTGAGTTGTAGTAGGGGTAAAATCATCCAAAGAATGATTCTCACGTGATATTTAATATATTATAGATTATACAATCTTAATTACTGTGTTCATTTCCATTATTATTTAGTCAGGATGAGCCTGGCATACAAATTTAATTGACTGTTGCTTGGGTATTCTGCAATGACATAACATTGCTTGCAATATTACCCATCTGGCCAAATAGAGCTCTTATATACTCTAGTTAGCAGGTAAGACACCGTTTAAAAAAAGATTATGGAATTGAAGGCGGCATTCCTGTAGTATTTTCATTAGAGAAACCCAAGGCAAAGCTGCTTCCATTCAAAGGACCAAGTGGAGAAGAAGAAAATCCTTCAGATTATCAAGTAAGCACATTGGTTTTTTCAATTAATAAATATATTATTTTTGTATATTTTATTTACAACAAAGAGAGTTTTTCACACAGTTTTTATGGACTGGGAACTCACTGTTTTCCTATTTAAGTATCATCTTTCGCCTGCAGCTTCTTACATTCTCATCTTCTGATTTATTAGAAGGTTTAACAATAATACTGAAATTGATTATTAGATAGTGCCAGGGTTTCGGGTTCGTATCATTCCAGTCCTAGGAACCATACCTGCTATTTTTGGACAAGTAATGGCTTCCTACACTGTGACCCAACTAGCAGAAGTTCAAGTTCATATGGAGCCAGTGGTGAATTTTGATATGGATCACTATCAAGTGCTCCATCAGCGCCTTATTGAGCATGAAGAGTTACTATGTGGTACAACTATGCAAGTTCAGGTACCCAAATCTGCATTCTCTCTCTAAAATCTTACTTCACTTCTATTCTCACATAACAGCTCTAAATAGATCATTAAATTTGATTAGGTTGCTGCACAGTTTTTTTCTTTAGTAAAAAATATTTTTGCTCAAATTTATACAGAAAATGTAATATGATTTAAGCTGAAGTCATTACAATAAAAACAGATGTAATTCGGCATCTTACATGTTCGAGGTTCCTTTTAATTAGGCAGATATATAGGGTTGGAAAGGGAAGGGGGTATTGACACATGGCAGAATTCTAGAACCTGAGGATACCAAGATGTTCCAAGCGCCAGTACCAATGTGGCTTAACTTTTAAAGGAGTGATGTTACTAGCACTGAATCTTTCTCTGCTGCCAAAAGTTGCGTTCTGCCATCTAGTTATTGATTTGAAGATTCAGTTGTTTTTCTCTGCTGTCGAACTAATCATATTCCGTGTGATATTTTGAGTGCATCTGCATCTATGTAGTAACTGGGATAATTACATCTGCTATTAATGGAAATTTCGGAAGGGATGAAAATTGGCGTGGAAACTTATTTCTAACTTCTTGGTCCAGTAAAAAGTGGAAACTTCCAACCTCTTGCCGATTAAAAAATTATTTTTCTTCGATTCTATCTTATTTTCTCCTTTTTACCAAACAAGAGAAGGAAAAGTATGGAAAGTTGAAACCCGTTTCCCTTTACTTTTCAGTAGAGGTGTCAAACGAAATGGGCCAGACCAGTTTCCGGTACAGGCATGTCTCTAGAAATTGTGGCTCGGCACATGGCAGGTCAGTTCACGGGACCTGATCATTTATAGTGCAGCCCTGTCCTTTTAGACACCCCCACTTTCCACTCTATAGACCTGAGATTGCCTAAAACTTTTTTGTCATTTGTCAACTAAGTTTACCTTTCAAAAAAAAATTTGTCAACTAAGTAATTCAACTATATGGGAAGTAACTAGGAATTAAATTAACTAATGGTAGGTTTTGGAAATCGAGTAACCTTAACTTGTGTAATGTACTGTAATGTGAGCAGTAGCTTCATTGGAAAATTTGAATGAATCGTGTGTTATTGAAGAATGCGTACTTAAGTGACATGTTCTATAATTCTTCTAGGTGGATGTTGAAGAAGTCATGTACGTAGCCAAAGAATTGTGGCATGGACGAAGTGCAAGAGATCAAGCACCTAAAGATGTTGGACGTGGAATGTGGCGATCTGTCAATGAGTTAATGCTTGTGAGGTATGGAGGTTTGTGAAAAACAAAGTTGCTTGTCATAACAGAAAATTTTTCAGAGCTTATACTAATACACCCTGCTATAAACATGTATGTGCTAGTTGCTCAAATAGTCACCTTCAATTCCTACTTTGGCATGGAAGCCAGTTGGAAAAGGTTTTAGCTTCTCCTCACTATTTTGTGATTGATTAGATTGCAGTTATGAAAAGACAAATGGAAGGGAAAGTTAGATGATGAGTCAATAATATTGATTATAATGTCTTTAGTTAAAGAAATCTTCCTGTCCTGAATTCTAAGCTATGGGTATGAGCTGTTAGTCTATTGCTTCCACCCTTTACATTCCAAAACCAATGAATGCTGACAGTCACATTTTTATTAGCCTATTTTTAGATCTCATATATCAGTGAGTTCCATGTATCTAATAACTGACTATTCAGACCTATCCACGCTTAATTTGACCTGCTCTCTTGCTTGTCTTATGAAAATATGCCATGCTTATATATATATATATATATACAGAAATGATCTAATGAGTATCGGTGCTCATCTTATCCTAAGCACCAATGAATTGGCACATTAATTCATTGGTGGATTAGAACTCACAAAATCTTTATCCACCAATGAATTAATGTGTCAACTCATCGGTGCTTAGGATAAGATGAGCACCGGTGCTCATTAGATCATTTCTGTATATATATATATATATATATATATATATATATTATTATTATTATTATTTTTTTTTTTTTTTTTTTTTTTTTTTTTTGGGCAATAACTTTTCATGCTGTTGTCTTGGAAGGCAACGTCTTCCTTGTGCTGTCAAGAAGCCATGATAATACCTTTTGGTTTCTTTTTCCTTTATCAGATGTGTAATTTGTTATATGTGATAAATATTTTTTACAAAGAGAGAATGATCAGAATTTTATTAGATGGTGTTAAAATCCGAAATCTGTATTTATGGGAAACATATTGTAGGAAAGATTGTATAGCTGTAAATCTTCTAGGAAATCAATGATTATTCTAGTTTCCTAGTTTAGCTCTAGATTTCCTAGAAAGTTTCCTATTTTCTAGGATTAGTTTCCTATTTTTCTGGGTTTCCTATTCTTTGTACTGGCTATATGAAGCCGCGTAACTATTCAGATTTTAATATGAGGAGTTAAAATATTTTTCCCTCTAAACTTTTATGGTATCAGAGCCGTAGGTTTAGCTTTTCTTTTCTACCATGGCCGAAACCACTGAAATCAACCCAAATGTCTCTATTCAGATCACTACCGTCAAATTGAATGGCAGAAATTTTTTAGAATGGGCCCAGTCAGTGAAATTAGCTATTGATGGACGGGGCAAGCTTGGTTTTTTAACTGGTGAAGAACCACAGCCAAAGGAATCTGATCCCCTGTTCAAAAAATGGAGGTCAGAAAACTCCTTAATCACCACATGGCTTCTCAATTCCATGGAGGAGTCAATTAGGAAACCTTATTTGTTTATGTCAGCAAAACAAATATGGGATGCTGTCCGGGAGACGTACTCGGATTTGGAAAACCATTCTCAGGTGTTCGAGTTGAAGACAAAACTATGGAACGCTAAACAAGGAGATGTCGATGTTACCTCTTTCTTCAATCACATGCTAACCTTGTGGCAGGAACTCGACATGTGTTACAACGAGGAATGGGAGAGTCCCAAAGATTTAGCAAGGTTAAAAAAACGTGAGGAAACTGATAGAATTTTTATGTTTTTAGCAGGAATTAATTCAAGCTTTGATGATGTCAAAGGAAGAATACTTGGACGCCGGCCACTACCCTCAATCCGGGAAGTTTTTTCAGAGTTGAGACAGGAGGAAAGCCGAAAAAGGGTAATGGCAGGATCATTCTCACACAACAACGACCTTGATAGCTCTGCCCTTATCACAAGGAACACTGAAGCCGAATCTGACAAAAAGAAGAAACCGTGGTGTGAGCATTGCAAACGTCACTGGCATACCAAGGAGACATGCTGGAAGATTCATGGCAAACCACAAAACTGGCAGCCAAGTTGGAAGAGGAAACAGGAGGGAAACAAAGCTATGAATACCACCTCTGAGACTTCTACAGAGCACAAGTCTACTTCTGGAAATTCCAGTCAATTTCCATTCACTAATGACCAGATTGAGCAACTCTTGAAACTCCTAAAATCTCCACATGATCTTCCATCATGTTCCTATGCAAATCAAGGTAATTATGGATCTTGTTTTTCAACCCATAATATGGAACCGTGGATCATAGATTCCGGTGCCACAGATCACATGACAAGCTTTTCGCATTTGTTCCACTCTTATAGCCCATGTGCAGGAAACAAGAAAATAAAAGTGGCTGATGGATCATTCTCAGCCATTGCCGGAAAGGGTGAAATCAGAATTTCACCATTCTTAAAGCTGAAAGACGTCTTACACGTCCCACGATTGTCTTGTAATTTACTGTCAGTCAGTAAATTAACTAATGACCACAATTGTCGAGCTAATTTCTCTCCGTTTCACTGTGTATTTCAGGATCTGGCATCGGGGAAGACGATTGGCAGTGCTAGACTCAATGGCGGACTCTACTATTTTGATGATGGATCCCTTCAAGCAAATTCAGTTTCTAATTCTGATTTAGGTGCTAGTTCTAATTCTGGTATGAATAATGTAATGCTTTGGCATTTTAGGCTAGGACACCCAAGTTTCTATTATTTAAAACATTTGTTTCCAAATTTATTTTTAAATAAAGATCCATCATCTTTTGTGTGTGAAATTTGTGCCATGGCAAAAATGCATTGATCTCCTTATGTGCCTCGCCCATATTCTCCGTCAAAACCTTTTTCACTAGTACATAGTGATATTTGGGGGCCCTCAAGAACTCCCACTATCATGGGAAAACGATGGTTTGTAACTTTTATTGATGATCATACAAGAATGACATGGGTATATCTTATGAAAACAAAATCTGAAGTTGAGATCATTTTTAAAACCTTTTTTAATATGGTTTGTACTCAATATGAGACTAAAATAAAGGTTTTAAGAAGTGATAATGGTAGGGAGTATTTTTCAAAACTGTTGAGTAATTTTTGCTTGGAAAATGGAATAATTCAACAAAGTTCTTGTGTAAATACTCCTCAACAAAATGGAATTGCTGAGAGAAAAAATAGACATCTTCTTGAAGTTGCACGTGCACTCCTCTTCACAAACCATGTACCGAAAGTTTTTTGGGGTGATGCAATTTTGCATGCCACGGTTTTGATAAATCGTATGCCATCAAAAGTTCTGAAATTTGACACACCAATAAACAATTTTTTGAAGGCTTTTCCTCAATCTCGGCTTCAATCCCACCTTCCATTAAAACTATTTGGCTGCACTGTTTTCATTCATAACAAAGATCTCCATCACGACAAATTTGATCCAAGAGGAAAAAAATGTGTTTTTTTGGGATATTCTCCCACACAAAAGGGGTTTAAGTGCTATAATCCTCAAAAGAGAAAATACTTTGTCACATTTGATGTTCAATTCCTTGAAAATCAATCATTTTTTAGGCCTCATCTTCAAGGGGAGAACACTAGTGCAGATTCGACCTTAGGGGGAGAAAAAAATTCAGTCTTTAGTTTTGAGCAACACCAAGGTTTGTTCTTTCCTATTCCCGTAATTGATAGTTCCACGTTAGATTCCGACTTTGTCGAAAAATCAAACACTGAAAATGATTTGAATGTTCTTTCTAAAAATGTCTTTTCTGAAAATCAAAATCTGCCTAATGAGTCTCCAAGAAACCGAGCCATTAATCAGTCAGATTTCCCTCAAAATTGTCAATTTTTTCAAAATGACACATTGGAGGAAAATAATGATTTAAATAATGAAAACTTGGTCCCTGAAATCAGTAGTCCTACTACAATTGGAAATAAGACTATAAATCGTTTTGGAAAAGTATTTTCTCGAAGGGAATTAAAATCGGGAGTAGAAGCGATATTGAGCTTCATGGCCAAGAGACAACCCCAATGACAGATCACGAAATACCAGGTACTGATTCTTCCTCTTCAGATCTTAATATTCCAATTGCCATTAGAAAAGAAACAAGGGAATGCACTAGGCATCCACTGTATCCTATGTCCAAATATGTTTCTTACAAGAAATTATCTCCTCAGTTTCATGCTTTTGTCTCTAAACTTTCTCATGTGGAGATTCCAAAGGATATCAAAGTTGCCTTACAGGTTCCTGAATGGAAAGCAGCTGTTTTGGAAGAGATGAATGCTCTGGAGAAGAATCGGACTTGGGAAATAGTGGAGTTGCCAAGGGGAAAGAAGACAGTTGGCTGCAAATGGGTGTTCACCATCAAGTTCAACTCGGATGGATCATTGGAGCGATCTGAGGCGGATTAGTTGCCAAAGGATTTACACAAACCTATGGTATTGACTATTCTGAAACTTTTGCTCCTGTAGCCAAACTAAATTCAGTGCGAGTCTTGTTGTCCATTGCAGTGAATCTGGATTGGCCATTACAACAACTGGATGTGAAGAATGCCTTTCTGAACGGTGATCTAGAAGAAGAAGTGTTCATGAATGCTCCCCCTGGATTTGAAGATAAATTTGTGAATAAAGTTTGCAAACTGAAAAAATCCCTCTATGGCTTGAAGCAGTCTCCTCGGGCCTGGTTCGAAAAGTTTACCAACTCAGTCAAAAGGCAAGGATACTTGCAGTCACAAGCAGATCACACAATGCTTTTCCGAAGATCACAAGAAGGAAAGATTGCAATCCTTATTGTGTATGTTGAAGACATAATTGTGACAGGTGATGATGTGCGAGAAATAAGCAGATTGAAGAAGTGTTTGGCTGAGGAATTTGAAATTAAGGACCTTGGAACTCTCAAGTATTTTCTAGGGATGGAATTTGCAAGATCTAAAGAAGGAATTGTAGTAAGCCAAAGGAAGTATATTCTAGACCTTCTCAAAGAAACGGGTATGAGTGGGTGCAAACCAATAGACACTCCTATTGATCCAAATGTTAAACTTGGAAAAAGTGAAGGGGATCAAGTTGATACAACTAGATATCAAAGGATTGTTGGTAGACTAATTTATCTTTCTCACACAAGGCCTGATATAGCCTTTGGTGTGAGTTTGGTGAGCCAATTTATGCATACTCCTGGGAAAATCCATCTTGACGCTGTTTATCGGATTCTTAGATATCTTAAGGGTTCACCTGGAAGAGGACTATTGTTCAAGAAAACCAACAACCGGGCCATTGAAGGATATACTGATGCAGATTGGGCGGGATCTATCACTGACAGAAGGTCTACTTCAGGCTATTGTGGTTATGTATGGGGTAATTTAGTTACATGGCGGAGTAAAAAACAGAGTGTAGTAGCTCGCAGCAGTGCTGAAGCGGAGTTTCGAGCTATGGCAAACGGTTTATGTGAAATAATTTGGCTGCAAAGAGTGCTAGAAGACTTGAAACTGAAACCTGAGGGACCAATGAAGCTATACTGTGACAACAAAGCCGCCATCAGCATAGCCAATAATCCTGTCCAACATGATCGAACCAAGCATATTGAGATCGACCGTCATTTCATTAAGGAGAAGTTGGAATCAAGAGCTATTTGCTTACCATTTGTGCCCACAGCACAACAAATGGCAGATGTTTTCACTAAAGGGCTTTTTAAACCAGGGTTTGACTCATGTATAAGCAAGTTAGGTTTGAAAGATATTTTCCACCCAACTTGAGGGGGAGTGTTAAAATCCGAAATCTGTATTTATGGGAAACATATTGTAGGAAAGATTGTATAGCTGTAAATCTTCTAGGAAATCAATGATTATTCTAGTTTCCTAGTTTAGCTCTAGATTTCCTAGAAAGTTTCCTATTTTCTAAGATTAGTTTCCTATTTTTCTGGGTTTCCTATTCTTTGTACTGGCTATATGAAGCCGTGTAACTATTCAGATTTTAATATGAGGAGTTAAAATATTTTTCCCTCTAAACTTTTAGATGGACATTAAGCCTTTCCATGTTAACTAGCATATTCTTGGAATTTTGCATCATAATCTCTTTAGATCGACTAATGACCACGTGTGTCAAATATAGATACTCAATAAGACTCGATGCCCCTCAATATAAGAGGTTCTCTCGTTAAATAGAACCAAAATCACAACTAAACATGGACAAAGCAATCTATCTATATATGGTACAATTATAACGGTACTTTGTTGTAATTTTCAACGATCTTCGTAATTTTATTCAATCTCATTGACATCTCCTTCAAATTGATGCTGGTAAAAAATCAATTTGCTATCATGAACTGGCGGCTGTGACAATGTTCGTGTCCACGAAGAAGAGCTCCAAATCACAGCAACCATCCATAGAAAATAGTGACAAGAGATCTAGAACAACAAATAGTGCAGAAACAACCAAGAACTACTCCAAAGCCACTCTAGACAGCTCACAACCAAGAAGAATTTGCAAAAGAAATTCACGAAATGTGCCGACCACACACAGAGTTCTATCAGTCGGGAAAACTCAGTCGAAGATATAATTCATGCTCCGACAAAAGCTTTAACGGCCAATGCACTGACCAAAAATCCAGCAATATATCGCTAACCAAGATGCTCTCGTTGGAAGTAGTCCCACAAAACAGCCTACATAAAAAAAAAAAAAATCCAAAGATGATCCTCCTCTGAGAATCCAAAATTCTTGCTCATCACCCGAGCATTTAAAACTCAACGATCTGCACTCTCATGTCTTCCAATCAACACCTAAACTTGAAATAATCCAATAAATCAGCAAGTCTAAACCAACGAAGCAGTAGGTCCAATGAAATTAATTTTAGCCTAAACAAAAAAAAAAAAAAAAAAAAGTCCCAAACGAAATCAACCAACAAAAAGAAAGCACAGTTTATAGCCCAATTGCTCACAACCCATAATTACCTCAGCCCATTTATAAGTTATACCCACATGTCCAAAAAGTAAAGCTCAGTGTAGTTTATGAAAATAAAGCCCACTGTAATACCACCCACATCCCAATTTTTTTACAACCCACTAACCGACCCCGATCTCCTTCCTCCAAACACCTTAGTCACACAGCTGCCATCTATAGCAACTCCAGTACCGCCTCTGGCAACTCCACTGCTAATCCAAGTCGACCCGCCGTCAACCTCTATCTTCTCCCGAAATAATCCATTCACCTGCTAGCAGATTCCATCATCTCCGATTCCTTCCCTCACAGCATCCTTGTCGTCATCCAATTCACCCATTCAAAATTGCCCGCATGATTATTGAAACTTCAAATTTATATGCTCAGGTAAAATTCTGGTTATAGAATCATATCAGTGGAGTAATCCTTCCTTTTTCAACACGCAATTTCAAATAATTGCTCAATCCCATAAGCATCCATTAAAGTCTCCAAAACCTAACCCATTCATCAAAAATAACAAAGCCCAAAGCAACATGCCCAACCAACAAATCCATAACAATATTAAGGGAAAAATTCACTTTCCCTACTTTATCTTTACCCTATTTCAAAAATAACAAAACAACTTTTACATTTCAAAAATCAGATTTTTTGACCTATATATACACATATTTATATATATATATATTTATTTATTTAAATATATAAAAAGATATAAATAAATAAATAAATATATAATATATATATAAAATTAACCCACCCCCACCCCCACCACCCCACCACGCCGGCGACTGCTCCGGCGACCACTCCGGCGACGTCTCCGATTCCGACGACTTCTCCGGCGACCACTCCGATTCCGGCGACTGCTCCGATTCCGACGACTATTCTGATGACATGAATTTTTTGTACGGTCACAGCCCAAGTCAAGTCACCTGTGTCACAAGTCACAACGCCAGTGTCACCAGGTCACAAGTCACAGCCAAGGTCACAGGTCACAACACATGATTTTTTTTGTCACAAACCCACTGCACAAGCAGCACAACGCGTCACGAAACACAACACAGATTCAAACAACTGCCGCCCGCACCACCAAATCCACCTGCACCACCGCCGCCGCCAAAGCCACTGCCACCTCACCCCACCACCACCGCAACACCACCAAACACCACGGGAAACCACCACCTCCACCACTAACAGTAATGCAAAACCGTGACCGCCACCACCAACAACCACCTCCATCACCAACAAAACCGAACCACCACGGCCTACCCACCGTCACTGTCCATCGCCTCCAACAACAAAAATTGCACCACCGCTACACTAATCGCACAAATCAGAAAACATACCACAGATCGACCACCTCCAACTACAACCTCGAATTTTTTGGTGAGCCAAAGGGATTGGCAACCTCGAATTTCTGTGCCCATCGCGACCACAGCAGAGGGGGAGAATTTTGCAGAGCCCATCGCGACCACAGCAGCGTCGCGCGACGCCGTCGTGGGTGTAGCGGCCACCGCCGACGTGTTCTTTGTTCACAGTGCGACGACGTCGCGGCCTAGGGAGGGAGGGGGAGGAAGGGGGAGAAGAAGGGAGGAGAGGAGGAGGAGGGGGAGGGAGAGAGAGAGGAGAAGGGAGGAGGAGGCGGCGCCGGCGACGGTGGAGAGAGGTGGAGGTGGCGGCGGCAACGGGGATGGGGAAGAGAGGAGAGAAATGAATTGGATTAGGTTAGGGTTTGATAGATTTAGGTTTTATATAAATTTGGTGGGGGTAGGTAGTAGGGTGGGTACAAATGTTAATTTAATTTTATAATATTATTATTAATATTTAATTAAATATAAAAATATGTATCTATCTATAAAAAATCTGATTTTTGAACATTAAAACTTAAAATGTTATTTTTGAACTTGGATCTTGAAAAGTAGGCCTCTATGTAATTTCCACCAATATTAAATGCAATCCAGCACTCCATTAACCCAAAATAACCAAATCCACGACCTATGACAGTCCACAGTCGAATTCAAGAAGTCCAACTGCAATAGCCTGTACATAGCCTACCAAACAAGAGCCTAATAACTGCCTATTCAGAACAACCCAAATAAGTAACCTATACATCGTCTTCACCACACCAACCCTAGCCACCTTCGCCGTCGGTCAACATCCAGCACCGGCACCGCCCATCTTCCATGCTCATTCAATCCCGCACATGAAAGCCATTAGGATGCATTGGCTCTTGCCGTTGCATGTGAAATGCATAAAATTTATGGAGACTAATTGGGGCCAGAGCATGTTCCTTATAACTGATCCCAAAAGCAGCGCCGGTTCGACCACAATCTCGCATCGACTATGCCAATACCCAAATTTGTAACCTGAACCCTCGACAGCAGAAACCAACACCGCCATTATTCACGTCTCCAACAAATTGGGTTATTGCTCCAATTGGTCAGTCAAAAGAACACAAAATCTTCTCCAAAATAACCCAAACCAAAACCTGACAACACAAGAATCTACACAGCAATAGGAACAAGAGGATTTCAGAAGCCCCCAAAAAGGAAGAAAATACAAACCTACTAGCCGTTGCAAACTAGCCTAAAGACAAAAAAAAAAATGGCCGGGTGAGAAACAGAAAGCTGCTCATTGGAAACGAATTCAAAGATTAATTTGTTTATGATCGAAACTACTCTGATACCATGTCAAATATAGATACTCAAATAAGACTTGATGCCTTTCGGTATGAGAGGTTCTCTTATTACATAGAAACAAAATCACAACTAAATATGATAAAAGTAATCTATCTATATATAGTACAATTATAACGGTAATATAGTTATAATTTTCGGTGATCTTCGTAATCTTATTCAATCTCATTTGACTGTCAAATATAGAAATTCAATAAGACTCGATGCCCCTCAGTATGAGAGGTTCTCTTATTATATAGAATCAAAATCACAGCTAAATATGGTAAAAGCAATATATCTATATATGGTACAATTATAACGCTAATATAGTTGTAATCTTCGACGATCTCTGCAATCATATTCAATCTCATTGACAATGCGAAGTTACTTTCTGTCTTGACAACTTTTATGATGAACTTGATGTTTCACCTCGCTTCGATTCATTTTTTGTGCAGATTTTTGTTTTACTCTTTACATTAAATATAGTAGCGCTTTCTCATGATATTTAAAGTTAGTGAAAAGTTGAAAGTCTGGCAAACCTTATAGCCAACCCAAATATGGTTAACTTTGTGTATAGTTGCATCATTTTGCTGGAATCACTTCAATTTTTCCTATGCTACCCCTAAATTTTGTTCTTTTCCGTTTTATGTACATTTCAAATCAAACTTGAGCTCTTTTCAACTAAACCGTGAGGAACTTAAATACATATTAATTTAATATTTTAACCGAGTAAAAATGACTTAATTATTACATTTTCCTTTGATTTCTATTTCATGCTAACTATTATCATGTGCATTTTATAGTGTATTAGTGAAGTGGGCATTTCTTCACAAATTAAATGATATCATGTATGTTAAAGTTTACTCATCTTCCTCAATCCATGGTATCATTTCAGATGGGATCGCGTGAAACCTGCTTCTGTGTCAAATTTAATTCTTCTAAGATTCAAAGAGGTAAGCATAAGACTGGGAACTAAGTTTGTTAAATGTATGAAGTGTTAGTGTAAAGTTGCATGTGCTATTGTCCACAAAAGAATAATGCAGGACTCGTGAGGGGAAAAGAAGAGGAACGCTTACACTTTCTTCTCTTTATTTTCTTTTGGCTGTGAAACAGAAATGTGAGGACATGCATTAGGAACACGAGTATGTGCAGTTAAACTATTGAAATGGTTGATTGATTTTATACATTTAGGTTACAACCTCATAAATGGGCTACAAGTTATATTCATGACTAGAATTGAGCACCTCACTCTCAAGTATCTGTCAAGTATATTTCTGACTCGTTTATAACAGGGGCAGATATTGTTTGGGGGGTGGGGGTGGGGGCAGGCCTCTCTAGATGTAAGTAGAGATGTAAAAATAATTTTTTATCCTCAAATGAAGCCCAAATTTTTGATAAGTTAAAAGGTGCACCTTTTTTTTTTTTTTGATAATCGTAGGTGTATGGGTCAGCTTGCGAGCACCTCGACTAATCCCAAGAGGCCCTGAGGTTTTATAATAAATATCTTTTATTGAATAAAGTTAAAAATAAATTGCTCATTTTAACAGTAAGAGATGCTACATGTCTAGCTAAGCTTAAAAGTAACTAAATTTTTTGTTTCTATTTATGTTTTTATATGTACTTATTCATATTTATAAATATATATTAACTTACTTTGATTTTGAAATAGATTTTATTGTAACTTGCTCTATATTCAATTTTCTCATTTCGTAGAATATTTGTTAAAAAATTATATACATATAAATTAATCAGGTTATAAGCATATTAATTAATTGAAGCAAGCATAGTCGAGAACTAAATCCAGTTTCTTTGGACTCTCAATATTCCATGTTGGTTTTCCCACTTCAGGTGGTATTAGAATGTGTTGGCATAGAACACTGATGACCACATCAAATAGTATTTTGGAAACAATGACATACAATCATGTATCTTTTATTGTGTGTTTTGGACAAATTTCAAATGTTTGGAACTATTGGTTGTCAAAGTTCTTTGGGACTTGTATTTAGGGAGAGCGTCGATCCTATTTGACAAGAAAAGCTACAAAAATCTAGTAGACATCTTAGGGTTGACATCTAGATTCTTACTTGAGAATCTGATCACTTTATCATCAGTGTCGTGGGCATAGCCTTCTAAATTAGATCTTGTATGGCATAGAACATCTCTTATTGCATGAGTTCATTGAATTTTTTCAAAATTTCAGCCCATCCCAACGCCTTTGGCTGGCTACACCCCTGTTTATAGGTGTTCATATTCATGCATGTACAGTTATCCATTCTTATAGTCAGTACTGGAGAATTCTTTCCCTAGAAGCAATATATTAGTTACGAAGCTAAGTTTTATTCTAGACAAACTTAATCAGCTAATTAGATCCTTTTTGGTAATTACATTCTGTCTGGACTACTACTAATTAAAGTTCCAATGATGCCAAATCTTTTGCACCTACCTTGGGTTGTGCATTTTGGCCTGTGTCTTCCTCTCAAGTGATGAATCCTTTGGGGGCATAAATTGTTCAGTTTAAAACTATTCAATTTGGAACGAGGAATGCATCTATTGAAGTTGAGTTCGAATGAAAATTGTATATAAGAGCAGCAGTTGTAAATATATTACATTCTAGCAATTCTGATTGATAATATGACAGTTTGAAGCCATATGATATAAATAAATATGAACGCCCCATAATCTTTTACATATAAGTTTGCTTTGAAGTTTTAGCTGCTACCCAGCTACTTTTATGTATTATAGTGACTAGTGAGAAAAACTATTAAAACAAGGGATAATTGCAGCAAAGGTCCCAAACCTTTCAAATTTTTGCGCATTTTACCCTAACCTTTAATTTGTGCCAGCGGAGGTCCCAAACCTTTAATAAATATGCGGTTGAGGTCCATCTGGACGGATTCCATCCAAATTGCCGTTAGTTAACCTAAAAAGTCAAAATTTGACCAATTTTGACCCAATTGAAAAGGGCAAAATGAGAACTTTACAACTAACACATTAAAAAACAAAAAAAATTTATTAAAAAACCCAAAAATAAAAATCAATTCCATCCAGCTTCTACCTCCCACCCCACTCCGACAGTCACCACCACCGCCGGCACTTTGTCGACACCACCCCTATCTCCTTTCCCAACCCCAAAAATTTTTCCCACTAACCTCAACTTCACTGTGACAATATCCAGATCACATCCTTTTTCTTCATCCAACAAAACGTCGACTAATTCATTCTCAGTTTTGGAGAATCTGTTCCAATCCCACCTCCTCCCGCTACTGCAACGCTCTCAAACATCCCAAGCCCCCTCTTGAATCATAGCTCCAAGGTATTTCATATCATTCCGCCACCTTCTACCACCATCTCCATTGCCACCTAAACAAACAACACCAAATTTCGACCACCGCCCATGGCCACCCTTGCCACCACAAATCGCAAACAACCCAAATCATATCATCCATTTTCAAATCCACAACCACAAATCGGATCTAATCACCAAAAAAAGGGGCGTTACTAGAGCCTCAGTTTGCCCATTTTGTAGTGGAAGATTGGGACCGTTGCTTCACGGGTTCACGAATTTTTCAGCTTCACAGGTTCATATGGTGCCTTTGGATTCAAGCTTTCCTACACTTCCAATAGCCTGAGCAACAATAGGGAAGCACACAGCAGTTTAGGATTCATACTCTTTGTATTGTCCAGCCACCGGTGCTCAAGAACCCTAATCAATCAATTAGAAGAGGTCAATTTTTCATTTTGTCTAACATGAATCCTCGATTTTTTAGCCAAAATATTGCGGAGAAGCTTCCCGAGAAGAAAATCCCTTTGCCGATTCAGATAACCCATTCCCAGTAGCACTGCACTGCCATTCTCGATTGCGTGGAAAAGCCCATTCTTCTCCTCTGAATCCTTGATATAAGATTCAAGAAGAAGACTGTACATCTCGGAATGGATATTCTCAATCGTGATTTGGAACCCATAAAACGCATGCACCTCCGAGATTCGAACCTCCTTCATGAACCTTCCGGCGAGGTTCTCCAAAACGATGCCGCCTGAGGTGGTGGTGCCAGTGCCAGCATTGTTTGCTGGAATGAGAGAGAGAGGGAGGAAGACAGAGAGGGGGGAAGACAGAGAGAGAGAGGAGTGTTTTTTGTTTTAATTTTTTTGTTTTTTAATGTGTTAGTTGTAAAGTTCCCATTTTGCCCTTTTCAATTGGGTCAAAATTGGTCAAAATTTGACTTTTTAGGTTGACTAACGGCAATTTGGATGGAATCCGTCCAGATGGACCTCAGCTGCATATTTATTAAAGGTTTGGGACCTCCGCTGGCACAAATCAAATGTTAGGGTAAAATGCGCAAAAATTTGAAAGGTTTGGGACCTTTGCTGCAATTATCCCTTAAAACAATCCTGAAGAATTTTGATATTATTTTGCAGGCTGATGAACATGAGTCGAGGTCTCTTGAAGATATAAAGGCGAAGGAACCTGAATTTTTCTTCAGGGTAACATCTGTGCTGAAACGAGCTGAACTGGATTTCGGTTTGTGATTTTCCCACGCTTCAGAATGCCTGGATTTTTGCAACTTAAAAGTTTTCTGAACTAAGTAGTTTGACTCGCGGGGAGTGAGGTTTGCTCCAATTGATGCGCGTTTAAAATTACAAGACAATCACTAAGTGCAGAATTCTCAGGATGAAGAATGTTTCCATAGAGGCTTGCTGCTATTTGACGCTTTCAGAGTTAGAAGCAGGTGGCAACTATAAGAATAGCTTCTTCCATTCTTCTGTAAACTGTTATGTAGAAGAAAAGGTATTAAGGTCTTAGGTTTTGCAGGTGCTGAATGGAACTGAACGAGTGGGAACTTCACCACATTTACTCAGACGTAAAACTAATACCAGTTTATTGGACAACGTGATTACTCTGTACTAGTTTTGGTCTTTTGTGTTTCATGGGGAATGCTAGCTCAACTTTCGTGTTTAATCCCTAGTAAAAAGAAAGAGAGTAAATGCAAGAAAGAAACAAGTTTTTGGTTAAATAAAACAAATATAGGTTTGGTGATTAAATTGAGACAAATTGAAGTTGAGTGACCAATATGTAAAACCTGCAAGTTAAGTGACCTTTTTCCCAGCATATATCTAGTTAAAACTTTAGTTGATATGGTTTATAATTGTACCCATATTTATACAACGCAGAAGATAGTGGCACTAAAGTTTCTTCTTATACTTTATTATCTAGAAGTAGAGTTTTTCTTATCACCGGGTTGATTGTATACTGTTATGTATAATTACGATGTGCGTGGAGATTTACGATAATGTAATTTTGTTTACTTCAAAAAAAAGAATTGTAATTGGTTTTTTGAGCAACGAGTAAAGTTAAGGGACGAACGAGATTTGTAACCCTTTTATTGATAAAATTGAGGAAGAGGATGCCTTCTCGAAGGTGGTGACCATCCAATTACCACCTTCGATTAAAATTGCATAGCTTTCAAATAATAAAATTGGTGATTGGCAATGGGCAATGCCCCTTCTCGACCAACCTAACTAAGCAAGATGACATACCAGGTCTCCTCTGAAGAAGTTCATTCTCCTCGAATCAACGATTGAAGTTCTCACTCGAGCTCAAGATTCTCAATCTAGTCTTATACCACCTAAGCGGTTCAATGGAATGGGAATGAAAGGGGATCTTCTTCTTATGGAGATCTGGTAGTACAGTAGATGTCCTTCCATGGCTTGCGTACGGAAATAAAGGATGATTCAACCCTTTTATGATTCACTCTGTTCTCTCGAATGAAAACAAGTCTGAAGGGTTTCCCCTGACAAAACGGGATTGGATTTCCACTCATAAGGAAGGAAGGTTAGATATCTTTGACAGGGTTGTATTTTTGGTTAAAATGGGATGGTGTTCAAACTCCCGAAATGCAGTCTAGACAGCGGGCCCTCCCCTTTCTGACTGGACTGACTTTATGGATGTGGGAGCATCAACTCCGTTCCTGTGGGCTTTTGAGGAGCGGGAGAAATTGTTGGAATTCTATGAAAGAGTCTCGGGAGCCAGGATGCATGCCAGTTTCATACGACCAGGTGGAGTGGCACAAGATCTGCCTCTTGGCTTATGTCGAGATATTGATTCCTTCAGGCAATCAAATAATGAAATTTAAGTATACAACATTAATCAAGAATGCAAGAATTAAACAACTAGTTTTAAATTAAAAATAAATAATAAGTAGGTTTCATCTTTGTCTAATACGTGGGAAGATTTAGCCTAGCATGATTGTATGTAAATTACACAAAAAGTTAAGGAATAACATCATCCGAAATGGAAACAATAAAAGAAAGTAATTTCTTCTTTTTGAATATTCAAACAAAACTTCGAATCTTCAACTTATAGCATTAATTGCCCTTGAATTGTGCGTTAGACCTTTTTTTTTTTTTTTTTTTTGATATCCAGGTATCCTAACTTACACTAGACTATATCCTGGACCACCCATTCCCGGCCCCTCAGTGATGGGTGGAGGTTAATCGCGGGATATGCCCAAATTGACCAGGGTCTGTGCACCCTTTATACTCCTGGCCCCAAGGGAGACTTCCTCCATGGATATTACATCATCAAGCTGCTCCATCCAGGAATCGAACTCCCCACTCTGAGGTTGCAAGTCCAGCAGTGTCCATCCTTTGCCAATTTGGATGTGCCCCGGGGGGCCATTAGACCTATTCTTTATGGTATAATATGGTGTATCATGTGTTGTGTCGTTCAAGACGGCCTTAGGTGGGTTAAATAGATGATAGAAATTTATTCTGTTAAGAATTTGATTCAAATGGTCAGCCAATCAGTTGAAATTATATCGGCGCATCTACGTTGGCAATTTCGTGGAGCCCGCGTTGGGTCCACCTTTTACTCTCGGTAAATTTTCAAGTTGGGTGCACTGGCTAGTGGCCTCACACCCGCGCCGTCGTACGAAATTTGGGAACTTCTTGGTGGCATATCTAAGTCATTTTGTCACACTTTTTCAGTCTTTCCTCTACAATTCATCCAAATGAATTCTAAAACTCTCCAATTGCCGTCAAGTGCTCCGAATCATCTATTAGATTTGTGCAATTTAGTCCTCGAACTTTTGATTTCTTATATTTTACCCCTTTTCTGCCCTTTTTTCCAATTCCATCAATTTGCATCGAGCTTTACCTAAAAAATGAAAATTATATAAAATTAATCCTAAATTAATCCAAATTAACAATAATTGACATAGTTTAATGACCCAGATAAGCGTATGTTCATCCCTAGTGCAACATAGCATTGCATTTCGATCTAATCGGGAGTCGGAATTGGTCAAAGACAGTGACCATCAAATAGAAATGCAATGTTTTGATATCAAATAATTGTCGATCACAATAAGTTTTTATACGCTTCTTGAGCTGCGATGTTTTTAAATCCTAAAAAATGTGTTTTTTTCTTTTTGATAATTTTGTTTTCGTATAAGAAAATTAAAAACATCGTATTACAAGTTCCGATAAAGTATCAAACATTCAATGTTTGTGAAAAATGATATGTTTAATATAAGAATAAAGCTATTGTGCTAGAAAAAAATGCTCACCTGGGTGACCTACTCTCACATAAGTGTGGGACCGACGTAGGACCCGCGTGAAATAAAAAATAAAAAAAAAAGCTCCCCTCTCCCCCGATGTGTGTGCCCTGTCACACCCTCCCTGGCATTGCAGCTTCGTCCTTAATATAAATATAAAATTTACAATTTTAGATAACAAAAAAAATTAATTCAAGCATCAAATAAAAGAGACTATATTGAAGAGTTAAATGTTATAATGGCCATTAAACTTTGCTCTACATCATGGTTTATTCATTGTACTTCACAACCCTTTCCCAGTGGGCACTTAACTCTACTCTATCCATCTCAATCACTCACCAGATGATATTCATTAGTAAATTCGCCCATGTGGATCACGGTAATATGACATGGCACGTTAAATGTTTAGTTATTGTAGTCAATGCCATGTCAGCAACAACTAAACACGCCTTTTCCTTTAATCACAAATAGAGCTGTAAGAAAAAATTGTCAAACCGAAAAATCGAACCGAAATCGCATTTTAGAAACCGTCGGTTTGGTGGCACGTGGACCCGTCAACGAAATGGTTTTGAACTAAATCAAATTGGTCAAAAACGGTTTGGTTTAGGTTTGAGAGTTTTAATTGCGGTTTAAAAACAAATAGGACTGGTGAAAAAATATATAAAAATAAAAAAATAAAAATAATGAATTTTTTTTTTTGAAAATTCATCCAAATATGTAAAATTCAATAGTTTTGTCAATTGTGTGTATTTTTGTCAATTTATAATTTTCTATTACATATATATTATTATTATTATCAAATAATTCGAATTTATATCTAATAATCTCAAGACTAACTTAATCTATCAAAAATCATTTTCCTCTTTAAAATTCAAATTTTTACCGTTGCTTCTGAGTCTACATTCTCAATTGGAGGTCGGATGCTTGATTCCTTTAGGAGTTTATTAGGTGTAAGGATGGTTGATGGTTGTATATGAAGAAAGAATTGGTTACAAATTAAGAATGAACCTATAGTGCTACGCTAATATTTAGATGAAGTTGAAGTATTTGATGATTCAATGAAAGTAGGTGGTTTATATTTTCTATTACCATATTTTTAAAGATTCTCTTATCGATCTAGTATCCAATAGTATGATGATGTAACGAATATTTGACAATGGAGACTATGAATCATATGTGACAACAATTGATGTTTGAGTATATGCGAGAAATTGAATTCGTAACAATATACAATGGTAAGCTTGTGTAATTGTTATGTTTAGATATTATAAACAATTGATTTATTATTATGATTGGTTATTCTCTCTGTCTAATAAGTAGTTTTTTTCAGATATGATGATCACGAGATCTTGTTGAACATCGCTATGTTTTTTGGGCTTTATATTTAGTTTAGTAGACTTGTATTGTAACGTTATCGACTTATCGTAACGTCTTAACCTAAAATGACAAACAAAAAAATATATTTTAGTTTATTATGATTTCATTTTGATTTAGTTGGTATTTAAATTTGTAGTAAATATATTTAGTTTGTTTTAGATTTATTGCTAGTAAAATATAAATATATATTGAATTCAATGAATTAATGTCATAAAAGTAGAAATCGGACCAAACCGTTAAATTTAGGTTTGAGTTTTTCTCAAACCGATTTAAACGATTTGGTTTGAAAATTTGTCAAAAATCGATAAAATCAGACCGCTTACCCCCCTCATCACAAATTAAAACGGTCATTTCCACTTCTTTCCCAACACACATCTTCTTCCTCCAAGAAAACCCCAAACTGGAGCAAACTGAGGCCACGCATAGATCGTGATAGTAAATCAATTCATGGTGGTAATAAAGAAGACATGTTCCCCGTGGCCTTGAGGGTAATAAAGAAGTCCTGATCATGGTGGTAAAAAAGAGGACATGTTCCTAAATTCAACTTAAAGATAAATGGAGTTCACAGTGGCCATGTTCAGACAGGAATTCGAAATCCATTTTGCCTAGTAAAGAATGGAAAGGGCAGATGCAAGGTAAGTTCTGGCTCATAGTTTTATGTTGTTCCACATACTCAAATCTTCCTTTAATACCTCGTTTCCAACCGCGCCCCTTCCTCCCTAGACCATAACCTAAAGATGAGGATTTCTTTGCAGTGCCAAATGGAAGGCTCTTTTGTTTCGCACTGCTACAGCTGAGGATATCACTAGATGATGAAACTGTTATAGCATTTGGCAATTTTGAAATGTGCGACCACCACCATTTTTGTCATTTTCTCTTGAGTTTGTTTGGGATTCTTGAATTTTTGGTTTTTGTACTGAAAATGAAATTTAGGTGAGCAGTTACGTAGAGAGAGAATTGCAGAGAGAATGAAGGATTTGCAGGTGGAGATGGTGGCTGTAGCATTGGAGAAAATTGTGGATTTTGGTGCTTTGTCTTGGTTTGATTGTGGTGATGGCGTTTTGAGAAAATTGGTGAGAGTGGGACTGGGGAAGGAGATAAGGGTGGTGGTGCCGGCACACAGGCGGTGGTGGTGTCGACAGTGTTGGAGAGGTGTTTTTTATTTTTTTTATTTAATAAGAAAATTGTATGGTTATCATTTTGCCCTTTTTAATTCCGTCAAAATTGGTCAATGGCTATTATTCTTGGTCAACTAAAGGCCAAACTGTCCATTTGGACCTCTATTGCATATTTTTGAAAGGTTTAGGACCTGTTGTGGCACAAAATAAAGGTTGAGGTAAAGTCTGCAAAAAATTGAAAAGTTTGGGACCACTGCTGAAATTTTCCCATATTTGTATCATAATTTTCTCTCCCAATGTACGATTGAGCTAATTCAAAATGCATTGAAAAACTAATTCAAATAGATACGATTCTTCTAGAAATAGCCTTATCCATATTTCAATGTTTTCTATGTGAAAAATGTATAGCAGGTTATGGCTAAGAATTTGGAACATAAATTGTGCGGTTCTTTGAAACTTTTTAGACTTCTAATTGCATTCCCTTGATCATATGTGATCTTCTTGGTATCTTGGACTCCTTCAAGGACTATACTATCGACCAAATAACTCCTTGACTTTTACAACTATTTTATAATAGTCATTTTATCTAAAGAATTGCCAATATACTAAAAATATAACAGCTAAGAAATCGAATTCTGTTGTTTGCTAAATTGTAGAAGGAAAATGGGAAGTGAATGATTAAATTTTTAGCAAGAATGGAACAAATGTCTGGTTTCCTTTGTTGGAAGGATATGTTTCCAACAAAATGAGCTCTGGAGAAGGAGAAAACGTGTGCTGCTGCTGTTGACATTGCATTGACGCGGCAAATAACTTAACATTTAACGTGCCACATCATATTGTTATGATCTATGTAGGCGTAACTACTAACGGTTTCTGGCCGGTGATTGATCAAGATGGACAGATTTAAGTTGAGTGGTCATTGAGAAATGTTGTGAAGTATAGTGAATAAGCCTTGATATACAGCAAAATTCAATGACTACTGAAACAGTCAACCAAAAGTTCTCACTTAGGGATAACAAAAAAACCCTACGAACTCGATATCCGCGGGGCCCCACCTCGAACGGGGCGGGAATAACCCCCTTAATTTGGTATTCCAGGTAGGGACAGGGCAGAGAATTTTGCCCCGTGGTGGGGACGGGTAACGGGCGCCCCGCCTCGTTAAATTTTTTTTTATTATTTTTAATTTTTTTAGAACTCAATATTTTAAATGAAAAATTTCATTAATTCTAACAGAAAATAGTAATTAAAATTATTTGTCTAAATTTAATGAATATGGGCAATAAAAATAAATTATTAAAAAAAAAATTTAAACGAATAGTAAATGGGGCAAGGACCCCGTCCTGCCTCGCCTCGCCTCAAGTTGCCATCCCTATTCTCGCAAAACTACTTTGAACCTATTCAACACTACCGCAATTTGTTAAGAAATTAAAAAAAGAACTTGGTCAACAATTGCAGCATGGAACTACTATCACGGGCATTTGGAGTAATAAATTTTGCAAAGGAGAAGGAAAAAAACCATATATTCACACGCCTCTCATAAAACTATTTTTGCTATATTTTCCTAATACTCTCAATCAATGGAAGATTTGGATTCTGACGATATTTCTTAAACACCGAATCAGTGACTCTGCATTGTTCGATGTCATAATATTGTAACGGCTCCCCTGAAGGTGTGACCTGGCCCAAGTATGGAAACGTGTTTTGACTAAATAATCCCAGGCTTTAATATCATTTCTCTTAATTTTGTTCTTATAATTTTCAAACTCTTCTAAAGTATATGCCTCTGCTGCTTTCTTAAAAAGTAGGAAAATCTCGATTTTTCGAGTTACAATCCTTAAGTTGTCTTTAATATGATAGATGAATGACCATGATGGGTATTTTGATAGGCAGTTTGAACTCCAATGATAATACTTGGATGTCAATCAGATATAACAACAAGATCTTCAGTGCCCTCCATTACTTATTTCAACTTCGTAAAAAACCAAGTCCATAATACATCATTCTCAGAATCAACTATACCCCAAGCAAGAGGATAAATCTGAATATTTGGGCCTTTATATTTCTCGATTGACGTTTCTCAATTTTTGAAATATTTGTCATTTTTTTTTTAATTTCCGCCACTTAATTGAATTGCTTTCATATTTAAAATGCCACATAAACAAAGATCATTTATTATTTTTGAAGCATGCATTTGTTGTTGCTCATTTGAATGTCATTTAACTATTTTTTTTTCTCCAGTATTGTGATTTAATATAGTGAGGTAAAGTTCTTCTTGTCAAAAAAGTTATTAAAAGTCAACTTGCATGGTTTCTGACCTGCCATTTAAAAATTGATGTAACATGTTGTGCCACTTTATTAAAATAACACACAATCATTTTCAATAGAACAATATATATTTCGCTAAACTTTCAATTTACTTGTGAGAATTTCTTTTAGATATTAATATATTTAGTATTGTGTTAAATGATGGAGAAATTGACATATATTACTTTTTAATTAAAAAGTAGTTTTGTATGTCACTTTTTAATAAAAACGTTACATTATTTTTATTAAAAAGTCTCCATTGACTCTATATTAGTATTTTTTTTTACTCTCAAAATACTTTTTACATGATTTTTCAATTGATTGACTTGTCATACTAAGAAACTCTACAAGCATAATTGAAAAAGCACAATTAACAAACACAAATAAACTAAAATTTGTTCAACTAAATTAGTTAATTTTCTAATTTGTTTAGAAAAAATTAAAATAATTTTATTAATTCAATATAAAAAATTTAAAAATTATTTAGATTCAGTTCTTCGGTTCTTAGTCTAGAATCGAGAACTAAACCAAACTCATCGATTCTCAATTTAGATACTTGTTCGAGTATTTAACTTATGAAGAACCGTTTGGTTCAGTTCGAAAGTTTTGTCCAACCCTAAAAGGCGATGACCATCGAATAGGAATGTAATGTTGTTGATATCAAATAATTGCGATCACAATAAGTGTATATATGTTCTTTTTGAGCTGCAATATTTTTTTTTTCATCTTAAAAAACATTGAGATTTAACGCTTTTTTATCAACTAATTCTTTGTCTTCTCTAGAGCGCAAACTTAACATTGTCGAGCACATATGCTCTGGCAATTTGTCGATGAATTTGAAGTTGATGAAGACAAGAAGAGTTTTAAATAATTAAATCTAAACTAGCATCGTTGAAGAGGTTCAACGTTTGCTTTGATGCTGGAGGGAAGTTGTCAAGTTGAAAGTCTTGTAGCTTTATAACTGTTTTACTATGTGGTTCTGACGTCGAAGAGCACGAGATTGAAGATTCCCATCTCAGCAAATAGAAGTTTTTTGACTGCAAACGAAAATACAATGCATATCAATATGTAATGTGTTGAGGTTGATGTCAAGTTTAAAGTTGAAATCAATGGACAACATTAAAAGACTTTGCCATTCATAACAAAGTCATGAATCTACTCCTTTATAATAAATATAGTCCAATCTAGTGCAGCATAGCATAGATCGCATCCCCCCATCCTCCGTTTCGGTCTCATTTGAGTCAGACCTGGTCGAAGGTGGTGACCATTTGTAACGTATAGTAAGACGTAACAAGATTTAATATCAAAAAATGGGTTTTTAATTAATGTTGCATCTAGATAGCTTTAAATTCGTAAATTAAAACTAGGTACAATGTCTAGAAATGTAATGAGGAATCGAACTACTAATAAGTAGGCGTAAAATATTGGATGATCGTATGTCATAGTCAGAAGTAACATGGATGAATAACATATAACAAAGTTTGAAATAATCATGCTTCAAGTAGCAATGCCTAGAGATGTTATTTAGACACACACAAAATTAATACGATAATGCATGAACCAGATAACAGATTAACCTTAATAATGTCTACAAATAATTTAGGGACAAAGTCATGAGAGAGAGAAAAAATATACAATGCAATAATAAATGATAAATAAGGATTTTCAAAAATAGCGTAAAATAATCCCATAAACAAAGAAAATACTAAATTATATATTTTGAAAATCATGAAAAATGGTTAAGGTTTATTAAATTAATTGAGATAATTCGAGTGTATTATTAAAAAAAAAAAGGTGATTACAAAATATATATTAGTAAATTTGAAACCAAAAAAATCTAGTGAAAGTGAAAATTAAAAAAAAAAAAAAAAAAACCACAATTTCATATTAGTGTTACGCTTTCGTGGATGCCACATAGAAGTATGGAAGCTACGTAAGATGAATTGCTAAGTCAATACAAATCATATTGGAATCTCCCATGGACCGTAGAACCTTAAACGAACTATTGAATTGGTTCACACTTTTCAAGTAATGAAATAAGACCCTCAACGAGGGTAGATTTAGCTTAGACCATCTCATTTACCTCAAAAAATTCCTCCTCCCTCCCTCCCTACTTACACTAGTGTTCTTAACGCTCATAGAACAACATGAGATTCTTGAGGTGACACGGCCCACCCTAAACATTTTATCATTTAGCCCTTGTTTGATACCATTTATTTGGAAAGATGAGTTTTTGAATAGTAAATTTTTGGAGAATGCGTGGCTAAAATATTAAAAAAAAAGTTTTGAATTTACATGAAAATATTTTATGAGAATATGTGATTAAAAATGAATATGAGAAAAAAAAAGTGTTTTGAAAAAATGGTTGTCAAACAAAAGCTTAGAAGCCCATGAAACTATGCCTATATTTGATTCAATTAAAAATTAAATTAAAATTTAAGTCAAAATCAATAATTAAATTTTAACCAGAAATTTTATGAAATTCACAACTTTTAAACTATAAATTCCATCAATTTTTATCAAAATCTACTAAAAATCTGACTTTATTTAAATCAAACAGGGCAATATGAGATTCTTGAGACGAGGAGGGAAGGAAGCGCCACTTTTAGGTGTACTAGTGTGCGCACGTGCGATGCATGTGCTACAGTTTAATTGTGTATTTAATAGCGTTGAGTGATTTTAAATCATTTTTTCAGTCTAATGTTTGTATAACTGTAAAAATTGATTCTTTTGTTAGTTAAATTTTTTTTTTTTACAATGTATAATGTATGTATGTTATAGTATTAGAAAAATGATTCCTAATTGATACAACTTATTCTCCGAGAAATGCACTCAAGACTACTTGTGTATATCAACACTATCTACCTCTTGATCATCGCAGACTGATATGCTTATTTACAAGGAACTATATTTTAAAATTTTGAATTCTTCCTGCAACAACTATAAAGGCAATAGAAGAGATATGCTTCATACAAGTTCACAGTGTGGCAACCATTCAAAAGTATAATTTGGGTTTAGTATAATAGTCAATAGAAATGAAATAAGGAAGCGATTTGACATTTTCACCTATAAACCAAAGAATTGTACGTGGATGAGTGGTTTCTTGTCTCTCCTTACCCAGAGCTGAGTTACTAAATCATGCAACCATCTCAAATATTTCCTCTTAACTCTACAAAATTCATAGTATGGTATATATTCTGTAAAATATAAATCAATATTTTCGTTATTAGAGCTTTAAGAGTTTGATCTTCATGATTGTGACAATTGTTTCTAGATTGTTGATGTCAATAAAACATCATCACTAACGATTTTTCTTCAAAGAGCTTGGTCAAGATTCCTAGGTGAACAAATACTTCACTTGGGAGTTTCCAAGGTCAGTTGCAATAATCGCAGCAGCAGCGGCAAGTAATGGGACCGAACTCACACACATTAAAATTCTCATTCTCATTCTTCTTCTCATTTTAAACCACACATTTTTCAATAAAATAATATTTTACATTACATCAATAACTTTTCCTTTTTTTTCAACCACACATTCTCCATCAATCTACTATTCTAGAATACATTCTCCAAAATAATGTTGCTTAAACACACCCTAAGAGTGAAACTATATTTTTGTGCATTTAATATTATTCACTAATTCCAGGAATTGTTTTCAAAATATAGGCACAACACGGACAAATAACCTATGATCGTGTTTTCTTGATAAAGAATAGTCAAGTTCAAATGTGTGTGCAACTGAATGTCCTCTTCCCTCCAATAAAATAAAAAAAGGAAGTCAATGACCCTATATATATGGAAAGACAAGCACAAGAAAATAGCAAGGCCAATTTCAAGGCGGTTAATAGGAAAAATTCATATACAAAAGTAGCATGTACCTTCTATACATATTGGACCTACGTCATCCAAGTCTCTCCTGGAATGAAATTGCAAGTATAAACCAATGGAAATCCACCTGCATAAGGTCATTAGTAAAAGAAGAAAAAAAATTGGAACTCGAGTTCAATTAAACACTACATGAAAGCTTAGCCGATTATTGATGTTGAACATAATTAAGATAAGCCTCAAGTCACACCTAACTTGCACTAAGGAGCATATATCACGAAACACTTCCAGTGAATCATATTTTTGGAAAATAAGTAGCTTCAAAAGCGCATTTGACTTATTTTTTGGCAAGACCACACATGTTCTAATTTCCGACTTTAACATTAAAACTTATTATTTACTTACAAGTAAACTTTTAGGGCTTAGCAAACATACTCTAATTCATTAGTAAAAGGGTATTTGGGTTTGTATAAAAATATATATATTTTTTTAACTGTGGCTGCTGTAAAATTGAATTGGTCATAGCATTAACTCGCTTAAACTATGATATTAGTTTATACGGTTTATTTTCCCATTTAAAACATAAACGAAATACAGAAATAAAGCTCAAATAAAAATAAAGAGGGGGGGGGGGATGAAGGATTCAAAAGGATCATGAAATTCTGATCAGGCAACTGAAGGCATATAATTAAACATTTTACAAGGCTACAGATTCTGAAAGCATCAAAGCAACAAAACTGTATACAAACCTAAGTGGAGAGACAAAAGAACTATCTCTCTCCTAGACAATAGACATCTTCCCAGTGTAAGAAGAAAAATAATTCATATTACATAAGAACTGGAACCTAAGTGGAAAGACAAAAGAATTGTTTAGCTCTAGACTATTAAAATGCAGGGAAATCAGAGTTTTGACATAAGAAGATGAGCTCACGTCATGAACATTTGCAAATTGTTTATGGTTCCTATTTCTTTTCTACCGCATTCAACTTAGAGTACATCTAACTTTCAAAAAAAAAATTGCACATCATGTGACAATACATTGTACACATGCGAAAAGCAAAAGTGTATATTGTCTATATACCCCTTTCTGTTTAATGAAAATGAATTGATTAAATACGAATACTCTACCAAAATTACCAAGCCCGTGTTTGAGCCTCATTCTTTAAAAAATTATTTTTCGCCAAACTCATTTTTAACCACACATTCTTCCAATAAAATATTTTAACACGTGAACCCAAATTTTTTCAATATTATTTAACCACATATTCTCCAAAATAATTACTATTACACAATCTCTCTCTCAAAAAATGGGACGCAAACAAAGCCTAAGTAAGCACTAACCAGTAACCAAAGCTTTTTAATCATGCAGGAGTGAACACAAGACTTGTACAACATAGCCATATTGTAATACTGTTACCCATGACTCTAAAAGTTTTACTCTGTGTAAGCAAAATCTCACCTGAAATCATTTTATTTTTTCATGCTATTTAAGAGTTGTCTAAATGTGTACTAAACATGCATGGAGTCTTATCAGTCAGAAAAACGAAAGAAGCCAGAGCACTACTAAAGATAATACAACTGACTATTATTCAGGAAACAGTTCATTCGACCGTGAACAGACAAATTAATATGCCTTTAAGATTAAAGTCACAACATAAGATAAGGAAGAAAATCAAAGTGTGATGAAGCCTTACTTCAGGTTCAATGATCAGGTATAAAGTCTTAATTCCTTGCAGCATCTGAAGTTCACAGTGCTTCTTTTTCACATCATCACATAAATTGGATATTTTGCTTGCTAGAGGAAAAAGTTTTATATGCACATAAATGAAAGAACATGATTGATAATGCACATAAATGAAAGAACATGATTGATAATTCTATATTAGATTAGACTATTAAAAGAACCAAGTCCTTTATCTATGGACAAAGTAATACACATAATTCTGCCACCTATTCTTGGAGTAACTCTGTAATCACGAGTAGATGATATTTGAAATTCATTATGTGAAAGTGGCCTAAGAATTTGATTTTACAATAAATATTAGACTATTAAAAGAACCAAGTCCTTTATCTATGGACAAAGTTATACACATAATTCTGCCGCCTATTCTTGAAGTAACTCTGTAACCACAAGTAGATGATATTCAAACTTCATTATGTGAAAGTGACCTAAGAATTTGATTTTATAATAAATTCTAGTTCTACCAGCTTTATTGTTACCTTTACAATGTTGCTTGGAATATGAAGAACATGGGTAAATTTTCCTCCTTAATGACTTGTTATTTCTATGGTTGCTTTGTCACTTTGAACTTCACATAGAGGTCGGAAGTCTTCGACTTGGTCCCCCTGCCAAGTGATTTCATCAATATCCAATTGATCCTAAATGATACACTTGTTCTAACTTGATTGGAATATAACATCAAATATAATTATAATCACAGCAAGGATTATCCTATGCTTTCCACTTTGACAGAACCCAGTTTCAAATTTCTGTAGCTTGACAAAGACTATCAAGATATGTTAAGCCACATGCAATCAACCAAATTACCTGCTTTCGCTTTAAATTGTAAACCAGAAAGACCTACGTGATGTTTAATAGTGAAACTTTACGCCAAATAAATGAATGCAAGTAAGATTCGACATGCCCAAATGGACATTGAAGTCCAAATTTACAATATAGGCGAAGCAAAACCTTGGACACACATCGGAGCACAAAATAACTGTAAACAAAAAATGCCATGTATCGAAACCTCCATGAGAAACAAGAACAGAAAATCGTAAGGGTAAAAGTAGAAGTACGCAAGAGAAGCTCAGAAATATTTGCAAAACTCCAATTTCGCAGTCTTTTGGATCGACCCCTCCAAAATAGGCATTCATTTACCCCCTTTGTTAACTCAGATGGTTCTAGCTTGCTGTGGGTAGGTCTTGGAGGCTCGGAAAAGAAGAGAGAGAGAGACAGGAGGAAGAGACGGACGAAGAGAGAGAGGGAGATTGGAAGAAAATGTGAGGTAAATGAAAGGGAAAACCATACAGTATCGAAACGAATCGTTTTGGTTGATGATATGCCAAAACGACGTCGTTTGGGTAGGACGAAATTGTGAACAGTAACTTCAAAAGTGTCTCTTTTATTGTATAGGGATATTACATTATCAAGAAGGTGACAAAGTGAGTGAATGATTGATACATGTCCAAAATGTCAGAAACACCTGAGACTCTAATCTCCTATAAATACTCTAGGGTTTTATGCAACATTACAAACTTCAACAAAAACTTTGTATGAGCCGCTTCCACACTTAAATATTTTTACCATAAATAATTTGATTGTCAAAGTGCAAATAGTTATCTTACAATCCTTGACACAACATCCTTACATTGTAATTAATGTCCAATAACATTTAGGTAGACGGAAGGTGGAAAGGGATAGGTAGATATTTGAAGGTCATTTACTTAATATCATTTTTTATTTCAAGTTTATCACTAAGCTCTATTTTATTTCAAGTTATCAACTGAATTTAACTTTGTTTCAATGTCATTTGTACATTATTTACTAATGTTTTAAAAAGTGTGTCTCGATGAGCGAAACGTTTTGTCTTACCACTAAGCGCGACTTAAGCGATCAACTGTCAAATTAATCGGCTAATGTGCGCCTAGACACGCCTTATTATTATTTTTTACTTTTTTCCTTTTTTTAAAAGTCTTTTATTTGATTTAATTTCAACTTTTTTCCTTTGAAATTATATGATTGACTAATTGTAAGAATTATTATGTAAATATTATATTATATAATTTTAGATGTTCGGTATGGATTATATTAATTATTAAATAATTTTTAGAATGATTAAAATTTTAAATAACATTAAAAATAAGAAAACGTTTTTTTACACCTAAATTCGCAAAACTTGAAACTTGGCCTCCATATTGAATCACACTTTGCCTCTGTTTGAGGCTTATTATTTTGGGCAAAAGAATGAGAATTCCAACTGTTGGAGTCAAAGCTGGGCTCCACACAAGACTTGAGAAATCAACAATTTTCAGATGATTTGATGGTTAACGGCTATAATTCTCATTATTTTGGGCATATAATTTGCCCCAAACAGCGGCTTTATACTTTTTAGAACTAGTTGGACTAACCAAAATCTGTAGTAATTAGCAAAACAAAACATTAATGACTGAAGTTACTTTTTTTTGTCAGTTGTAGTGATTTGTTGAAACAAAATGCATAACAATGAACTAACAAAATATTAACGGGATTACTCAAATTCAGTGATCAAATAAAAAAAGGGGAATTTTAAAAAATGTCACTAAATTTGAAAATCCAAAAAAAATTGTCACTTTCACTTTTTGTGAGCAAAAATGTCACTTTTTTGGTGCAAAATGTCCAAAATATCCTTAATACCACCTTTTTAGGAGCATTTAATGTTTGATTTGAATGTAATTAATGTTGTGATGTGATGACTTACTTTAAATATTATAAAAATTGTTTATATATATATATATATATATTATATTGAGTAATAATAGTTTTCTTTAAAAAAAAAAAGACAAAAGAATTTGAAATATTAATAGGGGAATTTTCCATTAACAAACTCTAACAACACATTCTTCTTCCCATTAACAAACTCTAACATCTTCTCCATCTTCTTCATTCATTGATCAAGAACACATTACAATTGAATTCATCATCCATTTTGAGAGGTTAGTCATTACAAATTGTTTATAATTTTATCTTATAGATTATTATTTCTTAGATGTTTAAATACAATATGGTCAAATGTAATGTGAGAAATTTTTGAAACTATTATTCATTGATTTGTTTGATTTTTGAAATTATTTGTAAAAGATAAAACTACCAATATCCTTTACATAAATGAAGGATTCCATATTTAATGAAGCATTGAATTGTTTATTAATGAGAAGGTGTTTTCATGTGGTAGTTGAAAAATGATTATCACCATTAATGTTTTCAATAATTTCTTCAAATGTACCAAATACATGTTTTTCAAATTTTCCGGCAGTTCCTACCGAACATATGTGGAACAATTATGTTGAAACTATCGGGTTAGACATGTGAACTGTCGAACCCGACATTTATGAACTGTCGGGAGAGACAATTTAACTGTCGAATTCGACAGTTGAAAATTGTTAACACATCGTTGGTTTCACCTTTTGTTACTCCATGGATTTCAATATTCGAAAGTCCCACATTCATACTATTAAATGTAGACATATTTATTATGCTGAATTCTTACTGTTGCAATCTCAACGTTTCAGATAAGAGTAATCATTTGAGATTCATCGTATCGTATGGAGGACAGTTTGTTCATGTGGATAACGAATAGAAGTGGAGAAGGGACAAAACCACATCCATTTTAGTGCCGACAAGTATTACTCTAACCGAACTCGTGTTACAATTGAAGGACAAACTTCGTATTCTTGATCCTCGGACTGAAATTGAATTGAAGTTCAATGTCCCGAACTTCAATATACCTCCGACCGAAATACGTGAAGATGAAGACTTAAAATGGTACATATCAGTTCATAATGAAACTGTCATATGCGTTACTGTTTCGGAAGCCGAGCTCCCAAGTGTTGGCAAGGGAAGAGATACAAATTGTCCAGATCGTTCGTTTGCCCTAGCGGATGTTCACCAAAATGTACAACATAAGGAGCTCAATCATCATGATAGGGTATCAAACAATAATGCACCCGAAACTCCAATTTGTGATATTGGGACTGGACCTTCAGATGAGAACTTGGACAACCCATCACATGGTACAGAGGCTGCTAATAATGATGACGTTGATGAGCAAATGTCTTCACATTCCAGGACTTCGGATAGATATGAATGGATTACAAGAGTGAATACATCCGATCTTGCCGAAAGGCAAATATTCTTCAGCAAGAAAGAGTTGTACTCGAGAATTCGTGCACTTGCTTTGCAAGACAAGTTCCAATTTAAGGTCAGCAGGTCAAGCATGAAAATGTTAACTGTTGTATGTGCTGACGATAATTGCATGTGGATGCTACGTGCTTCGTCTGTGAAAAAATCTGCAGTCTTCATGATCCGTAAATTCAACAATGTGCACACATGTACCGTAGATTTTCATCGTAACGCACATCGACATGCCACTAGTTCAGTAATTGCTGAGCATATTTTGAGAAAATTGGACAATCCATACCGAAAGTATGACCCTACTGATATTGCACGTGACATGGAACGTGAGTTTGGTGTCGAAATCAGTTACAGCAAAGCACGTAGGGGAAGTGGCTGCTTTACATTTGCTCCATGGTACACCAGAGGATAGTTTTCAAAAACTATCTTCATACTGTCACGTTCTAGGAGAGTGTAACCCGGGGACGGTTACACACATCGAAGTTGACTCTCATAATAGGTTCCATTACTTCTTCCTAACTTTCGGTGCAAGCATTCGTGGTTACATACAGTACTTGAGGCCCGTTATTTGTGTTGACGGTAGTCACTTGAAAGGTCCATACAAAGGTACTCTTCTACTGGCAACTGCCCAAAATGCCAACAAACAGATTTATCCGTTAGCATGGGGGATCGTGGATGCAGAAACAAATAAATCCTGGACGTGGTTTCTGTCAAACTTGAAAGATCTTATTGGCGATTCAGATGAACTCGTATTCGTTTCAGACAGGAAAACCAGCATTGAAAAAGTCATTTCTCACTTATTTCCATTGTCTCACCATGGTTGTTGTATGTGGCATATGGAAAAGAACTTAATACAGCGGTACAGCAACGCGAGTTCAATATTCCTATTCAAACGAGCGGCTACAACGTATCGGATCGAAGAGTTCGAAAGACTTATGGGTCAGATTCGTAGGGTAAGTGCAAGATCGTACGTGTACTTGGAGCGAGCAGGTTTTTCATTTTGGTCACGAGCACTATTCGTTGGCCAGCGGTACAACATTATGACAAACAATAACGCAGAATCTCTGAACTCAATGTTAAGACATGCCCGTTCGTTACCGATCACGTGCTTGGTCGAACACATTCGGAGTACTATGCAGAGGTGGTTTTATGAACGTCGAACCCACGCAACCGCATGTAGTACTGTACTGTCCTCGAGGATGGAGAGTGAGTTACGGACAACATTCAATGCCGGTACTAGGCTTCGAGCTCATGTATTGACAGACAGCTTAACACAGGTTGGAATATCCAATGAAACGGACATGGTAGACTTTTTCGAAAACACGTGCACATGTCGTGAGTTCTAGCTAAATCGTATGCCTTGTGTTCATGCAACTCGTGCTGCTTGCTTGAGAGGTACGTCATTATACGATCTGTGCTCCCCTTACTACACATCGGAATACTGGATGGGTGCCTATAGCGAAGCAATATATCCCGTTTCGAACGAAATTACAAGTACTCCTATTTTGCCACTCGTTGTTCGTCATCCTCCAGGTAGACCACCCACAAGACGTAAGCGATCCAGATATGAGTCTGTCACACGACTCAGGAAATGCACTCGTTGTGGCAGAGTTGGTCATAATCGGACAACATGTTCGCACCCGTTCAGAACACAACCGATGTAAATATACTTCATCTCTCTCAACGTTGAAGTAGTATGTTATATGTTCCCCTATGGTGTTGTACAATATGAAGTTATGTCATCGTTTTATTTACATTATGGTTAGCAGACGTTATTGCTCTTTATGTTCGTGCGTTATCGCTTTCACCGGTATTACTATTTTGACCTTACATTTTCATTCTACATCCATTATCGTTTGTAGTAAGTAGTATCCATCTTCACATTCACTACTAAAATACGGCTTCATTTCTGGATGATAATTCCACAATTCATCTGTCGTCCCCGACAGATTGTTTCAGTCATTCTCGACAGTTGGGACAGATCACAAATTGTAACTACACATGCAAACCCGACAGTTCATATGTCATTCCCGACAGATTGTCTCCGTCGTTCTCGATAGTTAGCACAGACCAATTGTATCGATTTGACTACAACTGTGTACATATTTTATGATTAAAGCCAACATTTACTTGGATTACGTACTATTTTTTCCTCACAATTCTTACATGCACTTGTTGGCATTAAATATTTTGTAGCACATCTCGACACTTCATCTGTCGTTCCAGACAGATGTTCTCTGTCGTTCTCGGTTGTTGGAACAGTGCAGCAATTGAATTGATACACACAGTGCAAAAAAATTACTGTTGCCTTCCGAATTGATTAATGATTATTACTAAATATGTGCAAAATAAAGGGATGAACACAATGTTAACATAAATTAGGGCTTCACGAACAAAACGTACAAAATTCGAGCCCGTTGCATAAGACGTATTTGGAACACATTTTGACACAACTATGAGAACAAAAAGTTCCAAACCCATCAGAGTGCATGTTCATCCCATAGCAAAAGTTATATACATACATAACGAACACTTATTACGCAATGGGATCCCATCATCGGTGTACTATTCATTGCACACGAATTTAATATCGGCACCACTGTCGTCATCAGAGTCGTCTGACGATATGATAATTATTTCAGGAGCTCCTGCGATGGGGGCCACGTCTTCATCATCGGAGTCATCGGAGATCTCAACGGGGTTATCGAAGACATTTTGGAGCACAGTGTTAGGTGATTGCGATTCTGCACTCGTGAATGCGTCGAGGTTGGGAAATGGAGCAGGGGAAGTGACTCTCCACCCATTTCTACGTACATCCTCCTCATCATCAGATAAAATTACGATGGGGTAGTCCGGAGACGAGCTGGGCATCGGCGTCAGCATGTTCAATAGCTCGGTGTCGTTGCTCATAGTGGAGGAAGCCATATGTTCCAAATATCCCAGGCAGGAATCTGGGACTGGAATTGGTTGCCCTTGCATATACAAGTTTTCAAGTGTTAGTTGCATGAGAAGTGGACTTGCTATTTAAACTGGTTTGGTTGATACAATATTTATGATGCTCAACTTGCCAACCACCTAGTCCAAAATGTCAAACTTAAATGTACACGACAATTGGTGTGATGTTGCCAGTACTTGAGGTGTACCTATTTTTAGAATTACAATTTAATTAGGAGTTAATTACCATTACATTTGGCACATGTGATAAGATGTATGTGCAAATTTATTTATTTTTATGTAATAAGTTCTTCTCGCTGTCATTATTTTCATAACGTAATAAGTTAATAAGTTATTCTTCTCGCTGCATTTGCCCTGTCCGTAGTGAGTCGCAATTCGAACAATCTATAGTTACCTAAGTGGACCATAAAATGCATGAAATTCAACACAAATGTGAGCCAACCTACATCAATGTACAGATAATGCATCGTTGCCATATGCGACACTATGTTTAACACAATTCAATAAATTTACATGTACTGGAACCCAAAAACTAATTCTTCACTCTCTTCCTCCTTCTCCTGGTGTATGCCATATCACAAATATATCAACATCCACCGTACATCAAAAAGTTGCAAAACGAGTACTGTTCATCATACTATCAAACAAATTTCTTCGAAACTAATTCTTCACTCTCTTCCTCCTTCCCCTAGTGTATGGAGTCCTCGTAGATGAGGCAGGGAAGCGAAGGCATGTCGATCGCTGCCTCTTCATGTGTACTGCATCGTTGCCTTCGACGGGTATGGTGGTCGCAACCGGTATGCTAGTGACATCGTCTATGCATAAGTAGTACAGGCTGAATTAGTTATCGAAAAAGGAAAATTATACTAACATAACATAGCCTACAAATATCTAATTACAGTCTTCGGGTACCTAAAATCAATAACATGAATCCTTCTTTGGGAACTTACCTTCATGTTGGACCACGACATCAGAAGTGGGTAGTGTTGTTTCCTCCATGGCATCATCCAACATTGTTGTACCATCTGCATTGAAATCATGAGAAGATATTCAACATTAGTTTTCAACTTAACATTCTTATAGTCTATTAAACAAATTCAACACAGTATAACTGGATGTTGTACTAAACTTACCATCCGCCTCCATGACGGGAAATTCTGAGGGAACGTCCTCGTTATCCGGGCAGGACACTTCGGGGTCGATGTCTCCTCGATTTGGTTGAAAGCAACATTTACAATATTAACTAATCATGTCATCGGTTTCTATTTTGTATACTACAAAACAAGATTACAATCTTAAACATTTTGAATTCCTCATATGGCACATACGTACCATGAACATCCTGCTTCTGACTACGGAGTAGACCCTCCAGGTGGTTCGACGACGGACCTTCAGTCTTGATGTCTCCTCGATCTGGTTGAAAACAACATTTGTAATATTAACGTCTCATGTCATCGATTTCTAGTTTGTATACTACAGAACAAAAACAATGCTTAGTAGCTGTAGTGTGTACAAAAGTTCTACATGTACCTGGATGTGAAAATGATGAGGGTACAGGATCGTCGTCCACATCATGCGAAAACGGGTGGATGCCTCCTCCAGCCGGTAACGTGTCGATGCATCCACCACCTATTTCAGAATATTTGGAATGACGTGAAGGAGTTGAAGACACATGCAAAATATAGCATGGATACATATGAGAAGAATAACAACAATGCTCATAATCAATGCACGTACCAGTCTCCTCGAGGCCCGCCCCGGGCAATGTCCAGTTACGATCATCTGGTTCTAGGTCGATGGCTCCTCCATGTGTGTCTATGTCATAGAAGCAGTCATTACACGTGTCGCGAAAAACATCTAACTTGCTGATGAAATCACGTTACACTTAGTAATCGTAACTCGTGAACAAGTAACACACATACCGTGCGGTGCAGGTTCTGAATCTGTGGGCTGGTTGGGGACGTCATGCGGGGCTGCTGTGGTGGTAGTACCATTTGAGGGCACGATCTAGATATGAACTCTGTCTGTCTCCTAAATTCAGCGCTCACGAGGGTTTGTTGATCCAACAACAGTTCCTCGACATCCTCTATCATCAGGCTTGCTCATGAAGTATTACGTTGTCGTCGAGAAGTCGAAGGCCCACTCTCGTGGGAAGTTTGTATTGCCGTGTGCGGCGCAGAAAACACCTCCCTATGCCTGTCGCGTGAATGCTGAGCTAAGCCGTCTCCACTGTCGCCATCGCTGGACTCGTCTTCATCGAAATCTCCACCAGTCTCATCTTCGTCGGAGCCTCCACCCGTCTTATCTTCGTCGTTTTCCCCCATAGACAAATGGTCATTATGTCCACTGCCCAATGCCTCTGTGGCAAACTGTGGAGCGACCATGTTCCAGGCAATGTCGTCCAAAGTGGGCACACAACGATCTTCATACGACACGGGAGTGGAGATATATGGTTGGGCAAGCTCGACTTCAGTGGGGCGCATTGTGGCATGCACGTGCAGCTGCAAACAAAGGAAAATGGCATCAATGAAACATGTAATTTGTGTGCATTAGCAATTAAAATGTATACGGGCACTTAGAACCTGAAAGAGTACCTGTATGTTCTTGAAGAACGCATCGTATGTACGGTGTTGCGGTTGTTTTGTAGCCGTCCAACGTAGAAGACGAGGCAATTGTTCCCTAAGCCGCTGAGCAAACCGTTCTCCAATTTTCGGTATCGCCTCGAATGCCCATATCTATCGTAGTAGAAAAGTATTGTCACGTGACATTGCTGGGCATGACAATAGATAGATGCATCGAATTAAAATAAAACAATGTCTAAAATAATACTTAGTACCTGCAGCGCGATGGGGAAACCATGAACTGTATAGCTGATCTCCTTCTCATTCTTTCTCTTGGCGTCGTGAAATTTCCGTGCCCAGCCACCCCGAAAGCCCTTCAACAGACGATTGTATCCAACTCTACCCCAAGGGTAGGAAAAAAAGAAGTCCAGGTCGTCGACGATTGACAATGTCGCCTCAGATATACCCACATTATTATCCGGAGCGTAGAATACTCCTTCAACAATGAGAGCAAGCCCGAGCTTGTATCGATTAGCCCAGGGCGTAGACGATCGGAGCAATGTCTTCTCAAGGTGGGCACATGAAATCTTGTTAAGTGATTTGAAGTATTTTTCCTTCAGTCTCTTCTTTTCCAAGACTCGGGTAAAGACATCGCCCTCCGGAGGGAGACTACATCGTAACCCCGTAACGACTGCATACTCTTGCAGTCCAAATCGAGTCAAGTGGCCTTGCACATTGAACCACAACTCCTTCACCTTATCTGTCCGTATTGATCTGAAGACGAGTTGTTGGAACAACTGTGCAAAGAACTGGATGTCTAGGACGTCGGCAAGGAACCCAAGGCATGATTCGCGGAAGTCTCGGAGCTGCCGCTCATCGAAATGGTCCAATACCCTTTTTACATACTTAAGGTTGCTCCTCTGTGAAATGCGGGCCCGCAACCGTGCGTTTTCCGGTACCTCCCATTCAAAATCCATCTCTTCTGCAAGGTACATCAAGAAAAATAAAACATGTGAGATCGTGATATGTGGTACATGCACATGGCAAGGTAAAAAAAAATTATGAAACAACAATTTTGAATGAATATGAACACCATATAAAGAAATAAAACGAATATCAACAGTTGTATGAAAATCATTACACAGAAAATAATATATTACAACTGCACGAAAAGAAATGAGAAACATGTGTAACTGTTAAAGGGTCGACAACAACTGAAGAACTCTCGATTCTCGATAGTTCATCTGTCGAGATTCTGCCATTTGCCGAGAATGACTGCGGTTAACTATCGGGTCTCGACAGTTAATCTGTCGAGATCCTATCATCTGTCGAGAATGACTGCGGTTAACTGTCGGTTCTCGACAGTTCATATGTCTTTATTTTTCCATATGCCGAAATTGGTGCTGTAATTCTTTACTGAAGTGAACTGTCGGGAAATCTACTTTAGACCTCTATGTAAAAAGGTACTATTCAACAGCTAATTTCATTCCTAAATATAGAAATAGTTATTAAATATTCCTCGTAAATACACTCGTCAAGTACATACAGAAATGGACGGCACGGAACACGAAGATTGGCATAGCATGACCAAGAAGATTGCACTTACTAGTACCGTGTACCATTTATGGACGGCACGAAACATGAAGATTTTTGAAGGACTTAATGCACAAGTACATAGTGTTGTTAGACGGATTAAAACACACGTATACAAAGTGATGTTCTCTTTGTATCCGCATGTTTTAATCCTTTACGAGTCCTTAGCACTAGATGTGTAGATGTTGTTTTCACTCTATTTTGTTACGGGTTAACCGGAGTTTCGTGTATGCATGGGATCATTTGTTCCTTTGATTTGCCTGGGAATGTCCGGTGTGTCTGTACATAAGTTTCGATCTATATAATTAATTATTTACCGACAAAAAAAAAATTGATATTCTCCCCCAACTTCTCTCTTCCTCTCCCCCTCTTCTTCTCTCTTTTCCCCCTCATTTCCCTTCTCTTCCATTTCCCGTCTCTTATAAAATAAATATAATAAAAGTTAAAACAAATTAGCCTTTTTACCTTGGACTGTGACGAGTTGAGCTTGTTGATAGATATAATCGCTTGCCTTGGCTGCTACCCAAACCCGAGTCCTTATCTGCAGTGGTGGACGCAATCAAATTTAGAAAATGCCAAATTTAGAAGGTAAAAATGGTTTCCAAACTCCTCAAAACGTGGAAGATATTTATCTCTTCATATACTACAATCAAAACATTTTTTAAATATTGCAAGCTCTCGGCTGGATCACATATTCAAAAGACCCACAAAAAGCAAGAAGTCGGGTTATTCAATACCATTTCTGATATTAGAAGCTTCCAGAACCTAAATTTTTTCTTTAAATGACAACAAATGCTAGAAAACCCATCAAATATTGTTGCCCCTATTTTCAATTTTTCATGAACTTTCCAAATAAATCTCACAAATCATTGAGTAAATATCACAAATCACAAATGATAATTCAACAAATCACATTAATGATCCATCACAAATCATAAATATATTTCCAAATTTCAAATAATGAAATACAGTAATATGAGCAATTAAGCAAAGCAAAACTATCCAATGGAATGCAGAAATTGTTCGAAAGCAATTAATTGAGGCCTTAAAATTGGAATTTGGAACGATTTAAATCAGAGGCTTTAGCTAAACACTCTAATTAATTTTTTTTAAAAAAAACAAAAATTTATTTAATATTGGACATAAATAACTTAATAAACTTAAAATTTCAAGTACACTTCTCTAACGAGGATCAACACTTATCTTCCCTTTGATACTGAAGCAGGAAAACATTGTCCTCTGGGAAACAATTAACTAAGTTGATAAAAATCAGTCATCTAAAATGAAAATAAGATATTCATACTTTTCATTTTATCATATAATGATGATTAATATATGAACCCTAGTAGACTAAGGGCCAACTTCTCACGGAATGAACTTTTTGCCCTACATGTGCTTGAGATTTGTGTTAGAAAAGTTAAGTCGTGCTTGACGAAAATCAATACGGTTAAGAAGCTAGCTTTTTTTTTTTTTTTTTCCCAATAACCCTTTTTAGTTCAAAGGTAGATAACTCGAGCACAATGTTATGACCATCGTCTCCAAACTATAAGAAAATGATGTAATTTTGTCAATATTAGGCTGCTGAAATCCCACATGATGAACAAAAATGTCGTTGGACATCCCATGTTTTGAACGATATGACAAGTGCTCAAAATTACTTGTGAACAGATACACGGTGGACATAAAAAAAACTTGAAAATCAGACATCTCTAGAATCAAGAGCATTCCATTGCTACAAAGCCATCCCTTCACGATAAACATCCACCAATTGAGTCAAATCGTCCTTATAGTTGTACACAAATTTATTCAAGAAATCCACTTCACTATACTTCAAGAAAGACATTAAAGGAAAATTTTCCTTGAAGAAGCCCTTTTGCATCAAAAGAGTAATCACATTACACCTAGGGATGATCCTCTTGTCCAGATTATAAAGAACAACTGCTGGAGACTATATAACAACTACAGGTTCCCATTTCATTTTATTTATAAAGAAATCCATCACCCTTGACAATTGGGCAAAAGTGTATTCTTTGGATTGTGCAAAAACACCTTAGGTTGTATCCTAGAAATGGAAGCAAATAAATGGTACATAATAACAAAATGAAGTCCCAATCACTAGTTGAATGCATCCAGCTGCAAACCTTGTGAATTTCATCCCCTAAATCCAATATTCTAAACTTTAAACCCCAAGAAAAAAAAATATTTTAAGTTCCTAAATTAAACTGCATATAACTCCAATTAAATTGTAGATAAGCGTGTCTAATTAGTAACAAAATTAAATAGAATATCTGAAATTGATTCAATCCAGCAAATGAATATGAGGAGATGTACAAAACCAAGCCCCCACCTATCTAATTTGGGAAAAATCACTGGAATTCACAAAATTCGGTTGCAATTCTACCTTTTATGTCCGAAATTCAGAATACCAAACCAGGCTGGCGGCGGTCCACGTTGATACGAACGTACAACAAGAAATGAAGAAACACAATTTAACGAAATAATACGAACATTATATAACAAAATGAAACGAATATCATGTAATACGCAAAAATCTACAAAACACGAAACAGTAAATTACAAATCTACAGAAACAAATTTGAAAATTGTGATTGCGAAACACACATGTTACGTTCGGAGGAACCAATGTTCGACATGTTGAACTGTCATGTGTCGAGAAAAAACTGACATCAACTGTCGAGTCTCGACATTTCATCTATCGAGATTATCCCATCTGCCGAAATTACTACGATGAACTATTGGGAACAACAGTTTTCCGCTATGCCGAACTGAATTGTCGAGAAATCTACTTTTCACCTCTAAGTGAATAAATATTATTCAAGAGCTACTTTAACTAGTAAATGCAGAACTAACGTTGCATTTTCCACATAAAGACACTCAATTTGTAAATACAAAAGTTCGAATTCCTCCCAATTTTTGTAACAATGCAATTAAACTTTCTGTGAAAAGCATTAAAATCACAAAAATATCGAGTATTTATCAAGATTTCCACCCAAATGCATAAGAGGCACAATGTGGAATATACGAGTACCACTACAACATATGGACTTGCAAGTGAAAGCAATATTATTTCCAATTTGACTAGTAATAAACAACATATAGTTTTGATTCAAGCAATGATCCACATTTAAAGCCAATATTCTTTAAACATCATAATGCAAACCCAAAAATTTACACCTGTACAATTTCCTCTGAAGAGTGAATATCCTAAACAAATTCTTCAATTGATGGCTGGGCAAGCTGTGTACCAAACTCGAATGGCAAATGTCTGGATGAGGCGTCGAAAACTGAGTGGTGGGAGGATCATTGAAGCGACAGAAACTCAGTGGAGTCGGGACTGGGAGAAAGAGAAGGGAGAGGCGGAGGCCGTGAAAAAAGGAGGCGAAATGGAGATGGGAAGGAAGGAGAGGGAATGGAAAAGAGAAGGAAGGTGAAAACGGGTTGTAAATGGTATTGGGTTAAGGTTGAAAAGGGTGAAAACTTATTTTGATATGACATATTTTCAATTTTTTGTACAATTTTTGAAAAGGGGTTGTAAATGGTATTGAGTTAGGGTTGAAAAGGGTGATAACTTATTTTGATAATATGATGTGACATTTTTTCAATTTTTTGTACAATTTTTCATATAGTCAAATCTCATGACATGTAGGGTATTTAAATTTTCTAGTGGGACAAAAATGTCCAAAATTGACAATTTTGCAAAGACTTTTAAAAATTGACATTTTTGTAAATGCAAAGCCAAAAATTGATAACAAGTACAATTTCCTCGTAAATAAAGAAAATGAATAGCAATGAACGGTCGAAAAACAAAAATAAATTTGCAATATGAATATTATATTACAAATAGTCTTCGAAAGTCTGCTATCGCTAGTAAAATGGCATAGGGCTTTTGTTATTGGCAATTCTTGCACAAATCAATCACTTTCCCCTTCGCCATGGCCACTCTGATCTCATTATTGCTCTTTGTACTCTGCTGCATCTCTAGCTTCCGCCTCTCTTTCTCAGGTTCGATACTTGATTTTTTTTTACTTACAATTATTTTTATTCTGAAAAATGGACTATGGGAGCAATTCGATGTGTTCGAGGCTGTTTTGATTCTATTTTGCATGTATTTGACAAGAACGGTGGGCAGTTAAGTTTCAGTTGCAGTTGGCTTGCTTCATGTTTAGGTCATTTCGTTGATTGGTGATGATTATGAGGTTTTACTCTGCAAGAATCCTTTAAATGTTGCTGTTATGTTGCGGAGGAATGAAATGATGCATTTTCTGGGAATTTGTTTAACGATTTCCCATGTTGGAGGAATGGCTGGCCGTGTGGCAAGCATTTTGGGATGTTAAATATTGACGTAAATCATTAAAGTTATGTGTAAAGTTGTCCTGTATTTTATTTTTTATTTTTTTTTAAAGAGCTCTAATGAACCTAATGAATGTGTTTAGAGAAAGACCAGATGACAAAGCATTTATGAGCATGCAGGCCAAGTTGCATGTACAAGATTTATAACTCTAGATATGAGCGCTCAATTCATGTATTGACAAACTAGATAGTTAAGGTACCACTAGTTGATCACAAGAAACCTGTTTGGTGGTAAGCGGTAACTAAGATTTAGGTGAATGTACTGCATAGATGAACTCTTCATTGCATACCCCGTGCACCAACTACTACAAAAAAATTGTGCGCTACAAGATTTCTCATCTATGGAACAGTATATTTGAAATGTTAGACTGTCACCTTGCTGGTAAGGAAGAGACAAAGTCAGCAAGAGTTTATCAACTTCACTGAGTATATGTTTCTTCCACGGAAAAAGAATGAGATCTTGGAAAAAAATATATTCGACTGTTAGTTTGTTGCGTTACTTATAGGGAAGAAACTTCATGTGAACAAGAGTCTATTAAGTTTTCTGAATGTAGAATATAAAAGGATGTATCTTTTCTTAGCATGGACTGCTAATTGTAGGTTTAAGTTGCAGTTGGGGATTACAACTTGGCTTCCTTGTTTAATTCTAATTAGTGTTGGATTTTAGGTTTTAAATTATAATTAGCATTTGCTTTATTGTATAACAATTAATAAAAGGAAGAATTAGATAAGTTTGTTTTTAATGTGTAAGAATTAAATAAGATCTTATGTGGAGAAAGTGTAATCAATCTGCAGTGTTATCAACTCTTGTAATTTTTGTGAGAGACATGCCCGTGCTGAAAGCGTTTCCCCCTTACTTATAATACATGGGTTTTATGAAGACTGATAACTGCACTTTGTTGGATGTATTTGATATGAATTTGATTCCACAAGTAGCGTCAAAGGGATGGATTATCAGTGAATGAAAATGTGTCATCGAAGTATTTGTGAGATTAAAGTAAAATTGGCTGACCAGAAAGATTTGTCTTAAGACTCCATATAGATCTCTAACTGCATGTAGAGGTTAATACTTGGATCACCACATCAATCGATAATGTTCCTGTTCTAGGTTACTAGGCCCTTTTTTGGCCCCCATATTCTACAACTCACTTTTCTCCAAACTCATTTTCAACCGCATATTTTCCAAATAAAATAATTTTGCACGTGGATCCATAACTTTTTTCTATTTTTTAACTACACATCAAATCACTTTTCACAAAATATATTCTCATAAATCTCTACCAAACAGAGGCTAAATATCATTTGCATGTCAAACCTTTTTGTGTTTACAGGATTATATTTTGTTCAACATGAATGTAATATGTATTAAAAAGATATTGATTGAGAACATTCGTGATTGTAATGTATGAGATCTTCATCTTGTTTATTATTGTTCAAGAAGATTTGAATATATTATGTGGTCTGCCAAGTCTCTAGTCAGGCTGTGGAAGCAGTGGACTGCTAAGTAGGTCTCTTTCTATAAGGTACTTGCATGCTTCTCTTGTGCAAATATCTGGAGCTGCAGTTCACACTCAAGTGACTTGAAATTTGTATTTTGCTCTGCTATTTTTTTTTTAATCTTTTTTTCCCTTCTTCTCTTATGTTAACTTTCTTTCTGGCGTGTTTCTGCGGAATATCTTATCTGTTCTAATTTTAAGTTTTATTGGTTTTGGACAGATTCAGGACAGGAAAACTCATTTGAGTCGGTTCCTGATCTGGAGAAGTCAATGTACATGCATATTGATGGATACCCATGCGTACGGCTGCTCAACCTTTCAGGGGAAATTGGTTGTTCAAGTTGGTATTTTTATTATATTGTTGATTGAATTTGTTGCATATCTAATGCATTATTAGCCTCCCTCTCTGATTTCCGATTTGCATTTCAGATCCTAGTCTCGAGAAGGTTGTTGCTCCAATAGTTAGATACAAGAGTGTAGATGAGCTTCTCGAATCAGCTGCAGTATTGGTCTCTATAGATGAATTTGAGATCTTAATTTCAAGGCATGTAATGTTATTTTTATATGGACACAATAATTTAGTTCTTTCTCTTTTTCTTTCTTGATGGCCTCTTTAATAAAGTTGATCTAAGTAGTTAAGTACTTGAAAGTGCGTAAAAAGAAAAGAAGTAATATAGTGAATAAATCAATGTACTTAGAGACCCTGACCTGTATCATTATGTGTGAACATATCCCTCGGGTTACTTCTTTAGAAATTGACTCTATGAAATTCATTAAATGAAAATGAGGACATTTATGAGCTGAATAATTGCAATTTAGGTATCTATAATTATGTGCTAGCTGAATGCATGTTGTTTGGAGTTTGATTGATGATGATCAATCTTCAAGGGCCTTATTCCTGGATAGTATTTCTCACTTTTATAAGATGTACTTTAGATAGTTGAACACTCTCTTTATTAGTAAACAATATGTGATGCTCAGTTGTCAGGCTAAGGCTTGTAACCTAAATAAGAAAATTTCAATGTGCTGGTCATTAAGAAGGTATAATTGCGCTTCTTCTTCATCTCGTTAACTGTCACTTCATTGGAGTTTAGTAAGTTATTCTAGATGGAATTCTGTTCCTAACCCCCTTTCCTTGCAAATGGCACATGATATGATGAATTGTGCATGTGGTGACTTAATCTTTACAAGAAAACTTTGTTTTTCATTTCTATTTGGTTTTTTATGGATCAACTAGCATGTAGGCTTTGGTTTTTGGCACATGATTTTCCATGCACACCCATTTTGGTCAATAGGTCAAGCTTATGCTCTCTATTATATATTTTTTGACCTTGTACTTTCTTAATATGTATTTCCTGTATATCTTATTAAAGTGACCGGTGCTCTGCTAAATCCAATTTCATTAAGCAATCTTCTAATTATCATTGTTGTTACTTGTTATCTGATTTCAGATTATCAAAAGATTTAGAATTTGCAGGGAAAGTGGCCGGTGTATTGGTTGAATCACAAACAGAGGTCTCTGATAGGTTGAAGGGTAAATGCAGACTGCTGTTAATTATTTTTGTCTGTTGTAGTGAGAGGGAACAAAAGTCCAATGGCAAAAATAATTGATTATATTTTACCCTTTCAGGGTTTTCTCCAGATGGAAAGTTTCCCGAAGCAGAATTTGCTCCATATCAAAGCAACAATTTTGAGTGGAACCCTACTGTATGTTAACTAATTATATGCTCAAAGTTTCTCTTGTTTGCCTCTTTTGATGTATGCTGAAAAGTGGAAGGAACAATTTGTTTGAAATTCAGATCTACGCTTAATAAAAAAAACACATTACTGGTTGATCTACATTATCAAGTTTTTTTCAACTTGCAGAGACTTCATGTATAATTTTCTACCTATCAGTTCTCATTGTTTCCACCTGCAGGGATCTGGAATTATGTGGAAGGCTTATAATTTCCCTGTGTTTTTGCTTTCCGAGACTAGCACCTCGATTTTGCAAGAGGTAGTTTGTGTTCTGGAGACGTTCTATACCCACCATAATTTTGTTTCTTGGTTAATTAGTTGTCAGAATAAGTAAGCTATCATTTGAGAAGAAGCAAATGAATCCACTCGAAGAAAGATGCTGTCAGAGTGTCAGGTTTCCATTCATTTAAATCACTTCTTTCTATGATACCTCATTTGGTTAATATTTTAAAATCAAATGGATTGATGTCGAAAAGAGCATCTCAGAGTTTATTGGGACCTTAGCTACTGTTGTTTTTTGAACTAATTTTTTGGGTACATTCTGTTTGTGAAGGTTCTGCATTTAGCTCTCTGTACAGTGGGGATCGAGATGACTTATCCACAATAGAATATCAGAAGTCTAGTTATCTTGTTAAGCTTTGCTTTAATTTTGTTTTCTTAATTAATGAAGAGTTGAACACTTTTGCTGTTTGGGTTGGATTCCACGACAACATTGGTTTTGCGTTCTCTTCTTATATCTGATTTTCTAACAACAAAACCTCTCTCGTGTATGCAGGTTGTCATGAAGAATGAGAAGACCAAGAAATCCAATACTGAAAATGTCGCTGAATTTAATGTGGTGATGCAGGTAAAAGTTTTGGCAAGAGCACATTGATGAAATCAACACGTAGGCTCTAACAACATTATAATAAAACCTGATAGTACAGAGTTTCTATTTGTTGACTAATGAATGCACCTAATGTTTTTAACTTTATCAGACAACGAAAGCTGGAACTCGTGATTCAGACTCTTGTTTGAAAGAAGAAACTTGTCTACCTTTGGGTGGATACAGGTGATTTCATGAATTTTAGTTCAATTTCTTTGTGAAGAACTGGTTTTACGTGTTCTAGTTCAAAGAATTTCTAGAATTTTAAGGTTGGTGTCTTTCATCATTATAGGCTGAAACAGGAACAATAAGGATCCATGATTTTCTGCTAGATCTTTAGAAAGTAACAATGTCATTCAACCAGTATGAATTTTTTATCAGTCAGTGGTATGTGCAATAAAGGCAAAGCTAAAAAGGTTTTAGGTGAGATTAGCAAATGTATATCGTTTAAATATTATTTTCAACACTTCCTCACACATGTAGGTGAGATTCATTTTCTCCCGTGAAAGCGTAACTCATGGATAATTTTCTTTAAATGGGTGATGGCGAGAATTGGAACCAGGACCTTTGTGTGCTCTGATATCATGTTGAACCACTTGATAAAAGCTTAAGCAGTTAGATATGGCTAAATGTATATCATTTAAATATTATCTTCAACATACATTGAAGCTTTGCTTCTTTGTTGGAGCATTTTATGTTTCTCCAATAAAAGTTTTGGCTCATTAGGTATTAGAGCAGAAAGTTAGGAATGTAAAGCTAGTCCTGCTTCTCTGGCAAATAGTTCTAGTAAACATTCTTTTTAAGTTATACATGTTTTGTCCTTGGTGGCCGTCGAATTCTTGGAGAGGTCTTCAAATGCCTTTGGATTTTCATAGTAAATGGTATGCTTTTTATATTTTTTTCTTGATTTTATTACTCAATAGCAGTTTGTATAATTATATCCAATATCACTCAGCTGTCATGTAATAAAGTCTCATGTAGTGCATTGGTTTTGCAACTTGTATTGATTATGTTGCTAAGTTAATTGACCTTTTATTTCCTATTGTATGAAGGGCAGTGTCTGGTCAGCACTTCCACCTATTAATATTTCATCGTCACAAAAATCGAAGCCAGTTGTATTAACTATGACATCAATGGATTCAGCATCTTTTTTCCGTGACAAAAGCCTCGGAGCAGACTCCCCCATATCAGTGAGTTATCATTTTCACAGCCATTCATTGTTGTTTTTTATGTTGAAAACCATCTCATCATTGGAAACCATATTCTTTCTTTGTCATGTCTTTGTTTGCAAGATTTGAAAATCACTCTCAATGTTAAAACAATTTTTTAGGGTTTGATTACATTGCTAGCTGCAGTGGATGCTCTTTCATATCTTGACGGCTTGGATGAACTTAATAAACAGGTTGGTCTCTTAATTGATGAATTTTTGAAGTGAATGTTCATGTTCAATGGTTTCAACAAGGCATAGCTTCCATTGTGGCCAATAGTTGCAGACTTGCAGTTGTTACTGCTTGTTGGTCTATTTATTTTGTCATGTCATGATAATGAAGATAATTAAATTGCTTATATTCTTTGTAAGTTTGCCTATGTTTCTTCTAACCTGTAGGAAACTCAGTTAAAAGGAGAGATGCAGAAGGTGCCAACAAGTATAAAATTTTGTCTAATCTTATGAGATTATCCTTCTAAGAAATACCATAAAGATTCAAGTCCATAGAATAATATGTTGGAACTAAGAGTTTGAAACTATTAGTGAATTAAGGATAGAGTTTTGAAAGAGATTGTAACACAAGTGGAATGAGAAGGCTACAATGAAACATGACAAATGATGTACCAGGAGAGTTTAAAGTTAGAATCCCTCGAATAAAGAAACATGGTGGTGGAACATGAATGCTTAGATTGCGGTGAAGGATTTTGAAACACTATGTTAACTAAATGGGAAGCTAAGAGATTGGCTTCAGAGTCCATTGTGGAAGTATACAAGTATTTGTGTAGTTATCTGGGAAAGATTGGGAGAAAGCTACATACAAGATATCTTTGCTGAGAATGAAGTAGATATCTTGGCATATAAGATAATAGAATGGATAAAGAACAAAATTGGTTTTGTGCGAAGGAGAATATTCTATGAAAATCACTTACCTTTTATGAGTTAGATAGAAAAGGATGGAGGGAAGAAAAACATTTTCATATGGTTTTTATTGATTCAGAAAAGTGTATTCTTAGATGTCCGACCAGTTGATATGGTAAGTGCTAGAGAGAGAATTTCGATGGATATATCAATATTATTAATGCTATGTAAGGAGCAACTACTGTTATGTAGGCTTGTGTCAAAGTTCTACTTTAATTTCTTATCTTTTCACTTTAGTCATGGATGATTTTAAGAGACATATCCAAGTTGAGGTTCCTTGGTAGGTGTTATTCGCTATGGTTTCAGGGGTAGAGACTAGGAAGGGGTAAATTAAGATTAGAAGTACTGCACTCCTAGTAGAATACATTAGAAAAGAGAAAAGTAGACGACAATCAGCATAGCCTGACTTCGTTGTGTTGGTCGACTTTAAATTAGGCTTAGTGAAGTTGTTCTCACATTTCTTATGAATAACATTAATTTCTTGTTTGCTTTACAGTTCCTCTCAAATTTATCAAAATAGCTATGTACATCATCTAAACTGACATTCTGTTTAATGTTGGTGTAAAATTTCCTTGAGATGCTATAGATTTTCATCACTCTTTTCTGTACTATTTGTGCTAAAATTTAATCTCTGCTTCAGCTTGTGTTTGTAGTTTTCACTGGAGAATCCTGGGGCTACCTGGGCAGTCGCAGATTCATTTTAGAAGCTGATCAACACTCGGACTCTGTTGAAGGCCTCGACTTCGCCATGATTGAAACTGTATTTCTCCTCTGCATGCTCCTTTTAGCGTAATTGGAAATTCTGTATGATAGACTATGAAAACTTTGATAGCCTTGTTGACTTATAGTCACCAAAATGACGTGTCATTACCATGGCAACACAAATTTCTTTGCTTCCACGTTCTGACATTCTTCATGTGGACAGAGAAGCAGAGTAATTGAATTAATAAACTTTCAGAACAAATTTGTCTTTCCGATTTTCAATTATGTTCATTTTCCAAAAAAAAAAAAAAAGAAGGAAATAAAGAATCTATGTCCTACCCTCTCAGTTGGCCTTTTCTTAGAGTGTATTATGTGGCTGGCAATTCTTGAAGAACTTTTCTTTTCGTTGAATTTCTAGCATTCATAAAATGGTACAAGGAATGTAAATTAGAAATTTTGTATCTGACCTTATATAAAGTCAAATGGTTGATAAACTGCTTTTTAATAGGAGCCATAGCCAGCGTTCCATCATATCCTATGTTCCCTTGTCCGTTATGAAGTTGCTTTTTATTTACATTCTACTGGACCATTGCAACTTGTGGAAGATGGGGGTTGATAATTTGCTATAGTACCAAATCTATGTGCCAGTGGCATTTTCTGAAGCCTAGCTCTTCCTCTGGTTAATAGATAGATAAAGTTTTGAGGTTCATGTTGGTAAAAGTTAGCACATGCATGGGGATAATACTCAAAAATGGTCAGGTTTGTGGTCTACCCCTTCATTAAGTGCGTCATCTATAACTGACGTAAAATCCAAAAGAGAGTGGACTGTTATCTAGTCTCTTTCAGACTCTTCCTGCTCTCTTTATCATTACTGAGATTTTTTGAGGTTCTAATTTAAGCTTTTACTTCTCCCCTTTTGTCGGTTTTGATGCATGAATTTTGATGATTGTGTTCCTAAAGTATTGGTAAGTAATCTGGTATGTAGTGGGAAATAATTGTGTTAGTATGATTTTTGCAGGTGATGGAAATTGGATCTGTTGGAAAGGGGTTATCTAATGGCATCAAAACATTTCATTCTCATGCTTCTGGGGTAAGACATTTCTTGTTCTAGGAACTTAACCTACCAATACTATGCTATAATATCTTAGCCTTTACTTTGATCGATTACTTAGTACCTTTTATCCTTGTCTCTATCCTGCCCATGATGCAATAATGTCATGAACTAGACAGTTATCATGGTAACTCGTCCTCAAGTTAAATCATTAACCCTGCAGGATACATCGGGTACAAATAAAACATTTCATGCCTTACTACGTGCTCAAGATTCCCTGAAAACTGAAAGCATTAAGATCTCCATGGCGAGCACATTAAATCCTGGAGTGCCTCCATCTTCATTGATGACATTTCTGAGGAAGGTCAGCACTTAGTACATTGTTAGGAGTAGTTCATAGGAACAGACATTTTGTTGCCCATAACAAGATCTCTTTAATGGTATTAAACCCCCTGTTTGATGCCCATTAAAAAGAGTTTTTTTTTGGAGAAAATGAGTTTTGAATAGTGATTTTTTGGAGAATGTGTTGTTTAAAAATAGGAAAAAAATTTGGATTTACGTGCAAAATATTTTATTGTGAATGTGTGTGGTTGAAAATGAGTTGTAGAAAAAAGAGTTTTTGGAGAATGATAGACAAACATGAGCTAATATTTATCTAGCTTTAAATGTTAGATGAATTGATGAAATGTGAATCATATATTTTTTCGCTATGTGTTTCCTAACTGTAACCTGTTTAGCAGAAATCCCATATTTCTGGTGTTGTTTTGGAAGATTTTGATACTTCTTTTGCCAACAAATTCTACCACAGTCACCTGGATGATCTATGTGAGTGAACCCAAATTCACTTCTGTCCCTGATCTATACGAGGATTATATATATTTTGTTTATAATATGTTGCTTTGATACAGCTAACGTCAACTCTTCAGCCATAGTAGCTGCTGCTTCCCTAGTTGCTAGAACACTATACCTCCTTGCCAGTGACCAGAATGCTTCGGCTATAAATGCTATCAATGTCAATGCATCTTTGGTGGAGGAACTTCTTGGTTGCCTATTAAATTGTGAACCAGGCTTATCATGTGAGCTGGTGAAGCACTATATTTCTCCCTCTGCCACTTGCCCTAGCCATTACGTAGGTGTTGTTCTGGGAGAACCTTCTTCTGTGCCTTATCCTGCTTATGTGAGTGATGTTTCGAGGTTTGTTTGGAACTTCTTGGCCGTTAAGACATCAATCTCTTCAAGAAATACTAGCTCTGCCTGCACTAAGGATTGCAACGGTGTTGGTGAATTGTGCGTACGAGAAGAAGCTGATGGGAAAGGCATCTGCGTTATATCAACGACCAGGTATTTAATCTCGGCCTAATTTTATTTCACAAGGTACATGTTGCAAAAGCGTATCATTATTGCAATTTGGATTATGAGTACAAGTAGAAGCCGTAGAGCAATGAGATGTTTATTTTCCATGCTTAAGGTAAAATCTGGAAAATTTTAGTATCCCTCTTAAAATGAATGATCATTAATTTTTCTATGGTCGGCCAAAGTCATTTATCCTAGTTATTTAATGGTCCATTCTTCTGTGGAATAAGCTGGCCGCAAGGCTTGCATTATCATTATTTAAATCCCATTATGCTCAAATGGGCTGCATAATGACTGATTAACACTAAATTACATATTTTTTCAATTGTATCCATGTTTTATAAGCTTCATTTAATCTCAGGTATGTCCCAGCATATTCGACACGGTTGAAGTATGAGTCTGGAAGCTGGACTGTGCTACCCTACAATTCTTCAGATGAGTTGAGCGCTGCTGACCCTGTCTGGACAGAGAGTAATTGGGACACAATTAGCCTCAGGGTGTATAAGGTCCAGAATGCTGCTTATGATGGCCTAATTCTGCTGTCGGGTATAGTTGTTACAGTTTCGACTTACCTTTTAATACTGATAACCAGAACTTTCATTCGGAAGGCCCTGAAGCGGGATTGACATACAATGATTGGACATAACATATTGGTGACTTGTGTAATAGCTCATGAGCCGGGTAAAGAAGACTTGTCGTAAAATGTTACCGAGCTACTGACAAAGTGTAAAGAAAACAAAATCAATGCAATGGTCCGTGGAAAAGAAATATGTGCAGACATTTGGAGTAATCAATTGGGTATAGCAATTTTTGAGCTGAATCCTTGTTTTACCAATTCATTGGCTATCACTAGTATCAGAATGGTGTTATTTCCAAGCATATTTTTCAGAGGAGTTCTAATTTTAAACACTCGCAGAAAGAGATGTTATGCTTGAAAATGAAATGATTTATTTGATATTATGGATGATCAGTTATAAAGGGATAGTTCTGTTTTTATATGTTGGTGCAGTCTATTGCTCTTTACATATGCATGTTTCCTGTTATGGGGGTTGGCTCACATGTACAACATTCTACATTCATGGTATACCCATAGCCTTTTTCCTATTGAAAAGGCGAAGAACTGCACATTTTACTCTTGTCAATGGTTTGGTACATTCTTATTGTTGCTATGGGGTCTACTACTCCATTAGCCCAATCTAAGTTTAAGTTGCTGAGGTTCCCCTTCTAAGTTACTAGTTGCTAATATTAACCTACTAGGGATATGGAAACTACGCGGTGGATTATAAATTCAGTTTTTATTGGAGGAAACAGTTAATTTTTTCCCTTGAAGTGCCACACGCATTGCCCATGGAGAAAATGAACAAAACAAAGGAAGAAAAAAATGAAACTCACCCCACCTCATTCCCAACATGCCATCCGTCCCCACCTTCAATTTTAGCCATGGCAACCCTCATCCAGTCCCACCAGCATCTCTAGCGCGTTCACACCCCTACCTTAAAGCCCCAATTTGTAACAACTAATTCAATCACCCAACCACATTTCTAGGAGAAATACAAACTAGGGAGGCCTTGGGTAGCTCGTAGGGCGACAAACCAAACGGGTGTGTTGTGTGATCCATAATACAAGGGTAAGATCAAGCAATGATCAATTAATCATTGAGGAAGGGCATATGACTAAGTCACGAGCGAAGCGGGTCAAGGAAGTTATGAGATTACTTGTTCAAGTCACAGTGGAAGAAACATTGATCACAACAAGTAAATGAACAAGTTTTATGTTGGGCATGAAAGATTAAACGAAGTGGAGCAACTTGATTTAAAAAATGGATGGAGAAGTTGGGCGGAGCAACTATGCGACCGCATAGTTGTTCAGGGCAGAAGATCGCATGCCCCTTTACCGAAACTGCAAAGCATGAGTTTAGTTGGTCTATGCGGCCGCATAGTGCCGCATAGTGTATTTCCGGTCGCGAATGTTCCAAATTTCGTGCAATCTTCTATTTTAGTTAAAACTCTATTTTGTAATATCTTTTGTTATTTTTAGAGTTTAATTTCATTTTACTAGGGTTTTAGGGATTCCATATAAAATAGGGTTATTATATTCGTTGTAAAAAGGAGACACAATTTGAGATATATTATTGCGAGACATTTTTTTTTCTCGTTTATCATTGAATTAATTTTGAACTTATCAAGAATTAAATTCTTGTGGCGTTCTACAATTTAAATAAGGTTCATAAGTTTTATGATCAAGGGGTCAAGACATTGTTAGCGATTGTCTTGATTTTTGGTTCAATAATTTATTGGGTTGAACTTTTCAAACGTTGATTCCTGGCTTTCTTAGGTTTGTTTTAATTTGTTGTAGTTTCCGTAGCTACTGTTGCTACGTGAGTTCGCATCAGTGTGGAGACTAGTGGCGATTGTGAAGACGATAGCAAATTCATTCCGAATATATATTTATTGTAAATGATGGTGCAATTAGTTGGAACACTGATTTAACAAAGAAATCCAACACAGCTATTTCAGAAGTAACAAAGGAAGCAAGATGGATCAAGAAGTTCGCCAACATTATTGATAAATAACTTTATGTTGTGAAGACAATGGAATCATTGCACAAATGAAGGATTTTCAATGCAATCATTGCACAAGTGAAGGAAACTTGGTCTCACGGTCCAAAGTTGTATTGATTTGGTATCATCTCATTAGGGGATTATAAGAAGGAATGGCATAAAGATAGAAAGGGTCCCCACACACGATAATGTAATAGATCCCTTGACAAAGTCGTCGTCAAGCATGGTGGTCATATAAATTCTATATATATTGATGTAGAAGTGATTGGGACCTAGTTTGAGAGGGATTATAGTGATATAATTATTTTTAGACATTGATGAGTATAAACCAATGTTATCAAAATCAGCCTTGCCCGGACTGGTAGAACCGAGCATCACACAAAAAATACGGCCAATCAGGTCCGATTAACCGACTATAACAAAAATTGTTCAAAACTCGTTGAATCGACAAGTTTAATCATAAATCGGTGAACAGGTGGCGGTTGTACTGTTTTTACCAATTTTAATTTTAAAAGGTGAAAATTACACAAAACCAGTGTTTTCAAGATTCAATTTCAAATTTCAGATATTAAGTTTCACTTTTCAAAAATCAGATATTTCATTTTTATACAAACCATAATTATACAATCCTCTCAATTACCCTATTTCTCTCCTCAGTCTCGACTCTCTCTACCTTCCCCACCCCTAACCCTAACTATTCCGACGCCACACACACCCCCTCATTTGGCACCGGAACCCCCTCGTTTCACTGCGTGATGAAGTTACTATAGAAGCGGCGTTGTGAGTGCGAACAACGATAATGAGGCTATTGCGAACTTACAGCAGTGTTGCCCGCCGCCGCCGCAGAAAATAACCACCATTTATCACCGTCGTAGTGTAGCTGCTCGTAGGACCATAGCGTGCAGCGGTGGGTCGCTCGCACAGGACCACCGTTGTGGATCCATCAGACCCTCGCCTATTCTGTGGCTCCTTCAGATTCGTCAGATCTAAAGGCCAAACCAGAAAACATTAGCCGACAATGGTGGAGGAAGATTGGTGATTTTCCTTTTCTTTTTTTTTCTTTTTTTTTTTTTATGTATTTTTGGTTTTGTTTGCAAATGGTTGTGTTTTAGTGGTGCTCGTTGTTGTGTGGTAGTGGTTGTGGTTGTGGTGTTGGTGGTTGTTCAATGGTTGGATGATAGTCGTGCAGGTGGTTGTTGGTGGCGATGGCAGTGACGGTGGTTGTGGCGATGATGACGGTGGTTGTGGCAATGGTGTTTGTGGTGCGTTGGTGGTGGAGGTAGTTGTTGGTGGTGGTGCGGTGGTTGTGGGTAGATAGTGGTGGTCGTGGTGATGTCGGTATTTTTAGATGATGGTTTGTTGTCAAGAGGTGGTGGTGGTGGTTCCGGTGACGGGGGTTTGATTGTCATTGGCAGTGGTGGGGTGATGGTTACAAGTGTTGGTGGTGTTCACAAATTATTTGATTGTTTGTGATCATTAAATTCATTAATTTGTGACCGATAAACAATATAAATTGTGACCAATAAATAATGTATGACTTAAAAAATTGTTAATTTGTGACCGGTAATTTGACAATTTGTGACTGTCTACCAAATTGTGACTTATAATATTTGTGGTTTGTGATCGATGAATAAGTTGTGACGTATAAATTTTTTTATTTGTGACCGATAAATAAATTGTGATTTATAAAATTTCTGATTTGTGACCGATGAACAAATTGTGACATATAAAATTTTTGAATTATATTCGTAAAATAATTTGTAACGTTCCAATTTTTTATTTGTGATCAATGAACAAATTGTGACTTATAAAAATTTTGAATTATGACCGTAAAATAATTTGTGACATGTAAAATTTGTGATTTGTAACCAATTAATAATATGTGACCAAATATATAGAATTTGTGACCAAATTATGCCCCCGTTTGGCACCCATTTTTTTCTCATTCTCATTCTCATTTTTTTCTTTTTTTTCATTTCAACCACACATTCTATCAATAAAATAATATTACATATAAACCTAAAAATTCTCCTTACTTTTTAACCACATATTTTTCCATCAATCACTATTCAAAAACACATTTTTCTATTAAAATGGGTGTCAAACACCCCCATATATGAAATTGTGACCTTAATATATTTAATTAGGGGCTATCTGGGAGCAATTTTCCCCAAGATTTTAATCCATTTTTGTACCGTTAGTAGCCGCACATGTTGACGTCCTCGTCACAATTGGTGGGACCCTCATTGCTATTAACGGTCAAGAAAGCAATTATTTGGACCAAAAAATTGTGCCCAGACAAGGGCCTAATAAAATATATGTTTAATTAACTAATTTATAAATAGAATTTAAAAAAATCTGAGATTTGAAATTTTACACTTTACAAAATCTAAAATTTGAAATTTTAAACCTTAATCTCTTAAATTTGAAATGGGCGAATTCAACCTCTCAGTTATGAAATCTCCCCTTTAAAATTTCTTAACTTCATTAATGGGCTCATGCACTATTGTCAAAGGCCCATAAAGGAATCCTGGATGACATGCTTCTTTTATGTATGCACGTCTCTCAAATGGTTACATTAATTCCAATATAGGATAGTGGGATAGCAAAATAATGTTAAATTACGCATCAAAACCATTTTTCAAATGCATGTCTAATCAACTTATTTGATTTTGGTTCCCAGCTAACTAAATTGTAATATTTACCTCCATATTTTCATTTATTTAATTCTTAAATTTAACTTAAGTTGTACTTCATTATTAACATAACAATGTTAGATATCATTTTCTATAATCCATATGCACAAACTACTTCAGTTTTAACAAAGCAAACTATTTTAACATATTGATTTTTAGTTTTTGAAATATTGAGACTAATTGTAGGATAATGAATCTAACAAATTTTATAGATTTTATTGTTTGTGTGTATATTTATTTATTTATTGCATCTGGTTTGATCCCGGTTCTATCTCAATTGAACCTTTTAACCCTTGATCCTTTGTAATATTAGTATAAACACTTCATTTTCATTAATGCATTTACATTTTATTGTAAATTATATTCAATTATTTAATTAAATTATTAGGGTGGTTAAGTTTTGATGATTTGTTAGTTACAAGAAATTGTGATTGTAAGATGTACTACACAAAAAAAGGATCATATTTTGTCCATGGTCGTTATTAAGGATCTTAATTATGGAGACTAGCACGTATCACATTTCTTTCTTGTGAAGAAAGTAAGTGGTCTCACAAGCTAAAATGTTGAGATATTTGAATGGATATATGGATGAGTTGTCAGAGAAAAGTTCATTGGATGACCTACAATGGAAATTTCACATAGATATCTATCTTAGTGTCAGTAAAAATCTCGAAGTGTTATGTAATGGATTTAGTCCTTCACTTGATATCATTGTTCACCCCAAAAAATGGTCATATGACATGGTCAACAGAAAATTAGAAACTCAAGTCCTTGTACACCAAATTGTAATATGCTCGCATCCAACTACTAGCTATATTGGTGAATCGACACAGTGGATGGTTTATAACATTTTATAGGTTGTTATTTTAGGTCGTATGGCGTATAAAAAGGGGGTCGGCCTTTGGGTGCCATGGAGAGAATCAAGGTCTACTTCTAATGTATAAATTTTACATTGTCCCTTTAACGTATGGCATGTAGGCATTTTATATCCCATGTTGAGTTAGGGGAGCCCGTTCGATGGTAAAAGATCCAATGGCCATTATTAGAGTCAATCAATCAATCAAGCCATTAATGCATAGATCCCCTTATCCTTTCCCTTGACATAGGATTTGACTGTGTAGGCATGTAAAGACGGCATTTGCAGGGTATTGTCTTGTCAATCATTTCATTAGGTCTGCTGTTGGTTGGCTTACCACATCGTCAGGAACGAGTTGACGCCTCTACCAACGAGGATCGAATGAGCAGCGTTCGGATTGGGATGGCTTCAGCATATATATGGTCGCCTGCTGCTATGCCACCTGTGGGCTCATCCACTTGCCACGTAGCATTTATTTTTACGATTATTTATACGAGTAACAATCATAGTGGAATCTTATATAAGAATCGATACACTATGATGGCGTAGGATGTTGTTTGTCTAAAGTAACTAAAATGGTGTCACACGAGTAAGTCTACAAGCACATGAAGATTGATGATAGCTAGGTCAAACTGATGCTAAAAAAAGATGCCTTGTGAAGCATAGGTTTATCGTATCGAAAATATATTGTAGCCAATTGTGAACCTCACTTCAAACATAGAGGTCCGTCCTCTGTAATGTCGCTTTGATTGAGGTGTTCCAATCACCTCGGTTTGTGCCTAATAGCCTCAACTAGATTTTGGTCAACGAGGTGACTGAGTGGCTTCTTGTTGTCTTCTTAGATGGTTATGTTTGCTCATTAGACGAGGTATAACAATAGTCCCAAGTAGATTGATTTTTCAATATACGTTTTGCTTATGAGATATGTTCATGGTAAAGTGTTGTTTTCCACATATGGGTACAAATTTGTTAACCTTGAAATTCGACGAGAACACGTTACCAATATGTCTCGACTCCACTCCCATTCATGTGTTAAGTTCTTGCACACTTGGACAAAGTGTTAGGTGTACGTGCTCTTCTCCGAGGATGAGGGAGACAGTCACATGCACTCCGATGCTCAAATCAATCTAGGGATGGCAAAAAAGTTCGGCGGCTTGGACGGCTCGGGCTCGGCTCGGAAAAAGCCCGAGTCGGGCCCGGCTCGGGCTCGATGGAACCAAGCCAAGGCTCGGGCCGAGCCTCATGTTGAGGAGTCGGCCCGAGCCGGGCCGGCCAGTAAAAAAAAAAAAAAAACTTGCGCCCAACACTTTTTATTTTACACCATAAATTATTGGGGACGAATGACTTAAATTAAGACAAATGATCACAATTTACTTAATCAACTCATTCTTCTCATCATGAAACTAATAAACTAATTATAAGCTACAATTTTATCTCATAATTTATCAACTAGATTATTTTGGAAAATGTGTGATATTTGTTTGTTTAATATTTATTGCATTATTACTATTTCATTAATCTAAGTGCCTAAATATTTAAAGTAAGAATTTTTTTTCATTTACACACGTTTATTCTTCTATATTAATTATTAAGTGAAATTATTAGTGATCTATATTACTTGATTACATTTAAAAATTGAGCTAATTTCACCAATGGGCAATGCCGCAATGGCCACTAAAATTTGTTAGAAATTTCAAATCGGTTATTAAAAAAGATTTATCACTTTGTTATAATGGATAGTCACTCATTTAGTCATTTATAAATCTAACATGTTTTCCGATATTAGGCTATAAGGTGCCACCAAAAAAGTAGATTTTTTTAAAATGTAGATTTTTAAAACTTCATTATATATTATGTTCAAACTTCAAAGAATCATTCCAATTAGATTTTTGTTTATAACTTTCTTATGTAAAGGTCATTGTTTAAAGGTGGAAAGAATGCAAATTGCAACGTTCACTGTCCATTTGAATAAGCAAATATCCATGTAATGAATTTTTACAAAAAAAAAAAAAAAAAAAGAAAAAAAAAACCCGAGTCGGCTCGGCCCAGGCTCGGCTCGGCCCGCTAAGGCTCGGGCCGAAAGCTCGGGCCGAGCCTCATTTTTTTTGGCAGGGCCTGGCTCGGCTCGGGCCGAAAAAAGCTTGGTCCAAAAAAGTTCGGGCTCGGCTCGAGCTTTTTTTTCCCGGCTCGGGCTCAGCTCGGCTCGGCTCGTTGCCACCGCTAAATCAATCAACAGCGAAATATAATATGAGTGTGGGATAGACAGTGAACGGGAGCAAAGTATTGTATCCGAGTTGACGAGAAAATACCAAACAATCTACAAATGAAGTATAAAATTGCATTACCTTTGGAAGACACTACGTGAGAGTTTATATAGTAGAAGGGAAGTTACGTGACACATAGTCTCATCTTAACAGCTCACGGGGTTAAATCTAATAAGTGTTAATCAGCTGTCATAGATCAGTGATACCTTAAATGAACTTAAAAATGGCACCAGATGTTCTAGGTCAGCATCTAAAAAGTAGATTGAAAATTGATTGAAAGCACTTGATCACAGTTGCTAAATCTATCAGATATACGGAAGATCTCATAAGAAAGACCTTTAAGCTGAAGCGATGTGAAAGAATATGCCTTGTGAAGCATAGGCTTGTCTTCGGAAGTACACTCCATCCAATTATGAGACCTCGCTTCAGACATGGAGGTTTTGCCTCTATGATGTTGCTTTGACTGAGGTGCCCAAATTACTTCAGCATCTGCCTAATTGCCTTCATCAATGAAGTGATGTGGACCGTGGGCATTGAGTGACTTCTCGATGTTTTTTTAGGTGGCTGTCATGTGGCTTGTCTCGTTGGATGAGGAGTAACAAAATTGTGTTTCTTCGAAGCACATTTACATGCAAGGAAACTCAGACAAGCTTTCAAATCTTGAACTTAAACACAATTAGCTTGAAATTTAGGAATCCCAGCAATGCATATCCGAGGAGTTCTTAGAGGATTGGTCAAAATGGATCAATTGGGGTATCCAAATATCCGCCAGTAATATTTGAAGAATTTGTTTGCAGACTTTGCAGTTGGGCCCTTTTGTTCTTTGTTTTACTTTTGTTCCCTTGGAGGGCTTGCTTTTGTAACTGTTGGAATTTTGTATTGGAAATTGGTTGTGACCAATTGAAATGATTTAAGTGGAAATTCCTTGTTTGGTGAATGAGAAATTAAGCCAAACTTAAACCACTTAATACTTGAAATTATTGGAATTGTGTAGAATATTGTGGAATATTCTAGAGAATGTAGATGAAAAGATGTCTTTTCATATGGATCATGACTCTTGGAGAGCATGACTTTTAGTATGAGTAACTTCCAATAATTATGATTATTCAAGAGATGTGTCTCTTGGTATGGATGTTCCAACTACTATATATATATGGATTCCCTATATGTTTGGATACACTACAACTACACAACAAAAAATTTATTTGATAGTTTCATTCCATGGTTACTTTAGTTTTGCATAAAACACTTTGTAGAAGTGATTTTTCTTACATCAAAATCATGGTTATGGTAGAGAGGGAATTCCGTTCGAGTTCGTGGGTCTAAGTCATTTGGAGTGCTCCTATGGCTAGACGTGGTCGTTGTATCTTGGGAGATGATTGTCGAGAAACCGTTAGCACCGATGCGGAGCAAATTCATCTTAAGGACAAAGTGTCAAACACTTGCCTCGACCGATCGCATCACTTGCATCTCATCTTTCTTTTCCGATTTCATTCTAATTTAGTATTTTGATTTCGGAACGTAAGTAATATTCTTTTGATTTCATGTAAGGTTTGAAATAAAGTATGAAACAGATTGAATCCGTCGACACGTGTTCAACTTCGATAATTGTTGATTGTCTTCTCAAATTCCATATTGGTAAGTCGAATTCTATTTCGATTTCGTGAGTACGAAACAGTATGTATTGATTTGAATACAATATGCACATTATCGGTGTAATATCTCCTACAATCTTAAGATGAATATTTTGATGTGCATGTTATATGGAAATCATGATATTGTATGGAAATTCCGAAGACATGTAAATTGAAACGGTGCATGTAAATTGAAACGGTGCTGATATTTAAATCTATATTCTCATAGAATTATCTGATTAATTTCTGAATTCTATGTATATTAAATGGTACTGGCACCTCTCATTCTCGGCAAATTGGAAAGAATGGCAGATTGATTTTTGGCAATTTATTCGTATTTTCAAATAAAAGTGCTGGCTGTTCATTTTATGAAAATGTGTGAAACAATGTCATATATGTTCTTAACATATGCTGATTATTGCTTACTATATAATTTCCAAAGGAAATCTCTTATGAGAGATTCTACTAAATGTTTCATTTTTAATGCAATATAAAATCTGATTTTGTTATTTCATGTTCCAAGTAAATTGTAAACATTGGCAAGCAGCTTTGTAAATAAATGTAAGTATACATTTTTTCAATTGCATGGCTTGGAAATGGAAATTACTTGGCAGGAAAATAGTTTCCGTTCATGAATATTTAATATATATTACTCGCACTTGCTCACTTGAGGATGCATGTTTTCATGTTGGAAATTGTACTAACTTTGGTTGATGGTGATAGTCTCTTGGTATTCGATGAGTATGGAAAGTTGTCTAATTTATGATTTCGATGACCATTCATTTCATAACTGCCATGGAAACATTATTGTTGATGTTTATTACATAAAATAATGAATATACGTTTTGGTCTTTTGTACCATATCAATGGTTGATCATTTGGTCTTGCTTAATTTAATTGATCGAGATTGAGATCAATGACTATATTTCTAAATGTGTGTGGAGTTCCTCAAGATATTGATAATCCTAGTCACGACATGTGTTGACTAAAATGGAATAAACTTATACAATGATTGTATAAATGTTGGAAGAATGCCAACTAGTTATTGAAAGTATATGAACTTTCATGATTATTCCTTTTATTGGAATATGGAAAGCCTCAATAATTTGATGAAATTAATTGAGATGACTTATGCGAATTATGGTTGTATTCTAGCATGACTATATATGATCTTGTCACAATGGGTATTAAGTCACCTAATCACGTGGTGGAAAATTTATAAAATAATCTAGGATCATTTCATATGAAAAATCAAGGCTGTTGAAAATAATTATTTTCCGAATGAAGTATCTCTTCATAGAGATTGATTCGAAGAGGTGTGTTCTCTTGTTTCGAAGAGGTGTGTCATCGGGTTGGGTTGTGTCTTTTGAGAACACAACTATCGAACCGATGGATGATTCGTTCATTAAATTTGAACATGGTGAATAAGTATTATTTAACATGAAATAATACTATCTCGTGAAATGTCACAAATGTGATATGTTTGGAGAAGTTGCAAATCTTGTGAATCAAGATGCTTAGTCTTCTTCATTGTTGAATTTAACTTCAATATAAAACCAATTAAGTTGGTCTATGCTTGAAAAGTATTGTTGGTCTATGTAATGACCTTAATCAAATTGTGTGTGATCATATTGAAGATAGTTGGATTGAAGTACATTGAATACAATTTCAATGGAAATAAATTGTGGATTGACGACCACTACTTTGAAAGTACTTAAACTTTCACGAAACTTTCGATATGGACATTATCTATTTGATAAATGAGTTGAACTACGAAAGAGTTGATGAACTCTAAGTTCAAGTGTAACCCAAAAATGTGGGGGTTAACATCAATGCTTACGAACTTATATGAAAAATTCAAGATTTGTGGATGCAACATTACTAGTTGCACATGCATTCCTAATTGAGGACTTGTGGGGGTAACTTATGTTTAAAAGTTACAATTTTCTATACTTTATAATCATAGAAATATGTCTATGAATGTGGAAAAGGTAGAAAATCCTTATATTAATTATAAGGATGATATACACTAAGTTTAAAGTGGATGAAATATGATAAAAGCCAATTACGGTGTTTGTTTGAATATGCAAGATCAATTAGAATATTTGAAAAATATTCATAAAATTGAAATGCATTGTAATATTTCAATAATGATATTGAATACCCATGTTTCTGAAATCCACTAGTAAAAGTGATTGACTAGTGTAGTGTGTGATAGAAATCCTCTAACATTGTTGTTTGAAATTTATAAAGTTTTAGATAAAGTTAGTTAGAAGCATGTAGCTTCATGAGAGGATTTTTTGGTGGTAACATGTTGTATCTATTAAATCAATTAATTGTTGGCTAGCTATATTTGATGAGATACTAACTCACATGTAATGGTAAGTCTAGACGTAGACATAATACCGTTAAGCAGTCGATCTCAATGGTGTAAACTCGTAGTACCTTTAGAGATTTACCGAGAGATCAAGAATACTGCATATCGAGGGGAATGAGATTAAAGCCTACAACATAAGAGTCTTTATAATGGTAATCCTACCTTGTTGACTGGAGATCCCAAGATCTTGGTTCAAAGGGACAACTAAGTTATAAAGATCTCATGAAGCACTTAGGAAATTATTCCTACTCATTCCTATGATAATTAAAGTGCTTTCTGCTGAATGATTGAAGGTTAAGATACTCTTTTAATGATTCCTATATCTTGATTCAGTCAAGTGGAGTATGACAGAATACTCTTAATAGGAGATCACCTATGTAAGTGTGAAGTGGGGCCGCTTCAATGAGAATTGTTCGAGGCTAAAATTCTCTAAACACTTATGAAACCAAGAGTGATCCATGGCCAAAATGGACACAACTGTGAGAACCATGAACGGTTTAGGGAAGACATTGTGTGAGTACTGTTGTCTCGGCTTACACCAACGGCTGAATGGTTCAAGACACCACGTTCACCAATTAGCCAGTAAGTCCGATAGTACTTCACTAAAGGAGGTTCAAAGCCAAAAGCTACCTTCTCTGATGCAGTCTTTTCTGCCCTCTCTCTACTAGTGTCTGCATAGTCATTTGCATTAATTGTCATTCATGTGGGGGATTGTTGGAATTTTGTATTGGAAATTGGTTTTGACCAATTGAAATGATTTAAGTGGAAATTCCTTGTTTGGTGAATGAGAAATTAAGCCAAACTTAAACCACTTAATACTTGAAATTATTGGAATTGTGTAGAATATTGTGGAATATTCTAGAGAATGTAGATGAAAAGATGTGTCTTTTCATATGGATCATGACTCTTGGAGAGCATGACTTTTAGTATGAGTAACTTCCAATAATTATGATTATTCAAGAGATGTGTCTCTTGGTATGGATGTTCCAACTACTATATATATATGGATTCCCTATATGTTTGGATACACTACAACTACACAATAAAAAATTTATTTGATAGTTTCATTCCATGGTTACTTTAGTTTTGCATAAAACACTTTGTAGAAGTGATTTTTCTTACATCAAAATCATGGTTATGGTAGAGAGGGAATTCCGTTCGAGTTCGTGGGTCTAAGTCATTTGGAGTGCTCCTATGGCTAGACGTGGTCGTTGTATCTTGGGAGATGATTGTCGAGAAACCGTTAGCACCGATGCGGAGCAAATTCATCTTAAGGACAAAGTGTCAAACACTTGCCTCGACCGATCGCATCACTTGCATCTCATCTTTCTTTTCCGATTTCATTCTAATTTAGTATTTTGATTTCGGAACGTAAGTAATATTCTTTTGATTTCATGTAAGGTTTGAAATAAAGTATGAAACAGTTGAATCGTCCGACACGTGTTCAACTTCGATAATTGTTGATTGTCTTCTCAAATTCCATATTGGTAAGTCGAATTCTATTTCGATTTCGTGAGTATGAAACAGTATGTATTGATTTGAATACAATATGCACATTATCGGTGTAATATCTCCTACAGTAACTTTATATGGTCATTTAGTAAAAGTAAAAACTGCACTCGCCTCTCAACATAGAGCCATTTAACACTTTAGAGTGTGATAACAAAAACGACTTTTACAAACCAAAATACTCACAATTGAATAAATATTAAATAAACCAAAATATTCATAATTGAAAAAAATAAATCACGCCTTTACATTACAGTATCTACTATCTAATACTTGAAATATCAGTTTTTTAGTTATTAATTGTTTCTCTAAAGTATAATTACTATTTAATTTCTCTATGTTTTATGCATCCTCCATGAATTAATATTTAGTTGAAACTTTTCACTACGAATTTACAATACATTTTTTTCATCTTCATTTTTATACAAATTATACTTTATTATTATAATATTTATATTAAAATTCCCCGAATGAAACTTTTCGCAAAATTAGTAAAACCAACTGCAACAAAAGGTAAGAAAATTATGCATGCATTTATGACATTTTTTTTAAAAAATTGCAAGACTACCTTAACTTAAAAAATGAAAAAATGATTTTTAACTCAAAATAATAATAAATTATATTAAAAATTATTTGACTTGTTTTTAATTTATTGAACAAAAGATACTATTTATATTATAGAAAGTAGTAGTTTGTTTTCTTTTTATTTTTTTTAGAATGTTGAAAGAATCAAATGAAGTCTTCTCTATATTTATCAATATTATCCTAAATTATTAAAATTATATATTTTTTTCTTGATTTCATTTTAGAGTTTAAGGAGCAGCATAATAATTTTATAAATCTCTCGCAAAAGAAGATGATCTTTTAAAGAATATTTTATTTATTTATTTATTATTATTAGTTTTTAAAAAAAAACATTGTATGTAAAAATGGAGAATGAGCTAATAGACTTGTGTATACTTTTATTAAAACAATAAACCCATATTTATTGGGTTTAAAATAATTATCTTATAATTTTACAACATAAATTATATTATTTAAATTATATGGTCATGGTTGCCCAGCAATGTATTAGTTCTCATTAGTTATTTAAATGTTATACAATAAAGTTCTTGGAAAAATATCAAAACGTTATCTATTGAATTGGAAAAGATAATTGTTAACCTTGAAATTCGGTGTCAACACATTTCAGCTTCTCTCTCATCTAAGTATATGTTACCTGCATACTTGGATATATGTTAGACTGCACGTGATCATAACTCTGATCGGGTGCGGCAGTATGCTCAAGTGAAGATATTTGAGCATGGTAGTGACACAATGCACTAAATATGGGTGTTGGATTGAAAAGAGAATATTATCAAGATTGAGAGAATAAATATTGTATTCAAAATCAGATTAACTTTGAAAATCATGGTGTGAGTATTTAAATGTTTGACATATGTCCTCATTCTAGCGACCCATTGATCAAGCTCAATTATATCAACCTTTGATTGTCACAGGCATATAGTCATCTAACCATAAGTTAAAAAGCAGTCATCCTAAGCTTGTGGCCGTCACAGGCTTGCACAGAATGAAAAGCCGATTGAAAGCTGTGAAATCTATTAGATGTATGACGTATCTTAACTAAGGTGAGTCTTGTGGAAGATGTCCGTTACAGAAGATGTCAATCATCTCGAAATGTATTTCTGTAGGAGGTGATACGTCGGCTCGAAAATAACACTTCGTCCAAGGATTTTGCACAATCGTCTAGTCTCCTGGAAGGACACACGTGAAGGGACAAAGCGAAGCACTGTTCAGGCCTTATACGATCTTTTGCTTTGCTTTTGCTTAGTTGTCTGTTATGTGGTAATGCCTTATAAGCCTAGTCGTAACAAAAACAATTAAAAAAATACTACAAAATATTAATTTTTGAGTGCTAAATAATTTTTTAATATGATGAATTAAGTTGGGAAGTGAGGAATTGAGTGGATTAGGGCTTATTTAGCATGAATTTTGAAAAGTCAAAATGTAGTTTTGAGATTAAGAAATTATTTTTAGTCTGTTTTAATAATTTTTACAAGTACTTTGTTTGGAGGTCGTTGGTCCAAACTTTACAATAATGAGAAAGTAGAAGCAAAGCAGAAACTCTCTCAAAAAGACACTTGAGAAGTTTTGCTAGATAATTTTTTGAATCCAATTAAATTCTATTTTATAAAGAGGAAATTACACAAAACCCTACTTTTCAAAACTTAAATTCTAAAATCAGATATGAGATTTATTTTTTCAAAAATCAGATATTTTATATATAGATACAAGTTTTTCATATTTAATTAAATATTAATAATAATATTATAAAAATTAATTTATATACACCCCACTCTCACCCCACCCCACCTTAAATCCCTAATTTCTCAACATAATTCCTCGGTTTCTTGTCCTCTCTCTCTCTCGACGGACGACTTCTCTCTTCTCTCCGTCTTCACGCCGGAGACGTCGCGGGTGTGCGGTGATATTGCAGATCTCTGATTCGAATCTCTTATAGCACCGCTGGTCATCTCGTCACCACCGAAAGAGAATCTCTGACCCAGATCTGAAGAAGATCTATACAAAATGGTGGGGGCTGAATTCCTGGTGCTGGTGCAAAATCTCTTTTGTTGGTGGGGGTTGTGTTTGTGGTGTGATAGAGATAGAGGTTGTTGGTGGTGCAATGGTAGAGGTGGCAGTGGTGGGGGCTGAATCGCTGGTGTCGTTGCCCAACAGTGATGACTGCATCGCCGACTTTTTGGTTTCCGTGTTCTTTTGAGTTTTCAGATTGTGATGTGGTGGCAGTGGCGACGATGCCGACTTTTTGGGTTTTTTTTTGTTTATGTTTGTGAGTTTCAGATTGGAGACAGTGTTGGTGGTGTGGCGGTATGGTTGCAGTTGGGTGGTGGTGGCTGTGAAGTTGGCTGCGGGTGGTGGTGGTTGATGGTGATTTGTGCGGCGACAATTCTGTGGTTGTAACTGTGGTGGCGGATCTGGTACGATCTGGCCGTTTTTGGTGATGGTTTTGGAAATGGCGGTGTTACTACTGATTGTCGTGGTGTTTGGGTGGTGGTGATGTTGGTCGTGATGGTTGTCGTGGAGGCGGTGGTAGTGGTCGTGGAGATAGTGCAGAGGTGGTGGGGGTGGATCTTGTCATTTTGGTTTTCTATGACTAAAAATATAATCTGTGACCTTAAAATTCGATAACTTGTGACTAAAAATATAATTCATGACTAACCATTTCGTTATCTGTGACCTAAAAATTATATAATCTGTCCATAAAAAAATCTGTGAACAAATAATTTGGAAATCTGTGTTCGTGTGACCTTAAAATTCGATAAGCAGTGACTAAAAATATAATTCGTGACCAACAATTTTGTTATCTATGACCTAAAAATTATATAATTTGTGACCGTGAAAAAATCTGTGACCAACTAATTTGGAAGTTTGTGACCGTGTGACCTATAAATTTTGATATGTGACCAACTAATTTTGAAATCTGTGACCAACGAACAAATTAATTGTGGCATACAAATTTTTTGAACTGTGACCCTAAAATAGTCGTCGGATTCGGAGTAGTCGCAGGAACGATCATTGGAACAGTCGTCGAAAAAGAGTGGTGACCAAAATGATTGCCGGAATAGTCCCTTGAGCGGTAGGGGTGGTGGAGGTGGGGTGTGTTAATTATATTATATTAGAATTAAATATTTAATAATAATTTGATTTAATAATTTATTATTTCATAAATAAAAATTAAAAAAAAATCTAATTTTTGAAATTTGGAAGTTAATTTCTTGGTTTTAAAATAGGTGATACTTAAATTCTTAGAAATGAAATTTTTCCTTTTGTCAATTTCCTTAAGATATTGGGTCAACGAAACGGGCATCGGGAAGCCCATTAACCTAATTAAACAAAGGGGTACTTACAAAAATACCCTTAAAATTAGGAATGTTCTGAAAAATCATATGAAATGTTTTTAAGAAATAAAAAATAATGTGTAAAATAAAAAATGACACAACGTCACTTTTTTAAATAAAAATTGTCACATTTTTGCTTTCTTAAAAAAATTGACACAAACTCAAAAAATAGTGACAAAACTCAAAAAGAGTGACACTCAAAAAGTGATACAAACTCAAAAAATTGACACAAACTCAAAAAAAGAAAGTGACAAAACTCAAAAAAAAGTGATAAATATCACAATTTTACCACATTTAGCTTTGGGAAGATAGAAGGCAAAAAAACTTGTCAAACTTTGTCATCAATAAAAAAGCTTCCACTATTTGGACATTTCATCAAACACTTGGTGTACATATTTGAACACTAAAAAACTTTGTGTCACTTTTTTTTAAAAAGACAGACACAAACTAAAAAAAAGTGACACATTCAAAAAGTGATACAAACTCAAAAAATTGACACAAATTCAAAAAAAAGTGACGAAACTCAAAAAAAGTGACACATAATAAAAATTGACAAACTCAAAAAAGTGACACAAACTTAAAAAAGTGACAAATATCACAATTTTACCACATTTAGCTTTGGGAAGATAGAAGGCAAAAAAGCTTGTCAAATTTTGTCATCAATAAAAGCTTCCACCATTTGGACATTTCATCAAACACATGGTGGACATATTTGAACACTAAAAAAAAGTGACAAAACAATTAAAAAAAAAAATACAAAAAAAATCAAGAACACCAACTTATCTGACATTTCATCAAACACATGGTGAGAAGATAGAAGATTTCACATGTTAGCAATTCAATAATCCAAAACATCAATAAAATATCATTGCAAAGGATTTCACAATTCATCCAACACTCTTCTAAAATCACAAATCAGATGTGCACATATCCTATATATTACAAAATTATCCGACATAAGCACATATTCAAATGAAACAAATGAGATTAAACATGGGTTTAATATAAACTCATTATGTCAGTACACGATTTTTTCTCTCGAATAAAGACGAAAATCAACACTACAAACAGGGGCGGATCCAGCACCCGGCCAGCCCCCGCGGCCGCCCGTGCTGGATCAGCCGGAGCAAATTTTTTTTTTTTGACGATAAATAAATTTTCAGGTTATAGTATTGAAATTCATATCATTTTCAAACATATTCTGTAGCTTAGTTGGTTAGAGGTCACTTGTTTATGTTTTTGGTCCCGAGTTCGAATCCTCCCATGTAACTTATTTGAAAATGTTTTTAATTATATTATTTTACTAAAATTAATACAATATGGGAGCCTGGGAGGGACTGGAGGGGTTTCGAACCTGTGATGTTGTGCTAAGGTAAAGAAGACTTGACTATTATGGCACTTCTTAGTATTGACACTAACTTCAACAAAATAATATATGTTAGGTTGGTCTCGGTTTTAATGCAATTATAATACTTGAACTCGTAATCTTTCATTTGAATTATGGAAACTTGGCCACAATGTCATTTGGTAAATACTATTTTTTCTAACAGAATTATAATATTTAATATATTTAATTAGTTAACTTACTTTAATTTATTACTTTTTTTAATTTTATTTCAATATTTTTTTCTTTGACTAATTTATGAAGTAAATTTTTTGTGAATTTCTGAAGTACAGAAATTGTGAATTAGTTAATTGGTAAATTTAGGAATTTGTTAATTGGGGAATTTGTGAATTGAAAGTTTTGGAAATTTGTTAATTGGGGAATTCAGAAATTTGTGATTTGTGTTGAAAATGTGAAATTGAAACTACAAGTGGCAAGTGCAAGTGTTGAAAGGACATTCTCTATTATGAATATAATCAAGAGTGACTTGCGCAACAAAATGAGGATGACTGGTTGAATGAGAATTTAGTAGTGTATATTGAGCGAGAAGTTTTTTTTAAAAACTTGATAATGAGACAATCTTGCAGCGCTTTCAAAATATGAGACCACAGAGATTCTAGTTATCTGAGCGTACAGTTACAAAGTGAAGTTGTATTACTTATTTTTATTTTGGGTTGTATTGGATTATATTTTTATATTACAGCATTGCTACGTTTTAGTGTATTTATATATTAATCGAACAATTTTTAATATTATTTAATTAAAAATTAATAATCAATATCGTCATTCATGTCGTTACGGTCAACGATCAATGATCGTCGGCCGCCCGTGCTCAACTTCAGGGCTAGATTCGCCCCTAACTACAAAAACTCAGTAATTACAGACCCTCCACTAAAAAAATAAAATCTAAATAACAATGGCTAATTCTCATTTTCAGCCTTCATATTCTCCTTGTCTCCAATAAATTAAAACAAACTGGCCTAAAGTCAAGAAGAAAAATAGAGACTAAAGGAAATCTAAAGTTTCAAAAATTTAATTTATCAAATAGATATTCAAGGCACATAAACTTGCCAGTTTCCGAATCTAAAGTTGCGAAACACAAAACACGAATGCAGAAATCTAACACAAAATTCACTGGATTTAACTCTCTGTCTGCTCCCTCAACCTTCAGATTGTGCTCCTGACAGTCACAACACTAGCAGTGTTCAATGTGTAAGCACCACTGGCTTTGGCTTTGCAACAGTCCTTGCACCCCCAAATACCCATGGCCTTTCTCTTCACGGCATACTTTCCGCAAAACTCACAGAAATACTTGCTGTGTTGACTGACTTCCATCTTCTTAATCTGCTTCCTCAAACTAGTACCATAACGGGTGCCATATTTCCCAACAATACCTACCTTCTTGGTTCTCTTGGCCATCGCAAACGTTAGCGAGGAAAGTACTAAGAGTCGACGACTCTTTTTCCTCAAAAAAACTCAGGCGACGAAGTCCGAAATTATTCAAGTTTGAATTTTGATTCGAGTGTAGCAGAATGGGTGATTCAGAGCTCTACACTCATAATCCCTTCACTAATATTGAAGCTCTGCACACTGTAGTATTTTACGGAAGAACCATTTACCATAACTTGCATTATTCACCTCTAATTCAAAGGTGCTACTGAATATTGCTGAGTTATCACCCAAAGTGAAATTTTTAGTGACATTAATTGTAATGTAACAACCTAAAACGAGCAATCATATTGGGTGAGTGGGTTTCCGGAGCTTTCTAGAATTGGGATTGATATGAGTTTGGGGGGGGTTTGGAGGGTTTTCAAACGTATTAAATACGTTTTTAAATGATTTAATTAGTTAATAGGGTATTAATCAAATTAGTTAATTTTTTTAAAGTATCTGGCCTAATTTGCCCATAAACAAAAAACCCGAGTTGGTATATCGGGTGAAGCGACTACTGATTGAAATTTGTGGAAAACACACGCACCACACTCTCAAATAAGAAATCTGAAATTGCCCTGAGCAAGTAGTACACACAAAAATGGGGCTGGGTCAACTCGCTTCTCGAGCCCTCCTACGATCCTCCCGACTAACCACCGCCACCAGAACCTCCCACTTCCTCCGGACCATCGTATCCACGCCGGAGCTTCACAACTCCGAGGCTGCAGCGTCTCAATCCCAGCCCGAACCAGATCTCCCCAAGCGGATCCCTGTGGGAGGTGCCCGGATCCATTTCCCCAACCCGGACGATGCCATTGAGGTATTCGTCGATGGGTACCCGGTCAAAATCCCCAAGGGTATGACAGTTCTCCAGGCCTGTGAGATCGCTGGGGTCGACATCCCGAGATTCTGCTACCACAGTCGTCTATCCATCGCTGGGAACTGCCGTATGTGCCTTGTTGAAGTAGAGAAGTCCCCCAAGCCGGTTGCCTCCTGTGCCATGCCTGCTCTCCCGGGTACATTAATTTCCTTTGTGCGCGTGTGTATATATATGGAAATGTTTTACTTTTGTGGAACTGTTTGTATGTGTTTTCAGTCCGTGTTAGTGGAATTATTTTATGGTGTTTTGGTGATAGTGTTGAAATTTGAAGTTTTGGGCAACTGCAAATGTATAATTTTGGCTTGGGTAGTAATATTTGATTTTGATTATTTATTTATTTTTATTTTAGTGATTGGAATGGAATTTTGATTGAACTCTAAAGTTTAAAGTAAGACATTAATTTTGAGTTTTTAACAAAGTTTATTAATTTGGCATTTGCAAATATAGAAAATTATGATATTTCTCTGTATTTTAGTTTTTGTTAATTTCGATTTACTGTGTCTGCTTGTTCACTAGAATTTTAAGCTCTCCGTTATTTAAGCAAGTGAAGTTCTTGGCTTTACTAAAGTGATTTGTGTTAGTATGAAACTTTAAGCTTTAACTAGGATTGAAATTGAAGATACTTGGTTGATTTATATATTTTCTTATTAATTTATTGTAATAGTTTTAACACTTAGCAGGGATTGGAGAATGAGAATTTCATTGTATTCTGCTATATGTTGATTTTCCTATCCCTTCAAGGCTTTGGTGCTCGGACTCTTGTTTCTGGTGGCCGACATACCCGTGTTGACACGACACGGGTAAGGGTGCGAAATATGAGACAGACGCTGGAATTTTCAACTGGACATGGCAACCTAGGAAGGTTGTTACGCTTAATGTAATAGAACTGGCGCTGGATATGCCAATAGGTGACGTCACCGTGGAGAAAGTAAGTGAAAACTTACCAGACGCGGCAGCAATGTAGTGATGTCTGAAAGGTGGAGACTCGATTGGTTGGTGCAATCGCGATCGAGGTGCAACTGAAATTGCTGGCGGTATTTGGTGGGTTTGGTGTCGTTGGGGATAATGAGGAGGATATGGAGATTCTTTCCTTTGAGGCTGGTGGTGGCGACATGGCGAGCAAGTGGTGGCGGTCTGACGAGAGGCTGGGGCACGGGAAGAGTCACGTTGGCTTAGGGTTTGTGGTTAGGATTGTATAGGTTTAGGGTGTTTTAATGGGCTGAAGGCTTTGGTGTTGGTGGTAGGCTATTGGCTGTTGGGTTTCAATTTTTTTGGTGGGTTGGTTTGAACTAAATTATATGAATAGGTGGGCCTGGGAATATTAGGTGACTTGACTTGACTAGTATATAGGCTAGTATATGTTGGGCTAGGGTAATATATTTGACTTGACTCGAAGAACGGCAACAATGTTAAAAGAAATTTGAGTTTAACATCAACTTATATATAGAGGGTGTTTGGTAGGGATTAAAATTAGATTTTTAGTAGATTTTAATAGAAGTTTTTGAAATGTGTAGTTGAAAAGTTGTGGGACTCATGAAAGGTGTGGTTAATATTGATTGTTTGACTTTGACTTGAATTAAAATCAGATTTTAATCCGCACCAAACCGGGGCATAATAAATTTTTTTAATTATTATTTAACTTTTTACATGTGAATTTTTAGGAAAAAAATTGAAATTTGAAAGACTTACCCACGTACCCTTGTCCGGAATTTGGACTATTTTTAGTCACGTCTCCGTATCCTATATTTTAGAAAATAAAAGATCTGACACCTAGATATGAATCCGGACCCGAGTCCGAGCACCATTGGTTATGGATTTTGATGAGATTGATTATTTTTGGAACCTTTCATTTATTTACCTCTACCAGGACTGCCAATGCTATTTTGATGAAATTACTATAATTTTGGCTTTATACAGTATACTGAGAAGTTTTACATTTTATTTGAACTTATATTTTGCTTTGACTAATCTAGTTCGTTAGCATTTTCCCTCTTTTCATATATATGATTCTGATGTTTACATGCTCCCACTAGGAGGGAAGGGCTGCGTTCTTGACCTCATTAGTTTTCCATTTATCAACTGCCAAAATGCTATTATTGATGCTGAAGGATTTGTAGATGACAAGTTTAGACTGTGCTAAAGAAAAATCTTAAAGCTGGATCCATTTTTTTTTCTGTGTTCCATAAGGTAAAATTGGGAAGATTTCTATGGTTGGTACCTTTTAAGTATTTGAATTATTTTCTGGTCTGATTGTTGGTTTATCATTTTTCGAGTTTCTCCACTTGCTTTTGAACCATCTTCTTATCGATTCTGCTTTTCCCATTGTATGATCATTGATCCTAATATCCATAAAATGCAATGTACAGATTATTGCATTATTTTTTCTTTTTTCTCTGCTTTTTGGGTGGTGGGGCCTACTCCTGCAGATCATTTTAATGCATCTTTAAGTGTGGTTCTGCTGTTTATGTACATCATCTCTGCTTGACTTCTGTTTTGTCCAAATCATTTTGTTTCTTTCCTTCGGGTGCAGTGAAGAAACATCAATTTTATGTTTGATTTTATTTTTATTTTTGTTCCATTCTCTCGTTGATTTGAGTTTAACCTTTGTCAGTATGTTACTCTCTTTGTTGGTTGTGATTTTTTAAAACTAATCTTTCTTACGACTTTTATATTTTCTCCTCAATCTGTCTTTAGGAATGAAGATTAAGACTGATACGCCTATTGCGAAGAAGGCAAGAGAAGGGGTGATGGAGTTCTTATTGATGAATCATCCGTTGGACTGCCCAATTTGTGATCAGGGTGGAGAGTGCGATCTCCAGGATCAGTCTATGGCATTTGGCTCTGATCGAGGTCGTTTCACTGAAATGAAGAGATCAGTAGTTGATAAGAACCTAGGCCCATTGGTCAAGACTGTGATGACCCGTTGTATTCAGTGTACAAGGTTCGTATCTGATTGGACATAGTGACATATATCACTAAGATTACTAATACCTCAGTTTCTATTGCATCAAGGGGTGGGGATTAATTTTGAATGATCTTCTAGATAGAAGTGAAATTGGCAATTGTTACACTTACTTTCTATTAGGCTGCTTATCACAGTTTTTAGCATGAATTTAGAAGCTAAGAAACAGAATAAACTGGCTGAAATTATTCTGAACAAACCTTGTCATTGATGTCTTGGCTATGAGAGGGACATAGTTCCTATGTTAGTATCTTTTTCTTTAGTGGTCAACTGTCAGCACCGTTCTCAGAGATGCCATTTCTATTCTCTTGTATTTTACAATGTTTGAAACCCATCATAATGCAGTCCACTCGATTCCGTGCTTGTTCAAACTTATAACTACATTCTCAAACTCAAATTACTTCATTATGTTACGTGCCATAATCATATTCTCAACCAATTAGTTTTAGTTAACGTGTTTTGGCTGTTTTCTATGTGCTGATCTATATATATATATATAAATAATATGTCAAGTGAACGAAATTATGATTTTGGGAGAACCGTCTTCAATAAGGATATGGTCATTAAACAGGTGTGTAAGGTTTGCAACAGAGGTAGCTGGCGTCCAGGATCTTGGCATGCTGGGGCGTGGCAGTGGAGAAGAAATTGGAACTTATGTTGAGAGACTTATGACAAGTGAACTATCAGGGAATGTGATAGATATTTGTCCTGTAGGAGCTCTCACCTCAAAACCTTTTGCTTTTAAAGCTCGAAACTGGGAGTTGAAGGGAACAGAGAGCATTGATGTCACAGATGCTGTTGGTTCAAACATTCGAATTGATAGTAGAGGTCCAGAGGTCATGCGCATTCTACCACGATTGAATGAGGTATTTTGAATTGTAGCATTGTTTTCCTGTAAATTTTTGTTTTAAGTCAAGACTGAGGCTAGTGAGAGGATTTGGTGAGTAAATATTGTCTGAGAAATAACTTCAATCACAGTTTATGTATTTAATCAAATATCTTCGAACTTTGAGCTGTTCAATTCGGTATCATTGCCAATTGTTAAAGAGATTTCTACATTATATATTTCTAGATCTGAAGTTTTCTAATTTACTTCTAGCGTCATCCATTCAAAAATTACTGTCATATGTCAACTAATTAAATTTGATATTTTTGGAATAATGATTTGTCTAATCATAACTTATGTTGCTAGACATGGACATGTAACAAAGTATCTGCAATATCTTGCTAAGAATGTTATAAGTTGTTTCTCTGTGAGTGGTAGTTGTCACCTGATTTTTTCACTTATTCAAACATTCGCTTTTTCTTGTTTTAAGATTAAATTTCCTCTCTATTTAAATTTTACCCCCTATTGCACAATATTGTGGAAAGTTTCTATCAGACTGTTCAAAAAGATGCTGTTTATGACATTTTTTATTCATTGCTAACATGTTGACCACAGGTTTATGTCAACTTTTGACCTTGTTTTGCTAGTTGCCTTTTTTGAAGAATGAGAGTAGTCTTTAATCATTCTGTGCACATATATGCAGGACATCAATGAAGAATGGATATCAGATAAAACTCGTTTCTTTTATGATGGTCTGAAGAGGCAGAGGCTAAATGACCCCATGATTCGAGGTGCAGATGGGCGCTTCAAGACCGTAAGCTGGCGGGATGCATTTGCTGTGGTCGCAGAGGTCATGCACCAAGCTAAACCAGAGGAAATTGTAGGGGTTGCTGGTAAGCTGTCTGATGCAGAATCAATGATGGCACTAAAAGATTTCTTGAACAAGATGGGGTCAAATAATATTTGGTGTGAAGGAAATGGTTCAAATCCTAATGCTGACCTGCGTTCTGGATATATCATGAACACTACTATCAGTGGTTTGGAGAAAGCAGATGTTTTCCTTTTAGTTGGCACTCAGGTAAACATCCTCGGTTATGATGTTTATGGTTTATGACTTTTGACGACTTACTGTGAATAGCATCACCCTCAGGCCTCAACCTAGCATTTAGGCTTTGTTGGCCTCTCCAACCTTGCCAATTTGCTTTAAATTAGATGCACGTGGTAGCAATGTCAGGTTTTTCGTCTTAGGAGTTGAGTGGTAATTTTGGTTTTAGTGTTGATCTGAAAACACGTCATGATATACTCAATAGTTTTGGGATATCCTAATGTGGACTAGTGTAGGAAGGTTGTAAAACACTGTAAATGACATGCACCATATTGATTATTTAACATTAAATAAAAGAGATGCTGTTTCTACTTACTAAACCCACACTCAAAATATCTTTCAAAAAAAAAAAAAAATCCCACGCTCAAAATAATTGACAACAGCAGAATAATCATCACTTGACTGGTGCATGAAGTTTGCCAACTTTTGTTTGAATTCCAGGCAATATCATTTCTGGTCATGTTGAGGTATTGATGGTGCTGATCAGATGACTAAATTCAGAAGTTTCTTTGAATGGAGCACCAGAACTTTTAACAAATTATTATTGGTATATAGTGTTGTGGTGAGGGATCTACACTGAGACATGTACTGGAGAAGGTCTAGAACTTCTTGTGTCTGGGAGAGTATGAGCCTGCGAGATGTAGTAGCAGCTTCAATCCCTGAAATGAATGTACATCCTGCTGTGCCATCACGATTTAAAGAGTTGAGAAGAGAGGCAATATCATGGGAAATATTGTGCAATGAAAATGTTCTCTTTATAACCAAGATAAAAATTGCAATATTGCCACTTAAAAATATTGTGCAATGAAAATGTCATCTATATAACCAAGATAAAAATTGGAATATTGACACTATCATACATAAATAAGGACCTGTGACGACAGTTTTTTATGAAATAAAAGCATGGTTAGGCAAAAACTATGAAATACAAGTGAATCAAGCACCGGGTGCTTGATTGAACCATAGAATGACATTCATTTTGTACACATGATCTGATGAGAACGATCCTCTAAGCCTAATGGTTGGCTCATGAAAACATCTTCATCAAGCTGACCATGGAGGAAATGCATTATGCCATTTTGGATGCCCAATTGGAAGATAACCCATCCTCAAGGTGAGCGCAGTGGAGATCACAATTCTGATTGTTTTTATGTTCAATAATTGCAGTGAAGGTGATATCCTTGTCCTATTGATAATCCAATTCATGTATAACCTGAGAATTTTACGGACCAATGTTACTGTCAGCTTTGCGAATAAGATGAAATGCTTAATTGCAGCTGAATATGTTTACATAACGGGTTAGATGGTCATAAAGACCATATGTTGTTACAGTGAGGGATTTATCTTATCACATGTGGTTTTCCTGTGGGTTTTTATTGGAAGGAGAAATACAGGTAGGCTCACGGGATAATAAGCAGTGTGGAGAAATATGAGGGTTTGTGTACATTTAGGTAGGAAATTACTTGTGTTTACGAGAACCACCAGATTTGTTAGCCATGTGATTTGGATTGAAGATTGAAGTTTAGCATCTGATACAAGACCAATGCCAGATGGGAATGCAATTGAGGTGATGGATTCTCCATCGGAAGTGGGACTCAGGCTAATTTCACATAGAAGAGGATTTTGGGTGCTCCATACTTGCAGCAGATCGAGAAAAAATATGAGGTGATTGAAATGACATGATCATCAGACGAAAAACAATCAAGTTGTTATGATGATGTTACCAACTATGCTGTAAACGCACGCTGGTGTGGTAAATGCACCCAAAATGATCAGATAAAAGAATGGGGGAACATCTCCACTTGAGACTATGAAGGACAACTTCTATATTGGCACATCATGCAAGTTATTCCTCTTTTAAGATTTTGGATGCCCTTGTGAATTTATTGAATTAGAGCCATATTGAGTTGGCTTTAATTAAAAAGCTGGAAATATTTGATTTGTTATATCATATCTTGAGATTTTCTTGAAGGTAATGCATAAAATTTCAACACCTGACTTGAACTTGTGTAGAGTTGAAATCGGTGACACAGAAACCTTTTTAGTGTTTAGGAACTAACTAATGTGTATTCTTTTTGGTCATTTTTCTTTTTTTGGTAATTCATGTTTATTCTCTTGAAACTGCCAGCCAAGGGTAGAAGCTGCTATGGTGAACGCCAGGATCCGGAAAACAGTTCGAGCAACCAATGCTACAGTTGGTTACATAGGCCCTGCTGCGGATTTCAACTACGATCACCAACATCTTGGCACGGGCCCTCAAACGTTGATAGAACTTGCTGAGGGACGCCTTCCCTTTTGCTCTGCCCTCTCAAATGCTAAAAACCCAGTTATCATTGTTGGAGCTGGGATCTTTGAGCGGAAGGACAAGGATGCAATTTTGTCAACTGTTGAAGCCATTGCCAAAAATGCAAATGCTGTTAGACCTGATTGGAATGGACTTAATATGTTGCTACTTAATGCTGCTCAAGCTGCAGCTCTGGACCTTGGACTTGTACCAGAATCCGACAGAAGCATTGAATCTGCCAAATTTCTCTATTTGATGGGTGCTGATGATTTGAACATGGAGAAAGTTCCTGATGATGCGTTTGTCGTTTACCAAGGTCACCATGGTGATCGGAGTGTTTATCGTGCCAATGTGATTTTCCCCTCATCAGCTTTCGCTGAGAAAGAAGGGACATACGCAAATACAGAAGGATGTGCTCAAACAACTGTACCTGCAGTCCCCACAGTCGGTGATGCCAGGGATGATTGGAAAATAATTAGAGCAATGTCGGAGGTGGCAGGTGCTCAGCTGCCTTATGATACCCTTAGTGCTATCAGATCCCGAATAAGGACTGTGGCACCCAGTCTTTTGCATACTGATGAGAGAGAGCCAGCGACGTTTTCAACCTCTTACTTGAGACCCGAGATCAAGGAGAAGATGGATATGGCTCCATTTGAACCTGCTGTTGAGAACTTCTACATGACGGATGCTGTCACAAGGGCGTCAAAGATCATGGCACAATGCAGTGCATTGTTGATGAAGAAGTGATCGCTAGTAGGTTTCAATACTTAAATAAAGGTGTCAATTCACTTTTTGCCTGCATTTTTAGGAGTTTTTATTGGGGACAGGAAATGATGTTCCATATAATGCAGTGCCTAGTATTGTGCTCATAAATGGCAACTTAAATTTTATCTATGCTGTGTACTTTTTGTAATTTAACCAGTGCTTGGAGCTGTTGTGACTTCAACAGTTGCAGTGGTATTTGTTTATACTGTCGATTTCATACTGAGACTTTTTGACTTTGGTCTTAGTCTATTATTACTCGAAACCTTATCTTATTCCAATGTATAGGAGTTGACTCCGGGAAAAAAAGTAAACAAATGAAAAAAATGTATGACCAGCTCTTTTTTGATGGAAAGCTGCGTCAAAGTTTGGCCAAATTAGCAATATATCGACATACAAATATAAAGAAACAGAAAAAATAACCCACTTAGAATGAGTTAAAAGGCAATTTTATCTATTCTCCGTTTATACCGAATGATCGATACTTGATATTTCCAGCTAGCCTATTGGAAAATAGCAATATTGAGGCCAAACGAGAAGATTACCAGTTTTTTAAGCCATTAATGAACTAAAACCACAATGTAGCCGTCGTGCATTTCCAAACTCGCATTTTCGTTCAATGTCATAATCCCCATCAGAATTTTCGAGGGGACTTTAGAGATGCTCTTAATATTGGAATCATTTTGAAATATCAGTAGAAAAGTTAACGCATTGATTAAAACCGTATAGTTAAAATGCTTGATTTGGGGCCAATAATTATGTGTACTCCAAAAGAGAAGAAAACAGGGACTTGTTGGTTCCAGAATCAAGATTTACATACAAAAACATAAAAGCAGAAAAATAAAATTGCAGAAACGAAGAACACACAGATTTTTCACCCTTTAGGGCCCGTATGTTCATCTTGAAAGCTTACTCACCTAAGCATCTGTAAAGCAGATTACGCTCGAATCCACTAAGAATCACAAAGAACAATTACAGAATGTAAGTTTCCTTTTGCCTCTTTAATACAACCCTCTCTTCACAACCTCTAAAATTGTACACCAAATGCAATCTAACAATATCACTAAGATATTACAGATATCAGAATCAGAAGATCACAAAGAAGATGAAGAGATGAATCACACAAAGAGGGTTATAAAACCACCCTTGACACATTCCATCCAACGATCCAGGGTAGGCCAGATGTGAGGCCAAGATCAGTCCATTCAGTCCATTTAAAACAAACAACTGATGGCCCAATTACACAGCAAAGCCCAAAGACAAAATAAAGAGGCCCAATTAACATAGAATAGAGAGGTAGACCACAACAATCTCCACCTTGCTGATCTATTTTTGGTATTCTTTCGTGGATTCAAGTCATAACTACACTTATTTCATTTGCTCTAATGTTCCTGTAAAGAAAAAATAGTCAGTTTGTATTAAAGACAAAATAAAGCAAATATAGAATTTAACTAAATTCATTACCTTAAAGATATGTTAAGAATTTTCAAGCAGTTTCTGAATTTGTTTAGAGGTAATACATTGGTACCAAAATCAGAAGGATTAAACTCAGTTGGGATTTTAACTAGATTAATCAAACCTTTTTCAAACATGTTTCTAACAAAGTGAAATTTAATGTCAACATGTTTAGTCTTATCATGAAATACATGATTTCTATTTAAATGAATGGCACTTTTGATTAACTATAGAGATTCTAACTACTTCATTCATAAAACCAATTTCATTTAAAAGACCCTTTAACCATAGTCATTCTTTAACAACATCACAAGCTGCAATGTATTCAACTTCTGTGGAAGATAATACTACAATATTTTGCAATTGAGATTTCCAACTAGCACAACAAAGAGTAAAAACATAAGAAGATGTGGATCTCCTCTTATCTAAATCATCCACAAAGTCAGAATCAGTGTATCCTTTCAGGTTAACACCTTCTTTACATTTTTGAAATCTTAAAACCCAATTCAGTTGAACCCTTTAGATAGCTTATCATCCATTTAATAGCTAACCAATGTGTTTTACCTAAATTAGCCATAAATCTACTAAGGATGTTAATACCATGAGCTAAGTCAAGTCTTGTACAAATCATAAGGTACATAATAGAGCCAATAGCATTAGCATAAGGTATTTTACTCATCCTATCATATTCTTCATCAGTTTTAGGAGATTGTTCACTAGAAAGTTTGAAATGATTAGCAAAAGGCAAAGTCACAGATTTGCATTCAGTCATGCAAACTTTTCAAGTACTTTATTTACATAAGAGTTTTGATTCACATACGAAACACAATTTTTTCTATCTCTTCTGATTTTCATGCCTAAAAATTCTTTTAACTTGTCCTAAATCTTTCATTTCAAATCCAGCTTTAAGTTTTTCTTTAACAGAATCAATTTCAGATCTATTATGGCAAGCAAGAAGCATATCATCAACATATAATAGTAGATAAACAGATTCAGGTCATCCTGACCCTTTGAAGAAAAAACAGGAATCAAAATTACTCTTAAGGAACCCCAAATTCTGAACATAGGAGTAGAATTTCTTATATCATTGCCTTAGAGCCTGTTTTAGGTCATAGAGGGATTTCTTTAGCAAACAAACATGTTCAGATTTTGAGTTAAGTTCAAAACCTTTTGGTTGATACATGTAAATAGCTTCTTCAAGATCCCCATTTAGAAAAGCAGTCTTAACATTAAGTTGGTCTAATTCCCAGTTGAAATGCAAGCAAAATTCTGATAGATGTGTACTTTGCATCAGTTGAGAAAATTTCATTATAATCAATACCCTTTCTTTGTGTAAACCCTTTTGCCACAAGTCTGGCCTTATATCTTTTACCCAAAGTATTAGGTTTACCCTCTTTAATTTTATAAACCCACTTACAGTCAACAATCTTTTGATTTTTGGGTTTATCAACAAGAATCCATATTTTATTTTTGATTAAGGAGTCCATTTCTTCTTGCATGGCTTCCAGCCAAAGTTTGGATTCTTTACTGTTAACAACTTCTTCAAAGGTTGTGGGTTCAAAATTGACAGATTCAAGTTTAGAGTATCACAAATTCATCAGTGTTAATTCTAGAAGAAGGAAACATATTCCTTCTACTCCTGTCTCTGGTCAACTGATAATTTCCCAGAATAGTATCCTAAAATTGTTCTTCAGTATCATATTCATTTTGAGGCTGATCTGTTTAAGATTGAGTACTCTCCACCTCAGTCATATTATCAGGTTCAGTAGAGTTAAATTTTAGATTTTCCAATACAATTTCTTTAACATGAGTAACATGATCAGTATTTTGATTTGAGGAGTCTTTACAAGGAAACTGAATTTCATCAAAGATCACATTTCTGCTAATAATAACTCTGAACCCATCTTTTCCTCTCGCCCAAAGTCTATAACCCTTAGTTTTTTCTCCATAACCCCAAAAAACACATTTTTAAGATCTGGGTTCAAATTTGCCTACATCTGGGTTACAAAACCACCCTTAACACATTTTATCCAATGGTCTAGGGTATGCCAGATGTGAGGCCAAGATCAGTCCATTTAAAACGAACAACCCGATGGCTCAATTACAAGCAAAGCCCAAAGACAAAATAAAGAGGCCCAATTAACACTAAATAGAGAAGCAGCACACAAAATGACTGTCATTCCAATTTCAAGGATGGGGATCCGCTTCTTTTTCTTTCTTTTCTTTTCTTTTCTTCTCTCTCTCTCTCTCTCTTTGACAACTTTTCCTCGGCTTCTCCGTGATGTTCAATAATTACTATAGTGTCTATAAAATATTTCTTTTATTTTCTATTCTATGTTACTCTCATCATTTATTCATCTAATATATCACATTATGTCTTAAATATGAATTATACTTTCACAATAAAAAGTGACATGATGGGTGAACCTACGTAATTTAATTGTAGGAATCATGAATACAATTTTCATCTTGATTTTGATACTGCTGATGTTGTTCTAGAACATATGAAATTTCATCTTTATATTAATAATTTTTAGTATGTATCAAAATTTAGATTAGTATGAATTGAATTACGCTAATATGTATGAAAATTCAATTTTGAATCGATTCATGTTATGCATGCAAGGTATTTGTGAAAATGTAAATATGAAAATGAGAAAAGTGATATAGCAATGTCACTTTTTGAAATCCTTTTATGTCTATTATGATCTCGTACGAAGAAGAATATAACATGAGTTTTCATTTAAATAAATATTGTTGAGCGAATATTAAATGTCAATTCTACAAAAATAAAAAGTGACACAAATTCAAAAAAAGTGACAAACTCTAAAAAGTAACGGAAATTAACAAAAAAAAAAAAAATGACACTAAAAGGTAATAGAAAATCAAAAAAAGTGACACGTTTTTTTTACAAGTTACAGGAAATTAAAAGAGTCACAGAATTATTAAAAAGTGACATAAACTCCAAAAAGTGACAGAAAAGAGTGACTAAAAAACGTGACAAAAATCGACAGAAATTCAAAAAAGTGACATACATCTTAAATCCTATCAAATAGAACAAATTTTCACCAAAGTCGATTACAGTTTCCCATTCTCCACCTTCGCCAATATCTCAATCTGAGTCTTGGCTTAAACAAACTTTGCCTTCTATGTCCACAAAGAATTCATATAAACGATCATATCTTCGTACAACGGCAAATCCTCAAAAACCCTTAACACTCAAAAAATGAAGGAAATTAAAAAAAAAATGATAGAAATTTAAGAAAATATTAACACTCAAAAAAGTGAGAAACGCCAATCAAAACCTAAAAATAGATCTAGGGGTGGTTGATTCTATGTTTTTTTTCCTTTTTTGTGATTATGTTTCACTTCTATTAATTACATATGTGACATAATTACATTTTAGGAACACAACACCCTATAAATTGGAAGTGATAGGAATTCAAAAGAAAAAGTAACAAATACTAAAAAAAAGTGACAGAAATTAAAAAAAAAACGATAAATTAAATTTGTGTCAATAATTTAAAATCGCCGTGCTATCTACATGTGAAACGCATGAACCGTCACATATAGTCATGTATGAGATCATGTATTGAATATATTAACGATTGATCGTGCATGTAAATAATCACATGATCAACGTATATATACTCAATTCCTAGACAAATTAGTCAAAAGCTTAATTCATCTAATGTCCCTAATACAATACAATTTAGTCTTGAGAGTTGATTTCTTGGTGGGTTCTATACTCATGTAATGACAAGTAAATATTAACAAATTAACCAAATTGCTCGTGTTCTATACTGACAAATTTTAGAGTTCATAGAAGAAATTGTTGCAAAAAAACCCTATCTTTCTGCTATTTATTCTAGAAAAACAGTCGAGCAACCAGGCCATCTAGAAATATATCCATCATAATGGGTGGTGGGAATAGTAAATGTAACTTCATACGTATAAATTTCAAGAAGTACCTAAACAACATGTCACTGAAGCTGGAATTTTGCAAGAATCACCAAAATTAATGTTACCTGATATGAGCTCCATGGTTGGGGCTTCAAAATGAAAACAACACCTGCGCATGGTAGCAGAGTTGAGATAATCAAGAAAAGCATATCAATAAGAAATCAATAAATTCTACAGGTTGAAGAAGCTTCCAGACTCAAAACAAAGTGATTACTCCTTCATCACACCAGTTTAAATGTATCAATCTTTTCACGCTTAAACTAGAAAATGAGAACAAAATCCCAAGGTAGGCAACTCTACTACAGTGGTTGAGTTGCTAAGAGGAGAGGCAGCGGAGCTCGAGGATTTTGGGTCCAGTGTTGGGGATGATGATTTCGGCCTTCCTAAGGTTTTGGGGTTGGCGGGGTTAAAGATTTTAATTAGTTTTATGGTATTATTCTAATTTGTTAGTTTTAGAGGGTATTTGGCCTAATTAACCCAATTTTCAACATCATGCATGAAGTTTTTAGTATACATGCACTCTTTTTTCAAAATACTAGTTTTTGACCCGTGCAATGCACGAATTGTGTTATTTTGAAGGTTATGTTAGTATCTTGAATGCTAAGAATTGATGGGAGTTTGTATTACAAAATGTTAATGGCTCAGTGTTTTGTTCAATTGGACATGTTGAGTTATGGGGACGGGTAACATATTAATGTGCTACTAGATGACCTTCAATTTTGAAGCTGTGTTTTTGTTGTAAAAATAAGGTCAGAAATTCTATGCATTCCTGGATTTCGTATAATTTTGTTTATTTTATTTTATTGTATGACTAATTCTATTGATTTTATGTTCCACATAGATCTTTTTTTTTTTTGGTGAAAAGAGAATAAAACAATGAAGAAGATTTTTTGAGAAAACCTTTCCGGATAAGTCTTTTTACGAGTTAGGACAAGTCAATTCAAAACTTCAGGACATACGTTATGGGAATCCATACCTACGACCTCTATGGATGGAACTTGTTGTATGTAGCCTTGTCCAACTTGTAGATGAATTCATACCACAAGTAACCAACCTAAAATAGATCATTAGCAAGTAATCAAATAACAAATTTTATTAAACAATAAGATAAATCATCTAAAATATAAACAGACGTCAAGCACCCTTTATTTTTAATTCAACTATGCGACTTACAATCCAGGAGACTATCACAACCGATGTTTTGATTGAGCATCTGCGCTTTGCGTCGCACTCCTACTATTTGATGTGGAAGGACTAATGCAAGTTAAAGTAAAATGCGAAGGCAGGTGAAATGTAAATGGAGTACAAATTACTTAAACACCGACTATGTAACTGGCAAACAAAATCGAATGATGACACAATTAACGGACTTAATAACAAAATAAGCCTTGTTCACTTGTTCGAAATAAATTTGGAATTAGGTAATTAACTCACATAACGAAAATCTATCAAGCATGAGACTCAACGAAGTGTTCATTGTCTCTTTTTTTAAGCAAAAAATTTTGAATTTGCATAATATTCAACATCTTTGGTGATCACATAACGAATTATACTTGCAAAAATATGTCTCGAGGTCAGATTGAGCATTGCATTGCTATTGCTGTCGGAGAAAAAGGGGTCGGTATCTGGTGATGCATTGTCCCAAATGCTAGAGAAGTCCTTGATATCACCCTTACCAACAAGGCCAATACCAACACTCTTGTTTTGAATTCTGAGGTTCATCGTTTTGCCCTTTTATTTTCCATATTAAGGTTTCGCATATCTTCTAGGATAAAACATTTGGTAATATTATTCATAGACATGGAGGTCAAATTGTATTGTAAAGAGATAGGAAGTATCATCTTAAGAAAAGACCTCTGGTTCTATTAATGCTATGGAAGCCTCAGGAGTCAGTGTATCCAAGACTTATAAAAACAACTATTAATGGCCTGAATATTGAGGAAACTAAAAAATGAGGAAAGGAAAATTATCTGTTTAGCAATAGAGATTGTATAGAATGGTTTCAGTTTTCAATAACATCAAAACAAATTAACAATATTACGTAGTTGAATTGAAAAATTGTTAGATACTTTTTCATAATTTATTTATTTGTTTATTGTTGTTATGTAAATGGTTTGCCGCTTCGAAATGGAGATCAACTTGAAATGGTTTACCGTTTCGAAATAGAGTTTATTCAGATTCTCATATTCCCTATACTTTTCTTAGATTCCTACAAAAATGATATTACATAAATGAAAAAACACATTGTAGTAGAGAAATTCTGAATAGTTTAAAGAAGTTTTCAACCATGCTGATGAATGAATGAAGTATTTATCTGTTGTTCTCTGTGCGTGTAAAATATAATAGACAAATGATGCTGCCCGAAGCGGGATCTGATCTCCGTGCTCTCCACGCACGCGGAGACATGCTCTACGCAGTGTCTTCGCGTTGCATGGAGAGGACCGTGAAGAGAAGAGGAAGGAAGCGCGATGCGCGGTTGGAGTTACTGTGCTACAGTACCATCACGTGTCGTTTTTGCAAAGTTAAGAGATTCATACCCTATGTGGTAATTTAAATGTTCATTTAATGTAAATGCTTATAAATGTTAAGTAACATGCTTCGACACCTAAATCTTATTTTTATTATACATGAATTAATTCGAAAAATTAAATATGAAAGTAGTGTTTATGAATTTGTTTTCATTACTAATGAATCAACTCTTTATGTATTTTGTTTTCGAATGGAGAACATGTGGAAGTGAACAGTAAGAACTTCATCTTATTATGCCATCATTTTCTGATTGGAATCATATTTTCTTGCATATAAATTTATTTTTACAAAGAATTGGTTCAAACAAACCCTTAATATCACACTGACCAAGTGTTTCAATATCTTATGCTATAGGACTGATGTCACAAGTGAAACTAAATATAGAAACTAACTAAGAAATCAATGAAATTCTCAAACATGACCACTGGTGACGGTTATAGATGGTAGCGCATTCCAAAGAGTAGGTAACTTGTTATATTCTCCATTATCTCCAAGTACAGTGCAAGTTCTCTGTAGTCTGTTTACCAATGATAACAAACTTTCCATTACAGTCCTCACGATCATCCTATGCTTGTGGTGGGGAATTCGAAAATCGCAAAATATACGATTTAGTATTGAATTGTAACCTCCGTTAAGATGCCAGGGAAGAAGAAATTGATATTGTCGGTCTGAAGTAGAGAGGTTGTGAAAGAAGTTTCCGTTTCTTCTTTTTTCTCTTCTTAGAAGCAAACAGAGATTCAAAATCAACAATTGTGGGTATAAGTAGAAGGAAGTCCATATTACTCTTAAAGTTTGGATGAATAGTGGAGAATGGATATGGATAAGATGGGATAAAAAAATGCTTCACAAATGAACAATAAAATTTATTATTAACTTTAGTAGACAATGTAAAATATGGAAAGTAGCAAAATCGAATGATACAACTTGTTTGTATGAAACAATTCCTTACTAATATATATATATAAAAAGTGTAGTCCAAATCGAGTAGCCAAGTGGATGAGATCCAGTTAGGAAGTCCAGGATGAAAGCCCAAATAGGACCATTAATGAATGTAGTGGAGGCCCACGGACAAGGTACCATCATCGCCCAAGCTTACAAGACACCCAAGATCTGAGCGAGTGGAGTACCTTAAAATCGCCCAGAGCGAACGAGCCTATCCCCGCCCAAACGTTCGAATCACTCAGGATCTTAGAAAATATGAGGTAATACGGTTATCCAGAGTAGCAGTTATTGAAACGGTTATTGAGCAACCTTATCACACCCCACGATCCAATAATCAAAATTGTAGGCGGTTGAACGATGAGAGTAATGGCAACAGTTTAGAGAAGGTAGTTCCATGATGAGTCAGTCATCGAAGAAAATGGGTAGTTATAGAACAATCAAGCAGTTTTCAAGCGGTTTGTCACGAAAGAATTATCAAGGAAGTATAAAAGGAAGAGAAGACATAGAGAAAAGGACCCCAAATCAAATACTCTCAAATAGAGAATATGTAATTTTAATTTCTTAGTTTAAATCTAACACTTCTTTTAGTACTTGTGTGCTTGCGCCCCTTGGAGGTATTCTATTTATTTCCAATTGTAAATCTTCACCAGTAAAACACCCCTTTTTGGGACTTCTTCTTAAGAAGTCCGTTCCTTACACAATCGTCTGAATCTTTATTTAATTGTTAGCGACAACCCGAGTGAAACAATTTGGCACGCTCGGTAGGACATTGGTGTTTGGTGTTTGAGGATACAAAAAGTGAAACAATATGCCTCATAAGTCTGATAAGGAACCAGCAAGTCAGGGAGTAGTCCAGTCTGTGATCGAGCGATATGAGGAGCAGCAAAGCTCTCCACGAACAGAGGGACAGAGTCAGAGCAGTCACAGTCGTTACGAACCAATGACAGAGTTGAGTCCTGTTGTCGATGTTTATATCCCGCAAGTGTACGGATCGTGACAAGTAATAAAGTGGACCTAAGAGTCCGGATTATCGTTCCCACGAGGACTATACTTTAGTCTTAATCTATTATTTCTAACTTTTATTCGATATAAATAAACAAGAACAATGATTGGTTATGAATTTTTAAATTGAAATACTTGAAATTAAATTGAATGCAAAAGCGATTGATTGGAAATTCAAAGGATAACGGATATTAGGGCGGAACAATTTCACCTATTTATCACCTTTACTCCTTAAATCAAGATTCATACAATCTAAGGTAGTGTTCGGTCGAATTCTTCTATTGTATTCAATTTACCCCTCTCGAGTTCTCATTGAGCCTATTTAACTAATTCAATTCCATATCTCTATGCAAATTGACATTTAGTTAAACGAAACATCGGTTCTAAGAATTCAATTATGACTGCAGCAATTGACATAGGTATCTCTACACGTTATGCCAATTTACCGGAATTTACTACTTGGTCTAAACAACAATCCGCATCTCTACGTAATTATTGTTCACGAAATCATTTAATTAGTGATCAAGTAATTAAATGCATTGAGAACATAGCAAAATCGACACATATGCATTGAGAACATAGCAAAATCAACACATCAAATAAAAGCACAAGAATCTCAATTTAAAGAAATAAAGGATCCCAATTGGTTACATTGTTCGCCCTAAATCAGATTTAACTACTCATGTGAATGAAAGAAAAATACAAAGTTGTTATAGAGTACATCACCGGGTTTAGAAGAATAATGTAGAAAAAGAATCCAATCTTGCACCAAGATCTTCTTCCAACTCCAATTGATGCTTCAAAACGTGGTTTGCGCGATGCTTTCCTCCTTTGAATTCCGCCTTTGAATCTCCAATTGTATATACTTTCCCTCCCAATGAGTAGAATAAATCCTTTTGATGTGTTCTTCCTTGAATTCCTTCCCAAATCTTTAAAGTTCCATGTGTTTGTGTTGTTTGGAACTAAGGTGGGAACTCCCCTTTTTCCCAAGCCTCCTTAGGTCTATTTATACTTTCATATCCGTTCCTGGCCAATTTGGAGTCTTTTTGTGGAGTTTTCGCGGCCCAAACAATAAAAACCTAAAATCTGTGGCGGCGCGCGGCGCTTGAGCGCTATGGGACAGCGCTTGAGCGCTGAAAATCTGTTAAAAATCCATTTTCTGGCTAGTGCAGCGCTTGAGCGCTGAGTGTGTAGCGCTCGGGCGCCAAGTTTCTGTCCACTTTGCGTCTGTTTCAGTAATTTTGTCATAACTTTTCCTTCCGATGTCCGATTGAGATGATTCAAGTTGTGTTAGAAAGATAACTCGAAAGACTACAACGTTGATAGAAATAGCTCTTCTTCAATTCGAACTTTATCTAGGCCAAAAATGCGTCTGAATCTCCAACTAAAATTTCGACATCCTTGTGCGGTTGGAAATTGATTTGTTTTCACTCCTTTTGATCTTTCGTTGCATCCATTTGACCTCTCGCATTCTTGAATCTTCATCGTGAGTTTCGACACAACTTTTGTGTATTTTCACTTTAACCCTCAAGCTTTGGATCTTTCCACTTTTTCGCCAATTTTTGCATTCTTTTCTCCAATTCTTCATCATCCATCGAGTTTCACCTAATAACACATTATATCATAAATTAGGCTATAATCTCATTAAAAGAACCATAAAATGTCATAATTTGGAGCTCGAATAAGTGTATAAAATACACTTATCAAGTCCTCGAACCATGAGTGTATTGCTTGGAGAACTCATACAAAATGTCGTTGAACAGATAAATCTACGAAATGTTCATAATATGGAAAGATTCACCAAAAATGGGAATGCATATTATGATAACATTGCCAAACAACTAAATACATAAATGAGATAATGAACAAGTGAGTAGGCCAAATTTGTCTGCCATTTGTGCCTATTGCAAATCACTTTCAAACTAGGACGATTGTAAGACATAGTTCCCCAGTCCTAAGTCCAAATCAAGGGATAGAACCACATTTTGGTCCGTCTACTTCAAACCAGGAGGGTGGTGTAGTGCCAAATCTGAGTAGTGGTAATAGTACATCAAATTTGGTGGGTAACCTAAATATAAGAGACAATGTCCCGAATAATGGACAGAATACCTGTGTTAATGATGAGATAAATATTCAGGCTAATGGTAACAATGGCCCAGATAATGGCAATTTTGTCGCCAATCAAGGACCAAATGTTACGCTTCGGGCAACTCAACTGGTCAACCAACCTGTAGGAATTCCATACGATCCCAACGTCATGTTGAGGAATCAAATTATGGAAATAGTGCAGGATCAAATGGCTTTTGGGTACGTCCTGTCATTAGGCCTACTTACACAAAGCCATATCCTGATTGGGTAGACAAAACATATCTATGGCCTATAGGGTATGAAGTGCCAGAATTCTCATTATTCACCGGTTTAGGAGAAGTGTCTACTCTAGAGCACATAGGGCGGTTTACACTGCAAAGTGGTGAAGTGACTGATTACCATAAAATGAGGTTGTTCCCTAGTTCATTAACAGGATTAGCTTTCTCCTGTTTTATCAACTTGCCAGCAAACTCTGTTCAAACATGGAAACAATTGGAACAATTGTTCCATGCTCAGTTTTACAAAACCGAATCTGAAGTTACTTTGGCCGATCTGGCGAATTTACGTCAAATGCCAAACGAATGGGCAGAAGGCTCCCTTTAAAGGTTCAAGACAACAAGAAGTAAATGTTTTGTACCTTTGCCCGAAAATGAATTTGTCAAAATCGCTCAAAGTTGTCTAAGTTTTGATTTGAAAAAGAAATTCCAAGACAGGGAATTTCTTGATCTTTTCCAATTGAGCGTAAACGTGATTAGGTATGAACGATTAATAAGAGAAGAAGAGCAAATGAAAAATTCTAGCAAGGGGACTTATTATAGAGACCCAAATTTTGATGTCCATACCATTAATGAAGAGTATTACAATCAAATCGAAGTATGTTTGGCCGAATTAATCAAAGAAGATGCGTATACTTGTCCTATAATGGCCAAGCCTAGAGCATCGGGTAAGGACGAGCCTATAAAAGATGAAAGAAAAAAGGCTAGAAATTTCTCGTTCGATGTAACCAAAGCTGACCTTATATTTGATAAATTATATAAGGATAAGCAGATAAAGTTGAGCGATAAACATAAGTTGCCAAGCTCTGAACAAATTAAGGGTAAAAAATACTGTAAGTGGCATAATGCATAGTCTCATTTGACTAACAACTGTTTGGCTTTACGCCATGTGTTACAGGATGCCATTGAATCAAGACGAATTACGTTCGAGGATAAGAAGAAGATGGTAATGGATGAAAACCCTTTCCCACAGCCACTTGGGGTGAACATGGTGACGACTGGTTTCAAAAACAAGTTGTCAAGATTTAAATTGGTTATCGAGACAGGGAAGAAGACCATGGGCCACATCCCAGCGTTTTTGAACGTATCAAAGAGAAGGAGCTTAGAAAGGATGAAGACGTTTTATGTGCAAGATGCAAAGGAGAAGTGAGTGCAAAAACAGGAAAATCAGGAGCAGTTCAACATCACCATCGCCCCGATTTTATCCCAAACACGCAGCGTGTTAGAGGACGAAGTACATCATTCTATAGAGAACCGCCTTTTGAAAGGTAGTTCAGGCCAACGAATAATGTGAGGACATTTAGGCCGCAACCTCGCCAACCAACTGTATGACATTCATTTCAGTATAACACAGGAAGGGTGGTACCCTTCAATGAGATGACAAGAACCCAACAAAGGCGTGTTCAATGAAATTATGGACGAATGATGAGGCAACAATAGGGATTACCACATCCTAAAGCGCCTAAACTACTTGAGGTGGCCAATCAAAATGCTCTCGAAAACAGTGAAGAGTTTGGTACAGGTGGATCGATGGAAGAATTGTCAGAAAGTTCTTCTAAGAGATCAAAGTTTGAACAAGACAGAAGGGATGAAGAAGATCCAGATCAGCCCCTTACTATTCAATTTGGTACGTTACCTCATGTCATAGCTAATAACTATTTACTAGCTAATGAGTCCAAGAACAAAGAAAAAGAAGAGAGAGAAATGGAGGATAACGAAGAGGAAACATGTGTGATTGAATGTCAAGAAGGCCAAACTTCTAGAGGGGCCTACAATGAGGAAGAGGATGATGGCATGACGGATATTGAAGAGGAGATTGATCTGGAAGTAGAGAGAAAAAAGAGGGGTATCGCGCAATACTCTGTTGAAGCAACTACATCGAGAAGGAGTTCGTGAAGTGGACTTGTTAGGAGAACTATCTAGGCATTCTTTCGATTATTATGTGCTATACGGGATGCCAAAGAGGAAAAGGAGAGTACCTCGCTCTGAGAAGTATGGATCATTTCCAAGAATATTGCCTCCTCCCACAAGTTGGGTGACTGGAGAAGAAACTTTGGAGAATAACAAAGAGAGAGTTCAAGATGAAGAAGTTCAGTGTGACATTTTGCATGTTGAATTATCACGAGAAAATGATTCAACAGAGGACAAACAGGAAATGGAAATAGATGCTGCTGAGAAGGTTATATTTAAGAGACCAGCCATGAAATTGACTAAACATTTGAGGCCATTGTATGTAAAGGCCTTGGTCAATGGTATACCTGTGGCAAAAGTACTCATTGATAACGGAGCAGCTATAAACACCATCTCATCTAGAATGATGAGAAAGTTTGCAAAGGCAGAAAGTGATATGATTCCAACAGAAGTTATCCTCACAAGTTTCAATGGAGGAGCAACTTCGGCTAAAGTAGTTTTGCCACTGGACATAACTGTAGGGACAACTACTAGGACCACAGTCTTCTTCGTAATAGATGGTCCTACTAGTTACAATATGTTATTAGGAAGGGATTGGATACACGGAAGTCGCTTCATACCTTCATCGCTCCATCAATGCCTGGTTTTCTGGAACACAAGGGTGACGCAGAAGTGGTGTAGACAGATCATAGACCTTTTGTCGCAAAAGCAAACTCAGTGGAAAGGTTCATGTACGAAGGAGATTATGGACCTGTCAGGGTAGTCCAAGATGGAGAAGAAACTCGAATTATCGCACAGAGCGAAGAGCCGTTTTCAGTAGATGCACTCACTGAAATGTTCAGTCAAATGAGGCCAAACATAGTGGCCCTAGAGGAGCCGTAATTGGCAAAAAGGTAATCGATGAGTTTTAAATGAGTTGTAAACTACAAGGACAAGTGGCCGATGTTCAGGCCTTCAAAGCCAAGTTAGTAGCTTTCGATAAACAATGTAAAGACAATACGAAAGAAGAAGCAGCCTTGAAAGCATTAGGAGACAAATTGGCAGTATTCAAGTTGGAACAAAGTATTGGTCGAGAAGTTAACAAGGTGGATTGTTTAGAAGAGGAAGTGCCTATGAGGGATATGGATGATGAATTAATAAGGATCACAAAGCTTGGATACGCTCAAGCACAAGACCTTTTGATTAAAGTGAATATTGGCAATAAAGGGGAAGATCGCCCAACGTTCGTCAGCCAAATGCTCGACCAAGAGGTTAGTGATAAATTAATCGCTTTATTAAAGGAATATAAGGATTGTTTTGTTTGGGAATATGAACATATGCCTGGTTTAGATAGAAATTTGGTGGAATATAGATTGCCAACCAAGCCAAGTTTTAAACCTCACAAGCAACCTCCTATGCGTTTTCCTCCTAATGTACTTCCTGAAATTAAAAAAGAAATAGAGTGATTATTAAAAGTATGTTTTATTATAACAGCCAGATACGTCGAGTGGTTGTCCAATATCGTGCCAGTACTAAAAAGGAATGTTAAATTAAGGGTGTGCATAGACTTTAGAAACCTAAACATAGCCACACCCAAAGATGAGTATACAATGCCTACAGTAGATTCTTTAGTAGACTCGACTGCCGGACACGTAATATATTCCTTCATGGATGGGTATTTAGGATACAATCAAATCTACATAGTTGAGGAAGACATACACAAAACTGCATTTTGATACCCTGGATCTCTAGGATGTTTTGAATGGGTAGTTATGCCTTTCGGCCTGGAAAATGCAGGAGCGACTTATCAAAGGGCAATAAACTTGATTTTTCATGATATGATCGACAAGTTTGTTGAGGTGTATGTAGATGATATAGTGGTCAAATCCATTAAAGAAAAGGACCGTTTTGAACAATTGAGATGTTCATTTGAGCGAATGAGACAATATAAACTAAAATTGAATCTCTTGAAATGTGCATTTAGTGTTAATGTAGGAAACTTCCTTGGTTTCCTAGTACACAAAAGAGGGATTGAATTCGATAAAAATAAAGCGAAGGCCATTTTAGAGGCCAAACCACCTAACAATAAAAAAGAATTGCAAAGATTTCTATGCCTAGTAAATTTTTGAAGACTCTTTATTTCTAACTGTGCAGGACGAACAAAAGCTTTTTCGCCGCTTTTAAAACTGAAAAATCAGGACAAATTCGTCTGAAAAGAAGAGCATCAAAAGGTTTTTGAAAGCCTGAAAACATATTTATCAAGTCCACCAGTGGTGTCAATAATCCAAGGACGGCCAATGAAAGTGTATATATCGGCTAAACAAGAGTCAATAACTGGAATGGTCACACAAGAAGACCAATTTAGTTGAGAAATTGTGATTTACTATTTGAGTAGATGGTTGGCAAAATGTAAATGTAATTACTCTGCTATTGAAAAATTATGTCTTGCATTGTATTTCACATGTACAAAACTAAGGGCCTATTTACGGCATGTAACCGTTTATTTGATTTCAAAAGTAAATTTCATTAAATATATGTTCTCTCGCCCTATTTTACACCAAAGGGTAGGCCTTTGGACTTTAGCATTGTCGGAATTCGAAATACAATACATACCCCAAAAGTCAGTAAAAAATCAGGCTTCGGCAAATTTTTTAGCATATCATCCATGCCTTGACATGCTTGAAGAGATTGAATTTGAAATCGATTTATTCGAATTAAAACTTTGGGTTTTATACTTCGACAAGTCAAAAACCTCTAAAGGTTGAGGGATAGGAGTAACATTGATAAATCTTTTAGAAATTTGTTACAAATTCGCATTCACTTTGGATAGGATGTGTACCAACAATCAAGCCGAATATGAAGCCTTAATTGTAGGCTTAGAATTAATGATAGATATGGAGATAAAAAATGTAATCGTTAGGGGCAATTCTCAATTGGTAATTCACCAATTGATTGGTGATTTTAAATACCAAAGTGATTCCATTATAAATCAACACGAAATTGCCCAAGAATTGTTGGAAGAATTCGACCAAATAGAGCTGCAATATGTCAATAGGATATATAATGATATAGGAAATGAGTTGGCTCAAATGGCCTCAGGGTATTCAAAGGTTTTAAATTGGGAATTTACTTGTGTATATGGAGTAATATTACCCGTAATCCAAAGAAGGGCGAGAATGATCGAAATTCATTGCATATAAGATGGAGATGCAATAGATTGGAGAATGGAGATTAAAAAGTTCCTTAAAGAATCTAATAAAGAAGGTAGCAGAAAAATGAAGTTGTGTTTGCTAAACTATACTTTGATCAATGAAGAGTTATTTAAGAAACGCTTTGATGGTATATTATTAAAATGTGTAAGTTTACAAGAAGCCAGAACGATCATGGCTGAGGTGCATGAAGAGATATGTGGAGCTCATCAAGATGGCCAACTGATGAGATGGTTGATTATTAGGAGTGGATATTTCTGACCCAAGATGGGAGAATCATGTGTTCAATATGCAAAGAGTTGTTTAGCATGCCAAAAGCATGGTCCGATACAAAGAGCGCCAGCAAGAGAGATGACACCCATTATCAAACCCTGGCCGTTCAAGGGTTGGGCGATAGACTTGATAGGGAAGATTTATCCCCCATCGTCCAACAACATACATTTGTTATAGTTACAATAGATTTTTTCACTAAGTGGGTAGAGGCGATACCTTTAAAGGAGATCACCCAAAAGAGTGTCATAGAATTTATCTGTGATCATATTATTTATAGATTTGGGATTCCACAAACTTTGATGGTGGATCACGGAACTTCCTTGAATGGAGATCAAGTGAAGGAGTTCTTGAGCGAGTTTAGAGTTAAGTTAGTAAACTCCACACAATATTATGCTCAATCCAACGGACAGTCAGAATCTTCTAATAAGTTTCTAAAAAATATCATAAGGAAAATGATAGATGAAAATGCCAGAATTGGACGAATGTCTAAACAAGGCCTTATGGGCTTATATGATGTCGCCTCGGTCAAGTACCAAAGTTACTCATTTCCAACTTACTTATGGATAGGAGGTTGTTTTGCCTATGGAAATCAACGTGCGATCAATTAGAGTGTGTTTGCAACATAAGTTAAATGATGGTAAGTATACTGAGTCACTAGTCCAAAACTTATTGGAGTTGGACGAATTAAAACTGGACGTCCTAGATAGATTGCAAGTTCAAAAACAAAGAATGGCTAAATTTTACAATAAAAAAGTTATAGCCAAGTCTTTTAGTTTGTGCTTATTGATTTGGAAAACAATACTCCCTTTAGATAGCAAAGATCCAAAGTATGGCAAGTGGTCGCCCAATTGGGAAGGACCGTATAAGGTAAACAGTGTGTTGCCTAATGGAGCCTATCATTTAGAAGATTTTGATGGTACCAAACACATGAGATTCATTAATGGCAAATACTTAAACAAGTATGTTCCTTCCTTATGGGAAAGTGAACAAATAAAAGTATAATCAATATAATTACGTTAAGCGATTGTAAATAAATAAGACAAGAACGAAATACGTTCAAATAAATTTCTTTATTATCAAATACTCATTACAAATTGAGAGATACAAAGTAAGCTACAATCGTGAGCAGAATATCTCTTCGGTCGATCGCCAAGTAAGAGGGTGAGCTGGCATTGATCGCCGTCCTGATCGCACTGCTGCAATATCAGGTAGAGAGGCTAAGAAGTACTCTCAACAGGCAAAAAGGCTGAAAGGCATTCTCAAATCACCTGCCTAATTGCATTGCTACAATAACAAGCAAAAAGGCTGAGAAGCACTCTCAGCAAGCTAAATGGCCTGATAGGCATCCTCAAATCGCCTTCCATAATTGAACTCCTTATGGAGAACATGAAGACGCTGAGAAGACCTTTGTTGGCCAAATAACATTTCATATATCTCCCATACCAAAGGCGATGTCAAGATAGATAGCAAACTGGGTAGATCAATTGATCCATTTCTATCAAAAAAGGAAGTGTTTGATCAATTGTACGAAGTGCCAAACAATAGCGGCAATATAGTCTTTCTGAAGGAAAATAATGGGAGTCAAGATGATAAGTGCAAAACACATGCGCATTTATAGAGACGTGAAGATGAAAGGGCAGAATATGAACGGCAAAATACGTGCATGGTAACTGAAATTAATCGCACAAAGTCTTGGAAAAAGAGATGGGAATACCAAGGAAGAATATACATGAGTTTTAGCAAAAGGCAATTAAATGCTTGGGGGGTTGACGATTAAGGAAAACGTCAATTAATGTGAAAGTAAATAAAACAGTTGTTCATTAATGACAATGGCTGTCGTTACATTCAAAATTAGCAATGACAGCCAGTGCGAAATTACAAAAGGAAAGTAAAGGTATTAGATGTCTTAATTACAACTCGCCCTAAGCTGAACGCATATGTTTCCTAAGCCTTAACCAATCCTCGTTCTGTCTAGAAGAGTTGGTAGATATTTCAGCTACAACGTTGTCATCAATCTCCAGCTTTTTGTAACTTTCAGACAAAGACTTGGTTCGCTCTACTCCTTGGGAAGCATTGCGTTTTTTGGTAGTCATCCTAACCTTGCAGTTGTCCATTTTTGTTTGAAGTTCCTTCATCTCTGCAGCCAAACTCATCATCAAAGAATCTTCAACCATAACTTCAGAAGAGATTTCGTTCAGTTCAGCCTTGGCTTTATCAATCTCTTAAAGTAAAGATTCTCTTTCAGAGGCAGCACGAAGATACTGAGTACTCTTAGCCTTCAATTCGACATTTCTGGCTAGCAAGGAGAGGATCTCAGAATGGATGGCCTTCAGTGTCGCTTTAAAATCAGAAGAAACGTTGAGCGACGGAAGTGTAAGTGCCTGCACCAATTGTGTACTCAAGAGCTCAAATTTATCCTTTTGCTTGGCAGCACTAGCCTTACCAATATCCATATCCATAAAGGAGACATACTCAAACACTGATTGTTTGAGAATCCACATACTTTCCTCTGAGAAGGCAGGAGATGAAACAGAAGGATGACTGTTTGAAGAAGGGCAGGATGTCCTTACTTGTTCCCAAGAGGTGAACAAGTCCCGGATGGAACGCACAATGGCATCAGCATCCTGCAAGGAAAAATGCCAACATTTAGTATTCTCATTGCAATGAACAAAGTGGAAATAAAAGTGAAGTAAAAGGTTACCTCATCAGCAACCTTGGGAGTTTCAGGCACATCATCAGTTCGTTCCACCACCTGTGGAGATTTCCCCTTATATGGGCGAGAAGATTCCGCCACAACGAACAGATCCATGGGAGCCTCTGCATAACTCAAGAAGTAATGAATTAAAAACCAGTAGCACGAGCAAAGGTAAAAACATTAAAATATGTATTACCTTATGGTTCAACATTTGGGGGGTCAACACCCAGGGAAGATGGTAGCCCTTCAGCTGACCGCGATGAAGACTCCGGGACTAGGGGTTTTTCTTTAAGTATGGTACATTCATCAGCTGATTTGGATGAAGTAGCTTCAGCAGGAGGCTATGAAGCTGGAACTGCCAAGACGAAAGCCTTCGAAGTGGAGGCTGAATTCTTCTGGAAAATTCAGGTAAACCATTAGTACGTGGAGGAAGGATATTTTGTGAATAAAAAAATTTAGTTACCTTTCTCCTAAGGATGAGAAGAGTGTCATCATCATCATGCAAAATGGGAGATGTTGAAGCTGGCCGTTTGCGGCTGGAGGTGCCTTTGGCTGTAGTAGCCTTGGTAGGAGGAGAAGTAGGGGGAAGAATAGGATGTTTAGCTCGAGCAGGTGAGGAAGGATTCCTGCTGGACATAGGGGTAGCCAGAATGGGAGAAGTAGAAGACGTGTCTAGTTTATCTAGCTGATGGAAAGCATGGTTGGCATCAGTTGTAAACAACCTGCGTTTCACAAACGGCCAAAGTTGGTCAAAAAGGAGGTGTGTGACAGCAGTAGAATTGAAAGGGGCTAAAGAGAAGCCTTTAGCCAAAAGGTTATTACGGGTGTCAATGGCTTGCGCCTCGATTTTATTGATAGTATAGAAACGCTCTGTCAAGTTCTTAGAATAATAAGGAGGAACATGCCACATTTGGCCAAAACCAAGTTGGCGAGTAAAAAATTGGGGAGCATATATCTCAACCCCTGCTTTAGCATTTGTTCCATAGCATTTGTTGACCATGTCATGGAACAGTTATCTCCCAACCAAAAATTGAACCCAGATGGGCAAAGAAGTGCTCACTTCAGTTAAAGTAGAAGGAGGCCGTACGTAAAAAAGGATTTGATGATGAGAAAAAGGGAAGAAAGAATGCGTTGAATTCAAAGTATAAAAGAATGTAAAAAATCTCTGCTTGACATATTTATAGGGCTCAACTGATGAATGAATAGCCCATAGCAACTGACTGTTCGGGGAGGAGTTGGAGGAGCACCAAGCTGTGGGAAATAGGCTCTTAACCACAATTGAGCAAGCCAAGAGGCTCACTGCCAGTGGGAGACGCACCACTCCTTAACTGAAATTGGAGGGAAGCCATGCCTCTATAAAAGGCGGCTAAAAAGAATAAACACAAATTCAAAGACATGCCACGTGCTAATTCATGCGATAGTGGCAGATAACTCATAGAGGGTTTCAGGCTGGGGACACAAAAAACGTATTTACACAGCCAGACTTGAAGAAAGGCTACACGCTCAGCATGAGTGGGTTCAAAATGGGATGCAGTATAAAGGCCTTGCATGCTCGAGTAAGATTCAGCGACTTTCTTGCCAAACTTTGGGGCAACATTGGAAATCAAAATACCAAGAAAAATGGTATCGCCCGAGGGTGGAAGGTTCACTAAGGCTCCAATATCCCTTAGAGTAATAATACTCGGAAGACCAGAAACTCAGCGCGATTGGAAAAAGCATTGGGTCATAAGTTGGGGGAAAATGGGTAATTTCTAATAGGTCCAAAATCCTAGCACGATCAAAAATTGCTTTGGTGGGACCATGATTTACCATACGTGCATGCTATCTACGAAAACTAGGATCCGTTTTTTGGCCAAGTGCGAATACCTTTATTGCGGATTAGCTTCAATGGTAAGAAATTCAGAAAAGACGGTCTTTAGTGCAGGGGAATAGTTGACCCACCGCCGCTCGTCCGATAGCTTCGGCATCATTGAATGATGGGCCTAGATAGAATTCATTGAGTCCAGCATTGTATTGTGCAAGGAAATTTGAATTTATATACGGTCTAGCGATGAGGTTTTGGAAGTCCTCAAAACTGAAAGAATCATCAGAATGAGTTTGTGAAGTCGCCATTGGATGCAGAAACAGACGTTGTGAAAGGTTATTGAGAAGCGTAATGAGGAAGCAAGACAATGAACAATGACCTTTATAGAACGCACGATGTAAAGACGTGAAGGTAATGGCGCGAGGAAGTGGCGTGTCTTTTGGGTTTATGGGGGTTTGCAACGTTGCACCTTTTCAGATTATAGAAGGGTTACAATCAAACGAAAATATTGATTGAAATTTTTGGGAATTTCAAATATTGTCGAAAAATACAAAGAAAGAATATGGCAAAAATTAATAATTAGTATTAATTCTGCCATATTGGGGGGTAATTGTTGACATACAAAAAGTGTAGCCTAAATCGAGTAGCTTAAGGGATGAGATCCAGTTAGGAAGTTCAGGATGAAGGCCCAAATATGACCATTAATGAATGCAGTGGAGGCCCACGAACAAGGTATCATCATCGCCCAAACTTGCAAGACGCCCAAGATCTGAGCGAGTAGAGTGCCTTAAAATCGCTCAAAGCGAACGAGCCTATTATCGCACAAACCTTCGAATCGCTTAGGATCTTAGGAAACATGAGGTAATATGGTTATCCAGAGCAGCAGTTATTGAAGCAGTTATTGAGCAACCTTATCACACCCCACGATCTAATAATCACAATTGTAGGCGGTTGAACGACGAGAGTAATGGCAACAATTTAGAGAAGGTAGTTCCATGACAAGTCGGTCATCATGAAGAAAATGGGTAGTTATAGAGCAATCAAACAGTTTCTAAGCGGTTTGTCACGAAGGAAATATCAAAAAAAGTATAAAAGGAAGAGAAGACATAGAGAAAATGACCACGAATCAAACACTCTCAAACAGAGAATATGTAATTTTAATTTTTTAGTTTAAATTTAAACACTTCTTTTAGTACTCGTGTGCTTGCAACCCTTGGAGACATTCTGTTTATTTTCAATTATAAATCTTCACCAATAAAACACTCATTATTGAGATTTTGTCTCAAGAGATCTGTTCCTTACATAATTGTCTGAGTCCTTTTTTAATTGTTAGCGACAACCCGCGCGAAACACATTGGGAAGAAACGGACAGAGGTGACAATAGTTTGAAATTTATCCATTTGAAGACAAAACCTCCAATCTTTTAAAAAATTTGGACCCCAACTTATACGATGTATTTAGACCTCTCTATCTGCATTAGTATACACTATATATGTAATTAAGATAGTAGGGATTAGCAGCCCCCTTCCCTGTTTTTAGGGGTGGACGTGGGCGAGCCGGGCTTGCCCCCATTGGCCAAGGGGCCAGACTCGATTAGGTCCATGGCCCCTGCCCATAACAAGCTGAGACCGGCCCCTTAAGCTTTTTGATGTTTTCAAGACAAAATTATAGAAATACATGGATATATATTTAAAAATAAAAATAAAATAATAAGCTAAATAGCGTGGTTTAAAAAAAAAAAAGGCAAATTGAGACTTTTTTTAAAAATATATTTAATTTTATTAGAATAAAAATAAATTGGAAAATTATGTTGTAAAACTATAATTAAAAGTGAATTTGAATTTTTTTAAGCATAAACAAACACACACAAAAGGAGGAATGATATTTTCAAATAAGGCTAAAATAGTACAATGAAGACACTTTAAATAAAAAGTTGTTTGTGGGCTCTTTTTTCATAATTGAATTATTACCCAAAATTTCAATTTATTATAATTAGGAAATTTCCATTGTTGTCATATTAGTAGTTCTACTTCTATCTTTATATATGGGCAGTCGACAAGATATAAGTAACGGTTGGTAAAAATGGTGCAATTATTATCCTTTGAGGAATTGGCATATGAGTTTCAATAGCAAAATATGTTCAAGTTGATCGGAACTTTGATGTAACTATAGGACTTGAGTCTAATTCGAGTTATATTTCAAAGACAGTGTCTCATAATTAGGAACAGATCCAGGCTGAACTACAAGTTTGGCAAATATTAAAAATAAATAAATAAAATTTACACATAATTTTTTTTTACATAACACTAAAAAAATTAAATGGACTAGGGATTCATAATTAAAAAGAAAGAATTGAGGAGAATCTTTTGAATACCAATTTTATCCTTATATTTTTAATTTTGACAACAATGCCCTTAATTATGAATGTACCATAATGGTTAGTAGTTAATAATTATATTATCACTCCAAAAATTAATTGTAATTCAACTTCATGCAATCTCCATTAAGTAAATTAAAAAATTGTAAATTCTATTATTTTATTTGAAGTACTTAAAAATACATATTAATAGAATTAAGTTTTAATCACTTAAAAATCGAAGCTCATTTATATATAATCATATTTTATAATTATAAAAGAATAGTTCAGAATCAAAATTTCATTTGAAAATATAAATAATAACACTTAAAGATGAAGTAACGATTATGTGGAAATAGAGAGGATGGTTGCCAATCTTAACTAATAATTTGGAGTTATTTGCCTAAACGTATTTGTGACCTCCATCAAATGTCTCCCTTAGGAATTACAAAAAAATATGTAACATTTTCATATTTATTTAAAAATTGATTTTTTTTTCTTCATTAAATAGTAAAGAGGAGAATTTTTTTGGGAAGCAGATGATTAATAATTAATGCGTTATAGTCGACTTTTATTAAATTTTGAATGTCTTTCTTCTTTAGAGAAAAATATGTTATTAGGATCATTAAATTTTCGTTTTCGGTCATTGAATTTGTTTGGTTATTAATATAATTCAACTTAGAAAGATACTTTAGTAATTTATGTTTTTTTATGGTTTGTAAACTTATTTAAAAAAATTAATAATTACTTTAATTGTTTAATAGAATTTTTTTTTTTTTTTGCAAAAAGTTTTAATTGTTCTAATGTTAAATATATTAAATCAATAACTTTCCATTTCTAATCGAGTCTCTTTCTCTATAAATTTGAGGTTGACTAACGAATCAATGAAAAAATATTTTTTAAATTTTTTTTCTTCCCTTTTTGTTGAAAATGAATAAAATAAAAATGTGTTGTAATGATTGAAACTATATTGTATGAACTAACCACTGCACTATTTTAGTGTGATTGTGACGAAGGGATGCGTTTGGAATTCTACTTGGAGTGTGACATACAAAATCTGTAGTTATTGTGACTTTATTTATGTGACTGTTCATATGACCTGAGATATTGTGGCTTAACTTGTGAACTATAGCAATTATTACATATGTAATTCACGTAATAACGTGTAATATGAAAATAAAATTCAACAAATGTGACGTCTACAGTTTTCGTGTGTGACTTCTATGACATTATTTTTTTCGTAGAATGTGTCATGTATTGTGCGATGTGTGACCCATTGTACGGGACTTTGTTTTTTATTGGAAATTGTGACCATGATTGGAGTGTTCTTTGTCGCACGCAATGAGGGTAAAGAAGGTAAGTACCATTGTTTTCTCACTCCAAATAATATTACAAGGATGAGGTAATTCAATTTTATGTAATTTTTTTTTTTTTAAGAATCATACTTAAACGAGATTCAAGGCAAAATAAAATATATACAAAATATTTTTAATATAAAAATACCCGATTTCGGAACGAAATAAGTTATGACTTGATTTTTGATAATAGAAACGTAAACTCATGATTTCCTCTAATTTTATCATCTAAAAATGACGAAAAGAATGAATTTTATTATTCTCTTTTGAGTAATATGATTATATTAGGATTTATTACATTTTAAAAGGCTACTATCAAACAACGATTAATAAATCCCATATAAAGTAGGAAGCACCCTCTCTAGAGACAACATTAGTGTCGAGTTTTAAGTTGACGCATTGTACCATAGTTTCATAAATTAAAACATAAACATTCAAAACCAACATATTTCATGTCAAAATCGCACATAAGTAATATTCTTACTTATCATACAAAAAATTAACTTACAAGAAAGAGCATAAGAAGAAAATTCAAGACAGACAAACTATCGGGAAAAAAAAAAAGTAACGTTAGTAAAATCTTATCGAGATAGAACTTTACACACACACACACACAAAGGGGTTGGATGGTTAAACAAGTTAATCTTTACTATACGTTGTCCTAAATTTATTGTCCGTTAATTGTAATTACTTCAAAGCATTTTTAACTTTTGAACACGATATCATAACAATGAGTGCATCAAAATTTATTTTAAAAATGATTTAAAAATTAAGACACATAGCCAACACATTTTTGAACTTGCAAGATGATTGTAAGTCGACAGTAAAGATCAATCTATACAACATAAATGAGCTAAACTAAGAGTTTGACTCCTGCATCTCAAATACTGGTCTTGAGTCTTACATGACCATTATCTTTAAGCCAATTGATATCAAATCCTTACCTAATCTTAGACTAGTGCAGGTTCATTAATTTACTCACGTCCCTACTTAATTTGTCAATATTGAGTGCTCAACCAGGCCCCTCTCCTATAATATGTACCACATGGGAAAAAAAAAAAAACAACTACTCCAAGGATCCATTTGATAGGAAAAGGTAGAAATAAATTTCAATTCCATATTAGTTGGTAAATAAGAACTCGCCAAACTCATAGGAATTCGTTTTGTATGAAATCAAAGAAAATGTAGCTCAAAGTGATTGTACCTTGGAATTCAATTTTCATTTCCACGTTGCAATCGAACGATTAAAGTGGAATTTATTTTACTCAGATGTGACATTTTTTATGGAATTCGTTGTAATCAAACGAGACGTAACTTCATAGCAATTTACGTGTTTATTCCGTAACGATAAAGAAAATCCTAAGTCATACATTTCACAATCAAAGTTTACCCCAACTGCACTTGCGGGAGGGATTTCTTGGTCTTTTGGAAAGTTTGAAACTTGCTATCCTTTTGACAGGACTGAAAGCATCGATTTGAAAAGAAATAGGGACGCATGTAGGGGCTGGGCCCGGCCAGTCCACTAAATTTTTTTTGTATATAAAAAATAAATTGAAGTGTAGTTTTTTTTTTACGTATTAGCCCGACTTGTAATTTGATCCTTGACCCTTTTCTGAAAAAAAATGGAGGAAGTTTGGCTTTCAATCTTATCTTCTGGTTGCTTTAAGCCTACTCGATATGGGTTCCTAGATAGATACTTTGCAACAACTCTCTCTCTCTCTCTCTCTCTTCACAGATAAGCTTGAAAAAATTGTTAAAACATGAAGATGCATGGGATAATACAACATTGCTATACTTACACACCTTGTACACACTTTGATACACAACCCTCTCACACATGTGAGAGGGTTGTGTACAAGTAGCATTTTTGGGGATAATAATGTGGTCCAAGGAATATAGGCTTGCGACGTATGTAAAGATGCATGGATTAAAGTTAATAATGATGTTGATTTCACAAATATTCATTGTCCAAACAAGTGGCAGTTGGATGCACGACCTAGGTCAATGACCCTTCACGATTCATGTACAATATTAATTGTCAATTTTTATTGCCTTTGAAATCACGTTCATTTCAAGGCATTAGTTGGAAGTTGAGAGACCCTTTGATTGATCATGACTACGTCGACTATTGCTTCAATCAAGAAGTACTCGTATGGAATCTCATTATCTCATTACACAAAGGGAAAACGTGTATACTTGGCCTAGAAAAAAATGTTTTACGACGTGACATGTAATTATTTTGGAACCAAATTTCAAGTAAGATAAGTTCGAGTTAGTCAATTTACACATTTAATGACTCATAGTAACATTACTGCACGTAGGCGTGGGCATTTTTTTTCTTCCGAAACTAGTGTAATAGAATAGAATCGATTGGTTCGGTTCCGACCCCGTTCTTGTTAGCGCCTTAAAAATTAATAGCGATTATTGTTCTTCTTGATTTCTTTTCTTTTCCATTTTTTTTTTTGGGACGTTGTACTGCACAAATATGCACCAAATATTTAACATTAGATTCTAAAATTATCTCACGCCAAATTTTCACTTTCCATACTCTTCTTCTTTCTTTTACAGTAAACCCTAATGCGTAATCAACATTTAAACCTAAAGAATTTTATAAATACATTACGAAAATTAATAAATTTAATGCAACACCAATAGGAAAAAGTATATTTTTAGTTCAATATTTTGTAAGAATTCAATTTTTGTTGTTTTCAAAGTGATCGATTATCAGAATCAAGATCTTCTTCCTAAAGATTATTGATAATGATCATGTTATAAATACTACACGTATTTTTTTAATATATACTTTTATATGAATTTTCTTAAAAAATAATTTTTTATCCAAATTTTACCGTTTATATTGTGTTTAATAGTTTACCCTTTTCTTATGCTCTTATTGATTGATTTTGAACATTTGAGTGTATTTCTTTTGTTGCTTTATTTAACTTATTTTTATATTATTAGATTATAAGAATGATGAGTAGTTTTAACTCCATTTTTAATCTGAAAAATAGTTTCATGTACTTTTTTTAATAAATGTTCTTTATAAAGAACCAGAACAGATCGAACCGATAATTCCATTTCTAAGATTTTTATTGGTATTTCGATTCATTTCCCTTGGGAATCGGATAGAATCAAACCGCACCCTCTCCTAATTGTAGTGTACTTTTAGAAAGATCAAAAAAATAAAAAAAATTGAAATTAGTATTTGATTTTGACGTAAAATAATATTTAATGTTAATACAAGTAATCTTTTTCTTCTTTCTAGTGTTTAATAATAATTGTATACCTAATCAAGCTGGGCCTTTGTTTGACCAATAAGTAGTTAACTTGATTGAGGTGACAATCAGACGACAATTTAATTATTAATTAAATATTATTTCATCTCCAGCTGGTAGAAAGTAAGATAATATTTTGGCAGGTGCAAGGTCGTCACAATTCTCCATTATCAGATGCTGCAATTTTGTAGCATGATTACAAATATTTTGCAGATTAAACTTATAAAATTGCTTAGTTTTGAAGGCCTAAGTTGTTGGAACTTGGCCAATTAATTAATTTATCAATATTTCATGCTTAAATAATTAGTTGATGTATGTTATTTAGGGTACTCATTATTTTCAAAATAATTTTTAACCATACATTTTTTAATAAAATAATATTATACGTAAATTCAAAACATTTTTTTATTTTTTAACCACACAGCCTCCAATAAAATACTATTCAAAAAAGCAATATGGGCAAAAAAAATGGGACTCAAACATGCATTTAGTGTAGTTGTATAATAAAGAGTGGGAAGACACCGGAAAATTAGAAATCTATATATGTATATAGTAGTTGGAGAACATCAATGGGGGAAACATGTAAGGTATCCATAAATTGAATGTCTACAAATTTTGACATTCTTCAAGTGCACAATTACGCTCGTATGCAAATTATTGGAAGATATTAAGATTATGTTTAGGGCTTGTTTGGTAGGAATTCTCATTTTTTACAATAAATCAATTCTCATTTTCAACCACACATTTTTCAATAAAATAATATTTTTCATCACATCAATAATTTTTTCTTCTTTTTCAACCACACATTTTCCATCATATTACTATTCAAAATCAATTCTTCCCCCAAAAAATCCCTACCAAACAAGCTCTTAGATATTGAGTCAATTTTTTGTTTCGTGTACATTTAGAAAAAACATTTTTAGCTTATAGAAACTCGTAAAATATATTCCATTTGTCCTTTTGAATTAAGAGAAACGTATTTGGGCATGAAAGTTTAATGATCCTATTGAATACCGATGACTATAATCGAAGAGACAACTTGCGTCATATTCAAAATTATTGAGAATTTATATTACTTAAAGACACTCTTAAGAAACAACGCATGCAACAATGTTATATAGCCAAAATAACTACATTGATTTTCTTCGAAACGTATTAAGGTATAAATTCAAAATATTTTTTATATAATCAATTTAATTTAAAGGGAAATAGTATGGGATTTATGTAAAATTTTAAAAAGTGCAAGCAAAACAAAAGAGACGAGGCACTCTCTCTTTATTTGTTCACGAAATGTCACGATTAAGCCCGTGATGACTTTCTTATGAATATATATGAAAAATCCGTGACCATCAATTTCACAGATTAACTTTCTGCATGTGAATTCATTTTTGTATGTTTTCAGGTGAATTTTAATTATCGATCACACGTTCATGTAAGATATCTCTGTGAAGGATCAATTTTCTATTTGTCCGTGTTTGACACGCACTAAGATTCGAACATTAACAATTGTGTGTATACATAATGAGTAGCTATTCTAAGGTAGGTTGAGCTATGTATAGTTGGGGTAGGCTGGTCCGCTCCTTGAATTGGTCATGTCCGAAATTATTTTTCAATTTTTTTTTCACAAAAATTAACTAAATAAACAAAAAGTTTAAGTATACTATTAATCTCAGTGACTCGAAGTGAAGGTTATTGGACGGGAACTTGATGTATGAGATTTTACACCGATAATGTGTATATTATATTCATCGAGAATATGGTGTTAATATGCATCAAATCGAAATATCATTCGATTTATCGAAATCTGATTTGAGAAGACAAACTAGTGAATTACCAACTTCGAATATATGAATATGGATTCATCACTTTCCAATCTTGAACGCGTGTCATTCTTTAATTCAAACCTTGCAATAAAACATATAAATAAATTAACAATATTCTGAAATCAAAAAAATATAGTTACTTTCCGAAATCAAAATATTAAATTAGAATGAAATCGGAAAAAAAAGATAAGATGCAAGCGATGGGATCGGTCGATGCAAGTGTTTGACACTTTGTCCTTAAAATGAATTTGCACCGCATCGGTGCTAACAGTTTCAAGCAATCATCTCCCAAGATACAAACCACGTCAAGCCATAGGATCACTCTAAATAGCTTATACCAACGAACTCGAATGGAATTCTCTCTCTACCATAACCATGATTTTGATGCAAGTGTTTTATGTAAACTAAAGTATAAGCATGGAATGGAATGATACGAAACTATCACTTTGAATTGTACTCAATCCAAACACACGAGAATCTATATATAGTAATTGGAAAGGTTTGCTCTTGAAATTAAGATTCATAATTATGGAGAGTAATCATACCAAAAGTCATGATCTCTAAAAGGTCATGATCTTCCATATGAAAAGACACATCTTTTCATCTACACATTTTCTAGAATATTCGACAATATTCTACACGATTTTCCAACAATTTCAAGTGTTTAAGTGGCTTAAATTTGGATTAATTTCTCATTCACGAAATAACGAATTCCGTTTAAATAATTTAAATTGGTCACAACCAATTTCCGATACAAAATTCCAACAATCCCCCACATGAATGAAAATTAATGCAAATGACTATTCAGACACTAGTAGAGATATGACGGAAAACACAGCATCAGAGAAGTAGCTTCTAGCCTTGAACTTCCTTAGTGAAATACTATCAGACTTACTAGCTAATTAGTGAACGTCATGTCTTGAACCATTCGGCCGTTGGTTTAAACCAAGACAACAGTATTCACACAAATGTCTTCCCTAAACTGTTCATGATTTTCATGATTGTGTCCGTTTTGGCCCTGGACCACTCTGGTTTCACAAGTGTTCAGAGAATTTTAGTCTCGAACAATTCTCATTGAAGTGGCCCCACTCACACTTACATAGGTGATCTCATATTAAGAGTATTCTGCTCTACTTTACTTGACTTAATCAAGATATAGGGATCATTAAAAGAGTATCTTAACCTTCAATCATTATGCAGCAAGCACTTTAATTATCATAGGAATAATTTACTAAGTGTTTCATGAAATCTTCATAATTTAGTTATCCCTTTGAACCAAAATCTTGAAATCTCCAGTCAACAAGGTAGGGTTACCATTATAAAAACTCTTACGTAGTAGGCTTTAATCTCATTCCCCTTGATATGCAGTATTCTCGATCTCTCGATAAATCTCTTAAATGTACTACAAGTTTACACCATTGAGATCGATTGCTTAACGGTATTATGTCTACGACTTATACGTCTAGAGTTACCATTACATGTGACTTAGTATCTCATCAAATATAGCTAGCCAATGATCGATTGATTTAAGAGATACAACATGTCACCATCAAGAAATCCTCTCATGAAATTACATGCTTTTAACTAGTTTTATTTAAAACTTTATAAATCCAAACAACAATGTTAGAGAATTTCTATCACGCATTACACTAGTCTATCATTTTTACTAGTGGATTTCAGAAATATGGGTATTCAATACCATTATTGAAATATTACAATGCATTTCAATTTTATGAATATTTTTCAAATATTCCAATTGATCATGCATATCCAAACAAACGTCGTAATCGACTTTTATTTCATTACATTCACTTTAAACTTAGTGTATATCATCCTTATAATTAATATAAAGTAATGTTTGATTGACTGAATTTTCCAGAGAATTAGGAAAATATTTTCCACTTTCCACTCTTTTTTACTGTTTCATACGCGAAATTTTCCACGAAAAATATTTTCCACCTTACCCCCACTCGTGTGCATTTTTCGGGTAATTGATGAAAATTTCTTTCACCTTTTTGGTGGGAAAAATGTGGAAAAAATTTTCCAGGTTGGCTACAATTTTTTTTTTTTTTAATGGAATCAAATGTCATACCCAATGGTTAAAAAAATTCACTTTAATGGACAATTTTCATGTAAAATAAAGTTAAACGAATACTAAACTTCGATTAAAAAAATTATTTTTTAGAAAACAATATTTTTCCTTTTTTTTATTTTTTTATTTTTTGGCAATGGAAACAAATTTTATAACCTATCGTGAAAAAAAATATCACTTTAATAGAGACTTTCCATGTAAAACAAAGTCAAACGAATAGAAAATTTAAAAATTTTCCGGATGGAAAATTATACCAATTAAACACACTTAATTAACAATTCCCTAAAAAACATTTTCTAGACAATTATTTTCCCTGAAAATCATTTTCTTTCCACCTATTTCCCACCCTTGCAATCAAACGCACCCTAAGGGTTTTCTACCTTTTCCACCTTCAAAGATATATTTCTATGATTATAAGGTATAGAAAAATGTAACTTTTAACTTAAGTTACCTCCATAATTCTTCAATTAGGAGTACATGTGCAACTAGTAATGTTGCATCCACAAATCTTGAACTTAAGAGTTCATCAACTCTTTCGTAGTTTAATTCATTTATCAAATAGATAATGTACATATCAAATGTTTCGTGAAAGTTTAAATACTTTCAAAATAGTGGTCGTCAACCCACAATTTATTTCAATTAAAATTGCATAAATTATATTTCAATCCAACTTTCTTTTAATTTGATCATCCAAATTAAATTGAGGTCATCACAAAGAGCATCAATACTTTCAAAGTATATACCAACTTAATTGGTTTAATGTCAATAAAGAAGAATAAGTATCTTGATTCACAAGAATTGCAACTTCTCCCAATATATGAAACATATCACTTTTGTGACATTTCACAAGATAGTATTATTTCATGTTAAATAATACTTATTCACTATATTCAATTTTTTTCCATATTTTATGCAATCACAATTTTGCATAAATCATCTCACTTAATTTCATCAAATTAATTGAGACTATCATCAGTAATATAATTTTCCATATTCCTAAAAGGAATAATCATGAAAGTTCATATACTTTCAATGACTAGTTGGCATTCTTCCAATATTTATACATTTTCAATGGTTAGGAGTAAATTTTCTCCTTTTTATCAATTTGTGGCCTAAATTGTATTAATCTCGACAATATCCAATTCATCCCGATTAAGGTGACGAAATAGAAATTTATGTTCCAAACATTTATAAATTCATTGTATAAGTTTATTCCATTTTAGTCAACGCATGTCGTGACTAGGAATATCAATATTTTGTGGAAATCCATACACTTCCATATTTATAAATATAGTCATTGATCTCAATCTCGATCAATTTATCAAGATCAAAAGATCAACTATTGATATGGTACAAATATCGAATATGTCATGATATGAAACATATAATCTGTTTTTCACTAAACAATATCAAGACAATGAACTCGTGCCCTTTCATTTGCCGAAAGACACGAAGAAATTACTTTAAAGAAGTAAATTAAGTCTAGGCATCACCCATTAACCGCCTTCACATGCAATTGCCACAAAAATCCAAAAACATGCATTATCATTTTTATTTTATTTTTATTTATTTCCAATCGTGCAATCATATGTACATTTAATTATATAATTTCAGAAATTATAACATGTATACTTCATGCAATTAATAGTCGTGCACTACTATATATTTTAAAATTAAATCCATTATCCATTAAATTGTACTGCACACCACATACATTAATGAACATAAATATGGCTATGGTAATTTTTAATAGCAAATTCATTAGAATGAATTTAAAATATGGATTTTCTAAGCCCACTTTCAAATCTGAAATCATGCATGGATATAAAACATGTTTTTTTTAAATAAAAAAAAACCCATGAAATGGCAGGTGACATTCCGCTAACTCCAACAAGCATTTATACATATAATTATATAATAGCATAAAACAACCAAAGCCTCTATTTAATTTCATTTTATCCAAATCGTGGGCTATCCATGACTTTGGAATTATCCATCCAATATCATGATTTCCATTATAACACACATCAACAAATTCATCTTAAGATTATAGGAGATTTTACAAAGATAATGTGCATATTATATTCATCAAGAACATGCCGTTACTATACGTCAAATCGAAATATCATTCGACTTACCGAAATCTGATTTGAGAAGACAAATTAGTGAATTACCTACTTCGAATATATGAATATGGATTTATCACTTTTCAATCTTGAACGTATGTCATTCTTTAATTAAACCTTGCAATAAAACATATAAATAAATTAACCATATTCTGAAATCAAAAGAATATAGTTACTTTCCGAAATCAAAATACTAAATTAGAATGAAATCGGAAAAAGAAAAATGATATGCAAGTGATGCGATCGGCCGAGGCAAGTGTTTGACACTTTGTCCTTAAGATGAATTTGCCCCACATCGGTGTTAAAGGTTTTTAGCAATTATCTTCCAAGATACAACGACCACGTCAAGCCATAGGAGCACTCTAAATGGCTTAGACCAACGAACTCGAATGGAATTCTCTCTCTACCATAACCATGATTTTGATGCAAGTGTTTTATGCAAACTAAAGTGTAAGCATGAAATGTAATAATATAGAACTATCACTTTGTCTTGTACTCAATCCAAACACACAAGGATCTATATATAGTAGTTGGAAATGTTTGTCAAAAGACACAACTATACCAAGAAACACATCTCTTGAAATTAAGATTCATAATTATTGGAAAGTAATCATATCAAAAGTCATGATCTTCCATATGAAAAGACAACCATACCAAGAGACATATCTCTTGAAATTAAGATTTATAATTATTGAAGAGTAATCATACCAAAAGTCATGATCTCCAAAAGTCGTGATCTTCCATATAAAAAGACACATTTTCCATATACACATTTTATAGAATATTCCACAATATTCTACACGATTTACCAACAATTTCAAGTGTTTAAGTGGCTTAAATTTGAATTAATTTATCATTCACCAAATAACGAATTCTGCTTAAATCATTTAAATTGGTCACAACTAATTTCCGATACAAAATTCCAACACTTGATCCGTCAAATATCCAAGCTAGAATGGTTACTAGTTTGACTTGCTTTGTGTTTATGCCTCCATTGTTTTGCATTAAGTTTAATCAATCATGCTTGGTGACTTGGTGTCCACCAAGTTTGACAGTTTACCACATGGCAAATTGTAATTCGCCAATTTAAAAAAAAAAAAAAATGTTTTTACGTCCAGAATTTTTAAAAACAAAGGCAATATCAAACTTGATGTAAAGGAAATAGTGTAAAAATGGTAAAATCCAAATTGAATAGAATTTACAACTACATAAGTTACAAGATTTTTTCTGTTTGTACAGAAAAAATCAGACAGAAAATAAACAGATAATCACATTGGGGTGAGCCACATGTGAATTAAATATTGCAAAAGAAAAAAAAAAATTTTAAAAATGGACCCCACTTATTTGTGGTTCTTGGTTTTTTTTTTTGTACATGTAGGCTGGCTCAAGTTAAAATCGCATCAACTACATAATTCAATCTAATTCAAAATTGATTGAATTACAATCTTGGGGAGAATAAAAAAACCTCTTGGAACAATAATGGCCACCCCTCCGAAACTATAGTTAATAGAACATCTACGTTTGTTAATGAAAAATATAACTTAAGGTGATACTATCTCAAGCGTCACGAATAGTGGTAATAGACGAGAATTCATATGTGAGAACAAACCAAACTCGAATCTTAATTTTCATTTTTCCGTTTATTATCATATTAATGGCAATTCATTAATATAAATATTCATGATGTTGGTATGACATTAAATCAAGATACATAGTAAATTATTAGACAACATTCATACTCAATTAATCACAAGCAGAGTCAATTCAAGCATTATACGTTTTAGGCTCGATCGCCTTCTTCATTTATCGAATTTCTCTAAGGGTACGTTTGATTGTAAGGGTGGAAAAATGGTGGAAAGAAAATGATTTTCAGATAAAGTAATTGCCTAAAAATTATTTTACAGGAAATTGTTAATTGTGTTTGATTGATATAATTTTCCACCCGAAATTTTTTTGAAATTTTGGATTTTTTTTTGTTCATGTTTAGCTTTATTTTACATGGAAATTATCAATTAAAATGAACTTTTTTTTTTTTTTTACAATTGGTTATGAAATTTGTTAACATTGCCAAAAATTAAAAAAAAAAAAAAAAAAAGCTCGAAAACTATTTTTTCATCAAAGTTTAGTGTTCGTTAGGCTTCGTTTTATATAGAAATTGTCCATTAAAATGAATTTTTTTTTAATAATTGGTAATGAAATTTGTTAACATTGCCAAAAAGTAAAAAAAAAAAAGATTTTTTTTTTTTTTTTGGCAACAAGGAAAAGTTTAGTGTTCGTTATGAAATTAGTTGGAAAGCATTTTCACATTTTTAGAGGAAAACTGGCGCATGGGTGGGCGGAGGGGATAATATTTTGTTGGCCAAATTTGTCCTATCGAACACCTACTTTGCATGGAAATAGAAAATTTTTTCCTAGTTTTAGGGAAAATAATGGTTATCAAACATGGCCTATTTAAAATTTACATGTTTTTGAATTTGTTTATTTTTATAAAAAATTATGTAGGTAATTACTACAATTAAAAATAATTAAAGATTACAAATGGTATTTTTAATTAGTAACATTGAAAGCACAAACAGTAAAAAAAAAATAAATTATCGAAGAAAAATGTATAAATAAATGAATAAAAATATAAAACTTAAATGCAAATGAAAAATATTTAGGTACAAAATAAAAGTCAAAATAACTAATGTCAGTAGTATTATATAGAAAATAAAAACTTGTCTAACTTAAATGCCAGTATCTTACAAAAATAAAAATATATATATATAAATTTTTTTATAAGTAGCGTCGTTGGCTTTCTGTTAAAGACCGAAGTAGCACGTTGATTCCCGAAAACATTACAATCAGTAATCATGGGGAAGGTGTGTTATTGATCCCAAACAGTGACATTATAGATAATTCTGTTCTAATAATCGTATATTGATTTCAACTAGAATTATCGTCATACCATCAACGAGCACCAAGACTTCTCATTGGTGATTGAAGCATCATTCTTACTTTGAAGTAAAAAGAATAATGTTTTACTGTCATTTTACTCAATCTTTCTCTTTTAATTTGCTTCAAACCCTATTCTAAAGATCTCACACTAGATAATTGAAATTGTTCCTTCTATTGAGTAAGGATGTTGATTTTATTCTTCCATATTTATCTGGCAAATATGAAATTTGAAGTTTGGATTGTCATATGCTATTGGTCTGAAAATCACATTTTGACACCACCAACTTTCCTTCAGTTATTGACAAATCGTAATAGACATCATTACTTTTAATACTACTGTCGATAATAATTGACAAAAGTGTATCCATGATCACAGTTAATAATACCTTCAACGAACCGAAGGCTTGGTCGATGACTTATTGATGGTTCCCTACAACATCACTGCCGATATTATAATGGATATAATTGTTGATGAATATGTGATAGTGATTATCAAGGGTATCTTTGTCGGTAATTTCATCTAAATTATCAGCAAATTTTGATTTCAATCAAACTCCAACCAACATGCCATCAGTGATCATTGACAGAATTTTTGTTAATGATTATTTGTTTCATTAATTTTTATATTACTATTAATCGAAAAACCTTATTAACGATTTTGTCTAAAAAGTCCAAATTGATTGAATTGTCTATAGTTTACAAGTTACCTAAACTTAGCATGAACATGTCACTTGCATCCAAGAAATATGGAATATGTTATTACACATCATTTTCCCAAGAGTTGAAGTCACTAGGAACTCTCAAGATTAAAGACTTTAATCTGTCCCATTCCCCTGTACGCACGCTCCAATTTCATGTTCAAAGTTTGTGGGATATAAATTAGAACGAAGCTATTCGTACCGGGGGGTGTACAACCCCCCCTACCGGCCCCCTCACATGAGAGGGCCGGTAGGGGGGGGGGTTGTACACCCCCCGGTACAAGGAGTGTTTTTCTATAAATTAACTTGTAATTTGTGTTTTCCTTTGATTTATACATTACAGAATAATGTTCATTGGCCACGGTCAAGACGACAGGTGAGGTGACACGGTGGGATTGAGTGTTGTGTCTTTTTTTTTTTTTTTTAAAGACTATTCAATCATATATTGACACGTATCATTGAGTCTATCATAAACTCTATCACTGTAACAAGGTTGTTTGTACATTACATATTTGAATTGGCCCCCAACGCACATCTCCAAATGGTAAAAAGGGAAGATGGAAAAACTCCAGCTTTACTTGAAGCTGTCGCATCAAGGGTTCGAATCCTGAAATATGGATTTGGCATTGGGTAAGTACAAATGTACAAGCAGTCTTCCACCTTGTACCCTTAGAGGCATAACCTGCGATTTACCTCATTCACCAAGGCTCAGGACGGGGCAAAGCAGGTGGGGACGGACAAAGATGCGGCTCATCCTTTTTTACACATTTGAATTGTACTCGACAATGTAAAGCGTGTTGACACTCGTGGGGGAATAATTATATTTCTTGATTATGTGCGATATTCTCCCGCATTTGATTTGTTGGCACGTATAGAAAAAATAATAATAATAAGGACGATGATAAGTCCCGTCTGGCGTTGCTTCGTTGTGATTATGTTTGCCAATGTCCCACTGAATGACTGAATATCTTAGTTATGAGGTTTTGACGCAAAACTGGTAAGTGGTCCCAACTCTTCTACACAAGAAAATTTAGTTATTTATGTTGAATTAAGTGTTAAATATTTAAAATTTATAATGTGTAGTCATACTTGTCGTACATATTTCGTGTTGAAACAGCACTTAATGTTTTCATATTCCGAATCAGGATAGCTGAAAAGACAGACTACAAGTTGATAAAATGTGAGAAGCGAATTTTCAATCCCTGAAGAAAGGCTCCTAGTTGAGCGTTGAAAATGTCTAATTATGTTCATCTTGGAATTATACGGTTAAATTTACTCTAACAATAATGTTGGTACCCAATCGTCTTTCTTTCTTAAATAATTATATTAAGGGTAATTAGGACTTAACGTCTTTATCTTTCACTATTGTGGAAAACGTCATTCTTTTCATATTTAGCATTTTCACCCTTATTACTACTTTTCATTCCGTAAAATGTCATTTTCATCCATTTTCTCAATCAAAAATTGTGATATGACAAATATATCATTATGATCAAATAAAGCAAAAATAAAAATAATTAATTAATTGTAACTATAATCCCAATTTTTTTTTTAAAAAAGTGCAAATAAATTCCAAATAAATTATCGAAAGGATAATGATAAGTGTGTTTTTACACACTTATTGTACTGTCAAAACATGGAAAATTGTTTATGTAAAATTTGACATTCTCTATGCACGTTACTCATGTCTGGTATATTGAATTAGTAATGCGGTTCATTATGTAGATGATAGTTGAACGTAGTAACTAAACCCAAGTAACATCTAGTGTATTACTCTATAATCTAACTATATGTTAGTTTGGAGATGATTGAAATGTTACAGGGAAACATTGAGATGAGTAGGAATTCCATGCATGAAACTCTTGTGTGGATCGTCTAAAACTTAATGAAATGAAAACGATGTGAAAGTTTTAAGTTAAAAGTTAGTTTTAGAAACTGGATGTCTAAAAGAAAATGAGTATTACACTAATCTTTGAGTACATAAAAAGTATCTTTTCGAGCCTATATAATTCGGGTGATTAAGCCTATGAGGGTGATTTAAAACTTGATGCCCTATGATAAAGCTCACTACATGAGTTATATAAAAAGCAAATGAAAAAATACTAAAAATAAATAAATAAAACATGAAAATGAAAAAAAAAAATTCAAAGACATTGATTAAGCCACATGCATTTGGTTAACAAAACTACACATTTGATGAGAAGCAAGTAACTTAGTTTAATCTTAAAGGTTGAAGCAATAAAAAATATAGGAGAATCTTGACTTATTGAAGTGTGAACTTGTAAGAGTGAGGCTTATCCAAACTAAGAGAGGGTAAGAATAGAATTGAATAAGTTCAATTTAGAATGCACCCCAAAAAAATTGAGTGAAAAGCATAAGTTTGAGGGTGTGTATCTCTAGAGCGAGGTAATGATACATTTAACTACTATGGGTCAGGTGTTGAACAAATCACACTCTTAGTATGTTAACATGAGTTTTCACACACACATCGAGTTATGCATGTAATATGCGGATATTTATTTAATTTTTGCATTCTTGTAATTGTTCATTTGTTTGATTACCGAATTCCAATTTTGAGGCACGACATTTTGTTGGACCATGTTGTACACAAAGTTGAGTTATATTCTTTTGTTTGAGGACAAACAGTAATTCAAGTTTGGGGGAGTTTGATAAGTACCTTTTTACACACTTATCGTACTGTCAAAACATGAAATTTTTTTGATTAATATGTTGGAATATAGCTTAATTCTATGTAATTTACGTTTTGCAAGCAAAGTGATGAATGTAACTGAAATAAGGAGAAACAAGTGAAAAATGATCAAAATGGAGAAAGTGAGAGTTCAGGGATTAAAGTGCAAATACTCTAAACTTGTTTACAACATTGTGATGAAGATTCGAGAGTGTTAGATGTCAATTGGATAAGAAAATGAGTCAAATGGATCGAATACAACCAAAACATTTCCGCATATCAACTTTCAAGCTAAAAAGTTTTGCACCAGTTTTTAGTCTCATATTGAGACTCTTTTTTGACACAGAGGACGATCAAATTGGAAGTTTACATCTGAAGCAAAGTTGTATCCCTTTAAGTTAGCTTTTCAACTCACCTTGAATCACCTCAATTGAATATCAGGAGAGAAAGTTATGACTAACATATTAAAAACTGCCCGACGGAAAAAAGAAAACTTTATACCGTGCGATTGCATAGTTATAAAGAAAGTCCGAATTTTCAAGTTTCCTTCTACGACTCAAACACTTATAGTAACTTATTGTGGCATGATTTCTCAACCATAAATGACCCCAGAACGTCCAAGAACGCATTATTCTTCATCTTCATCATCTCTTGGGTTCAAGAAACACTATGAACAACTAATTCTTTCGGTGAAGCTAGGGAGGAAATCTTTCAGAATTGGTGATTTCACATCTGTTATTTGCATATTTTACTATTCTCTTTTTGAACGACTCTAGAATTTATAGTTTCTTTTCATGAATTTGTAATGAGATTGATTTAAATTTTATTAAATTAATCATAGATTCGGTCACGCTTTTTCTTTCGATGAATTGAAATATTTGTTGAGTTATAATCTCATGAATGTTATTGGTGGATTATTTACTACTTTATGCTTAATGTATAAAGCCGCTTTTCTGATTTTATTCCAATACATTAATGAGTAATTGAGTTGTAGGGAAACTAGATTCTAGAGTTACAAATGAAATTAAATTGATTCAATGGTTTTATTCTTCTCATCGTGAATTAATTTTGAAATTGACTTAGTTTTTATTAAATTGGTCATTGAGTCACGCTCTCTCCATGGCTTGGTTGGAATAATTACTTAGATTTTAATCTCAATTATTTAAGTTTATTGGTGTGATTCTCTACTGCTTTATATTTTAGTATATAGTCGATTTTGAATCTGATTTCGATAAACTAAGTGTGACATTGCAATAGGAAGATTAACCATTAGGATCACGTTAGAATTAAATTAGGTTTAAACGACATATTTTCCGATTAGAGTGCCAAGATGAAAGCCTCTAATTGTGTTATAAAAATGGAATAATTGAGATAATTGATTCGATCCGATTGAGAGAATCCCGACGATTTACTATCTTAGTCATTGACTTTAATTTCCTTATTTCCAAATATTAATCTCGATTCCGTGACAAGCAAATCTATTTCTTATAATTCGTGAGAACAATCATCTTCTTTGGAACCCTTGATCATTTTTACATCTCCCTGTGGATACGACACCCTAAAACTGCACTACAACTATCGCATTATTATTTGAGCGTAATCAGGTAATTAGTACATAATATCCTTACTTTTCACCATTGTGAAAAACGTCCATACCTTTTTTTTTTTTTTTGTATTTTCACCCTTAATTACACATTTAATTGCACAAATCATCATTTTATCCATTTTCATCCAATTTCTCCATGAAAAGCGATGATATGATGAATATACCTTACTATTTAAATAAAAAAAATAAAGAAATAAATTATTAAAAAATTAGAAATTAATTTTTTTAATAAAAAAAAGTGTAAACGAGTACCAAATAAATTATGAAAAATTAAATATAAAAAAATCTAAAAAGTCCAAATGTGTTCCTAATAAATTATTAAAAAATTAGAAATGATTTTTTTCTTAAAAAAAAAAGTGCAAACAAGTCCAAAATAAATTATTAAAAATCAGATTTTTTTTTTAAAATGCAAACGAGTCCCAAATAAATTATTTAAAAAAATTAAAAGTTAATACGAGTTTCAAATAAATTATTAAAAAATTAGAATTTTAAAAAATAATTTTATTTATATTTTTATTTAAATAGCATGATACATTCGTCATTTCACAATTTTTTATTGAAAAATTCGATGAAAATTGATAGAAATAATGGTTTGTGCAGTTAAAGGTGTAATGAAAGATGAAAATGTCAAAAAATAAAAGATATGACCGTTTTTCACAATAATAATAAAAGGTAGAGACATTGTGTGCTAATTCCCCTTTTAATAAATTGTATTGACTCGTTTGCAGTTTTTGAAAAAATTGGGATTATAGTTGCAATTAGTTCTTTTTTTTTTTTTTTTACTTAAACAGAAGGGTATATTTGTTATTTCACAGTCTTTAATTGATAAAATGGATGAAAATGATCTTTTGCGCAATGAAATGTGAAAATAAGGGGAAATTATTAAAAAATGGAATGTAATGACACTTTCCACAATAATAGTGAAAGCGTTATGTGCTAATTACCCTTATAATAATTCATGTGCGTCTAAAATAAGATAGTTGACCTAATCTCAATAATTAAAAAATGCTTATTATAACAGAAGAATATGTGTCACTTTACAATATGTTGAATGTAATCTAAAGTGTCATCATAAATGATTAACTTGGAAAAATCTAGAAATCACATATAATTGTTCTAAATCATGGCAAAATACGTGAAAAGAACAAGCTTCCTTATCAAGCTGAATGACCCTTTTGAGTAACTAGCTGGAAAGCCAAAACCAAATGAATGTTTGTAAAATTATATTTTTTAAAAATGAATAAGAAAAATAGGATATTGTAATGGCATTGCATGTTATATTATTACAACACTTCCCGTGATTAAATCATTTTTCTATAAATACGCTCTTTCTCAATGCATTTCTTTCGAAAAATACTTCAAAATTTCCTCTTTTCGGATGAATCTAGCTTGAAATCATTCGCGCCCTTGTAATCAATTTTGACTTTTGGTTATACTGACGGTAAAATAAAATATATGAGAACGACAATCTTTTCTTTCTTAATTCTTTAAATCTTGTTGTTTAGTGATGTGTCTCACCATTATATACATGACAAAGAGAATTTTGATATATGCTTGCTATGAAGAAAAGGACCAATCAATGCATTAATAAAACATTGGGAACTTAATAATGCAGATAAAAACAATGAAATTTAAATAGGCAGCTAAGTGATGGGAGTGTGCAAAATGTCCAAATTCTTGTTAATGGATCATGTGAAATATTTTTGTTAACTTGGGACATATATTTTGTGGAATTTAGTGCCAAATTGCATGCATCAACTTATTCTATAATCAAAATCATGGTATGATTAAAACATATGGACCCCACCCCTACCTCTGTCGGTCCCACACATTTCGGTTACCACCTAAAATCTAAAGGCAATATGAACAGAACGTAGGACATCTGTGTATTCATAAGAATATGTTAATTTCAACTTTGATGCTTTACTACAATTAATCTACTTTTAATTTCTTAATAAGCAAGAAAAAGTGAAAAGCATCAAAAAGCCAACAACCCATTAATTTTCTGGCTTAAATGATTTACAAAATGGCTTAATATATTGGATAAATTACAACCACCCCATATATATATCATATAAAGGAAAAAAATGGTTGTAAGAGCGTTAGAGCTTGACAAATATGGATCCCTTCATTCAAAAGAAAAGAGTGCTCAAAAGTCTTTAAAAGAATGGGAGAGAAATCCCGAAGTTCTAGAAAATGAGTGGCATATGGGAATGGGACACTTTTCCTTGAATTTGTAGACTATAGCCTCATTTTTCTCTAAATTCAATTTTAATCACATTCTCTCAAGTTTCAATAAAATAATTTTACACGTAAATTTAAAATTATTTCTACTTTTTAATAACACATTTTTCAAAAATTAGTATCATAAGATCTTTAAAAAAAAGGGAGCTCACACAAATCTTAAGGTTACATCACCTAATAAAATCTCGTTGTTTATAAATTAAAAATAACCACACTATTAGTCTATTATGATCGATAAAAAAATCACAAACAAATTATATGATTAAAAAGACCCCCCTTCTGAGAATTGGCTCACGAGCTAGCTAGCTTGTGAGCTAGTGACTCGTGTGAGTAGGCTCGCTAATGACTCGTAAGCCTACTTGTCAAATTGAAAAAAATATGTAATTTCAATAACAAAATAAAAAGGACGAGTTGTGAACCGATTCGACTTGCCCCCATCAAGAGGCGAGCTTGTGGGGCGAGTAGAGTCGTACTTTTGTTGAGCGAGCCCAACAGAACGACTCGACTCGCTCCAATTAACATCCCGTACTGTCATCCATTCATTCATTTCCATTCTCGTTATAATCAAATCAACTCGAAATCCTCAATTCTGACTAAAAGTAGAAATTCAGAAAAAAGGAAAGAGTGAGGTTTTGGCTACACTACAGCGTGTAGCTAACTTGTATCATTAGATGGAAAATGTTATTTGTGCATTTCTGGTACACACTAAGCATTTCTGGTACACACTAAAATTGACATTGTACGAAGTATAAAAATCCGTGTTATGAATTATTTTAAATATTGTTGAAATTAAAGGCAAAAAAATGTCATCTCACACATCGTAAAAAAAATTATCTAACTTAATATCATGTAACGGGAACGTCGTTTGATTAGAATCATTAGATACACCCAACCACTTGTGTATAACAAAGTTGGAGACCGCGTTCTGTCTGCGCATCCCTATTTTGGCCTTGTGCTGTTCTCAAATCCCATATAAATAAATACCACCAACCAAACCCTCACCACTCTCTTCATCCAAAATCTCTGTGTAAAAATCTTTGGCTATGGCTATGGCTATGGAGTACGTCTGCAAGTTTCTCTTTTTCTTTTTGCTCATTTTGTGTAACTTTATGCAGATTACAGTCCCAGAAAACACTGTTTCTTTCTCTTTCCCTTTAACCTCGGCCCCTCTATCGGAAAATTCTTCTTACAAAGCAGTGTTAAGGGCTTCTCTTTTTTCATCACTACCAGCTCGTAAAGCACTGATGCAGAAGGCAGTTCCAGGGCCATCATCATACAACTACAAATCATTATTCAAGTATTCAATGGCTCTGATTGTTTCTCTCCCAATTGGGACCCCACCTCAGACTCAACAAATGGTGTTGGACACAGGCAGTCAGCTTTTATGGATTCAATGCCACAGGAAGTCACCTAAAAGGCCACCTCCCACGACGTCGTTTGATCCTTCTCTTTCTTCTTCTTTCTCTGTTCTACCTTGTACTCACCCGCTTTGCAAGCCACGAATTCCCGATTTTACCCTCCCGACTTCGTGTGACCAGAACCGCTTGTGCCACTATTCTTACTTCTATGCGGACGGGACACTGGCCGAGGGCAATCTCGTCAGAGAAAAAATTACATTTTCTAGTTCCCAAAGTACCCCTCCTCTGATTCTTGGATGTGCCACGGAATCTGCCGAGGCCGAGGGTATTTTGGGGATGAATCTTGGACGATTGTCATTTGTCTCCCAAGCTAAGATACCAAAATTTTCTTACTGTGTGCCACAGAGACAGGGCCGTGTCCAAACAATGCCCACAGGAACATTTTATCTTGGCCAAAATCCCAATTCACATACATTTCAATATATCAGTCTTTTGATTTTTCCTCAAAGTCAACGCATGCCCAATCTTGATCCCCTAGCCTTTACCGTCGGGCTGCTGGGAATACAAATTGGTGGCAAAAAATTGAACATCCCAGAGGGCGTTTTCCGGCCAGACGCTGGCGGTTCTGGCCAGACGATGATCGATTCCGGTACCCAATACACATTTTTAGTGGATACGGCGTACTCTAAAGTACGAGAAGAAGTAGTAAGACTAGCAGGTTTAAAATTAAAGAAAGGATACGTTTACGGAGGTTCATTGGACATGTGCTTTGATGGCAATCCGATCGAGATCGGACGGCTAATAGGCGACTTGACTTTTCAATTTGAAAAGGGTGTGGAAATATTAATCAGCAAGGAGAGAATTTTAGATCAAGTAGAAGGTGGGGTCCATTGTGTAGGCATCGGACGATCCGAATCCCTTGGAGTTGCAAGTAACATCATAGGTAATTTTCATCAACAAAATCTATGGGTGGAATTTGACATCTCCAATCATCGAGTTGGATTTGGAAAAGCTGATTGTAGCATAGCCGTGTGATGGTGACTTACAAAAAGGTGTTTAATTTGGTACATACATAGTGTTAATGTGGTATGTTTGAAAAACGATGTAATATAGGAAGGGGCATGATAAAATTGATTACGTATATTACGTATGTATGTATGTACGTACGTTGTGTTAAATCAAATATATATATCATTTATGTCAATCACTTAATCCATGTACATGTATAGGCATTACTTGATGCCATGTCATGTAAAACATTTCTACGGATGGATGGATGGATGGATGTATGTCTTGTATAAGAGTTACTCATGATATTATATGTCTCCATGTAGCACATGTAGCAGCTATATCTTCATTTTGACCATTTTTGTTTTCACTTATATATTTGAAAATATCCTTTTGAAAAAGTAAAATTGTTTGTAACAAAGTAAGAAGTACGCGCTTTTAAAGAAATAATAAATATTTGTTTTAAAATCTTCTCATTAAAAATAAATTTACGTATTTTCCTTCAATTTAGTCAAACATATACATGATTAAATTTTGTGGTAGATTCATATCTATAGTAATGAAGTTATGTATCTTTGTTTATTTTGTTTGGTACAATGAAAAGACCGCAGTATGAAACATGTCAATATTTTTTGCACAGAATATAAAAACAAAAGATACAAGTTTACTGAAGTAAAATAAAGGATAATATATCCAGCTAAACAAGTGTGGCTAGTTGCAGAAAAAGTCAAATATATATGATATAACTATGTTATCAACCAATCAAGATATCAGAATTGCTCTAATACCACTTATTGAGAATTCGATCAAATAATAAAGACGAGAAAATAACAGACTATATGAAAATAATGAATCACACAATATCTCTGTGGAAGAGGAAGAAAATTTATTATACGAAGAAACTAAAATTGTTTTTACAATGTTTAATTCTCTCAATCTAAATCTAAATAATTCTCTCAAATTTTTAATGTAGACAACAATAATTTAATTGTTACCTTGAGTTTTTTAAGAGCCTACAACTTGTGGAGTATGAACACCATGCATTGATGGGTGGTGAGGACCCAAATTTATTTTGTACACGGCGGGGGGTTCTGCTTTTCTTTTAATGGGAGTTATAAGAACCAAATCTTGAAATTATGGATGAAATAGAACTTAAAATTGCGTAAAAAAACCAAACAAGGGTGAAATCCGCCCCCCCACCCCCCAAACGGGCGGCGCTCGGTGCCAACTGTTCTGCTTCTCTTTTCGTTCTCGACGCGTGACCCGGGGTTCCAATGAGTTCAAAACACTTCCTTACATATTACAAAGTTCTTATTCCAATCAAACTCTTAATCCATGATAAAATTTGACTTTTTATCAAACCGAAGTTCCATATTAAAATAATTTAAGCTTCCTCTATAAATTAAACTTCCAATTCACATGAAAATTGAATCACAAAACATAACAAACTATGAATCCCTTGAGACAAAATTGAAAATCCTAATACTGTATTATCCACGTCCATTAAAACATTGCCGTGGTAGGCCAATAAAACAAATTTTCAAAGTTTAGTGGAGTCTCCACCCGATTATTTATTGTCTAAATCTTTATTTGGCACATATTTAATGAAATTCATAACTTTTATATCAATTTTTCAATTATACATTTTATAAATTTTCATAAAAAACTACTAAATATTTAATTTTTAACAAAATCAAACACGAGCTTAATTTCATATCTCAATGAAATTAAACGAAATTCATTATCACTCCTTTTTTTTTTAGGAAATTAATATGTATTTTGGGTAATCTAGTAAATTTCTTCTCTTATGTTGGGATAATGTCCCCATCTAAAACCTATTTTCCTGCTAATAATAGATTTTACCTGTCAATGCCATCTTATTTCATGTGACGATTGTTTATCTTATATTGTATAAGCATCCTTTTTTTCAGAAAAGACAGGATTTTCCTTTTTTATCTATTTTTAATCTTATTTTTACTATTTTTTTTTTCTCCAAGAAGAATTAACACTGAACTAAGTCCAATGACAAATAATTGTTACCAAATGAATTTCAATTTCTTCTCAAACTGTTTTGAAGATATTAATTAAATAAATAAAATTTATTACATCTCTAATAATTTAAATTTTTAAATAAAATGATTTAACAAAAAAAGTATTTTCAAGAAAAGAAATATTATTTCTCTCATTTAAAGTGTTAGTTGAAAGTACACCAGTAAAAACCAGAATCGTGGCACCCATACGAGAATTTAATAAAACTTTTTAGGGTTTGAGAATCGGAAAATAACGTGGAAAAGACAATATTGTGGGGGTCTACCATAGCTTCTTGCATGCAACCTGGGAGACAGACTTGGTCGTACTCTTTCGTTAATTTTTTTTAATCACATAATCCCGACAGACACACATCATTTAAATATGTTCAAAACCTAATTAATTAAATCATATCTTAATACTGTTTTAACCTTTCACGTGCCTTAATCTTAACGGTTAATCATTTGATAATTATCTTAATATATATATGTTTTTTTTTTTTTTACCACTGTACATTTTGCATGTAAAGGCTTTTCACTTTCGGTCATTCTGGACCCTCTTCGATTACATGGATAAGATATATTTTTTAATAAGTGCATGTATCAAATTACGTGTATCATTACGTAAATAACATATTTAATGGCATAATGCCAGCAGAAATTTGTAGAATGTTTTAACTTACTAGAGATTGTTTCTTTGTTAGACAAAGTAAAAAGTTAAAAACCATATAGGTCTTGCCATTGAATAATGATAATCTGAACTATATTTTATTTCACAATTTATTAAAAAATTGTACAAGTTTTTACAGGGTTAATCAGTTTAAATAGTGAAATACATAGAATCACATATACACAATCAAAACTAACCTAACTGTTCATTTTGTGTAACATGTTGAAATTTATTGAATCAAAGCATTAAAATTGAATTATTTAATATAGTGGACTTCACAATTAATGGTGAATTCAAAAAGGTTTTAATAAATTACAAGGTTTATAACTTATTTGTATAGTGGTATTTTAATACTAGTAGTCCATCTACACCATGACTAGCCATTATGCTTGCACCTGCGACCTGAGTCACGGTCCGCACACTTCTCAAAGGGTGCATTGAGCGCTTCAGAGGCGCACTTTGCATCGTCTCGAGGAGGTGATGAGCCTTAAAGTTTTCAGAAATGGAATTGTGGTTCGATGATGTGGCTGCATGTGGCTTGGTGAGTTGACCCTCTCGTGGCGGTAACAACTGCATGTACAATCAATGCATATGGCATATACATGACGAAATGTGTGATAACTGGATGTGTCCATTCTTATGCAAAGTATGTACATTGAAGAGTCATGGACCACATCAAAGGAGTGCAATCTGGACTATAAAATTTAAAGTGGTGTGGTCTAAGGGCTTTATTTATCCAGACTAAGAGATGCACCCATCCTCAAGAGACTTGGAACTCTTTTTAAAGGGGCCCATTATTCTAGAATTTGACACACTAACACATTGTTTGAGCCCCACATTGTTTGACGCACTAACACATTGTTTGAAGAGTGTGTAGTTGTAATGATGTCAAATCACTGTTTAAGAGTGCATTTTGATGGAAAAAAAATGAGGCTCAAACAAGGACTAAATCAATTACAATATAAATTGATTTTAACTCTTCTCTCTTCAAAAATTGTGTTCGAATTATTTTGCTGAAATAAAATTTTGTGTGAAAAATTTAAATTTTTGTTTTTTATTTGGTTCAAAAAGAATATTATCAACACATTGATTTGATCGACAATATTGGTGCAGTACAATATCAACTATGAAATAAGAGTCGTATCTTAAGAGACGAACGTCTGGTAAATTCGTTTGACGCCAATGTAGAAGCGTAATTTGTCTTAAGTAGATTTATTTTGACATACCTCGCTTCATCTCTTCTTTATTTTTTTAATTGTGCTGATCATTATTTGACAAGACATAAAAACTTAAACAACATAATTGGTTCAATATCTTAAACAGATTTTGTTAGTGCAAATTTAACGATTTAAGGCTTTAATACAACGTAATAAATTTAAGGTGAACAAGATAAGAATGAGAGATGAGCAGTCACAAAGAAAACAGCAAAAAGGTAAAGCAAAGCCATTACCAGTGGTGGAGGGCAGTGAGTTTTTGGCTTATTCTCGTGAATATTTGGTCCAATAAACTTCTTTTAATGGAGTCGGTAGTGACTAGTCACAAGCTTATATGCCAGCCCTGAAAAAGTGAACAAATTGGATTCTTGAACAAACACATTAATATATAAAACATTATAATCTTGGCCCACTTGATTGTAAGTTCAATCAATTTTTTTTATTTTTTTTTAAATTATGAAAATAATCGCTTAAAATATTAACATGACTACCACTTTCATATTGCTTTTTCATAGCTAGGGAAAATCCTTAATTAATCTTCAATCATTAGGACTTTTACTACTTGATCAAATCAAACTTGGTAGATAAGTACAATTTATGTATCTAAAGATATTCTTCTCCCATTATTTAAAAAAAAAATTTATTTAGAGTTGGAAGTGATCTCCTACCAATTTACATCAAGAGATGAAACACGAAAGTGCAAATGTCGAAAGGGTAAAGTAATAACACGTCTTGACCCAAAGTGCGAGATGGTTTGGTTCAAGCAAGCACGAAAGAGATTTCAAATATAATAAGCATAACATTGTCATATCTGACAAGGAAACTTTATCAAGTTAACGTGGAAGGAAAGAAAAATAGTCTAAAGATCCGTCTAGATTGAGAGACTTTGTTCAGTATGCTGACTCCAAAAATATTCAAGCAATCAAAGGTAAGACAAAATTCTAGGAGATGCATTCTATGGTTTCTATTTGGCATGCAAGTTAAAAGACTTCTGGTTCATGCGATATTGATATCTAATTAATACACACTTTGATCCTAAATTTGCTTGTAATGGGTTCTATATATAGCCTAATAAGTATGTTTTATTTTCTTAAAAAAAATAAAAATAAAATCATATCTTAAAATATACATCAGAACTACGAAGTTAGCTTAGCAAAACTTCTTATTCTAGACAATATCTATTTTTTCTTGTCATATTTACTTGACAAAATCTCTATCAGGGTTTCATCGACGAGATTTTTTTCCAATTTTGTCTATCTTGTTTACGTTCCAATGTTTTTAAATTTAACAAATTCACAAAAGCATTGTAGATGCTCAAAATACATGCAAGTATTTCTTTGCAAGTTCCACAAAAGAACCCTAGGCGTAAAGGCGTTACACATCTTAAGTACTATTTTTGACAAAAGAACCCTAGGCGTAAAGGCATTACACATCTTGGTACATTTTTTGAAATTGATTGACATAATGTATGGCATGATACGAGCATGATATCTATGTCAATATCTGGGTAGGGGCTCACAAGTTGGTGCCAACCGAACCAACCATAATGACAAGTGACCTATCTAGATCAAAGGTACACAATGACTTGTGAATATAACACCAAATTAAGAACGCAGTGGATTGAGACATGGAAAAGAAAAAGCCAGCAATAAAGCAAAAGAATCAGTTCCAAACCCTTCTCGAGATCACCAAATTAGCTCATTAGATATTTACCTACACACACTTGCACGTTTGTGGAATCTCTCTTTCATGGAAGATGAACATTATATATATATATATAAAGGTATTAAACGCTCACATCTTTTGAATAAGTACCAAAAATATGAATAATATCAACGCTTTAAGCTTTATAGAGAAAAATATTCGAGTTTACAGTTTTACAACACGTATACAAAACCGTCGTGAATATAGACAACCTATTTAAGCATTTAGGCGTTAAAGAGGTGAAAATTTTCTTCATTTGTATTTTATATTCAACATGCCCTTCACATGGAGATGAAACAGAAGATACTAACATAATTCATTTATATTTTATCGAAGCATTACAAAGGGTAAAGAAAAACTGTCATGAGTTAACATCTCATCAGCCCTGTATGGTGTAGCTTTAAGCTCGAGTAAGCAATGTGTTTCTTGAAAATTTGGCAGCCCACAAATTTAAAATGAGTTGCCACTAGCCAATACTCCACTTCAGCCAGCAGGCACCAGCTGCCTCTGTCTACACCTTTATGATTGTTGAGAGATTGTTAATAAAACAAACAAGGGATAAAAGACAAAATATCAAATGATGGTCCTTGATAATAATTTAGTTCAAAAGTAATTCACTGTGGTCCATGTAAGTTTAACTTAATGATATAGTGTTAGGTTGTTCAATTTAACTAAACATATAGTGCATGTTTGGTATGCTGTGTATTAAATGATCTATAATTTCTAAAAACGCTGTCGGAATAAGTTTCAAGTACCACGCTTGTCCATGCACGCTGCATCCTCTCGTTGCACTTCCCAAAAGAACACTTCTGCCCAATCTGCAAAAGAATATCAATAAAATGTTTTATCGTGACTGCAAGATCTTATTAGAGTATACAATGACGACAGAAAGACAATACATGCAATCTTTAGAAAATGTTCACACATGAAACCAGAAGAAGAATGTGGTTATAAAAGTAAATATATACAATAAAGAATCACAAAACAGTCAATCTGCAAAAAATCAATTAAATGCCTTCCCCATCTTAACTTCATCCTTGAGCAACTTCCTGTCAAACTCTTTCCTTTTCCATCTTTCGCTCTATTCAAATGGACACAGTAAAAACAGAAAAACTAACCATGGGTTAAGATGTATTTTTATACGAAGTAGATAAAACTTAAGCACTAATCTTTTAGTCTAAATGTTTTAGGGGCCACTAGAGCTGTTTATGGTATAACTTTGACATAATCTCTACAAATGGTAAACAGTAACACGAGTGAGAAACGTTTGCTAAGTGATTATTTATAGCACAAATTACATTTCTCTATCACATCTTTTACATTAAGAATTAGCAAAGATGACCACTTGAGGTTCAAAACAAAGAACATCATCATAATGCTTGTCATTTTAAGACTGGTCGGCACAATTCACCCTTGGAATTACTCAACATTACAATTAGGCTATAAAATGGGCTACAGCAAGAACGTCATCAAAATGCCTGTTAATTTCAAAATTGGTGGTCGGCACAATTCACCCTTGGGATTACTCTACATCACAATTATTTGGGGTCCATTTGGTTTGTGGTTTTAGTTTTCAGTTTTAAGTTTTGAGTTCATTTTTAGTTTTCTGTTTTTAGGGTCTATTTTAAGATTGCAAAAAACACATTTGATTTGTTATTCAAAAAAATTATTTTTCAAAACAGAAAATTAGAAAACATGTTTGGTTTGAAATTTTGAAAAATTGTTTTATGACATCTTATTTCAAGAAAAAATTGATTATTTAGTAAAAATAAAACAATTTTAAATTATATCAAGTAATATATACATTTAAAAGTTGATGAATTTTATAACATTTTTTCTCGCTACAAAACCAAAATAAAATAAAAATAAAAATAAATGAGTTCAAAATATAGAAAATAAAAATAAAGATTAATGATGTGGGCTAAAAATATTATTATATGTGTTTATTCAAATATTTTTTTAAAATTTTTATGTAAATAATTATTAAGAGCTTGAACTATTTTTATTTTTAATAACTATTTTTTTTAGAAATTTATAAATTTTTTTCTTAATTTTTAGAATTTTATTTTTTTAAAAATTTTTCATTTCTCTATTTCTTAGAATTTATCAAGTTTTTTTTTTTTGGATTTTAATTGTTAGAATTTTATATTTTATTTTTCAAAATTTTTAATTTTTGAAACTTTATTTAAACGCTTGTTTTTCATGTTTTAAGTGTTTTTAGAATTTTTACTGAAAAAACTAAAAACGTCAAAAATGCATTTTAAGTTTTATGGTGAAAATTTAACCTTATTTTTGAAAATATATTTTTAGAAATACCAGACCAAATAAGTATTCAATATTTTGCAAAACTAAAAATAGTTCGAAAATAGCAAATCAAATGCACCCCTTAGCTATAAAATGGGCCACAGCCTACCAAGCCCTCCAACATGCTCAATAAAATAGAAATCCGTCAACTTCATGTTTTCACTTTTTCACGGCATCAATTACCTAGCTCTTCATTGAGATGCTGTGGAGAAAAAGTGGCACAATGGAGGATTGGGCTTTTACTGAGAATGGGCTGAATATGCTGGGCTATTGGGCTGGACACTTTATTAATTGGAGGCCTTATGAGACTACTTAAATACCTAAGGCTGGCTCATTTGGTAGATAGAATTAACTCTCATTCTCTCAGATCTTCTCTCTACGCATTCTCTGTTCATCTTTTGTGCAGTTTGTGTTTGCACTCTAAAATTGAAGTCTCTTGTAATTCTTTGTTAGTTTAGCCTGCGTACTTCTCTTGAGTGAGTCGTAGTGCAATTCTTGAGTGAACTGTAGGGTGCTATTGGTGTTTCCTTGTGTGGATTCCATTCGGATTCGAGAGGGTTTCGATGTTTGTGATGTTTCTCGCGTGATTCTCACTGGGTGTCTTGGTGTATTGATGAACAGACTTTGATCCTTGTTTAATAGAGTGATTTCTTCCGGATTGGTGGAAGCTCAAAAGGGGATTATGATTTTTATCCAAACCTCTTGCCTTAGGGCAAAAAATCTCTCGTGTTCCTTTTATTATTTTCAGTTTCTTGTATTTAATTTTGTTGATTGAATGTTTGTTTTGGCTAATTTGGAGTATTGAATATCTACAGTCCAATTTTTCTGCATTTGTCTGATAATGTGCTTAGAGAAGTAGGAGAAACAAAAACTGCTACTGAATTGTGGAAAAAATTGGAGAAAATTTATTTGAATAAAGCTATGCCAAATAAAGTTTATCTCTTAAAACAGTTTTTTGGTTTTAAACTTGATCCATCACTTGACCTTGATGCTAATATTGATAGATTTAATAGATTAACCCGCGACCTAACCAACCGTAACGAGAAACTCTCAGATGGGCAGTTGGCCGTGGTTCTATTAAATTCAATAGGTGATAAGTACAAAAATGTTAAAAGTGCTATTGAATATGGTAGAGACACTCTAACTACTGAGATTATCATTAATGCTCTAAGAACTAAAGAGTTAGAGTTAAAGTCTGATCGGAAAGAGTCTTCTAGTGGTCTGAATTTGATGGTTAAGTCTAAGTTTAATCCTAGAAACAATTATGGCAATAAGAAATTTGGACACAAGAAAAAGGGAAATCAAAAGGATAAAATGAAGATCAAAGGTAAAAATTGTTTTTATTGTCAAGAGGAATGTCATTTTATCAGGGATTGTCCTAAAAGGCTTAGTGATAATAGAAACAAATTTAAAATGGATGGGGATGCAGCTTTGGTCTGCAATAATGAAACTTATATAGATGAAGTCTATGTTGCTGTTGCCCATCAGCCTAGTCAAGAGTGGATTCTTGATTCGGGTTGTACCTATCACATGTGTCCTAATAAAGATTGGTTTTGTGATTTTGAAAATGTAAATGGTGGTCAAGTTTTAATGGGTAATCATATGGCATGTCAAGTTAAGGGCATAGGAACCATCACTTTAAGAATAAAGGATAATAATGTGCTTGTCTTAGAAAAGACCAGATATGTTCCTGACCTTCAAAGAAATTTGATTTCTTTAGGTGTATTAGATGACCTAAACTATGACATTATGATCAATGCGGGATACATTAAAATCTTGAGGAATTCACACTTGATTGTAGAAGCTCCCAAGAGACATGGACTTTACATTTTACAAACTCAAAACATTTTTGACTCCACTTCAGCAGCACTTTCTGTTTCAAATGATAAGTCACAAATATGGCACAAGAGATTGGGTCATATTAGTGATAAAGGGTTGCAGATTTTGAAAAAACAAGGTGCCTTTGGAAATGATAACATCGAGAAACTTAGTGATAAGTGTGTTTTTACATACTTATTTTACTGTCAAAACATGAGCAATTGTTGATTAAAATGTTCGAATATAGCTTAATTCTATGCAATTTATGTTTTGTAGGACAAAGTGATGAATGTAGCGAAATTGAGGTGAACCAAGCGAAAAAGGACCAAACTGGAAGAAAGTGAAAGTTCAGGGACTAAGGTGCAAATACTAAAAAGTTGTTTCCAACCTTGTGATGAAGATTCAAGAGTTTTAGAGATCAATTGGATGAAAAAATGAGTCAAATGGGTGAAAGATAGCCAAAACATCATCAAATATCAACTTTCAAGCTGAAAAGTTTCACACCGGTTTTCTGCCTCGTATTGGGACGGATTTTTGACATAGAAAACCATCGAATTTGAAGATGGTCTCTGAACCAAAGTTGTAGGTCTTTGAGTTAGCTTTTCAACTCATCTTGAATCACCTCAATCGGAGATCGGAAGAGAAAGTTATGATAAAAATACTGAAGAAGGCGCAGAATTCAGAACAGCGACACAGCGCCCAAGCGCCACAACCTAGCGCTCAGGTGCCATTTTACCCAAAATTTGACAGAATTCAAGCGCTCAAGCTCCGCTCCCATGGCGCTTAGGCGCCGCACCGTGTAAATTAGGGTTTGTTTAATATTTGGGCCGTGAGAAGTCTAAAAAAGGACCCCAAAAACATTCCATTCATCATCATTCTTCATTCTACACCATTCTTTCATGGATTTTGGCTCAAGAAACCTATGAAGAACTAAACTAAAGGTGAAGCAAGGGAGGAACTCAATTGGATTCGGAGATTTCAACATCATTTATTCATGCTCTTTAGTATTTATTTTGCTAAACATTTCTAAATCTAGTTTTTCATATTTATGAATTAATTTTGAAATTGATTTAACATGTATTAAGTTTTTCATAGAATCAATCTTGTTTTTTTCTATCGAACAAGTGAACTATGTGTTGAATCGTTATTTCATTAAATCTATTGGTGTGATTATTTACTTTTTTATGCTACATGTATATGAACGATTTATAATCTGATTTCAATAGATGATTGTGATAATTGTTAAGGAGATCTAGAATTTAGGATGTGTTTTTCATTGTTTAAATAATTCAAGGGTTTATGTTTTCCCGTATTTTGAATTAGATTTGAGTTAGATTTAACATTTATTCAGATTTTCATGGATTTAATCATGTTTCTTTCATTGAATAATTAAAATACTTGTTCAAGTTTGATTTTCAAATCATTTATTGGTGTGATTTAATTACTGCTATATGTTAGAGATATATAGTCGCTCTTTAAGTCTGATTTCAATAAATTGATATATGATTATGTTTTGGGAAACATAAATTCTAGGATTACGTGTGCAATTAAATTGGTTTGTATCGTTTAAATCATCCGATTAGAAAGTTAGGACAAAAACTTCTAATTGAGTAGAGAATGCATGAATTGTTGATGTTGATTGATCCAATCTAATTGAGGGAACCCCGAAACTTCACTATTTTACATATTATATTAAATTTCATCATTATTTCCGATGACATTTACATTTGAATGCAATAAACAAATTCTCTTCATCAAATTCACGAGAACCCAAAGTTATTGAACCCCTTGAATCACTTTTCCATCTCCCCGTGGATACGACACCCCAAGGCTATACTACGACACCGCGTAACACTTTGGGCGTAATCAAATTTTGGCGCCGTTGCCGGGGAGACGGTACAACAAATTGAGGGATTCGATTGCAAAAGGGTGACTTCGTTCCCTTTTCAATCTTTTATTTCAATTTATTATTTTCTTTAGTATTTTGCATTTTAATTTTGTTTTACTTGTGTTTTATGAGCAGGTATCGAGACGAGCGAGGAAGATTTGTGGAAACACCTCTCATAGAGTTTGAATATCTCTTTAACCCTATTTTTGATTCTGCATCTATTGACACGAACACCACATCACATAATACAATGTCTGACAATGAGCATGATGCACCTTTTAGGACTTTACATGATTATCTTCATCGCACGCGCACATCCATACCGTCATGCATTATTTTTCCACCTAATATGCCACGTATGGACCTTAAACCGGGAATGATTCAACTTCTTCCCACTTTTCATGGACTTGAAAATGAGAATCCATACGTACATATTAGGGAATTCGAGGAGGTTGTAGCTACCTTCCACAATCAACATGGTACACTGGATGCAATTAGACTCAAATTTTTCCCATTTTCCCTTAAGGAAAAGGCTAAGAGCTGGTTGTATTCATTGAGACCACGTTCGATTGAGACTTGGGCTGAAATGACTCAAGCGTTCTTTGGCAAATACTTTCCCCATCACAAAACTACTGCTTTAAAAAAACAGATCTCTTCTTTTATCCAAAAGGAGAGTGAAACTTTATATCAAGCATGGGAAAGGTACAAAGAATTGCAAGCTCTCTGTCCGCACCATGGTTATGAAAGTTGGCGCGTTGTGAGTTATTTTTATGAGGGGTTGTTACCTAGAGAGCGTCAGTTTGTTGAGATGATGTGTAATGGTGATTTCCTACAAAAAGATCCAGATGAGGCTATAGGATATTTAGATGACTTAGCTGAGAAAGCCCACACGTGGACTGGCCCTAGTGCCACTGATAACACCAATAGGTCACGAGCCGTAGGAAATCCTTCTAGTGCAGACATCTATCATCTTAGGGAAGAAGACAACCTTAGAGCTAAGGTAGAAACCCTCACTAGAGAACTAGAAGCCCTATCTACTAAGGAATCAAAAACCACTCGGTCTGTTTCTCGTGCTGAGACCTTAGAGCCTTGTTTTGTGTGTGGAGGAAGTAACCACCCTGCGCAAGAGTGTGCCACTTATGCTGAGATGAGGGGGCTTTATGAGGAACACTGTAATGCTTTAGGCATATATCAAAAGCCCTACACTCCCTACTCCGAGACCTATAACCCAGAGTGGCGGAATCACCCCAATTTTAGTTGGAAATCTGAAAACCAACAATCCACCCAACAAAATCGAGCTTACAATGCACCTCCACATCAAATCACGACCTCTAGGAATTCCTTAGAAGACACTTTACATGCATTTATCGAGGCACAGGGTAAAACGAACCAAAAGTTTGAGACTATGATTGGCTAGATAGTTGAGGAGAACAAGGAGATAAAGAGTCATGTGTCTAAATTAACCAATGCCTTGGCTGTGGGGGAACGTGGGAAATTTCCAGCTCAAACTCAACCAAATCCTAAGGGACAACACATGGCACAAACCTCAGGCTTAAAAGTAAACAATCTTAGGGAGGTAAATTCCATAACCACTCGTTCAGGGAAAGTTGTAGAACCAATCATTAAGTCTAAAGAAGAGAAAGAAAATGAGAAAGACTCTAGTAATCCTGAAGAAAATGAGCCTAGTGATAAGATAGTGAAAAACCTAACTAGAGCACCCTTCCCTCAAGCTCTTAAATCTACTTCAAAATCTACTAGCCATTATAGTGAGATCTTAGAGCACCTAAAGCAGGTGAAAATCAATCTACCACTCTTACATGTCATTTCACAAGTTCCTACCTATGCTAAAGTCCTTAAGAACTTGTGCACTGTGAAAAGGAAACACCATGTCAAGAAAACTGCTTTCTTGACTGAGTACGTGAGTGCTGTGATTGAGCAAAAGACTCCACCGAAGTATAAGGATCCTGGTTGTCCTACTGTTTCGTGCATCATTGGGAACCATGAGATTAGACAATCTCTTCTTGATCTAGGGGCCAGTGTCAACATCATGCCTTATGCAATCTACTTGTCATTAGGTTTAGGTGAGATGAAACCCACATCTGTAAGTCTACAATTGGCTGATCGGTCCACTATAATACCAAGAGGTGTAGTTAAGGATGTCCTAGTACAAATCGATAAATTTTACTACCCTGTTGATTTCTTGATTTTAGATTTAAAAGAGGATATAAATGTTAATTCTAAGATTCCTATCATTCTTGGTAGACCATTCCTTGCTACAGCTAATGCTCTTATAAATTGTAGGAACGGTCTAATGAAACTATCATTTGGGAATATGACCTTAGAAGTTAACATTTTCCATGTCACTAAGCAGGTTGAGGAAGATGATGCGTGTGACCAAACATACGTGATTGATGCACTCACTCAGGAGGTAGCTGATGATATGTTTCTTGGACCACCGCAGGAACTAGAACTAGATGAATTGGATGCAGTTGTCGATGAACATGCCTCCACTCCAGATTTTGAACTTTTCCCTAGTAACCCCACACATGTACGAGATGGAGGTGGAAGAGCCATACCAATGGTTATGTCCAATGAGTTCGGTGCACTACAAGAAAACTTGAGATCGCCCTTACTTGATGCAGGTTAAGGAGGAAACATTGGGTCGAGCCAAAAACAATAAACAAAGGCGCTGCTTGGGAGGCAACCCAAGGGGAGTTCGTTCTTTTTCTTCTGTCTTTTACTTTTGCATTTTTATTTTAGTTAATTTTGTCATTTTCTTTGTTTTACCATTCCATTGAGTGCTTTCGGCTCTTAAATTTATGTTGATTCACTGCATTATTATGTGATATTTATCGTTCCCTTCATTTGTCTTTCATGTTTATGCATTGAGGACAATGCAAAATTTAGTTGGGGGGAGGATTCTGTTGGATTTTGTTGTGAATTTGCATAAGTAATATCATGGAGTTTCAAAATTATTGAGAATTTGTTTAACAAATGTGCTGGTTATTATGTGACTATTGGAATATGTATCAGTTATGAATGATGAAAATGGTGTGTTATCGGATTAGTTTATACTTTTTTATGTACAACTTGACATTTTCTATGCACGACACTTATGTTAGCATTTTGAGTTAGTGACGCGGTTCAATATGTAGAGGATAGTGGAACTTAATGATACAACCAAATAACCTCTAGTGTCATATTCCATAAATCCAATTATAGGTCAGTTTGGAGATGATTGAACTGTTACAGGGAAACACTGAGATAAATAGGGATTCCATGCATGAAAATCTTGTGTGGATTGTCTGAAACCTATTGAGATGAAAACGAGGTGAAAGTTTTAAGTTAGAGGCTTGTTTTAGAAGCTGGATGTCTGAAAGAAAAGGGGGCATTGCACTAATCTTTGGATACATAAAAGTATCTTTTCGAGCCTGTATAACTCGAATGATTAAGCCTGTGAAGGTGATTTAAAACCTGGTACCCTATGGTCATCTGACTTGGGAGTTATCGGCTTAAAGCTCGCTACATGGGTTATACAGAAAGCAAATGACAAGATACTAAAAAAAAAAAAAAAGATATGAAAAAATAATTAAAAAAAAATTCCATTCAAATACATTGATTATGCCCCAGGCATCCCGTTGACAAAACTTTACCTTTGATGAGAAGCAAGCAACTTAGTCTAGTCTCAATGGTAGAAGCAATCAAAAATATAGGAGAATCTCGATTTGTTGAAGTGTGAACTTGTAAGAGTAAAGTCTATCCAAACTATGAGAGAGTAAGGAATAGAATTGAAAAGTTGAACCTAGGATGCACCCCGAGAAAAATGAGTGAAAATCATAAGTTTGGGGGTGTGTGAATCTCTCGAGCGAGAAAATGATATATTGGACTACTTTGGGACAAATCTTGAACCAATCACAAATCTTAAGATGTTGACATGAGTTTTCACACACACACACACGTCAGGTAATGCATGTAACAGGTGGAAACTGATTTAATTTTTACACCGTTGTAATTATTCACTTGTTTGATTACCGAATTCCAAACCTGAGACACGGCATATTGTTAAACCATGTTATTTCTAGAGTTGAGTTATGTTGTTGTTTGAGGACAAACAATAGTTCAAGTTTGGGGGAGTTTGATAAGTGTGTTTTTTAAATACTTATTTTACTGTCAAAACATGAGCAATTGTTGATTAAAATGTTCGAATATAGCTTAATTCTATGCAATTTATGTTTTGTAGGACAAAGTGATGAATGTAGCGAAATTGAGGTGAACCAAGCGAAAAAGGACCAAACTGGAAGAAAGTGAAAGTTCAGGGACTAAGGTGCAAATACTAAAAAGTTGTTTCCAACCTTGTGATGAAGATTTAAGAGTTTTAGAGATCAATTGGATGAAAAAATGAGTCAAATGGGTGAAAGATAGCCAAAACATCATCAAATATCAACTTTTAAGCTGAAAAGTTTTACACCGGTTTTCAGCCTCGTATTGGGATGGATTTTTGACATAGAAAACGATCTAATTTGAAGATGGTCTCTGAACCAAAGTTGTAGGTCTTTGAGTTAGCTTTTCAACGCATCTTGAATCACCTCAATCGGAGATCGGAAGAGAAAGTTATGATAAAAATACTGAAGAAGGCGCAGAATTCAGAACAGCGACACAGCGCCCAAGCGCCACAACCTAGCGCTCAGGCGCCATTTTACCCAAAATTTGACAGAATTCAAGCGCTCAAGCGCCGCTCCCATGGCGCTTAGGCGCCGCGCCGCGTAAAGTAGGGTTTGTTTAATATTTGGGCCGTGAGAAGTCTAAAAAAGGACCCCAAAAACATTCCATTCATCATCATTCTTCATTCTACACCATTCTTTCATGGATTTTGGCTCAAGAAACCTATGAAGAACTAAACTAAAGGTGAAGCAAGGGAGAAACTCAATTGGATTCGGAGATTTCAACATTATTTATTCATGCTCTTTGGTATTTATTTTGCTAAACATTTCTAAATCTAGCTTTTCATATTTATGAATTAATTTTGAAATTGATTTAACATGTATTAAGTTTTTCATAGAATCAATATTGTTTTTTTCTATCGAACAAGTGAACTATGTGTTGAATCGTTATTTCATTAAATCTATTGGTGTGATTATTTACTTTCTTATGCTACATGTATATGAACGATTTATAATCTGATTTCAATAGATGATTGTGATAATTGTTAAGGAGATCTAGAATTTAGGATGTGTTTTTCATTGTTTAAATAATTCAAGGGTTTATGTTTTCCCGTATTTTGAATTAGATTTGAGTTAGATTTAACATTTATTCAGATTTTCATGGATTTAATCATGTTTCTTCTATTGAATAATTAAAATACTTGTTCAAGTTTGATTTTCAAATCATTTATTGGTGTGATTTAATTACTGCTATATGTTAGAGATATATAGTCGCTCTTTAAGTCTGATTTCAATAAATTGATATATGATTATGTTTTGGGAAACATAAATTCTAGGATTACGTGCGCAATTAAATTGGTTTGTATCGTTTAAATCATCCGATTAGAAAGTTAGGACAAATACTTCTAATTGAGTAGAGAATGCATGAATTGTTGATGTTGATTGATCCAATCTAATTGAAGGAACCCCGAAACTTCACTATTTTACATATTATATTAAATTTTATCATTATTTCCGGTGACATTTACATTTGAATGCAATAAACAAATTCCCTTCATCAAATTCACGAGAACCCAAAGTTATTGAACCCCTTGAATCACTTTTCCATCTCCCTGTGGATACGACACCCTAAGGCTATACTACGATACCGCGTAACACTTTGGGCGTAATCACTCAGTTTTTGTGACTATTGCATACTAGGAAAGCATAATAGATTACCATTTTTGCCTGGAATGCATAAATCTGTGTCTATTCTGGAATACTTGCATTCTGATCTCTGGGGACCAGCTAATGTGCCTACTCATACTAGTTTTAAATATTTCTTGTTAATCATTGATGATTTTTCTAGAAAAAATTGTATATTTCTGTTGAAATCTAAATCTGATACATTTACTACCTTTAAAGATTGGAAGACTTTGATTGAAAACCAAACTAATAAAAGGGTAAAAGTATTAAGAACTGATAATGGACTTGAATTTTGCAATTATGATTTTGATGATTTGTGTAAATTGCATGGTATATTGAGACACGTAATCACATTACACACACTCCACAAAGAAAATGGCTTGGTCGAAAGAATGAATAGAACTTTACTTGAGAAAGTTAGATGATTGTTTTTAAGTTCTGGTCTTCCATAGCTATTTTTGGTTGAAGATTCAAATTCTGATAGTTATTTTATTAATAGATGTCCTGCTAGTGCTATAAATTTTAAGACCCACGAAGAAGTGTGGAATGGTAGACCTGTTGACCTTAGCAACTTAAGAGTATTTGGGTGTGCAACCTTTGCACATCAATATGAAGGGAAACTAGATCCTAGGGCTCTTAAGTGTGTCTTCTTGGGTTATGGTGAAGGGGTAAAAGGGTATAGACTATGGGTCAGGGAAACCAAAGGGTATAAGATCATAATAAGTAGAAATGTGGTGTTCAATGAAGATGATCTACCTTGTTTGAAAACTGATAGTAGTTCTGGACCTTTAAATCAAACTGATAGCATAGAAAGAGAGATTGATATTGAGGTGGAGCAAGTTGGTGATGATAATCAATTACCTAATATTCAAACTGGAGAGGTTGAAGTTGATGTTGATGTTGAATCACATAGAAATGATGAGGTTGATCATTGTGATACTGATTTAGAGACAAATCAGACTTTAGGTGATTATCAACTAGCTCGGGATAGGCAAAGAAGACAAGTTAGACCACCTGTGAGGTTTGATGATGAAGTGTCTTTGCTTACTGTTCAAGGTTTTATTGAGAGTGAACCTGTTTCATATGATGAGGCTATGAGTAGCAAAGATTCCAAACATTGGCTTGAAGCAATGCAAGATGCGATGGAATCTCTTAAGAAGAATAAAACATGGGTGTTGACTAGTAGACCTAAAAGGAAAAGGGTTGTGGATTGCAAATGGATCTTTAAGTTAAAAAGGGGGGAACAAAGTGAGAATGACATTAGATACAAAGCTAGACTAGTGGCTAAGGGCTTCACTCAAAAAGAGGGAATAGATTTTAATGAAATCTTTTCTCCAGTTGTAAAATTTACAACTGTTAGAGTGATTCTAACCTTAGCAACTCAGTTTAATTGGGAATTGGAACAATTGGATGTCAAAACTGCCTTTTTAAATGGAGATCTTGACGAAACTATTTACATGGAACAACCAAAAGGTTTTGAAATGAATAAAAATTCTGACCTTGTATGCCTTCTTAAGAAATCCTTATATGGTTTAAAACAAGTTCCAAGACAATGGTACAAGAGATTTGATACATTTGTGCTTGGATTTGGGTTTAAAAGAAGTAATTTTGATACATGTCTTTATTGCAAAGGTAATGGTGGTGAAAATTCACTCTATCTTCTTCTTTATGTTGATGACATGATTTTAGCTAGTCATGACATAAAAGAAATAGAGTTAATTAAAACCAAATTGAAATCTGAATTTGAAATGAAGGACTTAGGTCCTGTTCAAAAAATTTTGGGTATCGAAATTAAAAGGAATAGAAGGGAAGGCATACTTAGTCTAAGTCAAAAATCCTATGTTTTGAAGTTTTTGGAAAAATTTTCTATAAGTGATGCTAAAAGTGTGAGTGTACCTTTAGCAAATCACTTCAAACTTTCAAGTGATCAATCTCCCAAATCTGAATTTGAGTTCAAAAGAATGGCAAGAGTGCCTTATTCTAATGCAGTTGGGTCTGTTATGTATCTAATGGTTTGTTCTAGACCTGATTTGGCTTTCTCTATAAGTGTGTTGAGTAGATTTATGTCAAATCCTGGTGAAACTCATAGGGAAGCTATGAAGTGGCTTCTTAGATACATTAAGGGAACTTGTGATTTGGGGATTCATTATAGGAAGCAATCTGATGGTGTTATCTTGAGGGGTTACACTGATTCTGACTATGCAGGCAATACGGATAATAGGAAGTCTACTTCTGCTTATGTGTATACTTTGTGTAATTCATGCATTAGTTGAAAATCTCAATTACAGAAAATTGTTGCATTATCTTCAACTGAGGCTGAATATATTGATGCAACTGATGCTATAAAAGAAGGTATTTGGTTAAAGGGACTTTTAAATGAATTTGGCTTTGTGAAAGATGTTATTTTATTTTCTGATAGCCAATCTGCTATATATTTGAGTAGAAATCCTGTTTTGCATAATAGATCTAAACATGTTGATGTGAAATTTCATTTCATTAGAGATGCTATCTCACAAGGTGTTGTGAAACTTGAGAAAATCTCTACTCAATTTAACCCTGCTGATGTTGGAACTAAAGTGCTGCCTTTAAATAAGTTTTTTGACTGTTTAAAGTTGCTTAACATTGATACTTGCTGATTTGTGTATTAGGTAATAAGAGCAAATGATGCCATAATGGAGAGATCACTTTAGATGAAACTGGGATCATTGTACCAAGGTGGAGATTGTGGAGAAAAAGTGGCACAATTGAGGATTGGGCTTTTACTGAGAATGGGCTGAATATGTTGGGCTATTGGACTGGACACTTTATTAATTGGAGGCCTTATGAGACTACTTAAATACCTAAGGCTGGCTCATTTGGTAGATAGAATTAACTCTCATTCTCTCAGATCTTCTCTCTACGCATTCTCTGTTCATCTTCTGTGCAGTTTGTGTTTGCACTCTAAAATTGAAGTCTCTTGTAATTCTTTGTTAGTTTAGCCTGTGTACTTCTCTTGAGTGAGTCGTAGTGCAATTCTTGAGTGAATTGTAGGGTGCTATTGGTGTTTCCTTGTGTGGATTCCATTCATATTCGAGAGGGTTTCGATGTTTGTGATGTTTCTCGCGTGATTCTCACTGGGTGTCTTGGTGTATTGATGAACAGACTTTGATCCTTGTTTAATAGAGTGATTTCTTCCGGATTGGTGGAAGCTCAAAAGGGGATTAGGATTTTTATCCGAACCTCTTGCCTTAGGGCGAAAAATCTCTCGTGAACCTTTTATTATTTTCAGTTTCTTGCATTTAATTTTGTTGATTGAATGTTTGTTTTGGCTAATTTGGAGTATTGAATCTCTACAGATGCTTATAATCAAAATTCGTAATTCCTCACATGAATATCGTTGTGATGCATCTCATTTCCACTTTGCATTCAAACCTTACAATACATGCTCTGTAAATAATTTTAACTTAGTGTCAGAACCATACTTGAATTGTAACTGCTCGATCTATCACCAGCTGAACAATGCTTGTTCAGGAGCCAATTTTCTGTTTTCCCAAAATACATGCCAAGTTTTCTTGACAATTTGCAGTAAGACAGCTAAGAAAACAACAAACGGACTTATTTACATTCTGCTGTCTAAATGCAAGAAAGATTGCCTTGAACTTGCAAGAGCAAGACAGATTAAAGGATGAAACCAAGATGTCAAATTAAGATTCCACATAGGAATGAAGACCATCAGACACTGATTCTGAGGATTCAGAAACAGTCCAAGATAGAAATTGAATAACATGATGACGAGGGAGACCTTTCTGATGAGTAGTGTCACATAGAAACTACCAAGGGGCTAAGTGACTCTCAAAGTCAGATCCAAAACAAAAGACAAACTGCTATTATCAGATATTTGTCCGAACAACGGAAATAAACATGACATTAGTTAACATTAATCAGCATGTTAGTTAGGACCACCTATTATGAAAATCCTCTTTGATGTTTCTGCTAGTACGTGGCGAGAGAATGGCACAACCCCCCCTCCCCCCACCTCACCCAAAAAATAATAATAATAAATAAAAAAAACCTACTGTAGAAATGCACCACCTACTTTATGTTTGGTGGGAGATAGTTAACAAAACAAACAAGGGATAAACAACAAAATGTTCCTCATAGTATTTCAAAATTAAAGTCATTGTATTTAATTCCATTTTCGCCTTATTTATTTATAATTTAATTCAGAAGTAATTCGCTAAGGTCCATGATAAGTTTAACTTAATTGACATGGTGTTAGGTTGTTCAACTTAAGTGTATGAAGTATTGAACAATCTATAATTTCAAAAACAATAAAATGGAATAAGTTTCAAGTATCATGTTTGTTCCTGCACGCTGCACCCTCTAATTGCACTTCCTAAAAGAATACTCCTCATTTTTTGCTTAATTTGTCTTTTGAAGGTTTGGCACTTACTGCCCAATCTGTAAAATAGCTTCAATAAGATGATTTACTGTGACTGCAAAATCATAATCAGAGTAAAGAATGAAAACTACAACATAATTCACGCAATCTCCAGAAAATGAATATACATGAATCCCTAGTAGAGTGTTACAATTTGCAGTTTTCTGAAGAGCCTTTTAAGTGTAATATTCTCAAGTTAGCACCCTACAACACGTAGCAAGAGGCTTTAAGAAGTAGGTGCATTTTTGTGGCTTTTGAATCAATTTTGGCCCCTTCTAAAAGGGATCTGGCACAATGAACTCTAAAATTGTTCTGTACTCTCAACAGAATATGTTTTAGGTCAGTTCACAAAGAAGAATGTCGTTTTGAAATTAAATATATTTTTATAGGGAACAAAAAACATCAATCTGCAAAGCGTGAGTTAAGTGCTTTCTCCATCCTAACTTCATCGTTGAGCAACTTCCTGTCAAACTCTTTCCTTTCTCATCCACTATTCAATTGGAAAAGGAAAAAAATAACAATGGGTTAAGTTGTATTTTCTTCGAAGAGCAGAGAAAAAGTAAGCAATAATATTTTAGCTTCAATATTTTAGGACCATTAGAGCTAATTAAGGTATGAATTCGAAATAATCTCTCCTCGTCGTAAGTGGTTACATGAGCGAGAAATGTGTGCTAACTGATTACTTAAAGCACAACATTTCTCTATCACTTCTTTTCCATAAAGAAATAGCAAAGATGACCAGTTGACGTTCAAAACAAATAACATCATCAGAATGCATGTCATTTGAAAACTGGTCGGCACAATTCACCCTTGGGATTACTCTACATCACAATTAGGCTATTGATAACTGCATTTGATGCACTTATTGGACCTCCAAAACAAAAGATTTAGGGGCCGTTCTTTTTATATTTCAGTTTTGTATTTTGAGTTTTGAATTCATTTTGTATTTTGTGTTTTGAGTGTCCATTTTGAGATTGTTGAAAATGTGTTCTTTTTGGCATTTTGAAAAATTGTTTTCGAAAATAAAAAAACCAAAACGTGTTCTCTCTCTCCATTTCCATTTCATTTTGGTTGTCGCCTCTCTCTCTCTCTCTCTCTCTCTCTCTCTCTCTCTCTCTCTCTCTTCCTGCGAACAACGATCCATGTGAACGGCGTTCTCCCTGCGAGCGGGCGGTGGTGGTTTGGGTTTAGACGCTCCCTGCGATCTCCCTCTTCATCTTTATTTTTTTTTTTGTTCTTTGATGCGGTGGTTGGTTGGGTTGCGGCGATGGTTGCGTCGCGACTTGGCGGTGGTTGGTGCAGGCGATGGCTGTAGTTGGGTCGCGATTCCAGTGCGATTTTGTGATGGTTGGTTCGCCATTTTGGCTGGGCGATGGTGGTTTTTTTTGGTGGCGATTTTGGCTTTGGCAATAGGTGTATTTCTGGTGACGATTTTGGAGGGCGGTGGTGGCGATTTCTGGAGATTTCTGCAGAAGCAGTTATTGCCAATTCAATTTTGGAGGATGATTTTTGATTGATTTTGGTATATGTTTGGGCAGTGGTTTGTGTGGTTATTGAAGAAGAGATCGAGGGCTTCACAATGGTATGCAAATCCGGTGGTGGTGGAGGAGGATGACCGGAGTTTGGAGGGTTGGAAAGTGGTTGCTCTAAGTAGTGGTGTCAAATGAGTCGAGCGGCTCGTCGGCTCGCCCGCTCGGCTCGTACTGTTCACGCTCACGAGCCGCTCGGGCTCGTCAAAAAACGAGTCCAAGCGGGCTGGTGGGCTAGACAGCCGAGCCCGCTCGGCTCATCACTATTCACGAGCGGCTCGGCGAGCCGCTCGTGAGACGAGCCCACGAGCCAGGCTCGTGGGCTCGTCTAAACGAGCCTACCTGGGCTCGTCTTAGACGAGCCCATCAATATTAAAAAAAAAAAAATCCAAATTGGTGACCGAACGGTCACTTATTTTAAATTTTTTTTTTTCTACTTTTCTCCAATTCTTCTCCTATAAATACCCCACCCATTACAACATTTTTTTCCCACCAAACTTTCATTCTATACTCTCTACTCTACAATTTACAAATCATTATCAACAATATCATTCATTTATTCTATAATTCTCTTCTACATTTTTTTACATTATTATCTTCATTTTACAATTCATTTTATACACTTTGGGTTATGCATAAAAAAATTATTGCTTTTAAAATTGTTGAGTATCCTCATAATGCTAACACTATATTTAATGCAATTATGTTAATAATTAAAGAATATAAATGCAAGAGTAAAATTCGTTCTTTTACTTTTGACAATACTTCTGTAAATAAAGTAGTTATCGATAAATTGCATAGAGTACTTCAACCCGATTTTGGTGGTTATTTATTCCATATTCGATGTGTGTGCCATATTTTTAATTTAATTGTACAAGACGGTTTAAAACATGTGAATGACGAAATTAGTCGAATTAGGAATGCACTTACGTATATCACGATTACACCTAATAGAAAACAAGCATTTGAAGAATTTTGTAAACAAGTTGGGAACTTTAATACAAAAACTTTTATTACTGACGTAGGCCATAGGTGGAATTCAACTTACTTATTATTAAAATCCTGTGAAGGTTTTGAACCACTTATCACTGAATTTTATAACAGTAGGCATATTAGAGACGAAGACGATGATATCTTAAATGAATCCGATTGGAATACAGTTTTTAAAATTAAGAAATTTTTGGAAAGTTTTTATACGTCTACGAATATATTGTCTGGTGTTTATTATCCAACTAGTTGCATGGTTCTTGAACGTCTTTATATAACTGCTAGGGCTTTTAATAGATATCAAAATGACCCTGATTTTCATGCGGTTATATATGCTATGGAATTAAAATTTAGAAAATATTGGGAAGAATTACCTATGTTATTTCCTTTAGCATGCGTCATAGACCCCCGATATAATTTATCGGGTACTAAATTTATAATTGATCAAATTTCAAATGCTTTAACTTTTAATATGCCTATTACTTATAGGAATTTGGAACAAACGTTAACTGAAATGTATGAATTATATACTTCAAGAATAGGTACACAAGTTACTCGTGTACCTACTCCTCCTCCCACTAATATAAACGATGACGACGCTGAAATAATTAATTTATTAGAAAACATAGACTCAATTAGATATGATTCAACTGCATATGCATATGGTTCCTCTAGTAGTAGTAGTATGTGTTCCACTGCATGTACTCAAACTTCGAGTAGTAGTCCAAATGTGTTGCCATCTGAATTAATTGATTACTTTCGTTATACTATGCCTAGTATCAAATCAGTTAAGAAAAGTTCAGAAGATGTAATCGAATTCTGGTGAAATAATGAACGTCGATGGCCAATTGTTTCTGCAATTGCAAAATATCTACTAACACCTCCGGTTAGCACTGTAGTTTCAGAGTCTGCTTTTAGTGCAGGGAAGAGAGTTCTCTCTGATATTCGAAGTCGACTAAAAGAAGATATTTTGGAAGCGTTAATGTGCGTGAAGGATTGAGAAGACGCTAATTATCGAATTCAACATAAATATGCCGAAATTGCATGTAATCAAGTAAGTGATATTTAATTTCAATACATTCATTACAAAATTTTATTTTCATACATTTATAATTTTTTTTAAAAATTGTACACGTAAAAAGTTTTTCGTGTACAATTTTAACTCCGCCTACACGAAATTGAAGTAGCCGGTCCCAAACCCGGATAAGGGAGGAGGGTTTATCTTTTTTTCTTTTTTTAAATAAATGTATATTTATTATTTTAAAAATTATAAATGTTTTCACTTTTGACGAGCTCCGATAAATGTTTTGAAAAATATATATTTAAAAAAATAGACTTGTAGTACTAGTAACGTTATTTTAAAAACAAAATGGCGAGCCGAGCTAAGCTCGGCTCGCCGAGCCGCTCGCTTTGGGCGAGCTCGGGCACGAGCCGAGCTCGCCCAAAAGGCAACGAGCCGAGCTCAAGCTCGGCTCGTTGCCAACGAGCCACGACCTCGCTCGTACGACAATGGGCCGAGCCGGCTCGACTCGGCCCATTGACACCACTAGCTCCAAGTTTGGAGGTTTGGAAAGTGACCGGAGTTTGGAGGGTTTGGCTGAAGAAGGAACAGTAGCATTTTTTACCTGTTTCCCATGTTTTGGTGTTTTCGTGGAATTGGCTTGAAAATGTCTAAAACAACATTTTTCTCGTTTTGTGTTTTGTGTACAAAAGATTTTTCGTTTTCAAAAACGCGTGTTTGAAAATAGGAAAGTGAACGCGTTTTCACTATTTTGAAAAATCGAAAACAGAAAACGATCCGAAAACGCCAAAGAAAACGGCCCCTTAAGTTTTTATTTTCAGAAATGGAAATTTATTCACTCGAACTATGTAATCACAACATTTTTGTTTTAACATGTAACTTACAAAATTTATGAAATAGAGAAGTTTGGAATGAATTCCTAAAAATCAGCCAGCCGAAACTCTTTTCACGGTTGGGCAGCAAGTTTGGAAAAAAATTTAGACATAGCAAACCTCCCTGAAACCTTATGAAATTTTACAGGGAAGTACATAACTCATACAAGTACAACATATAAAAATTTACGGTCTCGAAGACTACGTTTGAAGCTCGATATTTCGTACAAACTGGTTTGTGTTTTCTCGGATTTGGCTGCCAAAGTTTTGCTAAAATTATTACAGTAAATTCTACAAGACTCCGATCGGCCTATTTCTAGTTGCAAATGATAAATAACTCAAAAGGGTTCATTTTGCAATTTAAAAACAGTTTAAAATTCTAAATATACCGACCGCAACGACATTTTAAAAACAGCAGCCGAAACCTAGATTTTTTAAGAGTTTTCCTTTCTAAACAAAACAACAATTCAAACATTTAAAGGTTCCACCTGAAACATAAGTTTTAAAACTACTATCTTTGGACACCCCCAAGTGATTGTTTAACTGAAAAATGATCATCTACATCATAAGAAATAAATTTAACCCATGCCGAATCACCGCTTAATCTCCGATTACTCTGAAATAGGAGTGAACATCCCAAGAAATACTTAGTAGGCCACACGTGCTATATAAAGATAACAATCATATATTTAATCATGCATTCTTACATGTTGCCTTCATAAATAAGCAAATCAACGAACAAACGATCTGTTTAAAGTTCTGATGAGCCTCTGCGACATCAATTAAACATATAGTCTCTTAAAGTTCTGATGAGCCTCTGCTGCCATCAATTAAACATATAATCTCCATAACATTGACATTTAAGAACCATTAAAAGCACTTCACATATTGAATAACATGTATGACGAAAATTAAATTCATATAACCATCAACTTAGTGTAGGGATCCTACTTTAGTTTGTACGGAATAATTTAGAGATTCAAACGTAGTCTTCGAGACCCTAAATTTTTATACGTTGTACTTGTATGAGTTATGTACTTTCTTGTTAAAATTTCATAAGATTTCAGGGAGGTTTGCTGTGTCGAAAATTTTTTCCAAACTTACTGCCCCAATCGTAAAAAGAGTTTCAACTGGATGATAATTAGGAACTCATTCCAAACTTCCCTATACATAAATTTTCTAATTTATATGTTAAAACAAAAACGTTGTGATTACATAATTCGGGTGAATAAATTTCCATTTCCGAAAATGAAAGAAAAACTTAAGGTGCCGTTCTCTTTTCTGTTTTCGGGCCATTTTTTGTTTTCGATTTTTCAAAACGGCGAAAATGCGTTCTCTTTGCTAGTTCCAAAAATGCGTTTTTGAAAACCAAAATTTTTTTTACACTGAAAATGCAAAACATCCCAAAATTGAAAACACGGGAAATGGAGTTACTGTTCATACACACAAATCAATCTGTATCTTCCTTATCTCATCTCGCCGGTTTCTCTCCTCCAACGCCTGTGACCACCACTGCACCACCAATGCCACAGCCAAACTGTTAGAGCCTTATCTCCATCTCGACACCACTGCCACAGCCAAACACCGCTGCACCACCAATGCCACAGCCAAACTGTTAGAACCTTATCTCCATCTCGCCACCACTGCCACAGCCAAACACCGCTGCACCACTGCCGCACTGCACAAATCGAACAAATCGCACAAATCGGAACCAGAAGCAAAATAAAAAAGAAAAGGGAGAAAATGAGTCACACCCAACCACCGCCGCAGCCAAAATCGCAGTCTACAGCAAAAATCGCACCACTGCCACTGCCAAATTCGCACCCAAAATCGCACTCCAACCACAGCCAAATTCGCACTCCTACCACGGCCAAATTTGCTCCCAAAATTGCACCCAACCACAGCCAAACACCACCGTTCACAGAGAGGGAAGGGAAAGAAGAGAGAGAGAGACCCGACGGTGAAGATGGGAAGAAGAGAGAGAGAGACCCAACGGTGAAGACGGTGTGAGGGGAAGAAGAGAGACCGTGCGAAGAGGAGAAAGAGAGACTGTGCAAAGAAAGACGGGATTTGATTTGGGAAAAGAGAACGTGTTTTCCATTTTTAATTTTTGGAAATGATTTTTCAAAATACCAAAAAGAACACATCTTCAAAAACTTCAAAATAGACACTCAAAACACAAAATTCAAAATGACTTAAAAACTCAAAACGGAAAACTGAAACACGAAGAGAATGGCACCTAAATCTTTCGTTCTGGAGGTTAACGTCAATGAACTCATTTTTGGTAACGCGTTGGGTTACCAGAACTAGGGCGTTACAAGAACTAGGGCGTTACAGTTTGGTATCAAAGAGCGATTTACTTGTCTGTAGACTTGCGAAACCTAAACTTGATTTCCAAAATTTTTGGAATTTTGCTTCAAATAAAAAAAAATTATTTTACAATCATCATGCCTGCCATTGCCGCAAATCACCGACTCTTAGGTAAAGAAAGTTCCAAGACATTTATGTTATGATATTTGTAATGTTTATGGGTGATTGTATTTATTTAAAATTACGAGAATTTATGTTTAAAGAAGTCAAGTTTGAAAATATGGTTGAGATATTTTTGAGTTTTGAGAACATTAAATTACCATTTTAGTCCTCGAAGATATATAAGAAACCTACCTATTTGGACTTTATATAATTGGTTTGGCACAGATGGTACGAACTAAGAGGACATGTAGGAAGACGTGCTCGAAGATGCCTCGTCGATATGAGATCGTGAGGCAATACGGGGAGTATAAGTGGAATTCGGCACACGACATAGGCCAGCACATTAGGGAAATGTTAGTAAGGTGGAGAGAGGTGAGGCAACTAGGACATATGGTCACAGGTCGTCGGGCCACTCGCCTCCTTATTGATACCTTGCCGGAAGAATGGCTAGAGATGGTTGAAACAATTTACAATTATTTGTGGGAAGTTGCTATACCCACCTTGCCTCGAGAGATGGACTATGAAGCTTTCTGCGCATAGTTGATGACACGGTGAGAACAGGCCCGAGATGATGCACTTGCATATCCTGAGGGCGATAAAGTACCTACTGAGATGTACATTCGTGAGGATGCACCTCCACAAATTTTAGACGATGAATCGCAGCCTTCCTAGAAATTTAGGTTTCAGGGAGATTGGATTAATGATGATAGTGTCAAGAAGGATTAGTGCCAAGGATTTTTAGTAGGTTTTATCAGGTTTAGATCATGTGAATGACAAGTAGGATTTCCTTTTTGCTTCCCAGTTGATTAGTACCAGACTTTCTTTCATAAAATTGTATTCCCTATTAAGGATCCAGTTAATAATAAAAGTGGATATTTCGTAATGGTAGTTTCTCATTTTCTTGCGCATTTTATGATTTGTGATTTTCCTAAAGATTACAAACCTATTTTATTTTGTATGAAGGAAAATGGCACCAATATCACACACGATAGCAATTAGGGAATTGCAACAAGCAATGGAAGAGATGAGACGAGTCTTATTGGCACAAGCTACTCCAACCGCACCATTGGCTCCTGCGGACAAGATGCACCGACAATGCCACCTGTCGCAACTCAAACGCTCTAGGTGTATCAATCATTGAGCAGTTTCGCCGATATCGCCCTCCTAGTTTCGACGGCGGCAATGACCCTCTGGCAGCAGAAGAATGGCTTCGCACAATTGAGAAGATCTTTCGACACATATCTTGTCAGAAAATCAGAAGGTGCTATGTGCAGAATTCATGCTGGTTGGAGGAGCCGGCTATTGGTGGAAATCCGCATCACGTACACGGACAAAGAAAGAACAACGTAACATGACATGGACCCAATTCAAAACGCAGTTGACTGAGAAATATTTTCCACAAGCCTTCCGCGACCATAGGGAAACAGAATTTTTACAACTAATACGGAGAGAGAGGGACGTCACCGAATATGAAAGGAAGTTTGAGGAATTATCCCGTTATGCCCCGCATCTTGTGAGTACGGAACTTATGAAAGCAAAGCGATTTGAGAAGGCACTGCGCCCCTCAGAGGTAGATAGTGAGTTCCCATGAACTTACCACTTATCAAGAAGTTGTAAAGAAGGCTCAAACTGTATCATTTTCAAGTTATAAACTTCGAAGCCAGGGACTGCTAAACGATACTGGGAAAAGGAAGTGGCACGATCAGGGCAAGGATACGATCTCTGGACAATTCAAGAAGCAGAATAACGGGCATACTAGTGGACAATCAAACAATCTTTTTCCTCCGTGCCCTAAGTGCAAGAAGTCTCATAGGGGTGAATGTTTGTTTGGCAATAATGTGTTACAAATGTGGCCAGTCAGGTCACTATGCTTCTGGATGTCTGGCAATGCTAAATAAGGATGCTGAACAAGCGAAGAAAGAAAAGGCGAGAATTTTTGTCATAATACATGATGAGGCCGTCCAAGACCCAGACGTAATTACAGGTATTTTATCTGTTTATAACATTCCTGTTTACGTTCTTATTGATTCCGATGCAACGTATTCGTTTATATCTACGACCTGCCTAGCCAAGATCAATGTTCCATGTGAGAAAACTAGTAGTATGGTAGAAGTTAGTATGCCATCAGGAGGAGTCATTGATACGAATAAGATTGTTAAGGCAATACAAATAGATTTCGATGGGCTTATACTTGAGGCAGATTTACATGTCATAGAATTAAAGGATTTTGACATTATTTTGGGTATGGATTGGTTAAGTAGCAATAAAGTTACAATTGTTTGTTTTCAGAAGGAGGTGATCTTCAAGAGACCTGGAGAGAGAGTTTAGATTTTATGGTTCAAAGATTAAAGCACTCCCCCGTCTCATATCGGCCATGAAAGCGGAACGGTTATTGAGGAAGAAAACTTGTCAAGGATACCTTGTTAGTCTTGCTAGTATACCATAAGAAGAATTAACAATTGATAAAGTGCCTGTTGTACAAGAATACGCTGACATATTTCCTAATGACCTACCGAGTGCCCCAATTGAGATGCCTTTTATGATTATTATAGTCATTGCACGGGTTTTTAGAGGTTTCATGCATATAATTAAGGCTTATTTCGACTCACATAGAGATATGATAAATCGACTTAGTTAAATAAAATCAACTTTAACTCGAGAGAGGTAAATTAATTAAGAAGAATTCGATCGAACACCACAATAGTTATGAATTTTGATAAGAGAATTAAAGGTGATCACCAGACGAAATTATAAGTCCTAACATCCACATTCATACTTTAAAACTTGAGTTTGATTAATTGTGTGCCTCGGATAAATTTAGATTAATTAGATAATTGAAATATGTTATAGTCTCAATGCCCTCCAACATATTAAATCAAATATAAATCCTACAATTTAACTTGTTTTCACTTTTCATCCCTTTAATTACCTAGCCATCCAATGAGTACTTCCTCAAGTGAATGTCAAAGTGATGCAAGTCTCATTTCCTCTTGCATTCGAATCTTAAAGTGCATGCTTTGTTAAGACCATTAACTCTTTTAAGTGACCTAGTGTAATGACCTGAGCATTTGTGTCAAAACCATTTTATCATATATACTGTTTGATTTGAAAGAGTCTGAACCCATCTTAGATTTCTTATAAAGCAAAGGTATTGGGTTCGAATTCTAGGAAACGCGACATAAATTCGTGAGAGGTAAGATGGGTATAGGCTCTCCCAAAGCGAACAATACGTATGATATAATGATCTGGACATAGATACTCGAATTCTTAAAAAAATGCACATTTTTTTAACAAAACGCGCGTGTTTCTTATAACGACATGAGCCTCTATGCCCAAGCCGTTTATCATATATACTGTCAGCTTTAGGAGAGCTTAAAAACATCTTACCCTTCACGATTTTTTGTTGCAACCCGCAAGATTCGAACCCAAAATCTTTGCTTTATGAGAGGCTTGAATTGAATCCTAATACCAATTTAACAAGGGTGAATTCAGTATTTATTGAGCAAGTGGATTCACCATCATTTCACATTCGTTCTCATTCTGGCTGCTTGTCTAACAGGCCAACGAAAAATTCCCAATAGCAGTCATTTGTTGAGCACGAGGTCGAATCACAATCATTCAACATTCATTCTCAATTTGGCTTCTCGTTTAACGAGCCAATGAAAATTCACAGTAATAGTCCTTAAGCACATGTTTAGTGGTCATCAATTTTTCGAGAAACTAAAAACTTTGCCCATCAATAAACATGTGTGGCTATGTTAGTTTGACAATATGTTTTTCATTTTCTTTTTCATTTTTGTCTGCAATAATTAGTTTGCAAGACGACATAACTAAATTGTACTTGTGCAGATAGCGAGTAAATGCATTTGGTAGAGAAAATAAGATTCGAAGGGAACAAAATAAAGAAAGTAAAAAGAATCTCTAGAATTAATGGTCAATCGAGAACCTGTTAAGCGTATTCTGTTCCAACTCAATTGAACGACTTCATCCCAATATCTGTCATCGTCCCCATTATTGGCTACTTCATTTTTGCTTCAAATTGTAATCCATCAATCTCCTCGTAACAGTTTTTTGCTTTGCTTTCCTGGTCTTGCCATCCATCAGTCTCCTTGATAACAACACTCTATTGTATGACCCCATTATGCACTCCTGCTTCGCGCCTTGTCCAAATTGAAAGCCCATAACAGCATTATGGGAAATCTACAGTGCAATACTATGTAATCCACCTGCAATCTTCGGAACTACGATAAATTATTGTCACCATTTATGGGAAACTGATTGTAAAGAAGATGAAACCAAATAACTGGTGAATAAATTGGCTTCTATTCGCGACTAAATCACCATCACCATCACCATTCAAATAATTGACCCAATGATCAATCAAATAGTGGACAGATGCCAGTGATAGGGAGAGATCTTTGACGTATTGATGTGGAGTACGATTTATGAGTATCAGCCCCCTTTGTACAATGAAACACTGTTTGGTAAAAATATTCAGTTGTCCCCACTTATTAAACCTTTAAAGAACATGCAAGAAATGAAATTAGCTGACAATATTTATGCAAAACTAGAAAGTCTGAAGCACCTCATATTTTTTTATGGTAGGTAGTTAAGATTTTTCTCATTGGCATTACAATCTACATACTTTTGCATTATTTTTCTTATAGCATAATTCAACTCAAGAAGCACGATAAACACAATGATTATCATCTTTGGAACCAAGTCAAAAGGCAGACCTTCGAATTTAAATAGAAAGAAAATGTGTAAAGAAAAGTTACAAAAGGCAACTGACCATCAGGGCTAAATGAAAAAGTTTAAGCAAGGCAAGGAAGTAACTAATATAGTGACATATCAATGCAAAGCTGAATACAAAAAGTTATCTTCATCATAACATTAAGCATTAACTCCCAAAAGTACCTAGATGGAAAGTAATCAGAGATGAAATTGAATTAAAACAGGAAAAACAAAAGAGGGAACCGGTGAAAACGATGACAAGAAACAAGAATCAAATATTTCATTTCACCTGTATCATTTAAATGGTCATGAATGTCATTACGGTTTGAAATACGTGAATTAAAAATATCTTAATTTTGCTTCAGCGTGGACCTACCTTTTCATTGTCTTCTCTTTCTAAATGGTGCAGTGTGAAACGTTGGCATTTAATCATAATACTAAACTCTTCATATATCAGCAGCTTCTGCCACAAAATGGTAATGAATAATCTCAAAGGTTCATATGTCTCATCCGTGGTTCCCATGCAACAGAAACTCCATTATCCAACAATCATATCTGGTGGCCAAGATCCATTGATTTCATTTATGCTATGAATCAAAAAAGAAAACAGATCGTTGAAAAGAGCAGGATTTTTGACAGCATAAAGAATAAAAGGAAAAATGAAAATATAATGTTCCGTGGCATCTAGAGAAAGCGGAGTACATAAAATTGTCCCTGCCAGCATAGAAGGCTGTTTCTGACTTTCTGTGACTTGAGACCATGATACTTGGGTTGCAGATGTTGAGCAATTGCCCAAGGCTTCCCATTTAAAGTACACATTACATCATTAATATATAAGGATCCCCATATCTATAATCAAGCTCAAAAGCATTGTTACAAGTAGGTTGTTGCCAAATATTCTTGAGCGTGCAGATTTAACATTAACACAAGGAGTGTGCTTCTCTCTTAGATGTACAAAATAGACCAATTTATCATTTCAACTGCAAGAATCCCATGAATGGAAACAAACATGTTACTTCATCAGGATGCGCATCCATTTTCATCACTAGATCCCCTGCAGTGCCCGACCCAATGAAATCAGACTGAAGTCCAGGCATTCAAATAATTATGAGACAGCAACTGACATTCTAGGCCCTGGCAAAAGGCTGAGGATGAGAAAAAATCAGAGTAGCCTCTTCAAACTTTTTTCCTTAATAAGCGATTCAGATGGCTGATTAAATAAGTAAGCAATTTTTTTACCCAACCAATCATCTCCCGAAACGGTGTCGAAATTGTTTGCTTAAGCTCCCAACAAGTGAAGTATATGAAGCATAGTCAAGAACAAGACCTTTTGCGCTACGCAGCTTATCAACATCCTCTCGGTTTCCATATGTACAGTGCCCTTCCAGTAGGATGTTATATGTAATGTCATCAGGAAAAATTCCTAGATTCAGCATTGCATTTAGGAGCATATCCGCATTTTTCATCTGTCCTTGTTTGCAATAACCATTCATAAGCACGTTATAAGTGACAACTCCTGGTTTATGTCCATCACTCTGCATCTCCTTAAGCAACTTGAAACCTTTTCTCACATCACCTTTCCTACAAAACCCATCTATGATCATTGTATATGTTGCATCATTAGGGCTCAAACCAACAGTCACCATTTCTCTCAACATTCTTTCTGCATCAACCACTTGCCCTTCCCGACATAAACCAGAAATAATGGCTGTGTAAGCCACATTATCAAGCGCAATACTTTCCTTAATCATTTCTTCCCTAATCTCAAACGCCTTTTCCAAATTTCCCTCCTTACAATATCCATCAATAAGAGTAGTGTATGTTATTTTGTCAGGCTTCAAACCCTTCCGAGTCATCTGATCAACAAGGTCCCATGCTTCCGTCAAATCATCATTCTTGCAAAGCCCATCGATAAGCGTATTATACGTGATCAAGTCGGGTTCCAAGCCTTGTCCCAACATTTGCTGATAAATTTCCATGGCCACATCAATCCTCCCATTCTTGCAATGCCCATTAATCAATGTAGTGAAAGTAACATCATTCGGAACCAATCCTTTGCCAAACATTTCGTTGAACAACTCATTTGCATCATCCATTCTGTTTTCCCTACACAACCCATTAATCAAGATACTGTAAGTATAAACATCAGGAAGAACACCACTCCCCTCCATTGCATTGTTCAGCCTGAACCCCTCATCCAAATCACCCAACCTCACGTAACCATTCATCAAAGTATTGAAACTAACAACACTAGGCCTCAAACCCCATTTCCTGATTTCATCAAAAATCGACTGTGCTACCCTCATTTCCCCTTCTTTGCAAAATTTGTGCATCAAAATATTGAAAAAATACAAACTTGCAGGATATCCACATTCCAAAATCTCCTTATGAAATTCCCAAGCCAACTTGAAAGACTTCAATTTCATTAAATGTTCAAGAATATTTTTACAAGCATCAAATGCAACCCGGATTTTATGCTTTTTAGACAACCTAAAACATTGAATAGCATCGGATACAAAATCTGATTCTAGATAAGCACTGATAAGGCCATCGAAAACATAAAGATCAGATCTTTGGGTACCTTTGGTTGCAAGAATTGTTGCAAAAACAACAGAAGCTGACTCTTTCCCCTTTCTTGAAACGATAGTTTGGAGCAAACTCTTGGCTTCCGGGAGCATTTGGTGGGTGCAAAGAAAGTGAATCATGGTGCAGTAAGAGTGGAGGTTGTGGCGGAAAGTGGAGTGACTGCGAGAAGAAAGCCATGAGAAGAAATAAAAGAGAGAGTCGGGAGAAAGTGAGTGCGGGTTTAGGCTGATTAGGGTGATGATATGTTGGGGTTTAAGAGAAGGGAGAAGGTGTTTAAGTGAGGCTTGGAGCGGTTTTGTTGAGCAGTTTTTGATTGATTCAGACAGCGTAGTGAGGATGGGGTCTGGGTCTTGGATTTGGGGGCGGGTCCGGAGGCGGGATGGTGGCGTATTATAGCTGGCGGTTGTGGAAAGGATGCGGTGAAATTGAAGAGGGAAGATTTGGGCTGAAGTTCTTGAAATGCCCATACGCCCTGCGAAAAATTTCCTCAAGTTTCGTCTGTACTCACTCAGCAATTTGAAGTGTTACCACTACCAGGCTGCTTCTTCAGAGACAGATAAAAATTACTAAAACTAGTATTTCACCCGTGCGATGCACGGTGAGATGTACATACTATAAATTAATATTACTCTGAAAAATATAATAAGTTACATGGACACTTATCAGTACAAACTCTAAAAACATTTAACTGGAATGTAGGAAATATTGATTGAAAGCAACATCGACTAATATTTTTCTTCGGTATCCACACATGTTGTTTGAGGAAACTAATTCTATTGGTCGTCCTAAAATGAAGCATTCTATGTACTTCAGCACAAAAACTCCACAATTAGGCGTGAAACGACATAATATTAGACTATATTAGTATCGTTACTATGAAAGTAAATTGAACTATAAATTTAACACTCTGGTAATTAGTATTTTAAATACTTACCCACTGTTTCTGCAAGGGATATAAGGCATAATGTTCATCTCCATTTTTTTGTTTTTATGTTTTCTTAACTCATGTCTGTTAGACAATAAGTTAGAAGACATCAATAACCTTTGAACTAAAGCGAATGTTGCTCTTGCATGTAGTTTTACTTCAGTGTGTGTGGTACTTTGTGGCTACAATCATATATTTGACATTTCCACTCACATTTATCCACGAGATAAAGACATCAATTGTTGATCGGCATTGTACATGGTATCAGTAGATAATTGCAATTGTAATTTTAACACGAACAACTTATTAGAATTCATTTTCGAATCCAATTAGATGCAAAACACTTCATAAAATAAACTTTAAACTATATATACACTACATAACTAATTCAAATTTTGAAAAACTTCTTTGAAAACAACATTTGTTGTTGAATTGGATGGTTCTCCATCTCTATCACAACAAAGAATTTTCAATCCTGAACGGTTTGTAATTCTGGATACTGCAACATAAAGTTGGCCATGACTGAAAACAGGCTTTTTCAAATAAAGTCCTACATGCGATAGTGATTGGCCTTGACTTTTGTTAATAGTCATAGCATATGACACTATCAAAGGATATTGTCTTCTTTGAAAACTTAAAAGGTAGTCTTGAATCTGATGGAGTTAACGTCATTCTTGGAATGAACACTTTATGTCCTGCATTTCTTCCAGTAATGACCTTAGCTTCCAAAACATGTTTTCCAAGTGTTGTGATAACCAATCTAGTCCCATTGTGATCCAGCAGAGTGATCAATGTTTCTTAATAACATAACAGGAGTGTCAACCTTCAACTTCAGCTCATGATTAGGTACACCCGAGCATCTTATTCCATTCAAGAATTCCGGAGTGTGTAGATCATCTAGTAAATCAATATTGGAATCTGATTTGAAGTCAGAGAACTTAGATAAGTTGTTCCTTCTATTTCATTAAGAGAGACCATATACTCGTTGATTGTTTCAACAACATCCAGTGTTGGAGCCAAGATGGCTCTTTCTTGCAAATATAAAGGATCGCTGACTCTTTCTGATAAATTTGGATATGTACTATCCACTATTGATTCAACTAAATATTCTTTCTCTTTTATCAGTAAATCATCAGGTATTTCAATCGAAACATGCCCATCATTTGGCCCACCAATTGTACCATCTCCAATATTTGAAATCCAGTCTGAAAACGCCTTTAACTCTCGTAGATCAATGTTTGAGTTTGGACTTTGGAGCCTCATGTTCTTAGTCAATTTCAAAACTTTGCAATGTTGCCATAAGTAGGAAGAATTAATAGTTGCAAGAACGATATCTTGCTTGGTACCCTTTGGAATGACGGGTAATATTTGTCTGAAATCTCCTCCAAAAACAATGGTTTTACCTCCGAATGTTTGTGTCAAACTCAATGGATTGCTAAATCTTAATATATCTCGCATAGTCTTGTCTAGAGCTTCAAAACAATACTTATTCATCATAGGAGCTTCATCCCAAATGATAAGATCAGTTTTGATGATTAGCTCGCAAGAGGACTGCCTTGTTTAATGTTGCAAAGTTGAGTCTTCGGTGGGAATAAGAGGAATGACAAATGCAGGTGAGTTGTTCTACCACCGGGTAAAAGAAGAGATGCTATACCACTTGATGCAACGGTTAAGTCTGTCCCCTCGATCGTATTCTGCATAGTGTTTTCCATACAAATGTTTTTCCTGTACCTCCATACCCATAAAGAAAGAATACTCCACCTTTACCATTATCAACTGCATGCATTATTGTTTCATAGACGTTCCGTTGCTCATCTGTTAGATTCGATAAAAATCTATTATGTTCGTCAACTAAGATATCTCTGTCATAACGCAACTCATCTTGAATTAGCCTGTTTTGGCGAACCGAAAGATCAACCATCAATGGAAAGGGCATCGTCGGAAAATCACGTAAACTTTTGCTAGTACTACGCAAAAATTTTTCAATCTCAGCAAGTGTATAATCCTTTAATTCATCGTCATTGAGTTGTAAATCTGTACGGTACAACATATAAAGAAGTACAATTAAGAAGATGACATAACAAGTAACTGTAGTAATTGTTTATTTATTTTTTATATAAGAAATGAAGTAGGATTTGAATACCTTCATGTTGCAAAATGGTGCGCTGTCTATACAGAATGTCATCTGATAAGTACCACGCATTGATGCTCTTCCCATACGAATTCAGGCCTTGAAAGAGAACCCGAACATAACAAAGTCGCAAACATAATTCTCAAACAGTTTGAAGATCCCAAGTGGCTTGCTTCAACAATCCCATCCACATACTCTTTGTCATCATCCAATAAACCAAGAGCGTAGCAAGCATCTCTAAATGAATTATATTGATCACCATTTATGCATTTTATCTCTTCATAACTTCTTGGTCCTTTAACTATGTTAAGTAAAATTCTCAAATAATATTGTTCACCAGATCCAGGAGGCACATAAAAAATTCGTCCAATTGAGAATCCACGCCTTCGTGGATGCCATTCCCTCAATGGAGACTTCCACACAAATTTAGTGGGGAACTCTGCATATGTTAAAGATCTTGCTTCTGGATAGTTACGGTTGGCTTCCATCCAAGCTGTAAACATTGACGAATTTACACGCCCATCGATGACATCATCTATTGCATCATGATCTGAGAATATAACATTCTACTCGTGTGGAAGATGAAAATGTAATCTTTCAACTGGAAGATCTCTGTAATGAATATCAAAACCAAATATTCTCCAAGCAGCTTCACATAGTGAGATGTACCGGCAATCGTAGTACATATTTATTTCGTCAACCGGACTTTGCACATCATTATCTTCGCTACTTCGATAAACAGCTGTGATAATACGATCATGTCCTTTGTTGACATATTTGAAGAGATACTTTATAGTAGGACTCGGTTACACCATTGAACATTAATATGAGCACCGTATTTGAACAAAGATAGCGGTTGTGTGGCACCACATATCTATTATCCAAGTCAATCCCATTCTTTTTTATTGTTCTACCGTCATCCCTCCACCGGTAAGTTGGATACCCGTCTTCGTCAACAATAGTACATTCTGTGTACTTTTTCGGAAAATGCTTTGAGCACCTTCCATCCAACATACATGGAGAATTTTTATTAACGTTGCCGCAAGGCCCATGCATCATCAAATTTTTTAATGCATTGTAGTACACGGATCGGTAGCTTCGAAGGAATTTGAGATGAGATGATCTTGTCAATATCTTCACCGGAGGGATATTTGTCTTCTTGATACGGGAAAAGCAAAATATGTGCATGTGGCAAACCGCGTTTTTGGAACTCGAATCGTATATATAACTTTGTATGATGAAAATTTTATATTACCATTACTTATTAATAAATATTATTAAATAGGAATTAATTTATTGAAATATGGAAAAAAATTTATGGATTTTGCAAAGTACTGCTTGACTCTTCCAAAAATCTTGTTTACTCTAAGATCTCTCAACAAATGATCTAATTTCACTTTGAATATTCTACAAAGAATATCTGGGCGATCTTCGGGTTTCAAACATCTACTTTCGACGAAACGCACAATCTCTGGCCATTTGGGACTGCATGTAAATGTAATGAATAAGTTGGGATATCCAGCCCACTTGCAAATTGTCATTGCATCTTGATAATTCTGGACCATGTATCGTGCTCCACCAGTGAAAGATGAAGGCAAAATCACACGCTTTTCTTGAGAAGAAGGATCAGTTTCCCCTCTTAGAATTGCTTCGATCAATCCTTTATACATATCAGATCTCAACTCTTTCTGATGAGCACGTACGTATGATAGACGCGAAGATTCAACCATTGTATATGCATCAACTAAAAATTGCTGGAACAACCTTCTCGCACACAAAATATTCGAAGACTCAGATTCTCTTTCCTGCAATCTGTACGAAAAAACTCTCTCATTGTTATCTTTTTTCTTCTAGTCGAAGGAGTCATGTTTGAATACCTCAAAGGAACATCCTCTCGATATCCATCCTCAGCATATGGGAAAAGTAAGGGATATTGAAGACCTAGATATGAAGCATTCAACTCATTAATTCGCTTTAGTTGCCCCATTTTTGTTTCAACTATGACATCTCTATCAGCTGGAGATGTTTCAAAGTCTCCAACAATTAATGCTGCAACTTCAGAGACAGATGGAAGATTGTACCTTCGACCATCTTATTCTCTCCTTCCAATGAGCCTCAATTTCAGATCGGACGAAACATTTTGACGAATTGTGTCCCTCACCATTCGAAATGATTTTACTAACACATTGTGCTCATCAAGCATTACCTTCAAGTTAGCAACAATCTGACATGAATCTTGATGACTTCGTGTTTTGGGTCAAGTTAGCAAATGAAAACAAAGTTTTAGTATTTATATAAAATAAACCGTAATAAGTATTCTAACTACGGAACACTAAATACGATAATTACCAAATGACTTGAATTCAATTTGAAATTTCATTATCTCGTATCATAAATATAGAGTGAGCAAACTTCGGTGGGCAACCTTCACAGCAACAAACTTCCAATCCTATGATAATTTTGGCCGTGCATCCGAAAAATAGGAGGTCCCTTGCCTTGGTTTACAGTAGAATCAATCTTTCCACCCAACGAAGTGAAAGAAAACATTGTATTGTACAAACGAATGTTTTGAAGAAAATGTTTACTTTTCTCGCTTGCCCCATTTTGTAAATCAGAAAGGGTTTGCGGAGGATGTCGCATCTTTGGTAGCTCCACTTTTCCTTGCATACAGTACAAAGAAAACTTTGGTTTCGATGTTGTATAATGCTTCCCAATCCTCTCATCATACCAGAATGAAGCCCCACAATATTCACATTTATAAATAGGATCTCCAATATCGATAATTCGCATAAAATATGTATCAGTGTAAAATTCGTATAGGAAAAGTCTCGGAAGTTACTCTAAACATAATGAAAATGGAAGAACTTTACCTTTATTTAAAAGAACTTCAGATTCCACATCCTCTCTTATAATAAAGAGTAAAGAATTTAAAATTTCAACATGTTATACAGAACAGAAAATTCGATAAGTGCTTAATCTACACTTAATTACCTAGATTTAATGCATCCCGTTTACTCTCTAATAAAACTCTATACAATTTGTATGAAATTGATATAAACTATCTATATTGCTTTAATCTTATGCACAAGTTGGAAATATGATATGGCACCTGAAACGTAATGGTACACAATTGTGAATCTAATGATTCGGTGAGTTTTATTAGGATAATCATCTGCTGTAATTTATACATTCGAATATATTCAAACAGCATAGAAGTAACATGATTGACAATAATTTCAAACAAACCAAAAGATTGCGAAGAAGATATTTTAATTACAAAAAATTGATAAAAATATATACACTTCAGTCACTATTATGAAGAAAACGAAAGAAAATCACCTCTCTTCAAATCATTTCCAGATGAGATCGTCTACTATAACAAATAAAGAAAAAAAATGTAAACATTGAGCACATTTCACATAATCTAATGTTAGCCTAAATTGATAATTAATATGAATATTAATATTTAATATGCAATTAAAACAAATTAACTTACCATCACTCAAATCAAAACTAAGTTTCTCAATTAGACCGTCAAATGTGCATTATGTGTTTTCGAGCGTAGAAAGATGACGCACTCTTCTACGTTTATTTGCATGCGCTACTGAGAATTAGATATGTCCCGAAAACCTATAACATAAATAAATATTTGTTAAGACTCTTGTAATTGAAAAAATTCAGAGTTAGAATCATATAAGCGAAATTTATGAACATTGAGATTGTAATAAAAAATGTATAGTGAAATAGGTAATCGTACCATTCATAACATTGCTCAATGGTGTTAAGTGAAGCGACGGAGCGAAGACCGGTGTGACGGTTCTTATTATTCTGAGTTTGAGTATTTTCTGTATGCAAATAAGACATTCTACAATTGTCATAAAACGTTAGATAGAAATGGTTGTTTGACCGTATATGAAAACATTAGCTCAAAACCATGAAAAACATTCGTACCACTCATTAAGTTCACAGACGTCCCTTGTAGATTAACTGATAGAGTTTCGTCGTCAGAACAAACTGACTGTGAGTTTGTAGAACTTTCAGAGACACCATTACGTATTATGTGCTTTCCAGAGGGCAGCACATGCAATGATGTACGTTGCAATGATGTACGTGATATTATGGTTCTGCCATTTTGAAGTGGTGTGAAGGACACTGAAAACATATTTCATTTCAGTTTTTTTGGTCATTCATTACAATTGTAAATGAAAATGGGAATATAATAGGGAAATGAAAGCTCACAATTTGAAATATTCGATAATGGCGTTCTTGAGCATTCAGCTGTAGTATCTAGGCCATGTCCACAATCTTTCCTGTAACCTGTACCTTTCCAAAATTAATAGATTACACATTCAATAATCAGACTTCAGTTAATGAAGTCTGTACCTTTTCAAAATTAATGAACAATTAAAACAACATTCAGTTTAAAAAAAATCCATTCATTTGTTACAAATTAACGAAATTCATTTTATGAAATCCAATTTTTTCATGCTAGTTTGAGAATATCCACAACTTTGATTAAGTATACAATAAAATAAAATATTGAAGTCAACAGGGTTTTAGAAACCTCAATTTATACATTGTTTCGTGAATTTCATGTTTATTATATTTGTATGTGTAATTATAGGAAGCATTTGATCGGTAAAAAAAAATTGAGTATAAATTTCGAAATAATAAACATAAAGAAAAAAATAGAGGCCAATCAGGTGAATGAACATGAAGATAAAATATTGACATTTAAAGTCTGAAAATCCCAACCTCAAAAATAATATATTAACAATATGACATTTTTCAAACTCCGACGGTAAGATTATCAGTGTCATTAATTGAGAATAATTAATTGCTACCGGTTGTTAAACATATATGAGAAAACTACTTTTTAGAGCAAAAAAATTATGGCTTCATTAAATTCCTGCAACAGCATATTAGTGGTGTAAACAACGTATAATCAACTACACACTGACCTCCATTTATTATCATTCTCTGACATTTTGAATTACGTCCATCCATGGCTTCAATGTTTAACCTTCCTCGTTGGTTTCAACGTTTAACCTTCGTCGTTCAATATCAAGTTTGTCAAAGTATTATCATCTCCATTTTTCCTCCGACAGTAAGCATGGCTTCAATGGTTTCTCATCTCCAGTTCTCCTCTGGCAATAAGGTATAAGTGAGAGGACAGCTTGCTTAGCTTTCGTAGAAAATTTGCTTTTGCAGATTTTGTAGCCACAGAAAAGAAAAAAAAAAGGAAAACTATTGTACAAAATTTCAAAGAAACATTGAACGTCTGTGGTGCATTTAATGTGATTTAATGTGATGTATTGCTCTTTGTGGCCGCCGTACTGTGACTTGTTAGTGATCATTTATTAGTGTTTCGGAATATTTCACTACTTTTCCCACAATAAATAACTATTGTTGAAGGGTAACTGTTCATTATTATTTGAAAAGTAACTATCCATCAATAAATATCTCACTACTTTTCTCACATTTCATTATTATTTGAAGGGTAACTGTTCATTTCACTTTTTAATATAAAATAAAAAAGAAATTGTGAATATAAAGGAAAAAAATTGGGCTATAAACGAATTAAAAGTATAGTCGATTTTATCGAATCAAAATAGAAAAAAAAAGAAAAATTGTTTTGGCGACACAATAGACATCAGAATTAATCTAAATTGTGATCAAACTGCAACTGTTTGCTTTCCGTAACACAGAATATCGAATTAACTGCTTTACAAACTAAAAAAGCAAACTTTTCTCAAGTGGAGGTTTAAGCCTCCGCGTGCGGAGGCTCTTAACCTCCGCACGCGGAGGTCTCAACCTTCGCTTGCGGAGGTTCTGGCCTCCGCTTGCTGAGACCCCCGCCTATGGAGGTTTAAGCCTCCGCGTGCGGAGATTAAAATGTTTCCAATCTGGTCACATTGTTATTGAGATTAAAATCAAATCTTGCTCTTATATTGTTAACATAACACCATTGTGTACCAAATGAAAGTTTAATTCTATTTACTTGCAAGCCTAAATCATGCTAAAATAAAGAAGTTACCAAAAGTTGAAATTCGTTTTACTTCTGAATAAACAACTATGTACATAGGCTTTACAAAGAAAAACATAACAAATTCACAATGTAACTATTGTGTTCATAAACTTGGAAGTCCCTATCTATGTAATCATATAGAACCAACTTCTCCTTTTAGCTTGTGAGGATGAAAAACTTTGTCCACTTTCTCTCTATTACCCATGTTAGCCATCATGTCGGCAGCCACATTGCATTATTGCCTTCCATCCATTCGTGTACTTCTTCCAATCAGTGCTGTATATGCCAAGGACCATTAGAGCTTCTATTGATGAGATGTATGGAAGCCATAGACTCCATCTCAACCCATATTATGCTAAAACCTTATTTTTTTACATATAATACCGGATAGTCAACTGGTTCTTGTCACTTCTATCTCAGCTTCAATGACATGAGGTATATTTGTTTGTTTTAATCGCTGAATAGAAGCTTCGAGCAGTAGATTTGAATCAAAAGAATTTGCTACTGCTAAGCGTTCTTGTCGCGGAAGCCTGCGGAGGATTCAGGCCTCCGCAAGGCGGAGGCTTGAACCTCCGCTTGCGGAGGCCTCAAGCGGAGGTTGAGGCCTCCGCAAGGCGGAGGCTTAAGCCTCCGCAAGCGGAGGTTTAAGCCTCCACGTGCGGAGGCCTCAACCTCCGCAAGCGGAGTTCTCAACCTCCGCAAGACTTCCGCTTGCGGAGGTTTAATTAATCCATTCGGAATTACTCAAATCTGATTTTAACATCCAAGGTTTACTGTTCACAATTTCACCATCCATGATTAAGGTTTTTGTGTCAATGGTGACCAAATTTGCAGTTCTTTTTATTATTTCCACACCGAGCTTTCAACCTCCGCACAGAGAGCTTTCAAGTTCCGTGTGCGAAGCTTCTGCATGTGTTATTTGAAATACACAGGGAGAACGGGGACATTTCGGGGTAGTGATTGGTCGTTCACTCAGACATTTGCCTAACTTCATTTTTTTCCTTTTTTTCAGTTTTAGCTTGGAAGAGATAACGTGAAGAGATGACGTGAAGGCAAGATATTGTTTTATATTATTCACTGGTAGTATATAATTATTGATTTGGTTTTTAACTTTTCCCAACACTTTTTTGCTAATGATCTGTTGCTGCACCGATGCGAGTTTTTGTGTCATTGGTAGTATAATATTTGTTTTTCTTACTTTATTTGTTTTTATTTTGTTTGTTCATGGGTGACTTTGTTCTCAGCAGCTAGAAAGCTCTCAATGGTTGCTATTAATGGTTTAGCACTGGGTGGAGGATTAAAAAGAGAAATGTATAGTCAACTACATATATTTGCAAATATAAGAGAAATGTGGACAAATACATATTAAGATCAAGATCTTGAGTTCGCAAAATGACCACGTAGTATCTAAATCACTCCTTCGCAGTTAAGTGATCAACTTCAAAATCTTTTGAAAAAGTTCAATTGGTTAGAAAGCCTTTCAAGCATCTAAATCGCCCCTTGACATCTAAATCACCCCTTCGAAGACAAATAAAGAAGCTTCAAAATATTTTCAAAAGGTCTATTTGCCATCTAAAACCCCACTTCAGCAGTGAGCTTCAAAATATTTTCCAAAAGTTCCAATTGTTTAGCAACCCTTTCAAGGCTTCTCCTGCTTTATTATCCTCGGCTCTTGTTGCTTGACAACTGCGTGGATGAGTATTCGTCCAATGTTCTCTTAGCTTTGTTACTGGGTTCGAGGTTGTCCAAGGAAAGTGGCTTCTGATGCGTCTTGGTCGGCGTGTTAACCTCGTTATCAGATGTATCAGATGTAGAATCCTATTGTAATACAGAAAATGAGTGAAAAGAAAAACCAACGATCAGCTAAAATTAATATAACGTAATCTAAAAAGGATTGATAAATGTAAGACATTTAGCTCCTCGTTGGCATTCTTGTCAGACTTCAAAAACATATCAGAACCCTACAATATGAGATGAATATATTATGTTACGAAAATAAAGAAAAGCTATGTAGTTAAGCTAAATAAACCATGTAATTAATTTAACTAACCTGGCTTTCTACGTTCGGAAATATAACATACTTCGATATTAAAGAATCATCAGCGGTTAACCTCATCACAGTAAATATATCACTGCGCTGCTCGATGTTTTGTTGTTTAACTTGAACTTTAAACAGTATTTTCCTGTCAACCAATGCTTCGATATCGTTCGGGTAAGACAAATCTTCCGCATTCTGCTAGTAGGTCAAATCTTTCTAAGGTCACATGTAATTATATCTAATTATGAAATAATAATTATATATACTACAACTTACCTGAACCATATCTTCATTTAGAGTAGCAGCAGTCTTCCCTATAAGTTGTAAGCATTCACGATCCCACATCAGAAAAGATGCACTACCCGTTCCATCTATTACCCTCAATTGAACCTTAAACCTTAAATGGAAAAAAAGATTTGTCAACTACATTTTCTGCAATGATTATTCACCTAAGAAGAAAGTAACGATTATTCACCTAAGAATTCCATCTGAGCTGAAACTATCACACTTCTCACAATGGAATCTGGTCTCTATAGGGTTAACCTTTTTCAGGCACTTCTTACACGATAGATAACACCAATTCCGATCATTCTCAACAGCCACAATAGTAGCATAAATCCAACAATGACCAACCTAATACATAGGAAAAAATATTTTTCATAATATAATATAATCCTTACCAAAAATCATTGTATTATATATGATATACTTGTCCGCAAATATTACCTCAGACGAATCCAGTAGTTGATCAATACTCTTGACATCGCAACCTCCACCTGCTAAGTCATCTGACACATCACAAACAGAACTCGAGGATATCTGACTTATCCTCTGGGTCAAATTCTCGTTTCCAGTAAACAACCTTCAATAGATGTTCAATGCTATATTAACTAATGTACAATGAAACTAATCAAAAATACATTGTCTATCCACGGTACATGATAACATACTTATCTCGGAAAGCCTGAACTTCCGCAAGCTGGGCGTTGACACATAATTTCGTCACATGATATGTGTTACATATCCTCACCTCACCTACAACAATATATCATAAATATTAATTAATAATCATCATGAAAAATGAAACTGACTCTCAGTTATGTAATAGTGTAAAAAAATATACCTCTAAACTTTTTAGCTCGACACATTTGAAGTAATAATATGGCTGGTTCTGGATTTTCAGTATCCAGGACGTTGCCAAGCTCATCAGCCTGCTCACCCCAGATGGTGTAGGACAACCGATTATTCCTATTGCATAAGAAGCGGTAAGTGTTAATCGTCGTAATTAGATAACTAAGATAACAACTATTCGCTGCCAACGAAGGACATACTCAATATCTTGTAGTAACATATCAATTATTCTTGTACTTCTCCCAGAGATTTCCTTTGAGCGGACTGTATCCTTGCCAACAACTTCTCCAATTACATCTAGAGACAGAAATATTGATTTATTCTCCGTTAACGATTAACATTAAAAATCGTGAATCCATTTGTGTTTAAACTGGAACTCCATAAAATATGACATGAGACATTAAAAGTGAACATTACCAATCAACTTGTTTTCATCTATTTCGTAAGGACAACAGATCAGCAAACGGAATAAAATCATAAATATGGGATGGAAAGCTACTATCTTCAACTTCATTGACGTATGTCTTCATCATGAAATTCAGCTTGTATCTGTGACTCGAAGCTTTGTACTTTGAATTGTTGTAACCAATAACGAAGTCACGCATAACATATAAGAGTCCTTCACGGATGATGGGCTTGAATGTCTTGATCAAGTTGCGTTTAACCGATGCATGAATTCTAGTGCCCTAGTATTACACATCCCACATGGAATTCATTATGAATAATCTACATAACTTAGGATTAAGTTGAAAGCTCTGTTAATGACAATGGATTTAAAAAATACCATCTAATATTTAAAAATCACACATAACAAAATCACAACTGATTTGCTTCCACATCAAGAATAAATTGCAGTTCATATACTCACATCTTTGTCGATCAATACCATCTCCAAGCTGTAAATGTCGTCGAATTTTCCAAACGTAAGATTTTCCCAAAGTCGAACAACGCGAACACGGAATGCCCACTTGGTTTTGGTAGGAACGATATCCGTGAGCATATCTATGATGGGAGCCATCTCACTGCACATGAAAATAAACAAAGCTAATTTTTGAAATTTTCCTGCATACTTAACTTAGATTCCGAAAACACGCCAAAAAAAAAAAGGGCCGGTCGCTTACATGAGAGGAAAGCGTTGATGATGAACGAAAATATATGGGAAACAGTGAAACTTGAAAATGGTGATATAACACTTTTTGCGAGGAGATAATTGGACTTAAAAACTTAAAATATGTATTGTTTTAAGATATGTATTGTTTTGCCTTTTTTTTCAATCATGTCAATCAAAACTTGCAAATCCTGCAAATATCTTGAAAAATATCGTTGCAGATAAATATCCTGACAAAATAATATTAAAAAATTGTTTTGTCATTCTGTATTTACTCAAGCGGCGGTAGAGCGGCGGGAAAACTGTTGAAGCAAATGGACGGGAAACTATCCTCCTTTAATATAGTAAATAGATAAATTAACGATAAAAAAAAACATAAATATTCTTTTGGGTAATTGGCTCAACACGTCCATACCTTTGACGAGTTTTATGCAAAACGTCCATACGTTTCGTTTCTTGACGAGAACGTCCATACATTTCACATTTTTGGCTTAAAAAGTCATTTTCCCCAATTTTTGACCATTTTACCATTATATTAAAATAAAACAAAAAGAAAAGAAAAGAAAAGAAAAATAAATAATAAATTGAAATCTTACTCCTAGACTTTTCTAAAAATATAAATGAGTCCAAAACTTATAAAAATATTAAAAAGAAAAAAAAAACTCTTCATTTCCTCGCCGCTGGTTATGGACCCAATTTCCACCTCATTCCGGCCACCAATAACGCCGAATATCACTACCAACTTAATCTCCTCAACATCTTCTACAATTTCCACCCAAGAACTCCCCATTTCATCCCCTTATACTCATACATGTCCTCAATACTCAATATATATTATAGACATCTCTTGAAAAGTCATTAGATGCCAACATATCACAATATTTTGAATCAATAAGAACTTTTTGTACTTTATTGTATTTAGTTAGTTTGGTTTTCATTATTTTGAGTTTCATTTATAATTATAATGCTATGCAGGACTATTTTAGCTTGTCTCAATTGATAGATAATTATTGGATAGATTTGTGATTTTTATGAGCAAATTTATAGGAAAGAATGTAGTCCGTGCATTGTTAAACATACTGTCTGTTACGTTTGTTAATCAATCGTCTGTTTACATAGGGTCTTTAGTCGATTAAATAACCATCTAATTTTGAAGCATACTTAGCTAACTTTTTTTTTTTTAATTTTACATTTAAAATGAAGATATGAATACAAACTCTTTGCAGTTTGTTACTTTGGTCAATTTCTAAGGAATGAACATAGTTTATGGACATGAAATTGAACCGACTGTAATAGAGAAGGTGTTTTTGCACTTTATGTATTAAGGAATGCATCATATACGGATGCGTATTGTAATGTATAAAACTTTCTTAGTGTTGATCCCTCTGAATACGAGATGAAGCTCTAATTTTTTTTTTTCAGTAATACACATTTCTCAATTCTACCAAGAAAGATTACGTCTGACTTGCAAGTGAGGTGGTTGATTCAACTCAACCAAAAACGTCATTCTTGTATTTGTGTAACTCTTGTGAGGAATGGTATCTCTAAGAACATGAAACAAGTGATGAAGTAGACAATGATGTGGATGATTTTTGGTACAAAATGAAGATAGCTCGAGAGGATGGCATAGTTACTTCGAAGACAATTGCTACACATCAGGATCTCATTGTGTAATAGAATACTCAAAGCAAATATAAAAAAATAATAAGTGCATTAAATACAAGACACACTATAATCCTGATTATAACTAGGATACTCAACTTGGGACTTAGATTTTTTATGAGGGTTATTAACTTAGTTGAAACTTAAAGGTTGAGACATTTAGATATAGGGAAAATCTCACAAATTGAATTAATGACTTTTATTGGTTAAATTCTACCAAACTTGATAGGAAAATGAATGATTGTTGAGAATTCAACCATTAGCATAAATACCTCTGGTGTGAGAATGGAAAACAAGTTTGCGAGTGTGCATCTTTAAAAAGAGAGAAAATATTTGACCTTTGCGGGTCGAAAAATAACCAAATTTAGAGTTTATAATGATTGAACTGACTATGTACATGCACATATATTGATCTGGATATGTGGAAGAATTGATTTTCATAGCATATTTCGGAATCTTTTTATGAATGGTTAAACATGAGGCAAAATGACAAGCTTTCGAACTAAGTTAGTTTTATGTTATTTGTATGTATTAAGTAGCTAATTTTGTTTGAAATGTACAAATATTCAAGTTTTGGGTAATTGATGAGTGTGATTTTTACATTTGTTCTGGCCTTTGAAAGTGAATATTTGGAAGTCAATTTGATAGATTTATTACTTAATTTAATTAAATATCGATTGCTGTAGGATACGATGTTGGAAGGAATGATTAAAAAAAAGTGAAAATCGGCCAAAAATAAGGAAGAATAATTATAAAACATTCAGGGATTAAATCACAAATCTTTGAAACTTGATTCGGACCAAGGATGGACAATTGAAGATAATAGGGATTAAATTGGAAAAAAATTTGAATTGCCCAACTTTTAGTCTTGTCCGGATAATAAAAACTCAAGGACCGGAAATGATTACACCAAGAATAAAGTTAATTGTACAACATTTGTTGACAACTAGTTTGACAATTCGTATGCTATTAAGATCTCGACCATTGACTTCAAAATTATTTTTTTAAATGAATGGATGTAATGTTTGATAAGTTGCATGTTGTAAATGAAGTTGTAAATGAGATTGTATAAGTAACATGACTCATGTCTTGCACCAAAATTGTGAGATGCACCCTAGTCACTTTGGGTAGTAGGAATGACAAAATGCTCTCATTCACGTGGGAAAATTAGGACGGGAAACTTGGTCATCGCGTCGAATCTCCATAATCTAATTCTGTATTTTATTTGTTTTTAAGTTCAAAGTGTATCTAAAAGATATAAATTAATATTAAGAAAAAAAAAGTAAATATGTGGTAAATGATGACATTTTAATTCCTGTTACACCCCATCTCCAAAAAATCTATGGGTGACAAAGAATGGGAAGGCCCCTCATGTCACGTTGTCTAAGAGCATCTCCGATCCTAATATGAATTGTTTCAAAATGTAGCTACATAAGTTAAAATTGACAATGTCTACAAAAGTTTATCTCCAATGCAACATATCTAGTATTAGATTTAGTTGATGTGACAAGAAAGAAGTAGACATTGTCAAGAAGATCATTTAGTTATAAAAGGTCTTTTATAAGGAGTAAGTCACCATATTTTAATATCTTTCTCTCTTTTTTTCGCTCATGTTTCTTATTTTTCCTTTCATGGTTATTATTTTTTCTTTCTCATAAAATAAATATGCATTAGAGATGAAATTTGAAATATAGACGAAACTATTGTGGAAGATATTTATATTAAATCGTCTGTTTATTATACATCAATATCTAGTAAATTAAAAGTTTGCAGTAGAAATACTTTAAGGTGTCGGAAAAATAGAAAGGCCAAATGGTTCTGTATGCAACCACAAAAAGAAAGGGATAGAAAATTGTAAATCTGCTTGCCTCCATTTGGCATGTGGTGACGACCCCCTATTTTAATGAGCAAACAAAAATTAAATTAGTCAAATTTAAAGTGCAATTCAGTCCATTCAAAATGTAGATACAAAAGAAGTTTTAATGATTTTATGAACAACCATTCTTAACAATTTCCCTATAATTAGTTCTTCGTGGGTGTCATTTCTGTTACGAGATAGAATACAAGAAAGATTACAAATTTGCCGTAGATATTGAATTGAGCCACAATTAATCATCTGCTTCTCATGTTCCGTGAATAGTCGGAACATTGAGATATATCCATGAAGACATTTTGGGAATTGGTCTGATTCTATCTATGTTCCATCCGTTTGAAGAAGAATTATTCCATTATTCCTTACTAATAATAGTGGAATCAATGGTCACAAGTCAAAAAGGGATTTTGACCGAACATTATTAGGAAACCAACACAATAAATGATTCCTTTATGAATCGTGAAAGATCAAACACAAGCAGAATATGTAGTAACATCTCAAGGAACCATAAACATTGCAGTAGAAGGATGCACAATTAGATAAGATATTCATTTCCCTACACAGAAAATCGACCCTTTCATGCATGTTATTAGATAGACTTCGATCATAAGACGAGAACAATTATCTCAACCTTTGCAGCCTGAAATATAAATGACAAAAACCCTACTGAAAGAATCAAACGTTTAGTCCTTAAATGCATTTCTCTCAATGCTTCATGAGGATGGTGGTTTCTGCAATCATTGAAGTAACAACATAAGGGTCCATATTTGAAGCAGGCCTCCTATCCTCAAAGTATCCTTTTCCTGCTTTCTCCGTCTCTCGACCTACACGGACCGATGCTCCACGGTTTGCAACCCCCTGTTGGAATACGTTTGAAAAACTGAATCAACTAATCAAAGTAAAAGATATTGCTTCCATATTACCAGAAAGAACTATGCAAGAATGATAATGAAGTACAACCATTAACTTGTTGGAGCATGCTACATGTACAAAATAAATTACAGAATGGATTACAAAATGCCAAGTGGCGCCCCACTATTGGAGGGGCGCCTGAAGCAACAGGCGCCCCTCCAATAGTGGGGCGCCACTTGGCGATTTTGTAATACATTATGTACAACATTTTGTACATTTAGATAAATCCTAACTTGTTTATATATGATCACTTAGAGAAATTTTCAGTAACTTGTAAAGAGAGTTTATTTTTACCCATTTGAAGGTGTTTATATCAGCAGTTTCGTGTTTTCCAGTGAGACGACGCTCATTGCCTGAACCATATGCAGAAATATGCTCTTTGTGTCTAAGTCCAAGCTTTTCAATTGCCTTCTCTATAACTTCGAAGCCTCCATCATCTCTCATAGACTTGGTGCTAAAAGAACATTATTTGGAAGCAGAAGAAAGATATTTACCTTTGCACACTCGAATAGAAGCTGTAATTTTATCATCTATTGAACATTACCTGTAGTTGGTGTGAGCACCAGCTCCGTTCCAGTCTCCCTAGTAATAAACCGGACAAAAAAGAATCATAAACCGAGTCAATATTCTCTCTATGCTTTCTTAGCCAAATGCACGATCCTAAGATTCTGACCTGGACAGGTTTGGGGTCAAATGATAGTACGACCCCAGCAATCTCAGTGATCCTCTGTAAATCAATTCATTATCGAACATTTCAACACAATTTCCGAGTCCATTAGTGTGTGAAACATTTAACGGCTAAAAACATTAATGATTACAAGAAGTTATGTTAAGAGTACCTCAAGGATGTATCGAGCTACCCACACCTCATCACCAGCTGAGATGCCAACAGCAGGTCCTACTTGAAATTCCCACTGAATAGATGTTCATATTGAAAACTTATGAAGATGAAAATAAAATAAATCGCCAGTCGAGAGGAGATGCTAAAGACGGGTACACTATACCTGGCCAGGCATCACTTCACCGTTGATGCCACTTATGTTGATTCCCGCATAGAGACATGCCTTGTAATGTGAATCTACGATATCACGTCCAAAAGCTTTGTCAGCTCCAACTCCACAGTAATATGGGCCCTAGATGCAACACAAGAATTGATTATCATTTGATAAGCCAAAACTTCCACAATCACAATTGTTAATGATGGAAACGAATCACTAGGAGACTTGAGGAAGAAATAAACAAAACAAAAGCGAGATAATTACTTGAGGTCCAGGATAACCTCCAGTGGGCCATCCCATAGGCCAGTTAACATCCTTTTGCAACAAGGTGTATTCTTGCTCAATACCGTACCTGTTATTATTGTAGTTTTAAAAATTGGGGATTGTAGAAATGGATTAAACTAAATGAGGAGTCGCAAATGGCACATAATGATGATACCATGGTTCTTCGGCAACAACATCAGGATGGTTGAATATTTTGGCTGCGCTGTGCCTTTTGTTAGTTGGAATTGGCTCACCAGCTGGGGTGTAAGCATCACACATGACCTACGAGACAAAAACAAAAGGCAATCTCGTATTATAAGATAATCCACACGACAACATTATTAAACGCAAAATATTTATTAGTTATAAGGAAAAAAACAACTCACCAATATGTTGTTTCCCCTCCTGAATGGATCTCTGAAAATTGCCTGAGGACTGTCTCATCGAATTGCATCATGAAATGCGTTAATTCGAATGCATATATATTTCATCATGTAAAATATCTTCAATAGAAAACGGCTTACTATAGAATGACTTCGCTGTCTTCTCCAGGCGCTTGGCCTGTGCTCGACCCATCATAGTTCCACTTGGGAAGCATTGCAGGGTCTTTAACAGGTCCAGTAAGTGTCTATCAAAACCAAAGATACTGTGTGAGGAATCTATAAACTCATTATGAAACATTAATTATTACTTTCTTAAGAAGAAAATCTGAAACAAGAAGGGTTAATTACCCTCGCTTTGCTTCTGAGGTCCATACCAGAGCCACCGATCCTGTTTAATATATGGTTTAGCACAAGTAATTAGTCTTCGATGTACAAAGACGACCAAAGGAAATGACAACGGAGAATAGGAAGAAACAGTTTCTTCCACACGATAAGAATCAACTACACTGAACTAACATAAATGTAGCGTAATCGGTGCCATAATATATAAATAATTCACTACTTCTGCAATCAGTAATCTTAATTTAGGTTTTTTTTTTTTTGGGCGCTTACTAGAAAATTGACTAAACTGGCCAGCTCGGTTCAAGACCGGTGTAGTTTGACAGGTTCTTGGATTTTTGCTTACTCCTAGTTTAACTGCTTCCCATGCTTACTGTTTAGTGTCTATGCCTCAGAATAAATCCTATAAACATCACGTAGACAGCAAAAAAATGTACATTCACAAAGAAAGATAACAACGAAAACGCACAATCAATCTCCATTAATAATGATTACTGTAGAATGATCATAGAGAATGATTAATACAAAAGATCAGATATCTCTGTTCTCAAAAACTCCAAAATAAAATGTGATATTCTTCTGTTCATGGGGTTGATAGAAAAAGGACGTAAAAATATTTTAAAAAAGGCATAAACATCAAAATATCTGCGGATAAATATACACTAATGTACAAAACTGTAAAAGAAAAAAAGGATCAAAACAGGTATAATAAGAAGCAGGTTATCAGTCCACAGTAACTAAATGCAGAGCACGTAACGAAGAAGAAACAAATCAAAACGAAGAACCAAAGAATTTGACGATAAAACATTCAAAACCCACAAAAAATACATCAACGGATAGGTAAAACAAAGTCCCATAATTTTTTTTGGGGGGAAAAAAGGGAAACGCGGAGAATCCAATTTTATCAAGAAACAGAGCAACCCCATTGACGCAATCAAAGAAAACTCACCATATGTACTCAGCAATAATCTTCTCAGTAGTGTCAGAGAGATTGAGATTAATGAGATCTGAAAGCAGTGACATTTTGCAGGATTTCAACTGATTATTCTCTCTTTGTAATCTCAACCGGTAGAGACTGGCTTTTTATAAGGAGAGATGGAGAGTGGACGAGAGAAAAATTCTGCTATTTTTACGTTGATTTGTAACTAAATAATAACAATGCAAAAATAATTTTGAAGCTACTTTTATTGAATAATGCAACAATAATTATTTGTAATAAACATAAAATCGATTTTAATTTTAATTTTTTAATCACGACTGTGTTAATTTTACTTTATTGTATTGAAGAAATTAAATAAAATCGGTGAACATATAGGATTCTCATCTTACTCAGGTAGATCACACTTTTACCAGGTAATTATATATAGAGTTAGGGTAAGTGGTAACCTCTTAATTTTATAGTGATTATTTATTTTTTTCAGTAAAAACGTATTGCAAATAAATTAGCCCATTTATTTTAAAATTGTGGCATTTAAATTATTAACTACCATTCACGATGCAGTGAAAAAGAAGACCATCCCCTTTGTTCTTCAATAGGTATAGGTAAGGTATATGAAAAAAAAACCTATTTGACATTGTTGACAATGAAACTTACCAAAGAGACTCATTTTTCAACAAACTGGGGGCTTGTCCACAAATACAGCAAGTCATTCTCTAGATCTATTTGAATTACTCTTTGAAATTTTTAATCGGTTTCGTGTCACAATTTTGACGTCCCAAATTCATTAGGATTAGGTAGATCAAACAAAACAAAAGGAGTATCACTAACTTAACCCATTGATTGTGGACAGGAAAATTCATATGGCATTTACCTCCAAAGATTAATGATGAAAGGTTAGTTTGTTTATCCACGATTGGATAAATATCGATTCGATCCCATTTTCTTTCAATTTTCTGTTCTGCTTTAAACGATTCCCGTGAGTGAGTTTTTAGGAATAATTTGGATTTCAGTGAACCAATCCAACCGATCAATTACACGCAACAAACAATAATGAAGAAATGAAAATTATACAATTTTATATTTTGTATTTTCATTTTATAGGGTTTTAGGGCTATACGGATTCGAACCGTAGACCTTCTCGATAAAACAGATCAAACTTATTATTATCAAAATAATCTGAACTGTTTCAAAGATCCAACATGCTTTTTTTTTTTTTTTTTTATACTTTAGGCTCTTTCATTAACTGATAGAAATATCAGCCAGTCCGCTATATTTTCCAAAATAAGATTAAGGAGATGGCTCCACGTGCTCTAATTCATTATTTGGGATTCTGATCCAGGAGCACTACCAAAGTGTTTCAAAGGTGGGGTTATCTTAATGTAGGTCTGCCTCTGGCTAGATCAACTTAAATTAAATGAAGTCTCTATCATTCGACTTTAAAAAAATATATATGAAACTTCATACACCTTAAAGTTCATAGGACGAAAAGAGATTTTTTGAGGACCTTACACTCATTATGCCTAGCATTGAATGGACTGGTATTGACCTTATCAATATCTCAAATCAATGTTATGGGGTCTATTTGGTACCTAAATGGGCACCAAAATCGGACCGAAGAAATTTGTCAAGCTACTGTTCTCTCACAGTTATGGAGTATTTCTCACGAAAATGCATTTATTTTTATTGTATGATGGACCCCCTTGAAAAACATTGGCGCGCGTGTAAACGAGGTGCTCTACCAATTGAGCTACAACCCTTAGTGCTTGTGAAACATATTTTATCATGTAGATAATTTCTTGTCAAATCCAATAGTAGGTAGAACTTATTAGACGCCAGAGTCAATGGTACCCAATAAGTTTTTCGACCCACCCTCTTTTATTTTTATTAATTTTGTATCTTTTTTATTTATTTTATTTTCGTTGTAGCAAAATAGGATTCTGCTTGATTGGATTCACTCGACAGAATCCTGTCAAAATAGGTTTAGAATTAGAACTTCTTTTGATTATTCGAATGTACCAACTAGTTAGGAAATCACATTGACAACCTCTACTATTGTCCTAGTTCGTCAAAGAGCTAGATTCGCCTCAATTATTTGTCTCTTTCCTTCAGTTTTTCTCAAATTAGCTTTGACTATTTCAATAGTTTGCTGAGCTTCTTGTGGATCAATGTCACTATCCTTTTCAGCATCATTTACTAAGATCTCATTCTTGCCTATTCTAGCAAAACCACCCATCAGAGCCATCGTTAACCATTGGTCGTTAAAGCGTATTCTCAAAATCCCTATATTTATAGCTATAGCAATAGGGGCATGATTTGGTAATACGCCAATTTGACCACTATTAGTAGATAAAATGATTTCACCACTATTAGTAGATAAAATGATTTCTTTCACTTCTAAATCCCAAACAATTCGATTAGGGCCGATACACAAAGATTTAAAGTCATTTCTTCAAATTGCTCTCCATTACTAAGTCTATAGCCTTCGAGGTAGCATCATCGATATTACCTACCAAATAAAAGGCTTGTTCAGGAAGACCATCTAATTCACCTGAAAGGATCAATTAAACCCTCTAACAGTTTATGCTAGACCAACATATTTACCTGGAGAACTTGTAAATACTTCTGTTACAAAAAAAGGTCGTGAGAAGAAACGTTCAATTTTTCGCGCTCTTGGTACGGTTAAGTGATCTTCTTCGGATGATTCGTCCAACCCAAGGATAGCTATAATGTCCTGAAACTCTTTGGAACATTGTAAAGTTTGCTTAACTCTTTGTGCAATTTCGTAATGTTCCTCACAAACGATCTGAGGTTGAAGCATGGTTGACGTTGAATGTAAAGGATCTACTGCTAGATTGATCCCCTAGCAACTATTCCTCTTGACAGTACGGTAGTAGAATCTAAATGTGTAAATGTCGTCATAGGAGTAGGGTCGGTCAAATTGTCTGCAGGTACATAGACTGCTTGAATAGAAGTTATGGACCCTTCTTTGATAGAAGTAATTCTTTCTTGTAGAGTACCCATTTTGGTACTCAGGGTAGGTTGATAACCAAAAGCGGAAGGCATTCTACTCAATAAGGTCGATACTTCGGATCTTGCTTGGATGAAACGGAAGATATTGTCGATAAATAGAAGTCATCTTGTTAATTAACATCTCAAAAATATTCTGCCATAGTTAGGGTAGTCAAACGAACTCTCATACGAGCTCCAGACGGTTCATTCATCTAGCCGTAAACTAGAGCCATTTTTGATTCTGCAATATTTTCTTCATTAATCACTCCAAATTCTTTCATTTCCATGTAAAGATAATTTCCTTCACGAGTACATTCACCTACTCCGCCAGATACGAATACGCCCCCATGGACTTTGGCAATATTATTAATCAATTCCATAATGAGTGCCATTTTACCAACTCCAGCTCCACCAAATAATCCGATTTTTCCCCCACGGCGATAAGGGGCTAAAGGATCTACTACTTTGATTCATGTTTCAAAATAGATAATTTTGTATCTAACTGTATAAAAGCAGGTGTAGATTTATGAATAGGAGATGTTGTACAAGTATCTACAGGACCTAAATTATCAACAGGCTCTCCAAGCACGTTGAAAATTCATCCCAGAGTTGCTCCACCTATCAGAACACTTAGAGGAGCTCCTGTGTCAATCAATTGCATTCCTCTCATCAGACAATGAACCCTCATCTAGTCATCTTATCTGATCCCACTTTGCACGCTTTTCGCATTTGAAGTACCTTATTAATATGTTCTTTTTTCAATTCAAATCCAATTGGTTTTTGTGTATTTGGTAGATTTCTTGATTATTCTTATTCATAAATGTTTGCCTATTTTCAATTAAGACCATGAACAATTTTTTATTTTTCCGACTACCACCATTAGAAGGAAAAACTCAAAATTAATATTTCCATTGATGAACCCATTACCATCTCCATTATTCTAGATTCATATACATATCAAACAAACAAACATAATTTTTACGGTCTAAATAAAATAGAAAAACGCACAACAAACGAAATTCAGAGCATGTTTGGTAGAGCTTAAAATCCAATTAAAATTGAAAATATAGTCGTTATTGGGTCCCACTCGTTTAATAAAAGTCAACAATAACGGCTAATTTTTCAATTTTAATCCGATTTTAATCTCTACCGAACACGCCCTCAATATTTCAATTCAGTAGATCTTAAATCAAAATCAGAACAATACCTTGAAGCTGAGTAGACATCAGACGTTGACGGCAGCCAAGTTCCCCCGAGGCTTTGAATCTTGATGGCAGTTAAGTTCACGTTCTCTTGAATGTATGAAATCAAGATGATCTAGGGTCCTTTCTTTACACCAATTTTATCACAATTGTTGGGCTAGATATTATTTTTTGAAAAAAAACTAATACTCAAAAAAAGAAAAAAAAAAAGAAAAAAGAAAGTAATAGGACTACTGACCGGGCCCAAAGTTCAGTGCAAGAACGTGCCTACACTGGCCTATAGGTGGCTCTGCCTCTGATCCCAACATGTTGCCAATATTTCGACCGACTTATTACCTACAAAATCCAAGTTAGCCGAATTTTAATCAATCATTTTGTAATTTGAAAAAGTCCCATATATAATATATTTGAATACTTGACAGTAGGGCAAAATGTACATGATACCGTTCGTCAGACTCCCAAGATTTTACCCCGTGGCAAATTACCTAACTTACACAGGTAATTAGCACAAAAGTCCATACCATTCAATATTATTGTACAAAACGTCTATACTTTTTATTTTTATTTTTTTGACATTTTTACCTTTATTTCTACATTTCATTGCTAAAAAGTCCTTCCATCTACTTACCATTAGTTGCTCCATTAATTTAATATAAAAGCCAGAATAATTAGCACAAAACGTCCATACATTTCAATATTATTGTGCGAAACGTCCATACCTTTCATTTTTTTTTTGGCATTTTTATTTTTATTTCCACCTTTCATTGCCAAAAACATGATTCCATCCACTTATCGTCAGTTACCCCGTTAATTCAATAAAAAAAAAAACTAATTTTCTTTTCAAACACCAAGGTTAAAATAGTCTCAACCCATTTAAGCCCTTTTTTTACCTTCAAAATAGCTATTTCATAAGTAACAATAACATGGATATGAAAATAATTCATGAAATTATAAATAAAGAAAAATGGCATAAAGAACATTTTAATGGTGGATTACAGATAAAATTTAGAGGGGTATGCTGGAAAATTCAGATGACTGTACATTTGCCTTGGAGAATTAAGGGATGGTTTTATTAGGGGATGCAGAAGGTGATTTGGTTAGATGAAAAACAATGTTCTTTATGCTATTTTTTCTTTATTTAATGTAATAATTTTAAAAATTATTTTCATATTCACGTTACTGTTACTTATGAAATAACTATTTTCAAGGTAGGAAGATAAGGATTAAATGGGCTGAGACTATTTTACCATTGGTGTTTGAAAAGAAAATTGTGTTTTGTAATGAATTAACAGAGCAATTGACGGTAAGTGAATGTAATGACTTTTTAGCAATAAAAAGTTGAAATAAGAGTGAAAATGCCAAAACATGAAATATAGAGATGTTTTATGCTAATTACCCTGATTTTTTTATATTGAATTATGAAGCAACAAATTGTAAGTGGATGGAAAGAAGTTTTGGGCAATGAAATGTAGAAATAAGAGTGAAAATGTCAAAAAATGAAAAGTATGTATGTTTTGCATAATAATATTGAAATGTATGGACGTTTTGTAGTAATTACCCTAACTTATACAATCCTAGACACCATGTACACAATTCGAAACATCTTGAGCCTTTTTGTCAATCATATCAACCGTCCAGAACTGCCTTTACCACATTATGATCAACATAGGACCCTGTTGACGACATAACCGAAAAAGTTAAAGTAGATGCCCTTGAATTGGGGATCATCTAAACTTTCGAAACCTTTTTAGATTGGCAGGATACCATCGAAGAGTACTTCGGCTGGTATCAAATGCCTGACTACTAGCATATTCAATTCTTCAAAATGAAACTTGTCAAATTTGCTAAACACTATTGGCAGAATGTGACACGTAACTTAGAACGTTTAGAATAGTCGATCACTGTATGGGGGAAAAAGAAAACAAAAATAATTGAAAAGTACATCCCGCTTTACCATCAATATCAACTTTTTGTTGGGAAATTTCACCAATTTCCTTTATTTCAATTAACCCGCAGGATCTTTTGTTGTTCAGAAGAATATTAGCAAATAAAATAAATAAATAATATAACGCACAAATTAAACGGACCGTCAAGGCTTTTTCACTGTATGAAAAATTGTTGCAATCATATAGAATTTCACTTATCAACCTAATCCCCAAAGTATTACAAAGAAAAATAATTCAACGACCGAATCTGTCTCCTTTCTCTGCGCCTTGTATGCTGGTTATAACAAAAGCAACCACCAATGAATTATTCTTCTGCCTTCTTTTCTCTCCAGGCAACGTGTGTGCATATATTATATATATTACACTATAGCAGCCTCCAATGTTGAGTAAAGAATACTCCAAATACTTGTTGCCTTGTTTCTCTCTATCATTTACACAGCAGACCCGTTTTCTTCTAATAGATAGCCGCCCACTTTTCTTTGCTCTCACAGGTCACGCAGGTCACCCTAAAAATAATGAAATAAACCACTATTTATAGGATCCATAATAACCTATTATTATTTGAAGTAGAAGTCCTCCAACTTTGATTTTTGAGGCAATAACTTAACAATCTCCACCTTGCCGAAAACAAGTCAAAATCTTGTCATCTCTTCTACAACTTTTAATCACAATACTTTGAAAAAAAAAAAAACAGGTAAGCCTTTGACACACTTTAACGATCCCATACTCCACCATATGAGTATAACCACTCAAAATAAACTCCGAGCATTTTATCGACTACATGTCGAAACAACCCTGCTGATAGTTATGGTGCAACTCTCCCACTGACTTTCCGAGAGAGCTCATCAGCTATCGACACTACAACACCACCACATACCTACACACCTTGCATCAAATGTCAGTCAATGCTATGTGCAGATATGCTGACCCACGCCAGTAAGAACACATCCTCTATCATGGCAACTGACGACATGCCATGAGGATGTTCCCATCTTACTTTACGCCACATCAAGCGCGTCGTCCTCCGCCATGAGAGACGCATTGTCCAACCTCAAGCAGTTAGCCGACCCTGCTCTACCTTTTGGACAATTTCTCTTCACATGACCAGTTTGACCGCAATTCCAACAAGTTGCTTTCTTCCTCATGAAGTTTCCCATCTTCCCATTTTCAGTCACAAACGCCGCATTGTTAGAATTTCTGACCCGCCAATCTCCTTTCTTCTGAAATTAATTTGCTTGTCACTTCTGCGGAACTCACAGTTTCCTTCCCATACATCAAGATTGGCTTGATGTGTTCATAGGTAGACGGAACCAGATGAGACTTAATGTCTTATCCTCATCATCTATCTTCACTCCAATAACTTCCAGTTCTGAAACAATCCCGTTGAGAGCATTCAGATGGTCTGAGATTTTCGTACCTGTCTCCATACGCAATAAATGAAATTGCTCCTTCAAGTACAGTCGATTTGAGATGTTCTTTGTTTGATACAGTTCTTCTAGCTTTTCCCACAGTTCCTTTGCAGCAGATATTCCATGAATATTTGCAAGAACATTTTTAGCCAGAGAAAGACGTATCATGCTTGCAGCCTTCAAATCCAATTCCTCCCAATCTTCATCGCTCATACTAGATTCAGCTTCCTTGTCAGAACTCTGGATTGGTTTTCCTTTCAAAGCCTTGTGCAGTCCAGCTTGAATCAATAAATCCCTGACCTGTACTTGCCACAAGCCAAAATTGATTCTCCCGTTAAATTTGTCCACGTCATATTTCAACGACATATTTTTCTGTTGCTCCACTCCGAACCACCTGACGCTCTGATACCACTTGTTGGGAAATTTCACCAATTTCCTTTATTTCAATTAGCCCGCAGGATCTTTTGTTGTTCAGAAGAATATTAGCAAATAAGAATAATAAATAATATAACGCACAAATTAAACGGACCGTCAAAGCTTTTTCACTGTATGAAAAATTGTTGCAATCATATAGAATTTCACTTACCAACCTAATCCCCAAAGTATTACAAAGAAAAATAATTCAACGACCGAATCTATCTCCTTTCTCTGCGCCTTGTATGCTGGTTATAACAAAAACAACCACCAATGAATTATTCTTCTGCCTCCTTTTCTCTCCAGGCAACGTGTGTGCATATATTATATATATTACACTATAGCAGCCTCCAATGTTGAGTAAAGAATACTCCAAATACTTGTTGCCTTGTTTCTCTCTATCATTTACACAGCAGACTCGTTTTCTTCTAATAGATAGCCGCCCACTTTTCTTTGCTCTCACAGGTCACGCAGGTCATCCTAAAAATAATGAAATAAACCACTATTTATAGGATCCATAATAACCTATTATTATTTGCAGTAGAAGTCCTCCAACTTTGATTTTTGAGGCAATAACTTAACACTTTTAAAGCGTCTAATTAACCATAAATTGATCTCCTTGATCACATCTAACTACAAATCTCATTTCGATGAGTTACTGCTCCATTTCTGTCTTGATGAACCCAGTGACATAACTATAATTAAATTTCTTAATGGCCAAAGGCTTGATCTCAAACAAGTCATCGTACTTTGTCGTTTGTCGGTACTCTTTAAAGGATGTTTCCCACAAAGCTCTCAAATATGAATGGTACTCTTTTGGCGTGGTTATTCGACCCAAGTCGACCCTTGCCAATCCCGATTGAATTCATCCACCGCTTCTAGTACTATCCCCGTGTCAATCCAATCTTTTACAATTGTTGGGTCATTATTGAACTCATCTACACTTCCATCGAAACTAATGAGAGTCAGCATGCATCCTTCGCTTCCTTTCGCACCATACATCTTCAATCGTGTGTCATAACTATTAGAATTGAGGTCATATTGCCTCTCGATGCCCTCATAGTACCCTCTCTAGATCAAGCACCATTACTTTTAACTCCCGAGACCAATGAATATTTCATAATCAACCCTATTGACCATTCAGATGAGAACCTCGACTAATTTGAGTGACGATGATGAAGATGTTATTGACTTTGATATGAGATGCATCATCTCCATCCATGTTGATTCTGATTCTTGAAAACGAATTATATGAATATTTAGAGAGAATATTCTTTTGTTATTCATGAAAAATTAAAGTTTTATACAAATAAATATTTTAGAAGAATGTTGTATTTAGTTTCGAAGATTAACTTTATGCAAGTGTTTAAGTCTCATAAATAAGTTAATGCTCCTAGAGATTCATAACTTATATAAAAAATATTCTATTACACTAAAAGTATATTGGTTGTTTTTTCAAAGCACAACTTTATATTTACCAATATTTTAGAAAAAAATTGTATGTCCAAAAAAACCACAACTTTATATTTATATAAAAGAATGTTGTATTAATGCTACACGAGAAGCATAAATTTATATACCATCTTTAAATATTATAGTTTTTGAGGAATATTATATGATCAATTGTTATGAATCTTCGAACGACAAAAAAAAGGAAGTCAAAATTAATATTAGTACAATTGAAAAAAAATATTGTATTAAACCAAAAGTTCAATAACTTAGATATTTTACAGTTTTGTATAACCAATTAGACCATCATTGATCATAATAATAAAAAATGAAAATTTGAATAAATATTAATTAAAGAACCCAAAAACTTTTCTATCTTATTAATTCACATATGATGCTTGTTCTCTTTATGAAATTGGTTATGGAACATCACTAGCTAAAGTTGGTATTGGATCCCCATAATCTTGAAAATTAATTAAGGTGATATCCATCTATGTTGACCACGTAAATATTATTTATATCCTAATAGATACATCTACTAGATAATTGAAAGATATAATTATATATTTACAACCTAAAATTTGCGAGATTAGTCGCTCAAATTTTAAATTATGAGCATAATTTCTAAAATATACAATGAAGACGTCAATTCCTGTTAATGCTAATAAGCCTAAATTTCAAACTTTTAATAAATGTTAGTTGGGATGACGTAAAATAGTTTAACATTATTATTTTTTGAATTTTCTTCAACTAATTTTTAAATCATTAATATTGATAATAAAGTGCTTTCCATTTTTGTCTAGGAAATGTTATTTTTTATGTAGCTAAACACACAACATCATATCAACATCAAAGTTTTTCCTGCTATATTAGACTTATTATTAGAGCATAATATTTACATTTTATGATTTTGTGATAGTACAATATATATACAATCTTTCAATCACAATGAAATGATGGACATTAAAAAAATTTAACATGTTTAGTTTGAAACCTTGATATTTTAAGTCCTAAATGATGATATTTTATAATGTGATATGTTGGATGTCAATTTGATTGGACAATTTTTTTAAATATTAGTGGTATGATTAAGAAAATGTATCATTATATTATCTAGACCCCCCACACAAGTCAAATTGAAGTAGAAGTTCAAAGGTACCAATTTTATATGCTCCATTACGAATTGAAGTAGAAGTTCAAAGGTACCAATTTCATATACATCTACTGATAAAAATATTAAGAATATCCCATGCACGTACCAATTTTATATGCTCCATTACGAATTGACATTCTAGAAGAACATTATGTTTACATTGTATTTGATAAATCACATCTAAAGTGTGATAACATTTGATTTTAGAACAAAAATCTTCAAAATAAAACGGAGCAAATAGTAAAGATGGTCTCATTGAGTATGCATATACTCTTGGTGAGTATATATACATAATAAAACTTTATAAGAGGTTCACGTACTTGAAATATTAAAATTTTTATATCTCAATAAGTTATATCATTATGAATATATAAATAGAGTCGAAAAGAAAAAGTTGTTGACATTTTTTTACATAATGCATCACTTCATGTTATGAATGATAGAAGGGTTATTTAAGAAAATTTATCGAAGAGTATTAACGTAGAAATAATTGTCCAAATAAAATGACACAATCTTTACAAAATTGAATGTACTAGAGAAATTTAAAGTTCTGAAAATGCAGTCTGAACACATAAAGGTGTTTATTTATGCGAAAAAGAAATGAGCAAAATGAAGTAGTAAAATGTAATGCACAACTCTAAAATGTTGAATTTCAGAAAGACTTATATAAATAGATAAATCATGTGTTGGATACAATGACAAGTTTATATCTTGTCAACTTGATAATGTATGAAATTTAATATACGTATAATAAATAGATTATAGTTAACTCAACTGATATGAATAATAACACTATACCTGAAGGACTTTATGCTCGAAACATATAATTCAAATGATATTATCGTGAGAGGGAATACATATTCATTGTATTCTATTTTTTCTTAACCAATATTTTTTCCTATTGAGTTTTTCTGGCAAGATTTTTAATGAAACAACTTTTTTAAAGTTTAAAAGAATAATTTACTATTTTTCCTTGATTATAAATTCGCACATGGTTTTTCCAAGTGAGGATTAAATGAGACATATTCTTTATGTAACGAATGCTCATAACCTACAAAATATTTACTTTCGAAATAATAATATTTTATATTACAAATTGTGTACGAGACTTTTGAACAGAACAACAATATCCATTTTTTATTGAATCGTCGTGTTACTATAATCATCAAAGATTGATAAATATTTTGTATGAAAAATGATAATGATTGAAGGTTGTAACACTACAACATGAAACATACTTCACCAAATTCATGGTATTGATTTACAAAAAACGGATGGCTCGATACTTGGATTTCTTTAATTGAAATTAGGGGTGTAAGTGTGCCCTTCTTCCTTCGCTCAAATTTTGTCCCATTAGATTTTTTCGGACAAGATTTTAACGAGTGAGCATTTTATTACTCCAATTTTTTTTTTTTACAATAAATTGTACTTTTTTCGTTTGGTATTTTTGTTTCACTGATTTTTCCAAAATTAGATTTTTAATGAGTTAATTATTGTGTAGATAGTCATCAAATGGAGAGTATTATAAAATGATGAGATAATTATTTATGACCATTTAATCTTATTAGAATAATGAGATAAATCATATTTACGGTAGAAATTTGTATCTTAATCAATTTATAACTTCCAGGGAAACCATATATATAATGGTCATTATTATTTGGGAAAATTCCAGCAGCGGTATCAAGCCTTTCATTAAGTAGCAGACTTTGCCCAAACCTTTCAAAATATCGCACCTGAAGTTCAAGTGGATGAAACCTGTTAGTTTGACGGTTAGTTTACAAAAAATCAAAATTTTGACCAAATGTTGACTAATTTTAAAAGGGTAAAATGGTAATTTTATATTTTACATATAAAATAACTAAAATAAAAGAATTAACTCAAAAAAGAAGAAGAAGAAGATGTTCATCTTCCTCCCACATCCCACCCCAAAACCAAAAACCACCACCGTTCCCCGGCCACTCACCCACCTCCACCTTCATTCGTCATTTTGAGGAAGAATTAGATATATGTGCAGGCATTGTAGAAAAAAATGTTGCCCTTTGATGAAATACGTCCCCACAAATTTCTACAAAGTAACATAGCCTAGTTTGGAATATAAAGGAAACAAATCCCCACAAATTTCGGCATACATTTTTCAATTGCCAAAAAGATTTACCAGAAAAATTAACTTACAATTGTTCTAGACACGGCTAAATTTTAGCTAATTCTGTCCACCCAACTTGTAAATCACTGAAGAACCTCTTCGATTGTGTAACCAGCACTTCCCAATAATTTTGGGCTACTTTTCCCACTGCATGAATTTCCAAGATCGAACTCATTCCGAAAAAATTGAAACTTCAAGTTGTCTCTTTCCAACTTCGGAACTTTGAAAGCCTATTGGAGAAGGCAATGGTTTGTGGTGTTTGACCTAATGGTCTTTTTGTGTTTTGATTTTTGGCTAAAGCAAGAAAATAATATAATCAATGTCTGATCCTCAAAGGATGTTCTCTTGAATGAAAGTAAGGCTCAACCAATAACGAAATAATATTTGTGATGAATTATGAATAATTGATCACGTGGTTGAATCAATAGATCTTTGAAAGGTTATTTGTATTTTCAATAATATGATCTTTAATAGGAAATAATGATTCAACACACTTTGAGACAAACCTATGATTGGATATTTATAGTATGTAGTGTTTGAGGTTGAATATGATTGGGAAAACACCTGAAATCGCGAACCTAGGATTTTTTAGATGTAATTGCCTCTCGAGCTCTTTCCTCGTGCTTTGTGGGTCGTAACTCCTTCACTCGAGCGCTAAGGTCGTACTTAATGAGCGTCTATGCCCCTATGTTGAGCGCTCTAGCACCATTTGGTATGCAACGAATAGTAATGTGCCGACTTTTTCTCCTCAATCCCTATTTGACATCTATGACTCATTCATGACCTATATTACCAATTCTTGAATATTTTGACTTTAATTACAACTCAATAACTCATGATTTTGAACATGGAAATAGCAATTACAATTAGGACCTAACATACAATCTTTCTATCATCTAGTTGGCAGGTAGTGTGCCCGTTTATTTCTCGTCCAATGCATTAAAATATGAGTAACGTTATATGTACAAATTGGAGAAGATCCTCATGTGAGATGACACTAAATTATAAAGGTCAACATATTGATCTCATATCCACACATTTTATTAAACATATTAATTGATATTATTATTATTTTTCTCCACATCACATAGCTATCCAAAAATTGCATCATGTGAGTTAAGGGCATAAATTATTATGAACAATAGGTTTGGGCAACACGGTCAACAAGATGTTAATTTAATTTTGTAACTCAATATTATTTGGCACACTTTCTTACACTCATCACTAAACAACCCTTTAACTTATTATTTTCGTTTTGCAATCGTGTTATTTGTACCCTTTACGTTACCTTGTGGTTGACATGATGACGTGACAAGTTTATGGAAAGAAGAAAAAAAAAGCTGGGTCAAAACTTTGAATCGGCCCAATTTGAAAGAAACCTTATCATTTTCACTTACCCCCAAATCAAAGAAAACCCTCAAAGGCAAAAATTTCTTTGATGTCCACTGACATTGCACTCCTCCATCTCGATCGAAATTAGAAGCCGATGGTTAATTTAGCAATCGTCTCCATGTTTGGGTTTCCCTCCTTAGGTTGATCGCATGGTTGGTAATTTTTTTTTTTTTTATGCAAGACAGAAGCTCCATCATGTGCAACAGGACCATCCATCTCCGATTCCATCCATCGCCTTCGGCAAAATCTCTAGTAAACATTCTGTAATTATGATGTATTTGGTATAAAGAACCTTTGTTTTTACTGTTCTCAAATAATTAAACTTTGATCCAAAATAACCCGATGTTTTTCTTCCAATTTTGACGGTGCTCATTATTGGTTCATATTTCATTACGAACAAGTAATGTTTTCAATTATTACAATCATTTGTCGAACCGTGTTGGAAGAAGAACGCTAATCGTGTCTAAGTTTTGAATTTGAGATCGATTTTACAGTGTTTTGTGGTTCTTGTCTACTGTAGCGTAATATGTGGTTCATTGGTGTGCAGTATACCAGGTAAGGACTGGGCTATGTCATAGCTGTCGAGAGAATAGGCACTTCTTTGCGGATTTCTTAAACAAGCGGTGATGCCCCTATGATAACTATAGTTTGGCACACAATATATTCTAAAGAATGCTTCTCTCTTATTTAATTCAAGAAATGATTGATGGCATTTTATAAGCCTTACAAGGAAATGAGAAATATCGATAGCAACCATGCAAGCCACTACCCTAAATAAAAGGGATTATTCAAACAAAACTATCTAAACAGAATTGACTAAGCAATATTCAAAATGAACTAACTTGATGACCAATCTAGCTCTAGCAGATCAAACATAGCCTCCTCTAAACTGAACACACCTTGCATTCAGTTTAAACCTGGCATCACACACATTCCTAGCATTCCACGAAGCTTCTCAAAGGACTCTTAACTTTAGTAGCTTCGTCATGATATCTGCAACTTGAGCTTGAGAACCACAATGAACTAACTCGACAACTCCTTCCTTTGTGAGGTCTCTGAGGAAATGAAATCGTACATCTATATGCTTGCTTCTCCCGTGCAACGTCGTATTCTTTGATTGCTTTATGGCTGAGTTGTTGTCATAATATATAATTGTACCCTCTTTCTATTCATGGCCAAGTTTTTCCAGAACTCTACGCATCCACACAGATTGACAAGCACAAGATGCTATAGAAATAAACTCGGCCTCCGTGGTGGATAAGGTGACTACAGGTTGTTTTTGGAAGACCATGATACTGCACCTCTACTAAACACGAAAGCATATCCCGATGTACTTTTACGATCATCCAAGTCTCTGGCATAATCACTGTCGATGTATGCTTCCAGTTTCTCACTCCCATTCCTCTTGTACATCACTCCGAAATCCACATTCCCTTTAATCTACTGAAACACCCTCTTTATCACCTTCATATGCTGCTCCAAAGGATTTCCCATAAATCTACTCATCAAACTAACTACATACATGAGATCTGGTCGAGTTGCGGCCATATACATTAACCAGCCCACCATTTGTTTGTAAAGACATGCATCTACATTCTCACCGAAATCATCTTTGATCAACTTGACTCCAGGAACAATGGGATTTCAAATTGAGTTACACTTTTCCATCTTAAATCTCTGCAAAATCTCCTTTGCATACTTCATTTGGCACATAAGTATCACATCCCTATTTTGAATCACTTCAACTCTAAAAAAATAACGCATCTCTCCCAAATCACTCATGTCAAACTCAAGCTTCATGGATCCTTTAAAAACTTCAAACATATTCATATCACCTCAGTAAAAATTAAATCATCGACATGCAAGCTTACGATGAGTACATTACCTATTTCACCAGACGTCACGAACAAAGTGGGATCATAAGGACATCTCTCAAATCCTGTCTTGATAAAATAGGCTTCAATATGACTGTACCACGCACGGGGAGCTTGCTTGAGGCCGTACAAGGCCTTCTTTAGCTTGTATATATTTTTTTCGTCACCTTTCTTTACATACCCCTGTGGTTAATCCACATAAACTGCCCCATTAAGCTCTCCATGAAGGAACGCGCTTTTTACATCAAGTTGATACACCTTCCATCTCTTTTGTACAGCAAGAACAACCACCATTCGAATGGTATCCTACCTCGCCACTGGAGCAAAGACTTCAGTGTAATCTATCCCATACTCTTGAGCATACCCCTTTGTGGACAAGACGTGTTTTGCATTTGTCTATGCTACCCTTCTCATTCAACTTAGTCTTGTATATCAATTTAACTCCAATTTTCTTGGCTCCCTCCGACAGATCACTTAGCTCCCAAGTGCCATTTTTTTCAATTGATTGAATTTCTTGATCCATTCCTGCTCTCCACTTATCTTCCCTACAAGCTTCGTCGAAATTTGTCGGATTGGCCGCAGAAGTAAAAGTCACCATGTTGTTGTACAGTCCTTCTTCTTGATCTGATAAGTCTAGAACCGGTCCACTGACATAATCTTCCAAATAGGCTTGTGTTCTTATTATTCTTCTTTCATATCGGACTCCTGCTTCTTCTGTTGGTTCAGTTGAGGAGGAACCACTTTCTTTATTAATGTTTGAACTATTTTCTTCATTACTGTTTTCTCCTTCTTCAATATCTTGCCCTTTTTATTTACTACTTTATCCTCATTCTACCTTAAAATATCTATTTTTATTGCATCTGTATCTCTGCCCCAATTCCAACTTTTATCATCTTCAAAGACCACATCCCTGCTGATAATAATGCGTTCTCCCACTGGATCATACAGTCGGTAAGCCTTGGATTCTTCATTCATCCCAAACATCACACATTTGACACTCTTATCATCAAGTTTCTTCCTCTTTGCGTCAGGTATGTGTGCATGTGCAATACAACCAAAAACACGAAAATGGTGTACTGTCGGTTTCACTCCACTCAATGCTTCTTCAGGGGTAACATCTTTTACAGCCAATGTTGGACTCCGATTAAGAATGTAACTGCCCAATTAACTGCTTCTGGCCAGAATACCTTAGGAATTTTTTTTCCAGTCAACATACTTCTAACCATGTTCATGATGGTTTGGTTCTCTCTCTGCCACCTCATTTTGCTGTGGTGTGTATGCTGCGGTCAATTGCCTATGAATACCATTAGTACTGCAGAAATCTTTGAACACCTATGAATTATACTCGCCACCCCTATCAGTTTGTAAGCATTGAATGTATGAACCGATTTTCTTTTCAACTAAGGCTTTCAAATTCTTGAACGTAACAAGAGCTTGTGACTTCTCAACCAAGTAATAAACCCAACACTTGCGACTGAAACTGATGATGTACCTTTTCATGTTGCTTGACTCCGGTGTAATAGGGCCATATATGTCCGAATGGACCAGTTGAAGTGATGTGAAGCACGCCACATGCTCTTCTTTGGTATAGCTTCTCTGCGATGCTTGCCTGTCTCATAATCCCAGCACAATTTGCTTGGTATCTTGATTTCTAGCAGCCCTTTCACCATCTTCTCAATTTGCAATGTTCTCAGCCCTTTAAAGCTAAGATGTTTGTATCGACAATGCCATAGCTGAGTGGTATCTTCTGTGACAATCTTAAAACATGTAGAAACTCTAAGCAACACATTTGTAATAAGTACAAACATTCTATTAGCAGTCATAGAAGTCTGCATGATCAAACCTTTTCGAGGATGATACACTCGACATGTGTTATTTTGAATCAGTATTGCCACTCATCTTTCTTGTAATTGTCCAATGCTGAGCAGATTGTTCTTTTAACTCCAGAATAAAATACACATCGATGATCACGTGTGTAATTCCATTCATTTGTAACCTGATGTTATCTTTCCCCATTACAGACATCTCAAAGTTGTTGATGAGTTTCACATACTGCCTATATTCCTCGTCTAGATCGCTAAACCATCACTTGTCTCCGCTCATATGATTACTGCATCCGGAATCCAGAAACTAAACCTGCTATCTTTTGGCCTCATATCTGTGTATGCCATCAGCAACATCTCTTCGGTCTCATCCAACTCCGCATAGTTTGCATTCTTCTCCTAATCAGGACATTCATATTGAAAGTCTCCTAATTTATGACAGTTATATCATTCCACTAGTGCCTTATTGAACGAGCCTCTTCCTCGACCCCTTCCTCTGCCTCTGATACCTCATTGGCCTCTGCCTTGACCACCAGTTCTTTCTTCATAGCTAACTTTCAGTGCTTGTTTATCTCCACCATTCTTTTGGAACTTTTTTTCATGGACAAGCAACGAACTCTGCAATTTATCTACCGAAAGACGATTAATGTCTTTCGACTCCTCTATTGAGCAAAAGATGTAGTTGAATTTTTCAGTAAGGGTGCGCAAGATCTTTTCAACAATCTTCACATCGGCATGTCTTCACCAAAATTCCTCATAACGTTTGCCACCACCATTACCCTTGCAAAGTAATCTGTAACGGATTCTCCAAGCTTCATCTCTAACACTTCAAAATTACTACAAAGAATTTGAAGTTGAGCATGTTGTACCCTGGCATTTCATTGATACTTTATCCTCAAGGAATCCCACAGCTGTTTGGCCGTCTCCTTCTGAGCAATTGTCTTTAGGATAGACTTGTCAATAGATTGGAAAAGGTAATTTTTGACCTTTAGAACTTTCAATTTCATCTCCTCTAGGATTTTCCTCTGTGCACCAGTTACTGCTTCTCCAGTAATAGGATCTGTATACCCTATCTCAATAAGGTTCCAATACTCCTTTGATCGTAGGATATTCTCCATAAGCATGCTCCGATGTTCATAATCTCCATCCAATTTGGGGATGCAAGGTTGTACGAAGTTGCTCGTCTCTGCTGCCATCTTCGCACTCACTCTTCACACACACTGTTTCTATCTCGTAATGTTTCACTCACACACTCTCTTCCTCACAGTGTTTCACTACTAAGCCACTTTGAACTCTCGCAGAGAAAACTACAGTTTCTCGACTCCTTAAACTCCAGAAATGAGGCATGCGTGCTGGTTCTGATACCAGAATTGATAACTATAGTTTTGCACACAATATATTCTTTAGAATGCTTCTCTCTTATTTAATTCAAGAATTGATTGATGGCATTTTATAAGCCTTACAAGGAAAGGAGAAATACCGATAGTAACCATGCAAGCCACTACCCTAAATAAAAGGGATTATTCAAACAGAACTATCTGAACAGAATTGACTAAGCAATATTCAAAATGAACTAACTCGATGACCAATCTAGCTCTAGCAAATCCAACAGCCTAGTGTAAATTAACTTTGTGAAGTGCTTCGAGGTTGAGAGGGAGGCAAAGAACAAGGGGAAAATTTTCAATTGCTACAGTGCTAACTGTAAATTTTGGGAATGTTTCAATGACAAAGAATCAAGCGGCGGATCAAGTAGTGTTACCATGAACTCGCTGAAATAATCATGCGGTGCTCGAAGAAGTTCAACAGTTTCCTCGCTTGTTTCAATCTCTTTGTCGGGTAATTGAAGATTAAAACGTTGAGATTACATTGCACATAACAATACATAATGCCAATTGGAGTACAGAAGTGGATAAGAAAGGGAGGGGACCGGTATGCTGAGTAGTTATATTGTCTGAGGATGCACCCCTACCGCTTTTGATGTTTAATATGTGTTCTGTCATGTGTAGTTGGTGAACTCAAGAATGTTGCTGTTCATTTGGGTGACTGTAATATATGCTAAGGATGTTGGTGTTCATACAAGTGACTGTAAAATATGCTAAGGATATTGATGTTCATATTAGTGACTGTAATTTGTGTTTTTAACTTTGTTATTATGAAGAACATGTAATTTTCATTCATTATAGGTATCTCAGTAATGTTAATGTAATTTAAAACATTGTGTTATTTTCCAGTTCACCAATTTGCCTGTATTGATGCTAACTGAATACGCCCATAATATATGCATAATTTGATAAGCTACATTGATATATAAAAAGGGAGGTTACTGCTGTCACATATATATAAGGAAGGACAACTACAAGATGCTTCCATTGTAACTTTATTAACCGTTATACATTTTGATAAAATGTCATCTTGAGTTAACAAATATTCCTAAATAGGATTAAGATTTCCTAAATGATGCTGGTGCTGATGATCAAAGAAAAATTGACAGGCGATGCTGATGATGATCAGAGAACGGTGATAAGTGTCGTTTTTATATTTATTCGAGACCCTAAATCATGATATTTTATTTTCTTTTGGATAAAATTCTATCTCATTCATATTATATTATATTTTCTAGGTAAAACTTTATGTATAACGAAAAATTAGAGAAAAAAATGCAAAAATAGCGAATAATGGCAAAATTCAAAGATGAAACATTGGAGAAAAATATTATATTAAATGAGTTCAAGTTAAATAAGACTCAATAAACTTGCATTGAAAATTTTAATTGGAGGTCCAAATTAAATTTATATAGATATGTACAAAATATATATTATATTCACGCACGGCAGACAGGGAAAAAAAGAGGGAAGGAGAAAGAAAACAGAAAAAGCGGCACGAGGAAAAAAAAAGAATAGGCAGCTGCGGCGAAAATAGAGAAGGAAAAGAAAAAAGAAAGGAGAGAGAAGGAAAAAGAAAAGAAGAAGAAATGATAGGGAAGGAAGGAAAAAAGGGCAGAAAGGAGAGAGAAAAGAAAAAAGAAGAAGAAAAGAAAAAGGGAAGAAGAAAGACAAACACCAGAAATTTTTACGTTGCGTCAAGTTTTGGTTACATCTTTCCACTTTTGCGCGTTTTTATTTTTACAATATGAATAATTAATTTTTTATATTAAAGAAAACATTGTAGTCGACTTGTGTTGACACACAAAAGATGCAGCCCAAGCAGAAGGCCCAAAAGAGCAAGGCCCAATCGAGGTCCCAGTATCCGAAGAGCGGAGCCCAATTGAAGGTCCAGTATGAGAGCCTGAATAAAAGTGTGGGCAAGTGACATAAAAGCCCACGAAGCAAAAGCAATGCTATCGCCTAAAGCCTGCAGAACGCCCAGAGGTTGAGCGAGTAAAAGACCCTGCAGTCGTCCAAAGGTATAAATCTGGCATCGCCCAAACGGTTTAAGTTACCCAAAGGCCCCAGTGGAAATAACGTCCTGCCACCATCCAAGGCAACGGCTTTAAGTGGTTTAAGTACATCCATGATCTAAGAACCTCAAGAATATGGAGTCGTGCGGTGATAAGTTATGAACGGCAGTTTTAACACATTGGCCATGATGAAGAAAATGGGTGGTTTCAAGCAGTTCTTAAGCAGTTGAAGGCCGTCTAAGCAGTATAAAAGAGAGAAGAAGATAATGAGATAGGGCCCCGACAAAATTGACTCTCAAACAGAGAATATGTAATTTCCTTTTATTAGACTTAGTTTTAATTAACTTCGATTCCCCTGTACTTGTGTGCTTGCGCCCCTTGGAGGCATCTTGTCTACGTCCAAGCTTGTAATCTTCATATTCAATAAACACCCCTTTTTGGGACTTTGTTTCAAGAGGTTTGTCCCTTACACAATCGTCTGATCCTCTTTTAATTGTTAGCGAGTGAACCCGCGCGAAATAATTTGGCACGCCTAGTGGGACAGTTGGTGTTTGAAGATACAAAAAAGGAAACATTATGCCTCATAAAAATCCCGATAAGGCACCGGCAAGTCACGGAGTAGTCCAGTCTGTGATCAAGCGGTACGAGGAGCAACAACAGTATCCTCAGACAGAAGGACAGACTCCAAGCAGTCATAGTCGTTACGAACCAATGATAGAATTGAGTCCTCGAACCATGCGCGCATTGCTTGGAGAACTCACGCAAGATGTCGTTGAACAGGTAAATTTACGAAATGCCCATAATATGGAAAAATTTACCCAGAACGGAAACGTTCACTATGACAACATGGCCAAACAGTTAAATGTTTTGAATGACCTTATGAGCAAATTAGTAGGCCAAGTATGTCAACCAGCCATACCCGTAGGGAATCATTTCCAAACCAGGACGATTGTGGGACATACTTCACCACACAACTCCCCTGGTTTAAACCCAGGTTTAGAAGCATTTTTTGGCCCTTCTACTTCAAATCAGGGGGCTAATGGAATGCCAAACTTAAATGGTGGTAACGCGACTACTAACCTGGGGGGTAATTTGAACATAAAAGATAATATGCCGAATAACGGTCATGATTTACCCCGTGTTAATGAGGGGGGAAATACTCAGTATAATGGGTATAATGGTCTAAACAATGGCACTTTCCATGCCAATCAGGGACCAAATGTCAGGCCGACTCAAGTGAACCAACAGGTAAATCAACCCATTGGAGTCCCATATGATCCAAATGTGCTGTTGAGAAATCAAATTGCAGAAATAGTACAAGATCAAATGGGCATTGGGGTGCGTCTGTTATCGTGCCGACTTACACCAAGCCATATCCTGATTGGGTAGACCAGGTATATCCATGGCCTAGAGGATATAAAGTGCCTGAATTCTCGTTGTTCACTGGTTTAGGAGAAGTATCCACTCTAGAACACATAGGACGATTCACATTACAGAGTGGTGAAGTGACCGATTACCATAAGATGAGACTATTCCCAAGTTCTTTAACAGGAGTAGCCTTTTCATGGTTTATCAATTTGCCAAAGAAATTGCTCGAACATGGCAACAAATGGAACAGTTGTTCCATGCTCAGTTTTACAAAACAGAGTCTAAGGTTACACTGGCCGATTTGGCGAATTTACGTCAAATGCCAAATGAATGGGCAGAGGGCTTCCTTCAAAGATTCAAAACAGCCAGGAGTAAATGTTTTGTACCCTTGCCCGAAAAAGAATTTGTCAAAATTGCTCAGAGCTGTTTAAGTTTTGACTTAAAGAAAAAATTCCAAGATAGGGAATTCCCTGACTTGTTCCAACTCAGCGCGAACGTGATTAGGGAGCGTTTGATAAGAGAGGAAGAGCAAGTGAAAAATTCTAGTAAAGGGACTTACTATAAAGACCCAAACTTTGACTTCCATGCCATAAATGATGAATTTTATGATCAAACTGAAATATGTTTGGCCGAACTAACCAAAGGGGACGCGTATACTTGCCCCATAATGGCTAAACCTAGAGATTTAGCCAGCAATGAGCCTATGGAAGGAGAAAATAAGAAGAATAGAACGTTCTCGTTCGACGTAACTAAGGCTGACCTCATATTTGACAAATTGTATAAGGATAAATAGATAAGTTGAGTGATAAGCATAAGTTGCCAAGCCCTGAGCAAATCAAGGGTAAAAAATATTGTGAATGGCACAATGCATGGTCACACATGACTAATTATTGCTTGGTTTTCCGTCATGTTTTACAGGATGCTATTGAGTCAGGACGAATCACGTTCGGAGACAAAAAGAAAATGGCAGTGGACGAAAATCCTTTCCCACAGCCACTTGAAGTGAATATGGTGACGGCGACCAATCTGAAAAATAAGTTGCCAAGATTCAAGTTGGTTATCGATGATGAAGAAGACCCAGAGAAACATGCCAGTGTGTTCGAACGCATCAGAGGAAAAGAACACATGAAGGATGAGGAAATTTTGTGTGCCAGGTGTAAAGGGGAAGTGAGAACAAATACTTGGAGACCAGAAGTGTGGCACAATCACCATCGCCCTGGTTTTGATCCAAGCAAGAGGCAGGGAACGTCGTTCTATAGAGAACCGCCTTCGAAAAGGCAGTTCAAGCTAGTAAGACACATGAGATCATTCAGACCGCAGCCTCGCCAGCCTAATGTGTGGTACTCATATCAGCATAATGCGAGACGTGTTGTGCCTTTTAATGAGATGACCAGGACTCAACAAAGAAGATTCCAGCGGAATTATGGACGGATGATGAGACAACAGCAAGAAAAGCCACGTCCTAAAGCACCAAGAGTAATAGAAAGAGCTAGTCAAAACGCTCTTGAGGATAGTGAAGAAACTGGCACTGGGGAGTCAATAGGAGAAATGCCAGAAAGTTCTTCTGGGAGGTCGAAATTTGATCGAAGCAAAGGAGACGAAGACGATACAGAACCACCCCTTACTATCCAGTTTGGTACTTTACCTCCAGTCATGGCTAATAACTATCTGTTGGCTAACGAATTCAAGAATAAGGGTAAAGAAGAAAGAAATGAGGAAGAAGCGTGTGTGCTGGAGTGTGAAGAGGGTCAGTCATCTCAAGAAGTACAAAGTGAAGAGGATGATTGGATGACTGATATTGAGGAAGAAATTGATCTAGAAGAAGAAAGGAGAAAGAGAGGAGTATCGCGCAACACTCTGCTAAAGCAATTGCATCGGGAAGGAGTCCATGAAGTAGACTTGTTGGGAGAACCATCTGGGGGTTCTTTCAACTACTAAGTATTATATGGAACACCCAAAAGGAAGAAAAGGGTACCTCGGTCTGAAAAGTACGGATCTCCTCCAAGGATATTACCTCCCCCAACAGGTTGGGTAGTTATGGGAGAAACACCGGAGAATGAAGATAGTGCCCAACTAGCGAGTATCCAGCCCGAGGTGTTGCAAGTTGGTACATCTCAAAGGGATAGGTCAACAGGAGACAAACAGGAAGTAGAAATTGATGCAGCAGAAAAAGTCGTCTTCAGAAAACCCACTGTGAAACTAACTAAGCATTTAAGTCCACTTTACGTGAGGGCTTTAGTCAATGGCATACCGGTGGTGAAGGTGCTCATTGACAATGGGGCAGCCATAAATACTATCCCATTAAGGATGATGAGGAAATTCGCAAAGACGAAAGATGACATGATCCCAACAGAGGTCATTCTTACAAGCTTTAATGGGGGAGCAACTTCGGCCAAAGGAGTGATGCCACTAGATATAACGGTGGGAACGACTACTAGGACCACAGTCTTCTTTATTATTGATGGTCCTACTAGTTACAATATACTTCTAGGGCGAGATTGGATCCACAAAAGTCGCTGTATACCATCATCGCACCACCAGTGTTTAGTATTCTGGAATGACCAAGGTAAAGCAGAAGTGGTACAAGCAGATCATAGGCCTTTTGTTGCAGAAGCTAACTCAGTGGAAAGATTCATGTACGAGGGGAACTATGGACTTGTCAGAGTAATCCAGGATGGAAATGAAACTCAGGTCGTCGAACAGAGTGAAGAACCATTTTCGGTAGATGCGCTCGCTGAGATGTTCAGTCAAATGAGGCCAAATATAGTGGTCCTAGAAGAGCCAGTGACTGGTAAAAGGACAATCGAAGAATTCTAATGAGTGGGCGACCGAAAGAGCATGTGGCCGAGATCCAGGCCTTCAAAGCCAGATTAGTGGCTTTCAATAAAGAATGTCAAGAGAAAACCAAAAAAGAGGTAGCATTGAAAACATTGGGAGACAGGTTGGCAGTATTCAGTTTGGAGCAAAGTGTTGACCAGGAAGTCAAAAAGGTGGATTGCCTAGAAGAAGAAATGCCTACAAGGGACATGGATGGCGAGGTGATGAGAATCAACAAGCCTGGGAACGCTCAAGCACAAGACCCTTTGGTCAAAGTAAACATTGGCGACGTGGGAGAAGATCGCCCAACGTTCATCAGCCAGATGCTCAGTCAAGAGGTTAGTACAACTTTAATCGCTTTATTAAAAAAGTATAAAGATTGTTTTGCCCGGGAATATGAGCACATGCCTGGTTTTGATAAAAATTTAGTGGAACATAGATTGCCAACTAAGTCAAATTTTAAGCCCCATAAACAGCCTCCTAGACGCTTTGCCCCTAACGTGTTACCTGAAATTAAGAAAGAGATTGAACGATTACTAAGAGCAGGCTTCATTAGGACGGCTAGGTATGTTGAATGGTTATCCAATATCGTGCCAGTATTAAAAAAGAACGGTAAATTAAGGGTGTGCATAGATTTTAGAAATCTGAATTTAGCAACACCTAAAGATGAATACCCCATGCCTACGGTAGATTCTTTAGTCGATTCCACTGCCTGACACGTTATGTATTCCTTCATGGATGGGTATTCAGGATATAACCAAATTTATATAGCTGAAGAAGACGTACACAAAACTGCCTTTAGATGTCCAGGGGCCTTAGGGTGTTACGAATGGGTAGTTATGCCTTTCGGCCTAAAAAATGCGGGAGCAACTTATCAAAGGGCAATGAATCTAATTTTTCATGATATGATAGGCAAATTTGTTGAAGTGTATATGGATGATATTGTTGTCAAATCTGTTAAAGAGGAAGATCATTTCGAACAATTGAAACGCTCATTTGAGCGAATGAGACAATATAAGTTGAAGTTGAACCCTTTGAAGTGTGCGTTTGGTGTCAATGCCGGTAACTTCCTCGGCTTTCTAGTACACCAAAGGGGAATCGAACTTGATAAGAATAAAGCAAATGCCATTTTTGAGGCCAAACCGCCTAGCAACAAGAAAGAATTGCAACGATTTCTGGGTCAAGTAAATTTCTTAAGGCGTTTTATCTCTAATTGTGTAGGGCGAACAATAGCTTTTTCGCCTCTACTGAAATTGAAAAACCAGGACGAACTCGTCTGGAAGGAAGAACATCAAAAGGCTTTTGATAGCTTGAAGGTGTATTTATCTAACCCGCCAGTGTTGGTGTCACCTATCCAAGGGCGGCCAATGAAGGTATATATATCGGCCGAACAAGAATCGATAGCTGGAATGGTCGCGCAAGAAGACCAATTTGGTGAAAAAAGGGCAATATATTATTTGAGTAGGCGATTGACAAAATGTGAATGTAATTATTCTGCCATTGAAAAATTATGTCTCGCTTTATATTTCACATGTACCAAATTAAGGGCCTACCTACGGCCTGTGACAGTTTATTTAATTTCCAAGATAAATTTAGTAAAGTACATGTTTTCTCGCCCTATCTTACACCAAAGGATAGGCCTTTGGACTTTGGCACTATCCGAATTTGAGATACAATATATACCACAGAAGACAGTAAAAAATCAAGCGTTATCTAATTTCTTGGCCGATCACCCGTGCCTCGATATGCCTGAAGAAATTAAACTGGAAATAGACTCATTTGAGTTAAAACCATGGATCCTATACTTCGACGGATCAAAAACTTCCAAACGTGCAGGGGTAGGAATAGCCTTGATAAATCCTTTAGGGGTTTGTTACAAATTCGCTTTCACATTGGACAGAATGTGCACCAATAATCGGCCGAATACGAAGCATTGATTGTCGTCCTAGAGTTGTTGATTGAAATGGAGGTGAAAAATGTGATTATTAGGGGCGATTCCCAACTGGTAATTTACCAACTTACTGGTGATTTCAGATGTCAAAGTGAATCCGTCATAAGCCAGTACGAGGTCGCTCAAGAACTGCTAGAGGAGTTTGACCAAGTAGAACTTCAATATGTCAACAGGATATACAATGACATAGCAAACGAACTAGCTCAAACTGCCTCAGGTTACTTGAAAATTTTAAGTATGGAACCTACTTGTGAATACGGAACAATATTGCCTGTTGTACAAAGGAGGGCAAATAGAATCGGAATTCATTGCATACAAGAAGGAGAAGCAACGGATTGGAGGGTGGAAATAAAGGAGTTCTTGAAAGAACCATGGAGGAAGAATGATAGAATGATAAAGCTACGGTCGCTAAATTACACATTGATTGAAGGCGAATTACTTAAGAAACGTTCGGATGGGGTTTTGCTGAAATGCGTGAGTTTACAAGAAGCCAAGGCAATTATGGCTGAAACACATGAAGGAATCTGTGGAGCCCACCAAGCTGGTCAAAGAATGAGGTGGTTAATTATTAGGAATTGATATTTTTGGCCTAAGATGGGAGAAATGTGCGTCCAACATGCAAAAGGTTGTTTAGCATGCCAAAAACATGGGCCGATTCAGAGGGCACCAGCAAGGGAGATGGCACCAATCGTTAAGCCATGGCCGTTCAGAGGCTGGGCGATAGACTTAATGGGGAAGATTTACCCACCATCGTCCAAACAGCACACGTTCATTATAGTAGCAACGGATTTCTTCACTAATTGGGTAGAGGCAATACCTCTAAAAGAAATATCTCAGAAGAATGTGATTGAGTTCATCCGTGACCATATCATCTACAGATTTGGCATTCCCCAAACCCTGATGGTGGATCATGGAACTTCCCTGAATGGCGATCAAGTGAAAGAATATCTGAACGAATTTGGGATCAAGTTAGTAAATTCCACGCCTTATTACGCCCAATCCAATGGTTAGGCTGAATCATCTAACAAAATTCTAAAGAACATTGTAAGAAAGATGATAAATGAGAATGCCAGAAATTGGCACGAATGTTTGAATCAAGCTTTGTGAGCCTATAGAACGTCGCCACGCACAAGCACTAAAGTCACTCCTTTTCAACTAACGTACGGGCAAGACGCGGTGTTACCCATGGAAATCAACGTCCAGTCAATGAGAGTATGTTCACAAAATGATTTGGGCGACAGCGAACGTACAGAGTTACTTATCCAAAATCTGTTGGAGTTGGACGAGTTAAAGTTAGACGTCCTAGATAGACTGCAAATTCAGAAACAAAAGATCGCTAAGTTCTACAACTAGAAGGTCGTAGCCAAGTCTTTCAGTTTAGGCGATTTAGTTTGGAAAACAATACTTCCGTTGGACAGCAAGGACCCAAAGTACGATAAATGGTCACCAAATTAGGAGGGATCGTACATGGTAAAAAGCGTGTTGCCTAATGGAGCCTACCATTTAGAGAATTTAGATAGTACCAATCACATGAGGTTCATCAACGGCAAATATTTGAAGAAATATGTCCCTTCCCTGTGGGAAGACGAACAAGCAAAAGTTTAAACATACAAAAAGCGATGATAGCCAGATAAGACAAAGAACGAATTACGTTCAAGCGAAATTTTATTAAATAAGTGTTGGTTACATCTGTGAAGTACAAAATACAAGAATTCCTACAGAAAACAATCAGGGGCAAACTATTACAATCCGCCAAGGAAGACGGTGAAAATCGTGGACTAAGCCCAGCCGCCTCCCTAACTGCATCGCTGCAGTGGTAGACGGAGAGACTGAGAAGCACTCTCACCCAGCCAAATGGCCCAGAAACGTTTCTCCCCTCCATAGATAGACGGGAAGAATTTTGCCGCCGGCCAAGAAAAATTTCCTATGTCTCCCATACCAAGAAAGAAAAATCGAGACGTTTCCGTCACCAAAGGGGAACGAAGGGTCGATCATACGAAATGCCAAAATGATGGCAGTAGTTTAGTTGATGGAAGAAAGGAACGAGATATGAGGATAATTACTAGTGTAGAAGATTGAACGTATTTATAAGGGACGAATATAAAACGTCAGAGATATCAAAAGCCATATACATTAAATGGCTCAAAAATCTGAAAGGCGAGGAAGTTGATGTGCATGAATGTTAGCGTTGGACTGATCAGATGCTTTGGAGGTTTGACGAGTTAAGGGAAGAACGTCAATTAATGCACGAACATATAAAAACAATTGTTCTTTAAAGGCAAGTACTGCTGTTACAATGAAAAAGGATCGTGTTAGCAAATTCATAAGGGCATTAAGTGTCCCAATTACAACTCCTCCCAGACTGATCGCATTAACTCCCTCATCTTTCCCCAATCTTCACCTTGCTTGGAAGAGAAGAAATTCAATTCAGTCACTGAGTCACTATCAACCTCCAGGTTTTTACACTGTTCGGCCAGAGATTTAGCATGTTCAAATTCTTGGGCAGCATTACGTTTCTTGGCCATTATCCTCGCCTTGCAGTCGTCCATTTTTGCTTGAAGCTCCTTCATCTCTGCAGCCAACTTGGTCATCAAGGAGTCCTCAACCATGATATCGGAAGAAATTTCATTCAACTTGTTCTCGGCTTTGCCGACTTCTAATAGTAATAACTCCTTCTCAGAGGAAGCACGAAGGTATTGGGCCTTTTTGGCCTTGAGTTCAGCGTTCTTGGCCAGTAATGAAGGAACCTCAGCATGAACAACTTTCAGTTTCGCTTTCAGTTCAGCAGAAATATTGAGCGATGGAAGCACAAGCGCTTGAGCCAAATTCGCGTTTAGGTGTTCAAATTTATCTTTCTGTTTGGCGGCGTTGGCTCGACCAATATCCATATCAATAAAAAACACGTACTCAAACACTGCCTGTTTGAGAGCTTTCGTGTTTTCCTCAGAAGAAGCAGAACGACTGGTGGAAGTAGGGTGAATTGCCTTTATTTGCTCTAAAGAAGCACACCACTCCCGAATGGAGCGCAGAATGTCGTCGATACCCTACGAGGAAAAACACCCACTTTTGAGACTCGTCATCACAGCATGCAAAGCAAAAGACGAAGAACAAGATAAGAAATAACCTCATCAGCAATTTCAGAAAAGCCAGATGTACCACCAATTGGTTCAATTACTTCTGAAGACTTTCCCTTGTCTGGGCGAGAAGACTCTGCCACAGTAGGCAAGTTCGTGAGAGTTTCTGCATGAATCAAAAACAGAGAGTCAAAAGTCGGTGGCATGAGCAAAGTTAAAGCAATCAAAGGATGTGTCACCTTCTGGCTCGAGGCTTGGGGGGTCAGCACGTTGAGAGGAAAATGGCTCCTTTGGCGAAGTCGTTGGTACCAGGGGTATTTCTTCGAGCATAGCCCCTTCGTCAGCGGATTTGGGCGAAGCAGTCGCAGTAGGGGGCGACGAGGCAGGAACTGCCGAGACTGAAGCTTTTGAGGGGAAGTCACGCTCTTCTGAAATGCAAGAAAACTATTGGTACGGTGTGAATGGTGAAATTGTGGATAAACAAATCTTGTTACCTTTCTCCGAAGGACGAGAGGAGCGTCATCATCCTCTTCAACATCATCCGGCAGGACGGAAGACGCTGAAGCTAGCCGTTTACGGCTAGATGTACTTGTGCCTGTAATGGCTTTAACAGGTTGATAAGCCAAAGGAAGGGTTGGACGTTTAGCACGAGGAGATGAAGAAGGATTCCTAATTGATGCAGGGGTCGCTGAATGAGAAGAAGTAGAGGAAGTACTGCATCGATCCAAATAATGAAAGGCACTATTAGCATCGGCTGCGAATAGCCTACGCTGTACCGACGGCCATAATTGCTCGAATAAAGGATGGATGGCAGAACTAGAGTTAAAGGGGGCCAATGAAAATTTGCTGGTCAAAAGGAGATTGCGAGCATCTATAGCTTGGGCCTCAACTTTATTGATGGTATGGAAACGATCCATCAAATTTTTGGAATAACAAGGAGGGACAGGCCAAGTCTGGCCAAAGCCAAGTTGGCGGGCAAAGAACTGAGGAGCATATATCTCTACCCCAGCCTTAGCATTGGTTCCAGTTAAAATGTCGTGAAATAGTTCCCTCCCAGTCAAGAATTGAACCCAAATAAGCAAAGAAGCACTTGCACTCTCTAGTGAAGTTGGGGGATGTACGTAATCTGGAGTCAAATGGGCAGGGAAAGGAAAGAAAGAAGGAATAGAGGTCATAGTATAAAAGAATGAAAAAATGTCTCTGCTAGACATAAGTACAGAGCCCATGGAGTTAATAGCCAGCCCGTAGCAGCTAGCAGAAGGAAGGGAAATAGAGGGAGCACCCAATGGTGGAAAATATGCTCTCAACCACAATTGAGTGAGCCAAAGTGGACCACTGCCAATGGGAGAAGCACCATTCTCCAGCTGAAATTGAAGAGAAGCCATGCCTCTGTAAAGGGCAGCTAGAACAAAGGAACATAAATTCAAAGGCCTACCACGAGCCAACTCATGTGCTATGGGCAGATAGCTCATGGAAGGTTTCAGACTCGGAACGCAGAGGACATATTTACAAAGCCAGACCTGGAGGAAGGCTACCCGTTCAACATGACTAGGCTCAGAAACGGAGGCAGTATAGGTACCCTGCAGACTAGAGTAAGATTCAGAGAGCCTTTTGTCAAATTGTGGGGCAGCGCTAGAAATTAATATGCCAGGGAAAATAGTATCGCCCGAAGCGGGAAGATTTACCAAAGCCCCTACGTCCCTCAAAGTAATAGACATAGGACCAAGTGGAAAAACAAAGATATTATATTCAGAAGACCAGAAACTTAAAGCGATTGGAAATAATACAGGGTCATAGATTGGGGGCTGGAGAGCAATTTCTAATAGGTCGGAAATCCTTGCACGATCAAAAAGGGCTTTAGTGGGGCCATGTTTGGTAAGGCGTGCATGCCATCTACGAAAATTATTATCAGCTTTGGGCCAAGTACGAATACCTTTCTCGCGAATCGACTTCAATGGTAGTAAACTCAAAAACGGAGGGCCCTGAGTGCAAGGGAAGAGCTGGCCTGCCGCCGTTCGTTCAATGGCTTCAGCATTGTTGAATGATGGCCCCAGATAGAATTCGTCAGAGCCAATGTTGGTTTGTGAGAGAAAGCTGGGGTTTACATATGGTTTGGCAAGAAGGTCCTGAAAATCGTCGAAACTGAAAGGAGCGTCAGATTGGGTGCGCGAAGTAGCCATTAGATTACAATGTTGTTAAAGTTTGCCTATGAAGCGTAGTGGAGAAGAAAGAAGGTGAACAGTGGTAATGGCAGGGAGAAACGCGAAGAAAACAGAGACGTGAGATAGTTGCACTGTGAAATGGCGTGTCTTTCGGAAGGGTTAAGGGCTTGTAAAGTCACACTCCCTCAAGACAAGAGCGATTCTTGGGAAATTCAAATATTGCTAGAAAAACGCGAAATTGAATATGGCAAAAATTAATGATCGGTATTAATTCTGCCATATTGTTTCGCGCGGGTTCGCTCGCTAACAATTAAAAGGGGATCAGACGATTGTGTAAGGGACAAACCTCTTGGAATAAAGTCCCAAAAAGGGGTGTTTATTGAATATGAAGATTACAAGCTTGGACGTAGACAAGATGCCTCCAAGGGGCGCAAGCACACAAGTATAGGGGAATCGAAGTTAATTAAAACTAAGTCTAATAAAAGGAAATTACATATTCTCTGTTTGAGAGTCAATTTTGTCGGGGTTATCTCATTATCTTCTTCTCTCTTTTATACTGCTTAGACGGCCTTCAACTGCTTAAGAACTGCTTGAAACCACCCATTTTCTTCATCATGGCCAATGTGTTAAAACTGCCGTTCATAACTTATCACCGCACGACTCCATATTCTTGAGGTTCTTAGATCATGGATGTACTTAAACCGCTTAAAGCCGTTGCCTTGGATGGTGGCAGGACGTTATTTCCACTGGGGCCTTTGGGTAACTTAAACCGTTTGGGTGATGCCGGATTTATACCTTTGGGCGACTGCAGGGTCTTTTACTCGCTCAGCCTCTGGGCGTTCTGCAGGCTTTGGGCGATAGCATTGCTTTTGCTTCGTGGGCTTTTATGTCACTTGCCCACACTTTTATTCAGGCTCTCATACTGGACCTTCAAATGGGCTCCGCTCTTCGGATACTGGGACCTCGATTGGGCCTTGCTCTTTTGGGCTTTCTACTTTGGCTGCACCTTTTGTGTGTCAACAACTTGTAATCCTTTATTTTTTTTATTTAAGATTTATGTGATTTATTTATATATGTATTGATTTTATTACGAATTTAATGTATTAAATTATTCGATCAATAATTTAATGATTATGTGAGTCTCTTACGAATCGAGAGGTGAGTTTGAGGTTTAGACCATTTAATAAAATTTGGTAAATTAGTATAACGTGCATAGATACCTATATTAATTATTGCGGTCATAATATGAATTTTTAGAACCAATGTTTCGTTTAACTAAAATTGATTAACATAGAAATATGAAATTGAGTTAGTTAAATTGGCTAAATGAGAACTCGATATGGGTAAATTGAATACAATAGAAAAATTCGATCAAACACTATATTAGGCTATGAATCTTGAATTAAAAATAAATGTGATCAATAGATGAAATTGTTATTTCTTAATATTCATCACATATTTGAATTTTCAGTTATCAATTGTTTGCAATCATTTTATATTTTTAATTAGTTAAAAGTAATTAGAAAAAAAATAATCACCACTATCATAAATATTTACTTGCTTTTGTTAAATAGGAGCTAGAAAAATTAGATTAAGTCCTAAAGTATAGTTCTCGTGGGAACAATATCCAGACTCAAATGTCCACTATACTATTTGTTACGTTATCATACATTTGCGATATAAAAAAATGCAATAAGTTTTGACACAGTTGCCGGTGACTATTTACTTTTAATCTTAGTTTAATTTATCTTTAATTGTCATTTGATTTGATTTTATTTTCTTTTATTAAAAAAAGAGAAGGAAAAAGAGCGTTCGTTGTATGCTCGTACCCAAGGCAATGATCTTGAACCATTTAACTCGTAAAATAGAACGTACTTTTAGAAGAAGACGCTGGAACACAAACAAGAATAGCAACATCAAGTGGTTGACGGTCAAAATATTCATATTTCTATTCAGCCAACTGGACAAGTGGCCACAAGAGTAGTGGCACCACCGAATCAGCAGCAGGAGCGAGGGGAAATATACGAAGGAGACTTGGCAGTTTCAATGTTCTTAATGCTCATAGTCACGCCTATGCATTCCTGTATTTTGTATCCAGATTTTGGGGAAAATAATTTTCAGATAAGGGCAGAGTAGATCAATTTGATGGGAAACACTCTCCAATTCTACGGGCTACTTCATGAAAATCCGAACATACATATCTCCAGATTTCTCAAAAATTTTCAGGAATTCCATGCTTCGGAGGTTAATGAAGATGCTATTAAGTTGCGATTATTTTCATATACACTGTGAGATGCTGCATTGGAGTAGTTAGACGTCGAACCTCATGGAAGCATTACTACATGAGAAGATCTGATCAAAAAATTCTACAACAAATTCTTCCCACAAACGAAAGTAGCTGAAATCAGACTGAAATTTCAAACATTCCAACATAAAGATGGAGAGAGCTATCACGAGGCATGTAACAGATTCAAAGAGTTGATACGAAAGTGTCCAAATCATGGAATCACAATAGGTAATCAAGTGCAGTACTTCTAAACTAGACTTTCACCACTGTCAAAATCTCATACGGATTCTTCTGCAGGTGGATCGATCAAAGGAAATTCAGTACAACAAACAATGGATTTATTTGAGTTAATTTTCACTACGCATTCAATGTTTTCATTAAAAAGAGTGGTACCATTGAGAGCATTTGGGATGTATGAATTAGATAATACAGCATCTATCAACGCGCAGATAGTAGCGTTGACAAAGTAAGTAGAGCTATTGGTGAAAACACAAACGAAAGGAACACATGTAGTGATGAGAGGTCCATCATGTAAAAACTGTAGAGCTAACCATTTGAAATAAAATTTTATGTATATGGGCTTTCCCGATGAACAAGTCAACTTCATACAAAATGGGTCCCGCAATTTTAAACCATATTCGCCAACATATAACCCATGATGGAGATATCACCCGAATTTCAAATGGTCAGATAATCAACAAGAGAATTGTCCAAATAATAGCAGGAGAACAAACCAATATGTATTGAAAAGATCAATGATAATGTCTACAAGTTAAATCTTCCATGTGAGTCTTTAATGTACATACAAATTCGAAGTCGAATCATTTCGAAAAGGGAGGGGATAATGTGATCCATGATACGAGAGCAAGTCCAGCAAGGATCCATTGATCGTTGAGGTAGGATCAATGACTAGTTCGCGAGCGAAGCAAGTCAAGAAGGCTATGAGATTGCTTTCTTAACCTACAGTGGACAAAACATTGATCACAACAAGCAACGAGATAAGTTTTATGTTGGGTATGTAAGTTGAAACCATGTGGAGCAACTTAATTCAAGCAATGGACGGAAAAACTAGAAGGGGTAAAGCCAAGGAGGAGAATTTTATTTGGTCTATGAACCAAAAAAAGTATAAAAAATCTTGAGTTCCCTCTCGTTGTTATTTGTTTTGAACAAAAATTCCATTTTCTTATCCATTTAATGTGTTAAATGGATATTTATCTCATAAAATAAACTAAACGATCGTAATTTCTTGAGTGATGGTAATATTTTTCTTTGCTGAATGGTAAACCACGCAAATAACGCATGGAATCAACCGAAAAAGAGTAGACTCTGAAATTAAAATTAAGTTTCTATAATTATGGGCGAGATTTGTTCATGGTTTCAGACCTTAATTAATTTGTACGGACTGGACCATTTCAAAATTTAATTGATGCAAATGAAGAAAAAAACTCTTTATCCAATTATATTGTGGAGTCTCCTTCAGGGTTTGACATTTCTTAGGAGGAACATGCCACTAGAAGCATCTCAATTTTATAAATGCATGAATTATGAAATAGAGGTCAACGCCGATAATTTTCCTAACATTTTTATTTAATAATAACAATAAAATATTGGTCCAAATAGAAGATTCTTTAGATATGATACAAAACGAATCTTTATATAAATTACTTGAGACGGCGCACAATTTTAATATCGAATCTATGTTTGAGTCATACTTTTTAAAATTCATTTTCAATCATTTTCTCTAAATAATTTTGTATGTAAATTCAAAAAAATTCTTATTTTTTAACCACAATTTTTTCATAAAAATCATTTTATACAAAATTTATTTTCAAAAAAGGGGATCCGAAAGGGCTAAATATCATTAATAGTGAAACGGCAAACTGTTAAATGAGGTAGTTCATAAGTTGATGTACTTATGAACCAACAGTTGACATATATGAACATAATTTTCTTAATATTGGGAAATGAACATGATTAATAACATAAAAATGAACTCACACTCGATCCATCAAACCCTATTTTTTTTTTTCTTCCTTTTCCTTTTAATTTGATATGGTCTAGCTTTGTCTCATACGCTCAACAAAAGCACGAGATCAAGCCAAGAGAGGAGTCATATGTCTAAAATAGGACATTTATTTATGATGATTTTTAAAAATAATTTTTCCTTACATTTTTTTAATATATCCCTAAATTAAATGATGATTTTAAGGATTAACTTTTTAAAATAAAGAGAATTTCACTTTTAAAAAGCTCTTAATACATGTTATACTTTTGGAAGGAATTATATGCTTTTCAAATGCTTCCTTTATGATCATACTCTCAATACTTGAAAATTTTTATTTATATGTAAATTTTTCTTTACATGACTTTCCATATTTGTTTTGTCAAGAATTTCACCTAACCCACAAGATTTTAAATCAAACTCTTAAAACTGTGGATGGCAACGGACAGAGAGGGTGGCCATCCCTTTCCCTATCCCGTCATCCATACAAGATTTTTACGCCTTATCGTTGTCCCATATTATAATTTGAAATATTCTTTGTGTACATATGGTGTACATAATATATGTACACAGGGGTGCCCATGGGGTCCATCCCATGTGAGAGGTATGAACACCTCTATGCACATATATTATATACACCAAGCACATCCCTTGCAATTTTATGCCCCATTTCCTGTTTCCTCTTATAATGGACTTTTTAATAATATTGTATACAATCAAAAAGAAAAAAAAAAGAAATTTATTTTATGTCCGATATGATATTATTAATCCGTCGAAGAAATGTGTATTATTTCTAGTTGATCACTTCAACAAATTCATCCCTCCAAAACTCCCCTTGCCCTCGTCCCTTAATTCTTTAACAAAAAAGATTGCGTGACATTTCACAGTTCAAAAGACCTTGTATTGATTTGTGATCAATTAGGTCTAGGATACTTATTAATTGGATTAAAATAAACAAATAAAATAATATTGCAAATAATGAAAATAACATAACCTGGCATTTCATAGAACAAGATTATTGAGATTAGTCCTTGTCATTGAATAAGAGTTTCCAATTTGATTTGAAAATAAATAGGTAAATAAAAAATTTGGTCGGTGTTAAATATTTGTAATCCCAATTTTTCACAAAAGCAACAATAATGTCCTTAACTTTCAACTTGCGGCACTTATGTCCCTCACCTTTAATAAGGATCGAGTGACAACCCCACATGACAAACATCTATTTAGTTGTTAAATAGTGATCATGTCCAAAAACATAGCAGCATGTATTGTACTTTGAACAGTCATCGTTTAAATTTTTTGGATAGTTTTACCCTTTAGTCATATATTATTGTATAGCGCAACTCGAAGTGGTGGCTACGTTTCACGAGTCTAAGCAGGTCTAGGTGAAGCCTAGGTGTAAAATAAAGTTACTTATTTTATTATAATTTTAAATACTTAATCATTCTAAAAATTATTTAATAATTAAAATAATAAATACCAAACATCTATAATTATAAAATACTGTATTTACTTAATAATTTCTATAATTAGTCAATCATATAATTTTCAACTTTTCTAAATACAAAAATTGAGCTATTTTTCACGGTTTCAACTTTCAATTAGACAAGTTCTAATTAATAGATTTATAAGAATTTCATACATTCTTTCGAAGTTTACAACAATGTAAAAAGGGTCAAAATCATAATTAAATAATATAGATAAAACCTTAACTTAAATCTTATCTAAAAAATTTTATCGCATAAAGTTATTTTTTACTTTTGTATATATAAAATCAGTTAAAAATTTGAAATTAAAGTCAAATAGAAACCTTTTTTAAAAAAAATAAACATAAAAGTTAATAAACTAAAATCAAATAAAAGATTTTTTTAAAAAAGGTCAAAAATAAAAAATTAATAATGTACACCTAAACACGCTTAGGTGCGTTTTAAGCGATCAACTTAGTTGTTGATCTCTTAATTCAAGCATTCTGCAAATGCGAAGCATTTTGTCGTCCCCTCGCAATTAGACGATGCCTAGGAGCGTTTCTTAAAACATTGTATATTACTAATGAATCAAAATCGTGATTTGAAGCCGTTGTTTGGTTTTAGGTTTAGATAGTCAAATATCACTTGAAACCAAATTGACACATTCACCCCATTTTTGAAAAGAATTATTTGTTCTATCCAAATATATTATTTATTTGATTAATTTGTATTTCAATAAATCTTACTTGCTTTTCAGCTTCTATTGACTCTTTAAAATGTAATAACTTATCTATGATAATATATTTTTTTGTCTAAAGAATATAATTGCAAACTTAAATTTTATGGTTCAACCTCATATCACTTTATAGGTTTAAGCTTGTATTTAGTCAAAAATAGTATTGCTATGTTTACATTCAAAAGTTATCAATTTAACTGTTATATTGAAATTTTAAATCAATATGTTTATTTTTTCGCTTGTTTAAATTATGTGATTTTTATGTCGCTAAAGCCGTGGTTTGAAATCGGAAAACTGTTTGGTTTAATTTGGCTTGAAAAGAGTTCAAAAGTCGCAAAATGAACGTGCTAATCCTTGAATATCACGTGCGAGGCACATGAAATACACAATATTTTAATTGTAGTTAAACTACTCAATTTTTGTTCATTACATCACTTGTCTTCTTAACTTTTTTCGTTAAATTCTTATCTTCAATCTTACATAAATTAGTATGTCTCGTCTTTAATGATGATTTATATCAAAATATTTTATTTTCATACTTCGAAATGAAGGAAAAAGTATTTTTTTCGTATTTTTATTTATTTAGTTTTTAAAAATATGATGAAAAATTAAGTTGTTTTACTCTATTTCAACGGACTTTTGAACATAAAATTATTATCAAATACCAAATGTCAACTAATGAAAAGTTTGACGATAAAAATGACATGAAATTGTTAAGAACATAAGTTTTATAATGAGTAAATATTAAGAATCTTAAATATAAATTAAAATGTGCTGTAAAAAATAAAAATTGTGGTGTGAATATAATTATTTATTCTTGCACCATATTTTAATTGCACTTAAAATTTTTAATCATTATTCATTATCTTACTTATGTCCTTAACGATTTTTCATGTCGTTTTTATCTTCAAACTTTTCATTAGTTAAGACATTTTGTATTTGATAATAGTTTTATATCCAAAAATTCGTTGAAATTGTGTAAAAAAGAAGCCTTACTTTTCCATCATATTTTTTTTTTTTACAAAATAAATAAAAAGTGCAAAAGAATAATTTCCCTCTTTTTAATGTATGAAAATAAAATATTTTGATATAAATCAATATCAAGGATGAAACAGACTGGATAATAGAAGGTTGAAGAGAAGAGTTCAACGACAAAAAAATTAAAAAAGAAATTGCTATAAAATGTGGTGTATCAAATAAAAATTGTAGTGAGAATATAATCTGGCATAAAATATTGAAGACGTGATTAAGACATTTGTAAAAGATTGACAACCCGTAACGCAATTTATCCAAGAAAGAATAGAGTCCACAATTGACGCGTCAGCGACACGTAATTTGCCTTGGTTGCAAATGGTTTTCGTCTCTCTCATCATATACCCATTTCGTAAAGTCTTTTGTGTGTGTTGTGAGAGAGGAAATTTAAAACGGTCATTATTCTTCCAACGGTTTTCTGGGACAATATGATAAATGTATTGACGAAGTCTTCTTGTTTTGTCTATAAAATCTTGTGGCCTCACTTGTGCACTTATTTAATTAACGAATGCTTTTCTTGTCAGTTCTTAATTATCATAGTTTTGTGTTCATTATTGGGCTTCCAAAGTTTTGCTAAAGGAAAATGGAATTGAAGAACATGGTTACTCTTGTTTCTCGTACAGGCAGGCATCTCCAGCGATACAATTTTCATGGCCATCGCCAAGTTGTCGGGTTTGTTTCCCTTCTCTCCCTCTCCCAGTATGGGAATTTTTCATGGGCATTGAATTTATGTGTATAATTTATGAATATGCAGATGTATTCCATATAGATATAAAGGAATTAATGGGAAATCTGTAGTCGATGAGGATGCAATTGAAGTTCTTGTTATTAGTTCCCAGAGAAAAGGCAAAGGGATGTTGTTTCCAAAGGTACTATTTACTCTTTTTTTTAGTCATCAAGACCAGATTATATTATAGACAATTTCAATTTCTGAGAAATTAATGTATGTGTATTACCAGGGAGGTTGGGAGAAAGATGAGTCCATTCAAGAAGCCGCATTGCGTGAAACAGTAGAGGAAGCCGGTGTACTAGGCGATGTTGAGGTTAGTTTGAGTTACACAGACTTGTGGATTTCTTGCAATAAACACTAATTTGACTAAATTATTGTTTGATATTTGTAACCTTAATTCAAGGATTCGAAGACATTTGGGTCTTTTGTTCTGTTGTTTACAAGTTTAATGTAGAGATTCGCTTCTCATTGCTTTTGATAGCGTCTGAATTTCTTAGTAAAATGTTGTCTTTTAGAAGATTTACCTTAACCAATGCAAACAGTGTAATTTAAGGAAGCAGAATTTTGTTTGATCTTTACATCAATTATGTGTTAGTTTCTGTTCGGCTTCATATTTCTTCCTCGAGAGATCACACTAAATATTGAATATCTGATCAAGGTTTTTCCACTTTGCAGTCTGAATTGGGTAAATGGAGTTTTAAAAGTAAAAACAATGGCAACTGTTACGAGGGACGTATGTTTCCATTACTTGTCAAAGAGCAGCTAGAGTTTTGGCCAGAGAAAGATGTACGCCAAAGAACATGGGTAAAAAAATTTTCGTGGACATTTCTAAAATCTTTCCTATTGATGATTGCAAATGCTGATTACATATAGTAACTTGATTCTTATAGGTGAGTGTAAGAGAGGCTAGGAAGGTTTGCCATTATTGGTGGATGAAGGAAGCCTTGGAATTATTAGTGAGTCGCCTCACAGCACAAGGTCACGGTGTTGTTGACGCTAAAATTGAAAGCTGCTTGAGCCAGGAAGGAAGTATAACTCGTAGTAGCAAAATTTTGAAGGTTTTCTAAAGATTGAGATTGACTTCAACAGGAATTGAGATAAGATTATGTAACTCTTGTTTCGTTTTCTTGTAATTGCAAGTCTTGTACAGATTAAGTTGGTTGAAAAACCTCTTTTAAGTTGTTTGCGAAGGAATTGAGGTTTTGATCATGTAAAACAGTTTTTCGTCAATGCAAATCCATGCTTGATGCATCCGTTTGAGAACCTTTTTTTTTATTCTTGATGAAATGCCTCGATATTTCTTATGGAGGCTCTTTAGGGATACAATTAAATTGCTTAGTAGATTTTTGGTGCTCCTATTTATTTGTTCACATGTCCCGGCTGGTTGACCCTCTGTTCAGCCGGTTTCGAAGTCGAACCGGCTAGTGCAGTTTGAGTTTTAAAACTATGTCAATACGGCAGGGGAGGGGAACAAAGTAACGAGATAATTGTTTGATTTACTAATGATCAGGAGATTTTACTGCTTGCCATTGATTAAGGGATTTAGACTTTAATTGCTGGTGGGTTTTTTTTCCTTGTACTGTCAACTGAAAGCATTTGCCATAGTATATAGGTTAGGTTACAAGATCTGCTGGTGGGATTTTCTTTCCTTGTACTGTCAAGCATTTGCCCTGGTATATAGGTTAGGTCACAAGATGAAGTCCGGAATTTTATGGATTAGTATTAAGGCAACTGTAGTACGGTCCATTCGAACATGGATGAAGGTGGAAGACAAGCATACTTTTTTACATAGTTATTAGACCTGAACCGGTAGTTGACCCAGAAAAATTATCAGTTCAACGGATCAATGGTTCAACCGGTGGATAATTATTAGACTTTAATTTTAATTAAATTATATTTCTGAAATAAAAAGAAAATCATTTTGCTATATATATATATATATATTTTGCTCACATTATAAGACAGAGGACCATCAGTTTCCATATTGTTCATGGAGGTGAAATATCATGCTGCTACCCAAGGTTTGAGTCACTTCCACTGAAAATTTAACATAAAATTTTACTGCCCTATGTGACCATGAACCGGATCCTATTCCACTTAAAACCATTCGAACCGGACCGCCATTGAGCGGTTTAAACGGTTTTGATCAGTTCCTATGCTTCCTTCATCAGTTAATGACCATGAAACTTACTCCTTTCTTTGCCGAGATCGCCATATTGTCAACCGTAGCTTGAATGAGCAATCACATCGCATCTTTCACCCGCTTTGCTATCGAACGTGTCATCGGTTCTCCTTCGATAAACAACGGGTTTCGTCCTAGGCTTGACTTCGTCGGGCTCGACTCCTGGATCATATGATTGTCTACCTTAGGAAGATTTCAATATTGTGTGACACCGGGAAATTGATTATGTTGATTTAATTACAAGAATAATATTATTTATATCACAAGAATAATGTTGTTTATATTTATAAATAAGATCAGTTAAACGTCCGAATATAATATTTAATGTCAAAGCATATGGTGATTACCATCATGAATATAAATAGCATTACACGTCTTACGATGCTAATTAGAACTTTCTCGTTCGTTGGATGAAAATTGTTGATGCTTAAATTTGTCCAGCGGCAACAAGTTTGCTGAGTTGTCAAAGGCCCACATCATTTAAATATTTAAGATTTTAAAAAGATGGCATATCTAGATTTAACTCTCGAATGCAGTCTAAATTCAAATTTTTTTTTTTCGAAGACCCCACACTATCACATGTGCTTAATTTTTATAAATGGGTTACAAAAAATACATTTAACTCAAGTTTTTTGATTGTTCACATAAAGAAAAATAGACTTTGTAAATAATAATAATAATAATAATAATAATAATAATAATAATAATAATAATAATAATAATACCTAGTTGATTAACCAATTAATCACAATTTTACGATTCAGGCAGAATATGCAAATTTGTTAGATCTTCATACAGGTAGTTTCACAAACAATTTGACTGAAGCGACCCAACTAATTTTTTTGCAAATTATAATCTATTGCAGAACTAAGTAAAGAAGAACACAGATATGGCGTGAAAAACAAATCCATTAATCAAGATGCAAAAATACAATAGTCACGGTTTAGTAATTTCGAAAAATTAACTAAAACAATCAAAAGAAAATTAAAAATAACTCCCTCGTTTTTTGTATCCCTTTTGACTCTTTGGAGACTTTATCCTCACTTCACGATTGTATTCAGCCGCAACCACTACTCGGATTAAGATTCGACAATCTTAATTTACGTCAAGTAATCTAATCTTTGAACTTAATTATATTACTCACAACAGGTTGTGTTCTCTTCGAATAGAACTGAAGAACGCAGATTTTGCTTTGAGATACCAAGCCAAATCTTCTGTTAGTTAGAACTCACTGAAGTAGGTTAGAATGCTTCTGAACCTCAAGGTGTAGGTTTGTCGGGTGTATAAATTTTTTTCTCAAAGCCCGTTCGATCCTTAATGGCCCTTTTCACTTATGTAAAGATTTTTACAAGTCCGGACATCTCTTACCTGAAATAATGGCGTTATGCACAGTAAGAATCACATAAGATATAAGTTGATATAGTCCACAGTTAAATTAAGGAAATGTTTTATAAGTTAATATAATCTTTCATTCTTTCAATTATTTGAGCAATCAACTAATAAGTGTAGTTTCTACACTTGTTTAAGATTTTAAATTATGATATTTTATTGTCTTTTGGATAAAATTTTACCCAATTTATGTTATATTTTATTTTGTGGGTAAAACTTATTTAATGAAGAATTGGAAAAAAGAATGCAAACGGTGACGACAAATGACAAAATCAAAAGATGTAACTTTAGAGAGAATTATTACATTAAATATGTTCGAGTTAAATGAGTCTCAATAGACTTTCATTGAGAATTTTAATTGGAGACCCCAATTATATATATATATATATATATATATTTGAGAGGGGGATACACACGAAAAATCGTCTAAGAGAACAAAAAAGAAATGCCAGAAGAGAGAGAAAAGAGAAGAAAGAAGAAAGAAAAGAGAGAGAAAACAATCACTCTATAGGTACAGAATTTTTTTTACAGAATTTGTACCGAATACACACAACACATGGGTCCCAATGTTTTTAACAATATTTAATTCATGTGGGCTCCACCTCCTCATGTGAGAGGAATTCAAAAATCTGTACAAATTCGGTAAAAAATTTTCTGTACTTACATCATTTTTCGAGAGAAAATGGGAAAAAGTCAAAGCAGCGGAAGAAAAATGCAAAAAAAGAGAAAGAAAAGAGAAGGGAAAGAAAAGGAGACGGTAGACACCAGAAATTTCACATTTCGTCAATTTTTGGTGATATTTTTTCACTTTTGCGCCTTTTTATTTTTACAATATCAATAATGTATTTGTCTATTAGAGAAAACAATATAGTTGACTTGTGATACTTTATTTTTCTATTCAAGATTTATGTTATCTATGTATTGATTTTATTATGAGTTTAATGCATTAAATTACCTGATCAATAATTTGAAGATTGTGTGAGTCTTTTACGAATTGAGAGGTGAGGTTGAGATTTAGACCATATAGTAAAATCCGATAAATTAGTATAACGTGTAGAGATACGTATACTAATTATTGTGGTCATAATATGAATTATTAGAATTAGTGTTTCGTTTAACTAAAATTGATTCATATAAATATATGAAATTTAGCCCCTGTTTGGCCCCCATTATTTGGCATTTTTTAGGGTTAAAATTTTTGGAATAGTGATTGATGGGAGAATGTGTGGTGGAAAAGTAATGAAAAGTTTTAGATTTTGTGTAATATTATTTTATTTGATAAATGTGTAGTTGTAACGAAGAGAGAGAAAAATTTAATGTAATTTAATTTAATTTAATGGGGGCCAAACAATGGGCTTAATAGGTTCAATGAAAACTCGAGAGAGATAAATTAAATACAATAGAAGAATTCGATCGAACACTATATTCTGTTATGAATTTTGATTTAAGAATTAAGGTGATCAATAGATGAAATTGTTATGCTATAATATTCCTCACATATTTGATTTTTCAATCATCTATTATTTGCAATCATTTTATATTTTAAATTAGTCAAAGTTAGTTTAAAAAAATAATCACGATCATCATAAATATTTACTTGCTTTTGTCAAATAGGAGTTAAGAAAAATTTGATTAAGTCTTGAATTATAGTTTTCGTGTGAACGATATTCGGATTCAAAGCTATATTGCTTGTTAAGATATCGTATACTTACGATATAAAAAAAAACGCAACGATTTTTTGGCTATATTGTTCAAGATGGTAGGAAAATATTTCGCTACTTTAAGGTAAGTAAGAGTTGTACTTTATTTAGATTTTAGAAACCCTAAGGAAGTAGAAGCTAGAATTTTACAAACCTGAAGCACCCAATTAGTTTTGACCGAGCTTACTTGTCTTTGGATTTCACTTTTGCACATGTTTCGACATTAAAAATCATTCTAATATAAGCAAGCTAATAAATAAAAGATAAGTAAAAATATACCTTATATTTTACTTGCGGACTTTAAAGATATTCCTTTTTATGGAAATTAGCTTTCTAAATTCCAAATTATTTTGAATGATATAATTAAATAATTTCTTATGTATTTTATTTAAATAAACTAGATAGACAAAGTCTCCTAAAGAGATGATCAAAAAATGGCATATGTTGAATCAATTTGTATGCACATGGATTGAAGAAAGAATCTTATTCTATAATATTGGTTGGCTGAAATTAATTGGCTTGTGAGCCATAAGTTAGTATATTATTATATAGCTTCTTCAATGGTAGATAAGGATGCATCGTTACTCATTCATACCAAATTAATTGGCTTGTCAGCCATAAGTTATTATATAATTATATAACTTCTTTAATGGTAGATAAGGATGCATCGTCACTCATTCATATCCAATTATAATTAAATTTGTATGTCCTCTGAAAATTGGAGAAATTGTATCTTATTTTGATTGGTGTAAATAAAGATTAAATATTTAAATGTAGGGTGATTATATTGGCACCACATTTTTATTGCATTTAAGTTCCTCAATCCTTGTTCTTCGTATAGTTTATATTCGTAACCTTGTTTTCCTCGTATTCTTATGTTCAATCTCTCACTTACTAGTGCATCTTGTCCTTAATGATGATTTATGTCAAAATATTTGTTTTCATACTTTGAAATGAGGGAAAATATTAAATTTCACCTTTGTATTTATTTATTTTAAAAAAACATGATGGGAAGTAAGTCGTTTTATGCCATTTCAACAAACTTTTTAGATAGAAACTCTTATCAGATACAAGATGTGTTAACTAATGAAAAATTGAAGATAAAAATGCCATAAAAAATGGTGAGAAGAAGTGTTATAATGAGTAAAGATTGAGAACTTTAAGTACAATTAAAATGTAGTGCCAAAAAAAATTGTGGTGCGAATATAAATTGCCTTTAAATGTATTGTAATTTTAGATAATGATGAATGATTATGATTTTTTCCCCTCAAGTGATTCAACGGATTGCTCAAAGTCATTGATCAGCAGTACATTACATGGGGAGTATTCTAGCTTACATGATTGAACATGCTCTGAGAAACGGATCTGAAGTCTTTTGAACACAAGTGTGCAATATATGAGAGCTTGGTTTTTGTGTTCCAACTCCTTTGATTCTTAAAATTAGATTTTGAGGAGTGTTACCTAAAGCTTTATATTTGTATCATTCATACTATAATAGACTATACCTTTGTGTCGAAATCAATTGTGATCTCTGTTGCGCCTCACCGTCAAGGCTCCAATTGAAGACCATGTGGAGACATGAGTCAAATCTGATTAAGTCAATATGGAATCAATTATTCAGAATAAATAAGTCAAAGAAGAAGATAATGTTCTTTGTTCCGAAGTTCCCTTTGGCCGAAGCCCTTGCACCATCAGAAACTTCCTTTGGTTGAAGTCATTGCTGTCTTTTAGAGGATGTGAAGACAATATTTTGAATGATTGATGTAACGTTACTAATGATGAATGTTAGGACTGTCAGCCTAGGATATAGGGTGGTTAACTCATTCCCAATGTATTTAATGCATAGTAGACTGAGTGATGTAAAACTTTAGCATGGAAAATGAGGCCAAGTGATTCTTATCCAATGATTACCACGTCGGCCGGAACTCTTTAAATAAGCAACTCTTTACACTTGAAAAACATACTCGACTTTCTCTCTTGCTCATTCCATATTTACCTGCTTGAGTTAAAGTTTGTTTTTACTTTGATTGAGTTATTTACGATTGTTTGTATATATGCATTCATCTTTAATCATATTGTTCGTGCTTGAACATTTTTGTTTCGTATCATCTCGTACGTCCATAAACGTCTTTCTTATCCGTTCGGATCTCCGGTCAAAGCGTGTTGTAATTTGCTTGCGTGGACGCAAATGGGATCGACATTTGTTCTCCACGTAATCATTATGAAAAGGGAGTCAACAATCTCAATTGATTTTTAGTAGCGAAAATTAAATATTCATTTATGATTTTGATTTTTGTTCTTTAATTATACCAATGTACGAATTGGTCGGAGGTTGAAAGTAGGACGGTTCTTAAAAGATAAATATTGGAGGGTCATAAGAAATCACTAAGGAAAACAGTGGACAGGCGGAAAAGGTATAATCTGGAGATTTATGTTCCACGACACGATCAAAGAATTTGAGCACAAATTCAGATTCGACATAAGGGTGATCATGGGTCCATTCTGAATGTGGCTAAGAAAAGGTATCGAGGAGCGATTTAATTTTCTTGTAAATTCAGTTCTACTTCGGTAAAAATTAGTGCTATCTATTTATTTTTAATCCAAAATTGAATAGTATTTTTAGTTTTTCTAGTGGACTTCTTCTTCTTCTTCTTCTTCATTTTAAACGGTTTTGATGCACGTGGATCTTCGCCTTTAATTTGGGGTTTTACCAATGTACGTGTTTGTCCTCACACAAGCACGCCAAATCTCTTTGTGATTGATTATTTTCTAGACCATCATAATATTGGTCGAATTGTGAAACACATGCTGTTCTAAAATCTATCAAATTACAGAACTCTATCTAAACATTGATCAAATTGTGAAATTCATACCGTCAGAATATTGATCGAAAAGTGAAATTCGAATTTAGTATGAACATCCTAAAAATGATTATTTATTTTTAATTGGAACTTTTCAAGTTTTGTACAATTTTCATTCTTACATTTAAGAAAAATGGGTACAACATTGAAAAATTGTACATACAACCTATTCAACCCCTTTTAGGTTGTGTTATCCTAGATTTAGGCTTGACAGTCGATACTATGTTTGACAACCTCACAAGTTTCTTATAAATAAAGTTCTCAAACTCACTTTTGAATCATGTGCAATTTATCTTAAATATATTGTCTTGTTTTAGTTGTACTTGGGTGGTTTTGTTGCACTCAATACGCCATACATAACCACAGAAATGCAAAATGAGATTAAGGCTTTGAAAGCACAGAATTGTAGGCTATTTTGAAGAGGATCTTATCCTTTAATGACCCACAGTGGCGATGTTTTTGAAGATGACGTTCTTTGTTTCATCTTGTTATATCGTGTTTGTTTCTACATGGATAATGTAATAAAATACTTTTCTATTCTTATATTTACAACCTTGTTGGGGTTGGAACTTAACAATATTGGAAGTTTTGGAGAGGAACTTACAGTATGGCTCCAACTTACAAGTTACAAATATGAATAGACTGATTTTTAGCGATTATTTATGATGAAGTTTCGTTCTACCCATGAAATTTTTTGTTGTTCAATACTTCTTTCTTTTCATGACAAACGTTTTCTAAAATCACGTTGTTAATTTTTTACATAATTTACACTCTCAAGCTATGAATTCTTACTAACACTGTAGTTGGATTATTGCAAACTTGTCCAAACCGAATTTGGCTAGATGTTTAGCCCCTGTTTGACGACCATTATTTTCAAACTCCGACTATTCTTTTAGATGATTATTGCAAACCTGTCCATACATTTTTCTAAAAATTACCATTCAGAATTCTATTTTCCTAAACAATAACTGTCAAACGGGGGCTTAATAACCTGACTCACTCTTACCCCCTTTTTTGCCTTGTTCATCCAGATTCAATCTTGAATCTTTTGACTGTTGGCCTTCAAGTCTTAATTCTTTCGTATTTTCTAACGATTTTTGGGAGCTCCGAAATCAAAAACCAAGCACAAAAACTCAAGAACGGGAAGTAAGAAAAGAGACCAGAAACAATTCATTCTCTTTCTTTCTTTCTTTGTACAAGGTGCACACTCGAGGTAGTATATTGTGCCTGAGTCATGCTTGATGTACACTCTTTTGTGTACATCATGCATGATATTTCTCTCACAAAGGTGGGGATCCACAATTTAAAAAATCTTGGGCCCCACATTTTTTTGTGAGATGAGTGTCAAAGTTAATGTATAAAAAAATGTACAAATGTGATTACTCATTGTGCCTTGGGCGTCGCCCCCTTGGACTCATATAGCTCTAGGGTTTTTCTTCTTCTTGCCGGACTAGGTTCATCAGTTTGGCTTTTCTCAAGTGTAGTCCATGAACTTTTATCACTTGTGCAAAGAAAGACACAACATGATCTATATATATAACACTAATGATAAGTGTACATCTTTGATACACAATCTTGTACACATCCCCCTCACATGGGGGTGGGGATTGCGGGCCCCACCCCCATGTGAGGAGGATGTGTACAAGATTGTGTACCAAGGATGTAAGAGTAGCATGACTCATACATATAATTCAAGTTCCAAAATATAGGCATCGCCTAGTCCATGCCGAACTGTCCACTACTTTGTTTACTCTCAAGTTTTTAACCTGTTGAGGTATTTGATCATTATCAGCTACTCTCACTTGTTGGTATATTAAAAAACTCATAGTGATATAAGGACAAGCATAATGTATAGAATTTAGGTAATCCATATAACGGTCAACTGGAATTTGATTATTCGCAAAATCATGCTATATAATTGAATTTTAACACTTCGTGCTTCTTTGATAGTGCCTATAAGTTGTGAGTTATGCCGAAAGTGAATAATAAGTGAGTAGTAAATTGTAGATCTTAGAAAATGAATGAATAGAAAGTATACATGACCCACTTAAAATTATTATTTAAGCTTTGCCAAACATGCTCTTTGTTGTCCATTTCAATGTACTTCAAGCGCACTATTGTCACTAATCAGAAAACACTATAGAAGAAATAACTCGCCTTAACTAGTGAAATAGGTAACAATACGACCTAGATAAAACCAGGTGCCAACCATCTCTCATTTGTCATGAACAATATTAATTCTAAATCAGAATAGTAGCCATGTTACAAGACTATGTTTGGCCTAAAATTTTTCTAAAACTCATTTTTTTTGTTCTAAATTCATCTTCAACCACACATTTCCCAAAAAAGTCACATTCCAAAACACATTTTCTTACAAAAATGGGGGCCCAAACATGGGCAAGTTTCACCAAGAAGTTCCTAAATTACGACCCGTTTGACATTCATTACTTTATTTTATGGTTTGTTAAATGACCATTTTTAACCACGCATTCATACAATAAATTATTCTACACGTATACTAAAAACATTTTTCTACTTTTTAATCTCATATTATCCTAAAAAACACCATTCAAAATTCTTTTTTCTACAATAATGATTGTTAAGCAGGCTCTTAATGTCATAACAAAGTGATAGGAAGTACTTATTTAGTTATTTTCTCAAGTGAACAATAAATTGCATCTTACATTTCAATTAATAATAAACAACAAAATATTAATAAAGGGCAACTTAAAAAATGTTATTACACCATATCTATACTTTTTTGGATGGAACAATTATGGGTTAATTTCACAAATGGTCACTGAAGTTACAGCAAAATAACAAAATGGTCACTGAAGTTCGAAACTTGCATAAACGGTCACTCAACTTTCAGGCACTTTCAAAAATGGTCATTGAGGTAAGTTTTGGACTTTTTTGTTCTAATTGAAACCTAAATTAACAAAACACAACCCCTTAAAAATTGGAGGACCTGAAGTTGAAAAATCAACCAATACTCCACCAACCGGCAGAACTTCCCATCTCTCACCGCCGACTTCCACCTCCGAAAAACCACCAACCCGCCCCCTAAACCGTCGAGTATCACCACCACCACCGGTATCGGCCTCACCCGCCCAACAAATCCCAGCCACCATCCCGGCCTCACGCCGCCCCCAAATGCACCCCCATAGCCACAAAAGCAGTCACCCTTCGCAGCTAAAAACTTGGCGACAACCACTATTCTGATCAACCCATCACGCCCAACACATATCGACCTCTTCTACACTCCAAGGCGCATCCAACCATGGTTTCATATCATCAAATAGTGTAGCAATTCAAAATTTTCAGGCCCAAATTCCAGCCCCTCACGTACGAGAAAAAATTCAGTGAATCCACCTCCAATTGACAACCAAAGTGATGTTACTGCTACAAATTGGACCCAGTAAAACCTTCAGCAGGTCAATACGATATTGGGTAACTCCTCAATTGAATCGATTGATCCATTACTTGCTCCAATTTTTTGAATCAAAATCTGCCCAATTTTAGTCATTTGACATAAATCTGCCCTCTTTTTTTCTTCTGTTGAAGTGGGAATTTGCTGTCTATTGGTGGTGGATATGGGCGTCGGTGATGTGCCTTACGGCGACTGCTGGTGGTGGTGATTGCGGTTGATTCTGCGGAGGGAGATCAAAGACGGGAAGGGAGGTCAGAGACGGGAATTGAAGGGAATTGCATGGATTGTCAAAATGGTTGATTTTGTTCTAATTGAAGGGAATTGCACTTCAGTCCTCCAATTTTTAAGGGGTTGTGTTTTGTTAATTTAGGTTTCAATTAGAACAAAAAAGTCCAAACTTACCTCAATGACCATTTTTGAAAGTGCCTGAAAGTTGAGTGACCGTTTATGCAAGTTTCGAACTTCAGTGACCATTTTGTTATTTTGCTGTAATTTCAGTAACCATTTGTGAAATTAACCCATTACGACATATAAATGTTTTAAAGGGAAACTTACAGGATACACCCTGGTGTAATTACGATTTACTTATATAAATTTATATTTTATCTTTTATCTTTTACATAATCTATAATATATTAAATATCGCATCAGGTGAGAATAATTTTTTGGACGATTATAATCTCACTACAATTCAATTATTTAAATAATACTTTACTTTTTATTTTTCAATATGTATTTAATTTATAAACTGTAATAAATACTACAAAATTCTTGTTCATGTATGTATTCATTGTTGTTAATTCTTAATTAATTAATCTTCACATTCATTTAATTAATATTAATTAGAATTTCACATTCACGTTCACATCAATGTCTCTATTATTAATTCTCAATTAATTAACATTCACATTCATTTAATTAATATTAATTAGAATTTCGCATTTAAGAATGCGGTTTATTTTTCGCGTTTACGTATGTTAATTAAAATTCAGTTTTACTTAATTGAAAATTAAATTATATTTATTTAATATAAATGATTTAATATTCATTATCACGTATATATTTCTTGATAATGATTTTAAATTAATTAACATTCACATTAATTCATATATCGAATTTTCCATCCATTCTTATTTATGTATTTAGTTGTAATTCTAATACTCACATTCAAATATGCATTTCACTATTTATGTACATTTATAATAATTAACATTTATTTTCAAGAGTTTGCATTTCTCTCATATTTAGATCAAAAAGGATTAATGAAGAATCAAATATTACTTTCACATTCCTTATAAAGCATTTTAGACACGCTCAACTCCGACTAGTGGTTACAGATAACAACAATTGTTGATAAATTTATAAATGAGTAATTATATTACTATTGCAAATTTTATGAAGTGCGCCACAATATTTATCATTTTTCTTATTTACTTAAATAAAATTACATAATTAGAGTTTTAGTATATAATTACCCAGAAATAAATTATTGTTCCACCACAAATAAAAACCTAATTTTTTTCTTCTTTTTTCTCAACATCTAATTGTGCATAGCTTTTTCGTCGATGGCGGCTTTTACTGTTTTCCCCGGCGGCAATATAATTTTTTTTTCCTCACGGCAAATGTATTTATATTCTATGGTGTATATCAATGAAAAAAATGAAGAGTAATATTCGGATGATGAGTAGACCACAATACTATATATTGTAGTGTATTTATTAAAAATATATTTTAATTGTGGTGTACTAATTAAATTTTGTGATGGTACTATAATTATCCTTTATAAATATGACATTATAAATCAGTGAATAGACAAAAATGCCCTTGACTGAAATAACAAATCAGACCCTATATATTACATTATTTAAAATTTTGCATACTAGTTTCTAATTATAAATTTTTTCATTAAATCATTTTCTGTCATTTAAGGAGTTTTTAATGAGATTTATAAGATTTATTGTCTTCTTTTCCTAAACTCTAACATCAAATTAACAAAAAATAAATTTAGTAAGCTAACAATTTATTAAAAATTTTGGGAAATACTTCATTAATTGACTCTTCCAATAAAATCTAGAAAAATCAATTAACTTTCTTAATTGCGATCTTCTAATTAACAAAAAAAAATTTCAGTGAATAAAAAAAAATAATGAAATAAAATGAAATTTGATAGTAGTTGTTATTTTGTAGCTAAATATCAATTTCTTATTCATTTTAAATTTTGCGACTTGTACTTTTTTAAAATTTCATAAATAATTTTATTGTTATCTATTGCTGATGAATTTTTCTGTTGTACGAGAGTTTCATAGAAGAGAAGAATCTATAAATATAACTAATAAAAATTATATAATTTTATGTAAAAATAAAAATATAAATAAAATAAATAAATGTTTTAATGAGATGACTCGACTTAATGTTAATTTGTGGAGAGATAGATGAACGAAAAGAAAAAGAAAAAAAAATCTTTTAGATGAAAATGAAATAGTAATTGAATTTTTGAAGAATAAAAAAGAAAATTTAAAAAAATTCATATATAAAGTGTTACGTAATGCAATAGAAAGAATGTGATTTGTTATTTTCAGTAATATAATTAATGAAAGTTTTGGTCTATTTACCTATTTTTAATGGAAAATTCTAAACTCTTTAGCTACTACTGTTTTTTGTTACCATACTGGAAAGTATAAATTTAAAGAATACTTATATAAAGTACATATTTTACAAATTTCTCATTTTCTAAATTACGATAATTATATTTACACTATAAAGTTTAATTTTTGCAATATATTTTAATTGCATTTGATATCATCAATCTTTGCTTATTGCAGTCTTATGTACCAAAATTTTCCGTTACATTTTATCATAGACCTTTCATTAATTAACACATTTTATATCCTATAATATCTTACGTCCTAAAAGTCCTTTGGAGTGATGTAAAATAACTTATTTGTCCAACATAATTAAAATATAATAAATAAAAGTGCGACAAAATATTTTTATCTCATTTCAAAACATGCAAACAAAATACTTTGATAGAAACTATTATCAAGGACGGGATATATTAATTAATAAAATATTGTACATACAAATTCAATGAAAAAGGTTAGGAACACAAGTGTTACAATGAGAAAATTAAAGTTGAGAATCTTAAATACAGTAAAAATTTGTGTAATAAATAAATATGTAGTGTCGGTATAACTAACCCTTTAAATTAATGTATTTATTACATAATTCAATATTTTTTAAAAAATATTTTAGTATAGATTTTGTAAATTTTATTGCATACAAAATTAAATTGTTTGAGCCAAATTCTGCCAATGGATTGCTGGGATTATCGCGACCTAAGCTATAAATTGGAATTTTTATGTTGAATAGTATGTATGCACCCACATATGTATATCTAAAGATTTAGTTCAAAATCGTCTCAAAAAAAGATTTAGTTCAAAAAACAAAAGCTATCTACTGATCTTTCCAAGAAAAGAGCAGCACCAAGATCTACTTCCTATAAGTTTAGAATTCAACAGTAACTACTACTTTTTTTTTTTTTTCAAGATTTGATAGCCCACAAAGTTACTTTCAAAGATTTACAATAAAGAGAAGTTCATCTGTTATACTATCTACTCACTTTGTTCATTACTGGTAAGCGTCACGATGACCGAAGTTTATGTTATCCGAATATTTAAAATTATTCTACAATTTAGGAGACTCAAAATTTATTTGCACGACAAATGCGTTTGATTGCATTTATTTTCCATGAAAAATGTTAATTTTCCACCCAAATTCTTATTTTGAAGTGTTTGATTGTTATTTTTTCCATGGAAAATATTTTCTAATTTTTAAAAATATGCCTAATTTTCCTTATTTTTAAAGAAAAAATTTCTTTGGGGGAATAAGTTCTTGTTTTCCTCGAAATAAGGAAAATATTTTCTTTGCTAAGATATATTTTACGTATCAATCAAACAGGGGCAGACCCAGAGTTATGGTTGAGAGGGGGCGAGATAGAATTATGTAATAAACAATTTTAAATTAAACAATAAAGATAATATTCAAAATGTAGGACTTTTTTTACAATTGTTTCTTTTGGTTTCTCTTTTTCAAATTAGAAATTCGCCTTCTCTTTTTTTTTTAAAAAAAGAAACGACTTCATCCAAAAAAAAAAAAAAATCTCACTCATTGTCCCTCATCTCTTAGATTATTTGTTTGCATATTACCACTAAACTTATGGCATTTATAATATTTTGATATTTTCTTTGTAATGCCTCGTACAATTCAAAATCCCTAAGTTAAACACAAACTCAAATCACTGGAGACAGTTAAGCATCCTATGAAGCCATTTATCAATGAAGACTCTTAGGCTTTGTACCAAGTGGAAGTCTCCATTTTGATGCTTATCACATAAGCCCCAATCTTCTTGACTAGAGGGATCACGCCCTGTTGGAATAGCACCAGAACTTGGCCATTTCCAAGAGGCAGCAGATTAGAAGCCAAGTTAAGATATTTCTCTGTGAATGATGGATTTTCAGCTTTTCACAGTAGTTACAGTAGAAAGCAACGGTAAAACTAGTATAAACTTTAGCAAAAGTACAATGTCGAGGTGAATAAAGAAAAAAACTTCCTTTGCCAAGTAATTTTTTTCAAAATTAAATGGAAAAAAAGGATATTCAAGCAATAAAATGTACTCTTGAAGTTTACGAAGTACAAATTCAATCCTGAAGTAGAAATTAGAACCATTATCACAAACATTCAACACAAACATAAAAAATAATTACAAATCCACTTGACAACAAAATGAAAGAAAAAGAAAGCAAAACCAGTTACCCAGACGTGAGAGAACGCAGCTTCAAGAACGATGTAGTGCCCATTTTTGAGTTCGCACGGTTTGAGAATCGCATCGCCTAATGAGTTTGCAACTTCGCAGGGCTTGAGAAGGGGGGAAAGTGCCGAACTGGGAACTAGGAAGGAAGGGAAGTACAATGTTAAAAGATTTTATTGGTTTGAGTTGGGCTACTATTAATCCATGGGCTCTTCTCATTACACTATTAAGTGAAAAATTCATAAGTAAGAGGATAAATATTCTCTATTTTAAAATTAAGAAAACAAGTTTGAAATTTCAAAAATTAGATTTTTATTAAAATTTATTATGATTTAATTAATTAATTAAATATAATGATGTCATAATTATACAATTAATGGTCACAGGTACATAATTAATTGGTCACTGATTATTTTTGAGGTCACAAATCAAAAAATTTATAGGTCACAAATTATTTCGAAATCACAGATCAAAAATTTTATACGTCACGAATTATTTTGACGTCACAGTTCAAAAATTTTATAGGTCACAATTTATTTATCGGTCACATAACAAAATTTTTGGAGGTCACGAATTATTTCGAGATCACGGATCAATAATTTTATAGGTCACATATTATTTAATTGGTCATAGATCAAAAAATTACAGGTCACAGATTAATTTTTAGTCACAAATTGTAGAATTTTAAGGTCACGTATAGTCCATTATGCGGTCACAGCTAGTCTCCGCCACGTCACCACTACGTCACAGATTTGAAAACCACAAACAGAAACAAAAACTAAAAATCCAGAACCACCTTGCCGCCACACCGCCACCACCTCACAATCTGAAAATCACAATCGGAAACAAAAACCAAAACCATCACTACAACACCAACGCCCCATCCCGCCACTAAAGCACCAACCACCGCCAACCACAACCAGTAACGCTGCCACCACCATCGACATCACAACCACCATCGCGATGAGCACCGCGCCGCCAACAGAGAAACTCAAACCACAAAAACCACTTCACATCGGCCTCAACCATCAGATCTGCCACCGCCAACCACCACCAAAACAGGTAGAAATTTCGCCGGTGCTGCATCACTCTTTTCTGGCTGACGATTCACGCATCTCTAACACTGGCAGCAGTGCAAACAAACCACTAAGACCCACATCTCCCATCCATTAAGACCCACATCAAACCCTCCATCATTTCACGGCTCCAAATCAAAGAACAAATTTCACTAATAGCCTCCACCAAAACCAAACCAGACCACAACACACCGTCCCCTTCACTCTACTGCCATCTTTTTCGATCTCTTATTGCCATTCGCCATCTCTCAGCCACTAAGACCCACATCAAACCCTCATCATTTCACAGCCGCCTTAAAAGAAGAAGAAGAAGAAGGCAATGAGAGAAGTGGTGGTCTCGCAGCGACGTGAGGGCGGCTGCGACGTCGCTTCAATGGAGGGAAGTTACATCGCCGGCAGAGACAGAGGGAAGTTACATCGCCGTTGCTCCGACGTTCACATAGAGAGGAGATGAGGGGAGGGGAGAGATGGAGGGGGAAATGAGGTGGGGAAGGTAGAGAAAGAGAGAGGAAGGGAGATGGAGAGGAAAAAGTGACGGTAATTAGGGTTTGGTGGGATGAAATTGGGAAAAATATTAATTAAAATAAAACTTCTGATTTTTGAAAGAAAAAATATCTCACCTGATTTTAGAATTCATATCTCCAAAGATATGGTGGGGTGTAATTTCCACTACTATTAATCTTAGGCTTTTTTCATTGAAAAAAATTTAAGAGTCCACTGGGCCCTTAATTGGTCCGCCCCTGCAATCAAACACACTCGACCTAAAAGTTCTCCTACCACGTATGAGTTTCAAGGAGAAAAAGGTCTAACAGGTGACGTGGGTAGCTTCTTCATTTGGAATCCCTACTTTGTTGCTTGTGGGCTCTAATGGCGATGGTACAGTTGTTGGTGTTTGTCTACATTGAAAAAAAGTTGTTAGCTTCGAAAAAGGATAAACTAACCAACTTTACTAAAAGATTGAATGGGCTCAAAGCACTTTTTTGCATGAGTCTTCACTACAGTCTGTATATAGCAAATTTACAAAAGTTCAATGATGTAAAAAACATGTACACATTTGCCCATGTTTTGTAAAGATTTTTTAAATTTCAAATTCATTTTAAATTACATATTCTTTCAATAAAATAATTTTATATGTGATTACAACAAACATGCACTCTATATCCTGTTGTGGTCCTTGTCATCTTTTAAATGAGAAATTTAGAATACAGTATATAGAGAGATGATCGAATGCACACCGTTGTTCATCTTATATTCTAAGTACCGAAGATATGACATCAATTTATTGGTGGGAAACTTTATGATGAATCTTAAGATTAAATTTGTTATTCATCAAGAAATAAATATAACATGTCATCGATGCTTAACATGAGATGTATATCAATGCTCATTAGATCATTTTTCATAGTATATATATATTTTCTATATTTTTTTTGTTTCTCTGTGTTAGTTACAATGCATAAGCAACACATTAATTAAGAAAGAAATCAAACTAGTAGAAGAAATTGATTAAAAGTACACATCAGCTTTAAATAAAATAGGAGGAAGAAGATTTTAGATGCATATGACCTTAAGTGGCAATTATGTAGCATGACTCCATAATAGTTTTATGGTTTTCCTATCACGACTTTTTTATTGGGCGCGAGTCCTCTTATTGCGAGGGATCTCAGTGTACAAATAGGAAAACTAGTTTTATGATGACAATTAATGAATAACTTTATATCCTAAAAAGACGTGCTTAACTCTTGCTTAGTAGGAATTGAAATTAAATTTTTATAAAAGTTGATAAAATATGTGATTGAAAAATTGTGAGTCCCATAAAATATTTGATGTGGAAATATTATTCATGTTTGGAAGAACCAAAGAAACCCTCAATAATCATCTTGATTGAATTCTAATGATCTATTAAGGGATAAAATTTTACATCGAATAAATATGCAAACAACAAATAATGTAAATGACTTTGAGTTAATTCGATGTTTCATTCTCGTTGATAATTACTCCAATTATTGATAATTACTTTGAGTGTTTGATCTACTTTTCTTAATAATGTTGACCTTTTAAAATAGAATTCTGAATTTGTTAATTACAACACTAGATGTATAATTGAATAGTTTCTATTGTAACATGCACCTTTAAAAGTTCAAAAGCGTTGTACGCATAATTTCTTCTATTACACAAATGAATACGACTTGAGAAAAAGAAATATATATTGAGGGCTAATGAAAAAGCTGGTCCCATTTCTTTTCCAGGAAAAAAAGTTTGCAAGTCTAAAAGGACAATTTCTGTTTAAATACTCATTGATGCAACCATTCTATTGGCACTCACGGATGACACAGAGATCATACAAACGTTCTTAGATTGATGCATACAACTGCCGATCGCCGTTGATTTGCACCTCCCGTAACATCTCTCTCTCTCTCTCTCTCTCTCTAAAAATGGCAAAAACAGTTCATCATCTTCTTGAAATCCTAACGATCCTCAACTTTTTCTCCAGTTTCTTCATGCCTGCACATTCTAGCTCCTTGAACTCTTTCGTCTATGGCGGCTGCTCACAGATAAAGTATGCACATGACTCGCCATACGAGTCGAACCTCGACTCACTCCTCACTTCCCTAGTGAACTCAGCCACTTACTCTTCCTACAACAAGTACACGGTCATGGGGTCAAGCCCACAAGACGTAGTATACGGTATGTACCAATGCCGGGGAGATTTAGCCATGCCTGATTGCGCCACCTGCGTGGCGGAAGCAGTGACTCAACTCGGCCCATTGTGCTCGCAAACATGCGGCGGAGCCATACAGTTAGAAGGGTGCTTTGTGAAATATGACAATGCTACATTCATAGGGGTGGAGGACAAGACTGCTCTGATGAAGAAATGCGGACCGTCTGATGGTTTCAACAACGATGAAATGAGCCGCCGTGATGCGGTGCTAGCAGGCTTGAATGGTGGAGGTGGGGCTTACAGGGTGGGTGGCTCCGAGGATGTTCAAGGGGTGGCGCAATGTGTGGGGGATTTGAGTATGGACCAGTGTCAAGATTGTTTGACGGAGGCGATTAGGCGGCTGAAAGGTGAGTGCGGTGGCGCTGTTTTTGGGGACATGTTCTTGGCCAAGTGCTATGCTAGGTACTCAACCGGTAGAGCTCATGTTTATGCAAGATCCAACCATGGTACGTAAGCCATTCTTGAATCAAACGAACTTACATTTATGTTAAGATTATTATGCTTGCTTAACTAGGGAATAAAATACAAGAAATTAACTAATTAATTTGGATTTTTTTGTCATTTCCTTAATTTATGTTTGAGAATATTTATGAGTTCTTGTCCCTTGCATATTTCAATGCTAATGTTCCAAACGTATTGTCGACTTCATCAAAAACAATGGGTGATTCAAATTCTTCAAGTGCTTTAAGGCATATTACAAACTTGTTCGTCGAAATTCTATAGGATTTGACGTTACATAAGAAAAGATTGAACATTTTTTTCCTTTTATAATACTATATATCCTGTATATATATGTCCATCGTCGATGGATGATTTTCACGGTCGTCTTTCTTTCTTTACAGATTCGTCAAACAATGAATCGGAGAAGACATTTGCTATAATAATTGGAATATTAGCTGGGGTTGCTTTATTCATCGTTTTCTTGGTGTTCATGAAAAGGTTCTTTGGGGGAAATGGTAAGTGGATACAAACTACGTAAATTCCTTTTTCTTCCTCTTAATTACTTAAGTAATATAGTAATAATATTTGATTAAATAATTAATTCGACACTTTTACTTTTTGCAGGTAAATGAAATAACAAAAGTTTCGAGAAAATTCATGTCCCAGTTCAATTTGTAGCTAGCTAGGATTTGCTACTTTTGATAACCCTTTTGGGTTGCCATATTTTCATGGTGGACATCAACTTGCTTTTCTACCTTTTCTGCTAAAAATAATTTGGAATTTGTATCAAAAAGGATACTTTCTGAAAAAGATGTGAACTAGGAGCATGGATACCAATACAAAACCTAAAAAAGAGAAGGGAAAAGAGGAGGCTAATTATATTCCACCCATCTCCACTTAACAAAAGTGATTTTGTCAAATATGAAGAAAAGGTCTATTCTTTTTGTAAGGGCATGAATTTGTATTATTTCTATGATGCATTTCTTTTGTTACGTATTCTAGTTTCGAACATTAAGGGCCTGTTAGGGCCAGATTTTAATCTGATTTTAATTTACGTTAAAGTCAAACAATCAATATCAACCACATCTTTCATGGGTCTCACATCTTTTCAATCACACATTTCAAAAACTTCTATCACAATCCACTTAAAATCTGATTTTAATCTACACCAAACACCCTCTAAATACACGTACACACATGTTTATATAGTGCAATCCATCTAACGGGGTATAACATATATGCAAGCTAACGATAGAAATTAGAAAATTCCGTTTGTTATTACTACTTTTTCAATAATTTGATCACTCAATATTCCAAAAATATAGACACCCAAAATATAGTCCAGATTAGTAAGCACTATATCTCACGTACCCTCTTCTTGTTTCAAATGAACTTGTGTCTAGTTAGATACTTTGTCGATCCCTCGTAGCCTTTTGAGTAGGGATGGCAATTCGAACTGTTAAAATCGAAAACCGCGGTTAACCGAACCGAATGGGGCGAAAAAAACCGAACTGATGGTGCAATGGGGCGGTTATGATTTTGATTTTAATGAACCGCTTCATTTAGAGGCGGGTATGATATTTAGCGATGGTGCACCGCCCCGAACCGATTACCCGTTAAAAAAAATTTAATTGGACTTTCCATCATTCTTTCCCAAAATTAATTAGGGAAAATTACAAAAAATCATACTTTTCAAAATTAATATTCAAAAATCAGGTTCAAAGTTTCATTATACAAAAATCATATATTCATTTAATTATTATAAATTAATATTTTATTATTAATAATAATATTATGAATTAATTTATATACAAACACCCCTACCCTATCTACCCATCAAAACCCTAAAATCAATTTAAAACATGAATCTCTCTCCCTTCACTCTCTCGTCGCCCTTCTCCAGTACTCTTCAGGCCAGTCACTGCCCACAATCACTACGCCGCCACCATGCCCACCACAATCTGTCGCCTGTCGATTTGAGAGCGGCTTTGATCCGAAGGAGTCGACGCAACACGATTTGAGTTCGGCGGCATCATCCCCGTGTTCTAAGCTTTGAGAGTGATATCGTCATCTCCGGCAACATGACATAGAAGCGATGGCTCTGGTTAGATCTGACGAGTTCAGATGACGATGGGTTCAGATGGTGCGGCGGTGGTTTTGCCGTTGCGATGCAATGTGGTTGCGGTGTACGGTGGTGCGGTGCGGTGGTTAGGTGCAGTGGTGATGTACTGTGGTGCGGTGTTGGGTGCGGTGGTGGTGTGCGGTGCGGTGGTTAGGTTCGATGGTGCTGAGCTCGATGATTGGGTGCAGTTGTGTGGTTGGGGTGCAGTGTGCGGTGGTGGTTGTGCAGTAGTGTTGACCAGTGGTTGGGTGCAGTGACGATGGGTTTAGATTGTCCGTGTGGTTGTGGTGGTATGTGGGATCTGCAAGTGAAGCAGATCTGTGGTATGTTTTAGTTGGGAGGTGGTGGAGATTAGGAGTGGTTCGCTGGTTGAGTAGTGTTGGCGGTGGTGGTCGTGGCGAAGTGGTGGTCACAAATGATTCGGGGGTGGTCACAAATGATTAGGTTGTTTGTGACCAAGAATTTGGTTAGGTTGTGACCAGTAAACAATATGTGATCAATTAATTAGATAAACGGTGACCAATAAATGTTTTGTGACCTAGAAATTATTAATTTGTGACCAATAATTTGATAAATTGTGACCTAAAATATAATATATGTTCAATTAATGGGATGTTTGTGACCGTAAATAAGTATTGTGACCTACACATTTTGTGATTTGTGACTGATAAAAAAATTGTGACTTTTAAATTTTTAAGTTGTGATCGATGAACAAATTGTGACCTATGAAAATTTTGAATTGTGACCTAAAATTTTTTGAATTGTGACCAAATTGTATAGATCTGTGACCTTAGCATATTTGCCGGAATCGGATCAGTCGTCGAAAAAGTCGTCGGAAAGGTCGTCGAAATATCCCCGGAGTTGTAGGGGTGGTGGAGGTGGGGGTGAGTTAATTATTTTATACTAGAATTAAATATTAATAATAAATTAATTTAATAATTATTATTTCATAATTAAATTATAAATAAATTTTAATGAAAACCTGATTTTTGAAATTTTAAACTTTAAACCTTAATTTTGAAATGGTAATACTTAAATACCTTATTTATGTATTGTTCCCAATTAATTAGGCAATTTTGACAATTGGGCTTCCCAAAATTCTAGCCCAATTAGGCAATTTGGACTTTCCATCATTCTTCTCTTCCACTCAAATCCGTCGCGATGATTCTGATATTTAGTTTTTGGAATTGTACATGTTTAAGATCTTGGGATTTGTTTAATTTAACAGTATTTCTATTGAATCTACAATGGTTAATGAAGAAGAGTTTATGAAGTTTGGTTTTCAATTAACATTGGTAGTTTAATGATTAGTTTTGGTTTTTTCTCCATTTACCCCAATTCCGGTCAATTTTGAGTTTTCATGATGCATCCGAGCTTTATTTTTCACAATTTATCATGTTTAAAATCTTGGGATACGTTTGATTTAGTAATCTTTCAGTTGAATCTGTAATGGGCATCACATAAAGATTGATGAAGATTTGTTTATGATTTATGAATAACATTGATAGCCTTATGATTAGTTTTGATTTCTCTCCAGTTTCTCCAATTTCAGATCGATTTAAGTTTTCAAGGTAATTTAGGTGTCTAGTTTTCTTTTTTTAATGGAACATGTTTGAGATCTTGTGATTTATTTGATTAAGCATACTTTCTGTTGAAGTTGAACTCAAACTACTGGATCTAAATTTGTTCGATTGATGTGTTTTATTTTTCAGATGTCTTGACATGTTTTTTTATTTTTATTGACTTTTCTTCATATATATATTTTTTTAATTTGACGGTTGGAGTTTGGATTTATAAAATATAATTTATTTTCGTGATTATTAACCAAACCGAATCGAACCGAGATATTAACCGAGTCGAACCGAATCGACTTTCGTGGTTATGGTGCGGTTATGGTATGGCCAAAAATTTGGTGGTGCGGTTATGGTTTTGATCGAACCGACCCCGAACCGAACCGTTTCCATCCCTACTTTTGAATTATCCTCTTCAAAGTAGGCAACTCTAAGAATATTACACTTTTCATTAGTATCACCATGCATGTCAATAACTGAATATGCATGTAAGTAGGTCCCGAGCTATATCTAGAAATCATCATCATAAACTTGGCAAGTATTAATAAATAAGGAATACACATTCAAGATGCTTTGGAAATAAGGCTTTCTAATTATAATATAATTAGATATTCTTGTCTGGTGCACATTTTGGGAGTAAGAATGCATTTTTACTGTTGATGTGATGGATAATATGTGGTTGAAAAAGAAGTAAATGTTAATGATGTGATAGAAAATATTATTTTATTGAAGAATGTGTTGTTAAAAATGAGTAGAAAAATAAGAATGAGAAAAATAGTGTAGATCAAATAGGAGCATAAGACTAGATAGTTCGTGTGGTAAAAATTCTTTAAAATTAATTTTTCTCCAAATTCATGTATTCTCTTGGCCCCTATTTGTTTCTCATTGTTCATCCATAAAAATGAAAAATATGATCGTTATCCATCACATCAAACCATCAATTTTGAATTTCTATCTCTTGTGTGGGGCTCAATAACGGCTATATTTTTCATTCTTCTTCTACAATAAAGAGAATCATACGGACAATAAAAAAAATTTAACACGTGAATCCATAATTTTTCCTTATTTTTTAACAATATATTTTCGAAAACATCACTTTTTTCACAAAATCTATTCTTAAAAAATCTACATCAAACAAGCCCTTAAACTTTTTACAGCTACTAGCTAGCAACACAAGTTTTATTTCAGATTAACTAAACTATATGTTTAGAACAGCTCATTCGATAATCGAAACATAATAAATTGTTCAATGCCCTGATAATCACAAAATAATATAGATAATGTCAGCCAAAGTATAATTGAATGAAAGCCAACACGTCCAAGGATATGCAATGAGACAAGACTCATTAGTGCACTACTTTATTTTTTATTTTTTTCCACTTCTCTATGATCGATGCTGGAAGCTTTTAGCTAAAGTAGTGTACACGTATGTGGAAGAATCATTCTGTATATTCTCTCTCATTATCACTAGCTTTAAATCGTGCTTAAAGGCTAAGGAAACCATATATAATTGAGAAAGGTGCTACAAAATAAAGCATCAGAAAAGGTTTGAAACATTAAAGAGGTATGCAACAACTTTAGGCAAGCATCTTTTAAGGCCACATTTGTATTGTGCAATGAGACATAAAACTAAAGATGTAAAGCTAATGAATTGTACCGGGACAGCGTAAATTGCTTTCGATAGATTGTAATATGATTGATGGAGTTTGTGAATCAGATTTTTTCAAAACTCATTTTCAACTTCACATTTTTCAATAATTAATTTTACACATAATCGAAATTTTTTATTTTTTTATTTTTGAATCACATTCTTCAAAAAATAATTATTTCAAAACACATTTTTCTCCAAAATGGTGCTCAAGCAAGGGCGTATAGTATACAATTATAATATATGTTTATATTTTTCTTAGATTGGGTTGAGTTCTTCATTAAAATCGCAAACTGACTCGATCTTACCTGACTTGATTTCTTTGAATCAAATTGAAATATTGCAAAAAACCTATCTGGTCTAACTCTGCTCAGTTTGGGTTAATCGATTTGGTTTGGACGTTTGGTTGAGTTCTTCATTAAAACCGGAAACGATCTTGGTGATTGCCGTGTGCAAGTGAACTCAATGCAGCGCTCGCCTCATCTTCTCTAAGGGTCCGTTTGATTGTAAGGGTGGAAAATGGGTGGAAAGAAAATGTTTTACAGGGAATCGATTTTCCTAGAAAATGTTTTACTGGGAATTGTAATTAATTGTGTTTGATTGGTATAATTTTTCATGGAAAATGTTGAAAGTTTGGTATCCATTTGGCTTCTTTTTTTATGGAATTTGTCCATTAAAGTGATAATTTTTTCTACCATTGGGTCTAAAATTTGTTCCAATTGTAAAAAAAAAAAAAATTTGAAAAAAAAATTTGAAAATTTTTTTTTTTACCATACCGAATATTTTTCGTTTGACTTTGTTTTGCATGGAAGTTGTCAATAAAAGTGAAATTTTTTTTAACCATTGTATCTAGAATTTGTTCCCATTGCAAACAACAAAAAAAAAAAGTGGAAAATATTTTCCCACCAAATAGGTGGGAAAACAAAATCAAGTTTTTGTGTATCAAATGATTGTACCTAGAAAAATGTGGAAAATGTTTTCCTAGGAAAATTTGTGCTATCAAACACCACAATTTGGGGAAAATGGAAAACGTTTTCCTACTTCCATGGAATTTCTTGCTTATCAAACATAGCCTAAATGTATTGATAATTTTTCCATCAGTGATAATTTGTGGCTAAGGTCCAGTGTGGCGTTTGGGCTTGGACTGAAATTCTAGAATGGACTGAATTTATGTTAGCAAAGCATTGATAACTCTTCTACCGTTCTACGATTTGCATGTAAATTTACATTTGAATGTTCCTTTTTGTGCATACATGTTAGGATTATCGTTCTCAGTTTCATCTACATATAATCAGGGGCGGACCCAACTAAAGCCCAGTGCAGGCAAGCTTTGGGCCGCACCATTTTTTTCATAAACCCAATGCAAAAAAAAAAAAAAAAAAATTGGGCTTATTATTTGGCCCAAACGGTAAGCACCCATTACAATACCAAAATAGCCAAACAGTGAATTCTTGAAGCTCCAGGCTACATCAACCGCTCACGACGCGCCTGCCTGACGCCCCTGCATCCACTATCCACCACTACCAGCATCCAGGTGCCCAGTTTTCATCATTCATCAACCAGGCCCAGTCGCCTAGTAGGTGAGTTTTCTATAATTTCTATTGGTTTTCATATGCTATTGGATTTGGCTATAGTCTGTAGAGTATATGCAAATTGTGAAATTGCCAAATACGAATAACCAGTAACCATTAACTACCCCTGCCGTCTGCATCTGAATTTGGTTGTTGGGTCATGGGTGTTGGCTATTGGGTGTTGCCGTGTTGGGTGTTTGTTTGGTCTTTGGAGTTTGGCCGTTGGGTGTTGCTGGTTGGGCCAATTGGGTGTTTTTCCAATTTTTCACCTGGTTTCTAAATGCCTCTCGTTATCTACGTGTCTGAGCTGAAGAAGAAAAGCACCAAACCCAAGAGGCCTACTGTGTAGTCCCTCTTCAGTATGATTCTTTTTCCCTTTCTGTTTGTAGGCTTGCATTTGTTTCTGCTTGTCTCTATTCTGATGTAGTTGCGCATTGCATTGTCGTTGTGAGCCTTACACTATGACCTTAACTTGCAAGTTGCAAGTGCCAAGTAGTAGTTCTTTTTCTTTTTCTAATACCACCCGCACTGGAAAAATTTCTTGGGTCCGTCCTTGCATATAATTCTTCTTTTTGTTAATGACTACTATTTGAGTCTTGATTGACACTTGGTCAGAAAGTATTACTGATGTAAAGCAACCAAAGGAAGTTTATATTTTTCACGAGTTTTGCTATATGTATATCAAAGTTTACACATTGGTGTACATAATGTGTAAACAGTGAGTAATATTTTTTTTGTTTAGCGAGCAATTAATAAACTATGAAATATGAATAAGTTTAATAAATATTTATTTAATCAACTCAAAAATTTAACATCATTAATGTGTCATATCCGATTTCCATCGAACACATGATAATTTTCGTCAAGTTGGAGCAATGGATTTCACTCCAATGATGGACCCGGATAATCGTTCGAATTGTGGAGCGAGTAGTAAATAACATTTTCTTTTTGTGGAGTAAGTAAGTATTAGTCTATGGTTAAGCTTAATAATCGTTCATTAATTAAATAAGATACCTTTCTTAACCCACTCCACTTTACTTGTTTATTTATTTCCCACCGAGCCCCAAACTGGCAATCAAACTTTCTTGAAATTCCTTCTCTCATTTCGATCCAAATTGAATCCCTCAATCAATCAGTCATCAATGGCTTTGGAATGGGTGGTGCTAGGCTACGCCGCTGGAGCAGAGGCCATCATGCTCCTCCTCCTGACTCTCCCGGGTCTCGACCCGCTCCGTAAGGGATTGATCACTGTAACCCGCAACCTCTTAAAGCCATTCCTCTCCATCGTACCCTTCTGCCTGTTCCTATTAATGGATATTTACTGGAAGTACGAGACCCGACCCACCTGTGAATCCGAATCCTGCTCCCCATCCGAACATCTCCGTCACCAGAAATCCATCATGAAGTCCCAGAGGAATGCCCTTCTCATTGCCTCCGCTCTCATTTTCTACTGGCTTCTATATTCGGTTACCGGGCTTGTCGTCAAGATCGAACAGTTGAATAAGCGTGTCGAAAAGTTGAAGGCCCAGGATTGATTTGGTCTTATGGGCTGGACGTCGGATCTCAGATAAGCACATATGCTAAAAAGGAAGAGAATTTCCATTTATTGTTATTAGTTATCGCTAATTGATTAATAATGAACTAGAAACTTCATTGTGCGATTACTGTATGTCGCAGGGTCATGAATGCTTCTCCTTTACGTTTAATTAATTACAGAATAATTGCTTATTTTTGTCGAGTGCTATGAATTTCTTTTTGGGGGTTGCTTAATTCAGCTTTGTTGGCATTTGATTGAGCAAAAGCTGTACATTCACTTAGTACTGTTATAACATGATTTGGACTGATCGCTTTAGACTTTAAGGTGTAGGCTCATCAGCAGCACATACTTGAAAGTTTCTAACAAGAAGTTTCAAACTGGATCTTGCCTTGTATTTGTTCGATGGTCTTAGGTATTGGTTAAGCTTAAGATTTTAACATCCACTGGAATATGAATATATTCACTAGTATTTTTTTAGAAGTGAAGAATTCTCTCTATGACTTTGCAGTAATATCAAGTATTTTTGTAGGATCATACATTGTTAGTCCAGAACATGAATTTAATAGAACTAATTGATTTCAGAAAATCAGTGCTGGACAAGTAAAAATCCATTCCTTTTTTTTTGGGCATGTTTTATAGTGAGCACTTGATAGGACTGAAGAGTATTGTGGAAGGAAGAGAAAAACTTCTTTTTAAAATTATAGTTTCTTAAGGGGTTGCTCAATTGGTCAGGTTTTAGGTTTGCTCCTCAACGGTAACCAATTCTAGTCCCTTCAGGTCTGCTGAGGTGAAACTTCAGGCCCTGTGAAATTAGTCGAGGTACGTGCAAATTGGCCGAACATCCACGGTTATCAAAAAAATAAAAAAATTCAAGAAACTATTGATTCATCTTTAGGCGGTTCTCCTCTAAGAAAGGAAGTTTACTATGTTTTTGTAGGGAGTGCAAACTGTACATATTATTTACTCCTGTATATTTAGAAAAATAATGTTTTATGATAAATTTGAAAGATAGTCTTCAATAGCTGGCTTAAGGGTAAGGTGATTGGTCATGTTGTGTGGCAATGAGCAAATTGTTTTTTGAAGCAATACAAGTTGTCTCCAGTATGATGCTGTTCTATTGTGTGGTACCATACATTTGAGCACGATCTTGGTTACAATTGTGTGTATTTTATTTTCACAATTAACTTGGTTATATAAGCTATATTTTCGACATTTCTTGAGTCTGTTCTTGGATTCTGAATGTCAATTAGTATAACAAATATAAATGCTCAGATGTAATATTCAGTTCTTTCATGTTTGATGGTTTGAAACCTGAACCAGATGGTTGCTTCTACCAGAAATGTTAGGAATATGCTTGGAAACCAGTCTGGTCATTATCTATTGGTATGAGAAAAACCATGGTGTCATTTCGGACTCTGGTGTCACTTGAATACAAAATGAAGCATGTATTGTATACACACTTTCTGTAGCTAAAACATGTACAACATACCAGTGTGGAACCCAGCATTGAAGCTCAGCCCGGGCGGACGTTGACCTTAGGTCACGGCGAAGCTGTGTGGACCATTGCATTGAGACACTCGCACCACACTTGGACGACCAAACAAGTTATGAACTTTCCCAAGTGCCTCCTCATAAGCCCCACCCAAGAGCTGCCCCAAATAATAGCTCCCACCATCACCATTAATACAACCATTTCCTTCCAACTCATGCAGAGGCAAGCTAGACTCACCTCCTATCAATTTGTCGATCTTCCCATGACTATCACACGTTAAGTCCAACAAAATTCCCCTCACTGCAAGGCACTCATCGAACCTATGTATTGGAATAATAGGAAACAACTGGCCAATGCCCAGAAATCAGGAATAGAGGTAAGAACGAATAGATTCACATAGTAAGTGAGGACATGATCTAAAACCCCAATCACCTTGGAAACCAACTCATAAAGGCCATCAACTGCAGCCAACTGTTCAATCCCCAATAAACAGTCTGTGCATATGGTTTAATTGAGCTCAACATCTTCTCCATTAATTTTTTTCACTTATCCCTAATTTTTTAAAAACCTAAATTCACAAGTCAAAATTGTGACTCATAAACTCATAGTCTCAGTCTCTCAAATAATAATACAACATAAATTCTCATTTCTCATAATACATAAATCACAAATTCACAAAAAAAAAAAAAAGAGAGAGAGAGAGAGAAACAAAGAAGTAGAAACCGAACGGAAAGTGGAAACCGCTTACCGTTCATCGACACAGAGTCAATTCAGGCGTCCACTTTCCACCACCAGATCACCACCGTCTCGTCAATCGACCGTCGAAGGCTGTAGCTAGTAGGTCCGCGGCCTAGCAGACGCGAAGTCGTCATCTCCCAGTATCCCTCTCCTCTTGCCATTTTCAATTTTGGAATTGGGTGTGGACTTGTGGCTAATGGTTTTGGCTAATTGATTGGTCCCATTCATTTGGGCCTTATTATTATTATTTTTAAAGGCCCAAACTGTCAAACAATAACAAAGGAAAAAAAAATTAAAAAATTCACAGGCATCTTCTCCATTTTTCGACGGATGGCAGAAGGCGGCAGCTTCTTAACTGAAGCTCCCGAAGGATCCAGCACGGACGGCCGCGAGGGCTGGCCAGGTGCTGGGTCCGCCCCTGCAACACACCCACAAACAAATTTAATAGTAAGAATATTCCTCCTGACCATCTAACAAATATAGTAATCAGTTATACATACTTCCTCCTTCCACCACCACTCTCAATGGTTAATCAATTTTCCTTTTATTTCAACTGCCTATCAATTCTACTCATCAGCTCTCAGTTTTTGTCATTGAGTAGACGGCGCCTAGTGCCACCTTGAATTTGTCTTTTAATCTTTCAAAAAATATTGCTGAATAAGCTCTAGTGAACATATCAGCTGAGAGTGCAGGTTGAATTAATTTAGCATCCATTTTTTCCCTGACAAAATAGGGTCTAAGATAGATACTGGCCTTTGCATATAGTATAAGTGGTTGAAATATGTATAAAACTCAAATTGTAAATAACTGGGCCTTTAGGCTTTAATGTTATGTAACAAATGCTAGATCCCACGAGAGCCATGCATCCCACGAGATACATGAAATGAAGAATTTAATGTGGGAACAAAGGGATGGTTGAACCAGGTTTGACAAACGGAAGGGAATTATCCAGTGTGTTAAAGTTGAAACTTAAAAAGAATACTGATGTTATTTCATTAAAATATCAGTTTAATTAACTGAGTCAAGGTATCTCTAACAAATGCCTACCAAAACTAATTTTTGAAGGAGACGCGGAGTAAGAAAGATGGATTGGAGGTGAAATCAATTGAAAAGAATGATACTTGGAAGTTGAGTAAAATTCCCAAGTGACAAAAATTCATCAAGGTAAAGTGAGTCTTAAAAAATGAAAATCATGCAAAATACAGTTGAATGGCACAAAGCGATATTGGTGGATGAAGGCTACAAGCGAGCAGGATTTCACTATCAAGAAGTCTTTGGGAGAGTTGAAATATTGTCGTGCAAAATGAGTGAAAGATTCATCGGATAGATGTCGAGTCAGTCTTTCTATATGGACATTGTGACGAAGAAGCATACGAGATATTGAAAAAAAAGTTTAGAAATTAAAGAAGGCTCAAGTAGGGCTGGGTAAAAATCAATCCGAACCAATCAAACAGATTGGTTTGGGTTAATTTTTTAGTTCAATTGGGTTGGGTTCGGATTAAGAATAGGGAAAATTACCTAGAAACCTACATTTAAAGATTGGTTTTCATAAATAAGGAGAATTAGTTTTAAATTCATAAATCAGGTGTTAATTAATATTTAATAATTTAATTAATACATATTTATTATAACATAACCATCCACCCACCCTTCAAATGTCAATCCTACCCGGCACCCCCAAATTCATTTCTCTCCCTTCTCTCTCTCTCTCTTTACTCTCAACCCCGTTCTCTTGACGACTCACCACCGCCGAAGGCACCACGAGACAATAAACGAGCGTTGGAATCACAACACCGCTGCAGTGACGTTGACCTGTGAGAGCGATGCTGCCCACCACCGAGCACTATCAATTGATCTGCAGTGTTGCATTGTATTCGAATGGAGAATGCCGTCATGGCTAGGGCAGGCTGCGACGACGACGTCGCTGAGGTGGCATGAACACCGCTGCACTATGCAGCGGTCACTGTGCCGAGTGCATAGCGGTGATGATGTTGCTGCGCGCAGAGTAAGCGTCGTTCTGCAATTTGGGAAAAATCTGGTGGGGCACGATCTGGGGAGAATCTGGTGGTTTTAGAGTGGCGCCAGTTGCAGCCAAGCTTTTATTGTCAAATGGGGGTAGTTTGATCGTGTTTGTCGTAAATTTGAGTTATTAATGTCAGGTAAGGGAAGCTTCGCGGTGTCGCGGAGCCATGGGGGAGACAGATTTTACAATCCGCTGGCGGTGCGGAGGTAACAGCAAATGCTGTTACAACAACAACAGTTGATGCAGAAGCAGCAATTGACGCACCAGCAACAACAGCAAGAGTTGTAGAGCGGCGCTGAAGTCGGAGTATTTGACCCATGCTGAGGCGGGGAACCGAAGTGAGCCTGATGTGTAGTGGGTGCTGTGCGTTGGTGTGGATGTTATGGTGGTAACTGGTGGTGCTTGTGGTGGGTGTTGTGTGTGGTGTGGTGGTGACAGTGGTGTGTGCGGTGTGGTGGTGGGGGTTGTGAGAATCTGTAAATTTGTGGTGTGGTGTGGTGTATAGGTTGTGATGGTGGTTATGGTGGTGAGTTTGTAGCTTGGGGGAAGCAGATTTTCTGTGGGGGTTGCCATAGCTTTTCTGTGTTTGGTGGGGGGTTTTTGGTTGTGGTTGTGACGTGGTGGCTGTGGTGGTTTCCGGCAGCGGTTTTGTCAATTGTTGTTGAAGTTCTGTAAGGCCATGATCATGACAATTTTATGTTCCTTCCCAACTCTTTAAATCCAACACAGTCATTGATTTGAGGTTTTGATGATTTAGTTTGGCATGTAGAGAATAGTGAAGTTTCAGATGTTGATGAGACTGAATTGTTCATTGGACCTGAAACCAGAAATAAGTGTAATTCTCTGCAGAAATGATAAGATAATTCTAATGTCAAAAGTAAATTGTTCTCAAATCCATAGAAATGATTGGTTGTTTGATAAGGTGGGTTATCGAATACGAAATAGTATTAGAAGAAAAAAATGAAATTAATATCGCAAACAATTTGGTTCATTGTGACTAACTATTAAAATGTAACCTTAAAATTCCAACTGGAGGTGATGGCGGTGATGACAGGTGGTGGATTGTGGTGCTAGTCCGTGGTGTGAGCGAATTTGTTCGTTGTAACCATTTGTGACCAAATTTGTCTGTGCTGTGACTAATTGTGACCAGTTTTGTGTTAATTGTGACCGAATGTGACTTGAATATGATCAAGTCACAATCGGTCACAATTAACACAAAATTGGTCACAAACGGTCACACTGAAAACAAATTTGGTCACAGTTGGTGACATTAAAGGCTGCAACCGAAGTTGGTGGTGTGGGCGAACTTTTCTGATACAGATCGTGATTTGACTACCGGGTAGTTCATTGTGACCGATTGTGACCGTTAGTGGCCGATTGTGACCGTTTGTGACTAATTAATTGTGACTCGTTGAGACCAATTGTGACCGTTTGTGGCCGATTGTGACCAATCCATGGGTTGGGGGGTGTGATTTTCAATTTTCTGAAAATTTTAAAATCGCCGGAACGGTCGCCGGAACAGTGGCCGGACCGTTGCCGGAGCAGTGGCCAGATCGGTGCCGGAGATGGAGGGAGGTGGTGTAGTGAGGAGATGGGGTGAGTGAGGTGTCATGGGGTGGTGTAAATAATTAATATATATTATATTATAATTTAATATTTAATAAATTTATTTAGCACCTGATTTTTGAAATATTTTAAGAAATTTGTTATTTATGAAATATGAACTTTCAAAATAAGAACCATGTATTGTTCCCTTAAGAATAAAATTTTAGGTCGGGTTGGGTTGGATTTCGGGTTATCTATTAAACCCAACCCAACCCAACCCAACCCAACCCAATAAACTAAAAAATATTAAGAAGAAAATTAGTACTTAAAATAAAAAACCTAAGACCTAATGATCAAAGTTCTCATATGCCTTATGTCTCTTCTGCCTCTCCTTGCTGCTCATAGGGGTGTCCAAAAGTCTCGAATCGAACCGAACTGAGCGGTTCTTCGTAAATTAAATACCCGAACGGGTACCCGAATCGAGAACCGATGGATTTGGGTCGGGTCTCGGGTCTAGACCAAGAATCGAAGAGCTGAATAAGAACCGAAACTAAATAATTTTTTTATTTTTTATATTGAATTAATTAAATTATTTTATTTTTTTTCATACAAATTAGCAAATTAATTAAATAAATTGGATTATTTCATAATTTTAATTTTAAAACCCAAATCATTTTTAAAATCCATTAGCCCATTTTAATTTGAAGCAAATGAATATACTTTATGTAGTTTTACTATAATATTAATATCTATTTTTTGATATTTGTATGCATTGAATTAATCTTATTGGACGGTTAGTTATTTATATGTTTTTGAATTGGGCTACGTTAATTTGTAAAAGTTACGAATGAAATGTTATTAGTTGTATTTATGTAGTGTTGCTGAAAATATTAAAAAATTTAATTATGGTACGAAACCGAACAGAACCGACCCGACCTGAACTGAACCGAACGGAACCGAACCCGAACGGTTCCATAATTATATTTGGACCCGACGGGTACATTTATTAAATACCCGAAAGTTTTGGGTCGGTTCGGGTCTCTTAATAACCGAACCGAATCGACCCACGGACAGCCCTAGCTGCTCATACCTCTACTTCTCAATTCGTTTTTTTCATTTTTGACTAAATACTTGGATTGAATGAGAATATTTACATTTTTAGTATTTATGTTAAATTCATTTTATTCAATAAATATAATATGAATGTATTCAACATGTATTTAGATTGAATGAAAAAAGTCCTAACCATTATGCTCATAAAAAAATTGTCCAACAAAAGAATAACTGGGTCCAACTTGAATTGGACTCAAGTCCAAACCAATCAACTCAACCCAACCCAACTCGAACTTGGTCGGTTTGGATTGTGTTGGGTTTCAACTATGAATGGGTTAGTTTCGGTTTGAATTATTTTCAAACCGAACATGTTTGGTTGAGTTTGTGTTGGACTTAGAACCGACCCAACCCAACCCAACTCACACCCAGCCCTAGGTTAAAGTGCTTGTAATTGAAAAACAGACATTTTCTTTCAAATTGTCTATCAAGATTCAAAATATGTGTACAGTGTATATAGGTGTAACATGCTATTTCTACAGGTCAACTCAGTAATTGGTATGTCTCTATGTAGTCTTCACTCAACATAATTCAAAGAGGATATTAAGCAAGAGTTTGAAATTACTGACATCCTCTAATTATACTTTTTTTGGCATTGAAGTAACCCAATTTAATTTCTCAAAAGAGGTACTGTATGCTACCCAAGTATTAAGACATTCAAAATGTATCATAAGATCCCTGTTAAAGTATGGTAAAAGAGAGGAAAGGATGAGTTGAACTTTAATAAGGGTGTGTCTGGCACACTTTTATTGATTAACAAAAAAAATATTATTATTTTAAAACTTACAAGTAAATTTACTTTTGTCTAAAAAAATTTGGATATCTTACTTTATTTTTACTTTTAAATAAAATTACTCTTACGTAGAGGTCAAAATGGGTGGGTCAACCCCACAATATTAACGTAGTCGATTTGATCCTTAGATTTTGAAAACAGGCAGAGTAGGTATATTTCCACATGAGCAATTATTTTTGGGGCAGCGTCGTTTGGGTGGTGTGGAGTGGGATAGGATGGGATGAAGAGCATTTTTGACCAATTATTTAGGTAATTTTAACAAATAATATGTGACCAAATGAATGTAAGATTTGCGACTAAATTACTAAAAATTAACAAATACAAATTTGGAATCCATCAGTGAATGAAAATTAAACTCACGAAATTTTATTAATTTCAAGATTCCTAAAAACAATGAACTAACCTTTTATTCATAAGGGTTAAAACGTTAACGTAGCATAAACGAACAGAAATTGTAAATAATTTGAAATAAACTAAATGACAAAAATAGCGTTGAAATTTAAAAATCAATTTTCGAGTCCCATGGCTAAAATCCATCATACGTCACGGCAAAGCTGTGTTGAGTCCGTCTCGTGATTCTCTTTTCCAAAAGTATTATGGGCCCAAATTTGAGCTCAAATGTCAAATCTGCTATTCATTCTATCTCTGTTCTATATCAATTTGGAGGGGGACATGAACTCAATAACTCATGTTAATCTAATATTGTATTCAGAAATATTAATCTATTTTCTTGATTCTTTCGGGTATAGAGGTGGACATGAAGGTGTATGAATAATTGAGAAAAAGTTGTGAGAACATGAGTCTTAGGTAAAACACTTACTTACAATGTAGTACCATTACTCTTATATGTAATAGCATTGATGATCTGAATTATATTAATTACTATTTTTTCTTTTCTTTTTCCTCTCTCTCTCTTCAACATCATCAATCTATACGCTATTCCGTGATTATATATAGAAGCTAGGTGATGTATTTCTCCTCTCTTACTTTTGTTAGAAAAATAACTGACTTTAGGAGCACAATTTTAACCACCTAAATTATTTTCCAAACAAAGAAATAATAAAATATTATCAAATAAATGTTTATTCATTTTAGAGTTTATTCACTATAGAGTTTAGATTAAGACCCCGTTTGGCTAAATTTAGCCATTTAGTTATAACTTTTAGATGGTTTGTTAGGAGGGTCCAAAATGTCTCCAAGAACATACATGTGCATAACGTGAAATCCGACACATTTAAATTGTGATGATAAATTTGCCACTGCCGACAAATAATAAAAAGAAAAGAAAATGACACGACCATGGGTGTAGGCTCCATCACTAATAAAGACTTTCAATCGTTTGCGTGCCAAAACAAAATTCCTAAGAACATGCTTGGATATGAACTTGCAATAATTGTGACTTTCAAAAATTATGTTTTCAAATAAAAATTCAGAGTAAAAGTAATTCGTGAAAAGTTCAGACATATTTGATAGGAAAAAAAGTGATATAATTTGCTTAGCCAAACATGTTCTAAGTCTCAGGGGTGGAACAAGCACTCGGCGAGCTCCTACAACCGCCCATGCTAGTTTCATCGAATTTTTTTTCCTCGTATTAGGTAGGTGCAGATTCGAATGACCGTCTGTGCTCACTTGAATTCTTGGATCTGCCATTGCTAAGTTTTGAAAATTTTACGGGTTCTAAAGCAAGTTAACACTAGACCATGAACTTCGTCGATAAAAAATTAATTCAAGAAAAAAATTTATTTTAGTGGCCTGAAATCATCGTCTGCGGGACCTGAAGTGCAACGAGCCAACGATTTCAAAAGTTGATGTCTTTCATACACATACTCCATCACATATGAGCATATTACAAGTTTGCATACATCTTAGGTCAATGTCATGATTGGGAAGCCATCGAAAACGAGAAAAGAATCCAAATAATTGATTCTTAGATTGCACAAGGTAGTCAATAAGTACATCGGACGAAGGCACTTGCATTTAGAGGTTAGCCAAAGTAGCCGAGTCACGTGGAGTGCCATTTGAATTCCATGGTGCTGGTAATGTCAGAATATGTGGTCCAACTCGAGAATCTTAAGGTTCAACACGGAAAAACTTTGGCCGTGAACTTTCCTTACGTGCCTCACCACATGTCGGATGAGAGTGTGAGCACCTCAAATCATCAAAGCCGCATTCTAAGACTAGTTAAGAGCTTGTTACCCTAGGTCGTAACTCTTGTTCAACAATAAACATTGCCCCGTTCTTTCAGTGATTTTTTTGTGAGAACTCCAAATTATTACACTATAATGTTTGAGTCAATTGAGTGGCTCGACCAAGGGATGACAAGTAGTGGATTAGCACAGAGGAACGCTACGTAGCAAGGGATGGTGTCGTCGCATCCACCAACGTTATTGTATTTTGGAGTTGGTATTTGTCCACGAGGCAAGGTAGATTGTGATGGATATGTAGGTGAGCTTGACTAAGAAAGATGAGATGTTCGCTTTTTTTTTTTAAATATCTTTTTTTTTTTTGGGTACTTTTATGGGACTTTAATTGCAATTTTCCCTTAATTTTTGTTATTTTATTGCTTTTTTATTTTTATTTTTGTGTATTTAAAAAGGCTGACAAATCCATTATTTAATGATCAAAATTAGGGCTGGGCAAAATGTCCGAACCGAGCGGGTTTTTTAAAATGAAATACCCGAACGGGTATTCGAATCGAGAACCGAATGGTTTGGTTCGGTTCTCGGTTCTCGACCAAGAACCGAAGAACCGAATAAGAACCGAAATTTTTTTTTATATTAGATAAATCAATTTCTTTTATTTTTTCTAAACTAATTAATAATTTTTTTCTTATTAAATCTTAATAGTTGAACAATTTAGAGTTTATTTATGTTTGTTAGGTGTGTTTTTTTCAAATTTTCTTGTATAGTTTCTTAATAGTTAGTATGGAAAGTCAACCAATTGATGATTATATTAAATAGTTGGTAAGTGTTATCAATACTTTAAAATATTTTATCTTTGTGACTTCTAATTTATATTTCACTTTTATGTAGACTTGAAAGTTTGAAGTAAATGAATTATTGATACGAATATCGAAATTTTATTAGTAATATTTACTTTTTGGTATTTGTATTTGACAACTTATTATTTATATGTTATTAAATTAGATTACGTTAATTTGTAGGAGTTAAGATTGAACTTGGTATTTGTATCTACTTTTTGTTATTAATATTAGTATCCACTTTCAGGTGTATTTATGTAGTATTATTTTAAATGTTAAAAAATTTAATTATAGTACGGAACCGAACGGAACCGAAAAGAACCGAACCGAAACCGAACGGTTCCAAAATTATATTTGGAACCGACGGTTCCATTTACTAAATACCCGAAAATTTCTGGAACCGAAAAAAATCGAACCGAACCGAACCGAACCGAACCGACCCGCGCCCACCCCTAATCAAAATAGAGGAAAGAACGAGTTCGGCTACATAATTGAAAGGTTTGGGATGAATTATGCTAAAAATATATCAATGGTAGATTTATAACGTTTTGTAAAAGTTGGAGACCAAAAGTACAAATTTTCCTTAAGATAAAAATGAAATTACAAAATATGCCCTGCATTAAGGTATATTTACAATTCACACATCATATGTTTTAATTTTATATTTTATTTACTGTTTTTTATTTACTGATAATGAAAAATATATCTTGCAGAAAATACAAAATATTTACAAATTTGTCATTATAAATAGCTTAACAAACCAAAATACTTTGATCCGTCTAACCATATGTGACGACAAATCTGTAAATATTTCTATTTTTTTGCAAAATGTGTTTTTGTTACCAATAAGTAAAATTGAGTTTGCAAAATGTAATTTTACAAAATATTGTATACAATTTGTAAATACACCCTAAATGCAGGGTGTATTTTGAACATATTTTCTAAAATAAATAAGAAAGAGAATAATGCTCATTGTATAATGTTGGGTTACAACATTGGATTACAATCTCTCACAAGAGAGATGGGGCCCACCTCCCTTGTGAGATGTTGTAACCCAATGTTCTCTTATGAGAGGTTGCAACCCATATATTGTACACGTAACATTGTTCTAAGAAAGAAAACTATATATATATATATATATATATATATATATATATATATATATATATATATATATATATATATATCTTTTATCTCTGGATAATAATGGTTGTACAAGAGCCACATGGGCCTTGTACTTACGAATCAGGGTACAAGTACATTAATTTCAACATCAATTTTGACATTGTACCACGTGTTGGAGGATGATTAGACAATTTTTAAATATCACACACTTTCCCACCCATTTGTCTTTTTTCATGCTACAACAAGTCAAATTCTATACGTACAGCCAGTACAGGGCCTCCCACCTATAGGGAGGCGCCACTTGGCACCCCTTAAAGTACAGGGCCCATGTGACCCGTGTAGCATGATTGTTTCTCTCTCTCTCTCTCTCCACCCTATCTTGATGTCTGGGGCCCACAACCCACTACCACAACCGCCATGTCAAATAGCACATACATTAGGGGTATGATTAAAAAAGAATTGTAGTGCCCCGGGGCACATCTAAGATGGCAAAGACAGTGCAAGGCTGGGCTTGCAACCCTAGTGTGAGGAGTTCGAATCACAGACAGAGCAGCCAGTGTTGTAATACCCAAACCATGTGGTGGAGCAGCTTGGTGATGTAAATCCGATGTAGGAGGGCTCCCTTGGGGTCAGGAGTATAAAGCTTGTATGGACACTGGCTTGATTGGGCATAATCCTCGATTTACCTCCTCCCAGAGTTGAGGCACCGTTTTTGGGTGGTCCAGGATATAGTCTAGTGTAAGTTGGGAAACTTGGGTATCAAAAAAAAAAAAATGAATTGTAAGACCTTGTAGTAAAGTGAATTACAATATATTTTATAACATGACATGTTTATTGTACGTAACTAAAAAACGTACAAATATTAAAAATAGAAATTAAAAATTATGTTGTTAATAAGGGGAATTTGCTGGGAAATTCTCCTTCCTATGCGTATATCAGAAATATCTACTTTCGTAGTTTAGTGAAATTTTTCTGAACATGTAACGGTGGTGGAAACGGGATGATATGAAAATGGCAAGATAGATTAAGCGTCTGTTTGATTCTCGTTAATTGGGAAAATAATACGTTTTGAATAGTATTTTTGTGAGAATATGTGGTTAAAATATATAGAAAAGTTTTTGATATACGTGTAGAATATGATTATGTAGCAAATTATAAAATAAATTGATGGCTGTCAAACATGTACTAAACCATAGAAGCAATTTCACAGCCAAAATCAAGCACAGATCAGATAAAAGAATTCACGCTGGGTGATTATTTAATAAATATTCTCACACCAAGTCATGATTCATTAAGTATCGACTACGTATTAGTAATTCAAATAGGAAAGTATCTATAAATACGATAATTACATTACTGTAATTAATTGGAAATAGTACACTAAATTGAACAAACAAAAGTAAAATTTATTAACTAATGTTTGGCTAGGCTTAAAATTCAATTAAAATTGAAAATATAGCCGTTATTGGATCTCACTCGTCTAATAAAAGTCAAGAATAACGATTAGTTTTTCATTTTTAATCCGATTTTAATCTCTATCGAATACGCCAATCCGATTTACTTCAACATGGACATTAAGACCAAGACTGAAATAAAAATTGAGTTAAACTGTAAATTTATTTATTTATTTACAATTGATATAAATAATTAATTGATTGTTAAATAGTGAGGTCTCAAGAACAACCTCAACTAAGCCTCTATTTGATAGTCAATTTTTTGGAAAAACGTTGTTTTAAATAGTGAACTTTTGAAGAATATGATGTTAAAAAGTAGGGACAAGTTTTAAGTTTATGTGTAGAATATTTTATTGTGTGAATATTTGGTTGAGAATGAATATGTAGAAAAAAAGTTTTGAAAAAATTGGAGACAAACAGGGCCTACATGTCTCGTTAATTGGTTGTGTTGGCCTCAATTGACACTCTAGGTGAGTGTGACAAAAATTTGAAATGCTTTTATAATTTTGATTAGAAAATATTCAAAGTTCTAATTGAGAAGCAAAACACGAAGGAAATTAAGTGCAAATAATTTTTAGTTTACGAATAAAATTCCCTTTTTCTAGTGATATCTTTTAAATCGATGTGAATTGAATTTTACTATTATGGTAAAATATTCATTCAATTTTTGCAATTGGGAATGCATGTAAAGCCACTGGAGGACCCACAGTGGTCCTCATAGGTAACGTGATCCACCCACTTTCATTTTTTTTCATTTTTTTTTTTGTTTGTGAGAAATCAAAAATCAACATTGTGAACATCTTCAGAAAGCTTGACCGTTTATTCGATAATTGGAAGGCTTGATCATTGATTTTAAGATTAATGTTTAGAATTTTGAAATAGAACCCTAATGTAATTTAATTTACATTCAAATTTTCGAACTTTTTGGACGGAAATCAATTTCTACTTTCACACATCATAAAAATGTGTATAAATTAAGCCCCTATTTGGCCACAATTAAATATTCTATGTTTTTATCTCAATTTTTAGGGTCATTACGGAATGCCAATAAAGTCGAAATATTGCATTCTTAATACCATTTTGAAGTGTTCACTACTTAATTTTTCACTTCGTTAACAGCGCTCAAAACGGTAAACCGTAGTAAGGCGCATCAAAGTAGCACGTTTCAAATTAGTATTTTGAGAAATCCTATAACATGTTTAACTTTAAAAAGTCTTCAATGATCATACGATAGTCGAATCCATAAATTGCATACGTCATCTCGAATCGAGTTTCGAGAACTACATCGAATGGTCCAAACGAAAATTGAAGATAATTAAATGCGTAAAATGTGCGACTTGAAAAGAGGCACATAACTCTTCAAAATTCAAATGAGCCACGTTGACGCACCGTAACATTTGCTATGATTTTTAATAGGACCAAAAACAGGTAGCCTTTATATCATCATTGAAATCTATTTTTGACTAGGATATTAAGAGCGTTCATTCTTAGGTGAATCAAAATTCAAATATATACAGTGTACTTAAAAGATCATTCCACAGATATAATGCTTGAAGTATTCGAAGGATACTTATTCAATTCATAATCTATATAATAATTTTACCAATGTTGGGTATACATTGAAATTAATTTTAGAATAGAGAGCCAAATTCACAATTGTCCATATTAATAATACGAAATGGATCAGCCACCCATACAGATTTGTGGTCCTTGTAAAATGGGAATGAATGGGGGCACCTGTTTCATGCACGCACGTGTTTCTTCTTTCATAAAATGGCAACCATTCACTTCTTCTCAACCTGTGATTTAGCCGCATATACAAATATCCATTTAACTGCTTCTGCATACCCATTTCCAACCTCAGCTTTATCTTTTGTTCTTCCTTCCCCATTTATTTATAATTGAATTTTTCTGCAGATTTTTTAATTAATTTCCTTTGGTTTGATATTCTGTCTCAACTCTGAAATGGAGATAGATTTTTTGGGTTTGATTTCCAAACAGTCGCAGAAATTGGAGAAAGGGAAAAGGAAGAATATGTTCAAAGATTCAGGTAACCCAAACTGTGTTTTCACTTCCCCTTCTGCTCGTTTCAATTTAAATTTACTTCAATTGCTACTTATTCTTAGGTTTTAATGTTTTTAATCCGTAATTTACTGATTCAATCACTTTTAAAATTTCAGCAGTGTTAAAATCATACTAATTATTTAACGCATTACTCGTAAAATTATGAATTTCGTAAATTAAGTAGAAGGTGATTAATTGATTTTTTTACAATTATGTGCAATTCTGCACTGCTTATTATCATTTTTATTATTAACTTTTTTTTTTTCAATGTAATAACTTAATTGAAAAAAACTGGTTGATTGATTAGTTGCAATTTCGGTTTTGATTTATCCTTTAATCAGTTAATAAATTACGGTTTGGATTCCTATCTGTTGCAGCCATCCGAGGAGCTGATATATCCTTATCCCTTGGTACTACCAGTTCTTCAGTGGATTTGAAGGGAGAGCCTCTGAGTTTTGGGGAGGTTTGTGTTTTTCATACTTTAGATGTTTTATCTACTGTCTATAAAGTTGAAACGAAAAATTAAGAAATCCTATGAAATTTTACACAAAAGAATTGGAGAATTGGGTTTAACTTTTACATATATCATGGAAGTGCTCCAATTACCGAGTGGACTGACATCTGTTAACCTGCAGTATTTACAAATACAAGGTATACGAAGTGTTTTGTATACTTATCAGCTAAAAAAATCGAAGAAAAAGTTTAAGACGATGCAATGTGATACATTGTTACCTTTCTGCTATTATGTATAAGATAAAACATAATCTATGTCCCATTTGTGAAATATTTCTTATATATGGATTGTTTTTACAGTTCTAGCAGCATTATCTTATACAATTCCCTCCCTCTTTGTGGTATCAGAGTAACGGATGGGCTGTTCCTATCAGTAAGATGATTCCTACATGTAGTGGCAGCTTGGAGAAAGCTCATGCGAGAGAAAAATCATCTCGAGCTTTTGTACAAGCACCACTTAACAAACTCTCTTCAACCACGGGTTTCCTATATGATCTGAATGAGAAACCAACCGACTTAAGGTGTTCAAATCTACCTCCTGATTAACTATGTTAATTTTGAGAATTTTCACTTGAATGTGGATGAGATGAGATTGTAATTTATGGTATTAGAGCAATTAAAGATGATGAATTCAACTCTCATCGTGGTTTATTTACGAAATATTTAATAATTATGTGAAGAAAAGGGACTCTGAGTTGATTAGGCAGAGCATGGTGAAAATATAAATCCTATTTTAGCTTTTAGATGATGTGATATTTTTAATAATAGAGGCACACAAATAACAGAAAAGGATTGATATTAGTTGTTTGTTGTAGGAATATTTCTGAGCCCACATCCCAGCCTGCATTTTTGACAATTCTGTACTCTGGTGATGCACATGTTTTCCATGAAATTTTACCAGATAAGGTCCTCTATTCCCACCCTTCCTTTCTCTCCATCTATATCGTCTAGACTTTGACACTTTTCAATGCTTATTATCTTAATTATCTCTAAATGATTTAGGCTAATCATGTAATCCGTGGGGCCAGCAAGTCTTCCTCGGCTACTTCTATTACCGAAAATTGCGCAAGGGGTATTTTTTCTCCTACGATATTACCTCTCATGATTGATGATATTACTTGAGTTATTCATATTAACAATTTAACAAACTAGGCTATCATTATACTCCAACGGTGGCAATGGCTCGAAGGGCAACCTTGGCCAGATTTTTGGAGAAGCGCATGCATCGGTAATGCCCTGCCTTAAGATTTTCCTCGATACACTTAATAGTGATAATTAAACTGCATTGATTCCATCTCTAAGCGTCATTTTTGCTGATGCAGATTGACACGTACAAAGACATCAAACCTTGCCAGAAAATCACCGGATGCAACCAGGTCTCCTGCCTGGAATGTAAATATAAGGTGCAGCAAGAACAGTACTATCAAGTCGTGATATGAAAAGGTAACATTAATGCTTTCTTTAGGGGTTGGGAGTGGGTTAGTGCCGCAGGATGGAAACGTGAATAAGAATAAAAGGGTCTTGTTTGTAACACATTTAATTTCGCTCGAATGAACGTGGCAAATATTTGGAATCCGCCAGATAACTTGAAAACTAAAATATTTAACTCATATTTCAAGAGTTAAATGAATCTTAATCAAAGTGAAACCTAATTCTGTAGATAAATTTAAATAAACGACAAAACAAATTCAAATAAAACTAAAAATAGTACAAAAGATAAAAATACCCTCCAATGAATTCAAAACAGAAAAAAAATGCTAAAATGGAAACCTAACGATGGAATTAGTCCTCGAAAATTTGACAATGATGCCCATTGTGAGTCGATAGATAGGGGTGGGAATGGGTTGGGTTGGGTTGTGTTGGTTTTTACCTCAATCCAAACCCAACTCAACATGATTTTTTTATTAAAATTTAACTCAATCCAAACCGTATAAAGGTTGAAACCCAACCCAACTCAATCCAATCAAGTATCGATCGAGTTGGGTTGGGTTGATCGGTTTGGAACAACTTGTCAACAAAGATTAAAGTCATCCAATTTTTAGGTCTAAAGCAATATTAATATAGTCATTCAATGTCAATAAACTTGAAAATTAAAATAGCACATCCCACCAAATATCCATCAAAATAATTATCCAATAACTATTACATATTTCATGACAAATTTACAATGCTGAGGCAGAAAACTGTTGGCACTTGGCAAAAACAAAAATCTGTTGGCAAAAACTGTTGGAGGCTGCAAAAGAAGAACTAAATTTCATTTAAAATAAGACACAACAAGTGAAGAAAAATAGCATTAAAGTCAGATGGTTAAATTGTAGGTTTTCTAGCACTGGACGTGCAGTGATCGGCGTCGGCAACTGAAAAAGAAGATGGCTGATGTCGACGATTTGAGTGAGAGCAGAAGAGAGGGAATATAGTGATTTTAGGGCTTCTTTCAACTAATAAGTGATTAGGTTTAGGCATTTTATTTTATTTTATTTTTAAAGCAGGCTGGTTGGGTTGGACAAGTTTATTCCGTTTTCATGGGTTAACCCATAAACAGCCAAAAAATCGAACCCACTTAAAAACAAAAACAAAATCGACCCAAACCGGTCGGGTTGGTTCGGTTTGGACGGTTTTGAGGGGTTCGATCTGGTTTTGCCCATCCCTAATTGTGACATTGTCACCTGACAAAAATGTGCAAAATAGAAAAACGCTTCTGGATTGTACTTGTGGATAGAAGTTCGACACATGAGCTAAAAGTTAGGGACATTTTCGTAGATCCTCCTTATTTCTTCTTTTTTTTCCCAATTGGTTTATGATTTTCTCTTCTAACTGTTCCGTATCGGTTAGTCTATTTAGTTTTCTATTCCGACCAATCTATTATTTTCTATTAAATTATTGGATATACAATCTTAAAAAATTGTATTTTTGCCAACATTATCTCTTCTAATTTTTAACCTATCCACTAATTCCAAGCCATGGTTCTAGTACAAGTCTCAACTTTAAGAAAGTATATACACTAGCAACTTCTGCAGGGTTCTCTGATAATGGGCTTTCTCAACTATTGTTTACACATTTGCTTCACGTACGATGTACAAAGGAGAATCACAAAATTTCGTTTGCATCTATTAACTTGTTGAACTTTGACGATGCAGGAAGCCCTCGGATGGAAATCAACTAGAGGACTAAGCAAAAGAAACAGGAAACAAGATGGGGAAGCACCATGAACTCCATCAATGAATTTCTGCTCCCAGTTGAAGTTGAGCATGGCTTAAAGATTCAAGTATTTAATAATTAGTATAAATATTCTTATTACCTTTCTTTCAATAATTGCTATAAACTATTCTTTCAAAGTATCTGCATAATCCTCTTTATATATAGGATTTGATCATTATTGGTGACTGAGTCACTGGTTGATTTGATGAATGACTGTATTTATAAAATGTTAAACAATTTAGTAGTGCATACAGTTAATTATTTAATGATAATTTGCTGTTTTGTACTGTTTATTTTTTCTTTCAGTTTTGGTTTTAAATAAAAAAAGATATCATCAATACAAAATTTATGATATATATTCTTTCACATGCTTAGGATACACTTCTGAGGTTGTGATTTTAGACACTCTCCTCTTGAGCTCAACTCGGCCCTTACAATCGGGTGATGATAGATGCAAGTGCCAAAGGTTCAAGCTACATTTTAGAAAAATTATAAAAATACAAAACTCAAAAAGTTGCATTCATTTCCGTTGTCTTCTCCATGTAAATAAAGCAACTGTTAGTGCATGGTCGACTAATTATTATAAGATCCTCAAACATAATTTTTTACAAGCTTAGCAATACTTAAATATATAAATGAAAATAATATATTTATATTTTAGCGAAGACTCTGTAGAATAGCAAATAAAACTTCTCTCACAATCCCATAATGATTAGTCTTCTGACATTTTGAAATGCAAAATTAGTAATCAATCTATTTTTATTTTGTATGTTAGAGTGTGTTTGGTAGGGATTTTTAGGAGAAAAATTGATTTTTAAATAGTGATATGATGGGAAATGTGTGGTTGAAAAAGAAGAAAAAAGTATTGATGTGATGGAAAATATTATTTTATTGAAGAATGTGTGGTTGAAAATGAGAAGTGATTTACTGTAGAAAAGGAGAATTGTTACCAAACAGGCTCTTAGTTTGCATATTTTTCAATTCTTCTAATTTTTCATATTTAAGAATTTTGATGTACTTAAAAATTCATATGGATAAAGGTCCCATTTTGAGGGTCTTATTGTAAGCAATTATATAACTCTCATACCAAGATTTTTAGAATTCATGATTTTCATATATAGATTAATTGATCAAAAAACATACCTTGATCCATAGTAATAGTTAAAAGATTTAAACATAAAATATAGATACTGGTGAAATCTAGATACCGTTCTCTCTTTTCCTTTCTGTAATTGAATATTTTATTTGATAGGATTCATTCACATTTATAGGCAGAGAGAAGCAGTTTCATGGCCATAAAAGAAAATTATTCACCTTCCATCGAAGACATGGGCCATAAAAGAAAACTATTCACTTTCCATTAAAATAAACAGTTATTAAATTGCCACTTCTCAATGGACCAATAGAATTTTATCAATAATTAACCATCATTAATAATATTACTTGGACCATATTAATAGGTTTTACATTCTCCCACTTGGTCCATGTAATATTATATCATTATGTGGTCCATAACATAATGCATATATGAAAAATTAAAATTTTCTTGTACATTGGTCACTTAATATATCATCTTTAAGTAAAGACTAAATAAGAGTCATGACAATTTTACATCATTTTTGACATAATTCCTTCCATGTACTACAATATTAGTCATCGCCTAACATGACACATAATGAGAAGTTCGATAACTGTATTTCAATAATGTCTTTGAAAATACTGTCCATGTCAGCATTCATATAATCCATTCATGTACATATATCAACTATTACGATATGAATAATATTTTGTCAAAAACAATACATAAACGAGCTCAAAGTGTCAATTACTTAAATTCCATAACGTCAATGATGATTTCCAATAATGCACATTCTTTCGACATGTTCATTAAATGTCTTTGGTGACAATCCTTTCGTTAGTAGATTTGTAATCATAAGATTGGTGCTAATATGCTCGATTGACACATTTTGTTTTTGAACTTCCTCTTTAACGGAAAAGTATTTCAATTCCATGTGTTTAACACCTTTAGAGTACTTATCGTTATTTGAAAAGAAGACTGCTGCAAAATTGTCACAATAAAGTTTCAGCGGTTTAGCAGTACTATCGACAATTCCAAGCCCTGAAATAAAGTTCCGCAACCAATTTTCTTAAACAGTGACCTCAAAGCAACAAACTCAGCTTCCATAGTGGATGCAACAATGACCGACTCTTCGCACTTTTCCATGATATAGCCCCTCATGCTAAGAGGAACAGATAGCCAAATGTGGACTTTTTAGTATCTACACATCCAGTAAAGTCTGAATCCGAATATCCAATGACTTACAAGTTATGAGATCACCTATAAGTGGTCTTTCGTTCCTTGCAAGTATCTCAACACTTTCTTTGCATCTTTCCAATGATCAAGTCCTAGGTTACTTTGATACCTGCCCAGCATTCCGGCAGCAAAACTGATGTCTGGTTTGGTGCAAGTCTGAGCATACATTAAACTTCTCACAAGAGATGTATAAGGAATAGCCGTCATTTGTTTACGTTCCAATTCATTCTTAGGACATTGCATGAGACTAAACTTGTCTCCTTTTTTGAATTGGAACAACACTTGCTGAACAATTTTCCATCTTAAATCAATCCTTGTGACCTATCTCGGAATATTTCAATTCCAATCACATAGGTTACCTCTCCCATATCTTTCATTGCAAAATTTTTAGAGAGAAATTTTTTAATCTCATGTAATAGACTGAGATCATTAGTAGTTAGCAAGATGTCATCAACATACAGAATTAAAAATATAAACTTGCTCCCACTGATTTTTAGATATATACATTGATCAACGATATTTTCTTTAAATCCAAAGGAAGTAATGATATCGTTGAACTTAAGATACCACTGACGGGAAACTTGTTTAAGTCCGTATATTGATTTCTTTAATTTACACACTGTGTTCATTTCCTTGAATTGAAAAACCTTCAGGATGATCCATATAAACCTCTTCATCTAAATTGTCATCTAGAAAAGCGATTTTCACATCCATTTGATATAGCTCTAAGTCATAATGGGCTACTAAAGTCATTATAATTTTAAGTGAGTCTTTCTTGGATACTGGAGAATATGTTTCTTTATAATCAATGCCGTATTTCTGAGTAAAACCTTTAGCAACAAGTCTAGCTTTATATCGTTCGATATTACCATTAGAATCACGCTTAGTCTTAAAGACCCATTTGCACCCAACTCTTTTATACGATTTAGTTAATTCAACAAGATCCCAAACTTCATTATGCTCCATAGATTTCAACTTATCTTTCATAGCATCTAACCATTTATTTGAATTATTACTTTCAATGCCCGTGAAAACGAAATTGGATTGTCATCAATAGTTCCTAAGTCAAAATAAGACTCTTGCTGGTAAACCATATAATCATCAGAAATAACATATCTATGTTGTCTTTGTGACCTTCTTAATTCTATTTCTTGTGGTTCATTCAGTGCAGGTTCATTCGATCATTTATTTGTTATTCTGGAAAATTGTCGTATCGTTCAACAATTCGAGGAACAATAACATTAGAAGAAGTTGAGGGTAGAGAAACTTGAACTATAACTTCTTATATTTCCATATTTCGTGGTTCCAAACTCCCATAACTTCGTCATTTTCAATGAACCTCGCATTTCCAGTTTCAACAATTCTAGTACTATAGTTAGGACAATAAAATCTATACCCCTTTGAATCCAGTTTCTTTTCATGTGGATTATAAAATCTTGCTTCTGTCGGGCAAACCCAAACATGTAGATTCCTTAAACTGAGTTTCCTTCCCATCCACAGTTCGAAAGGAGTCTTTGGAACTGCCTTGCTGGGAATCCTGTTTTGCAAATATATAGCAGTCTTTAATGCAGACATCCACAGAGAAATGGGTAAAGAAGAATTGCTTAACATACACCTAACCATTTCTATTAGAGTGCGATTACACCTTTCAGCTACACCATTTTGTTGTGGTGGTGGCCTGGCATAGTGTATTGAGAACATATGCAGCGTCTTTCAAGAAATTTAGCAAATAAGCCAGAGTGTTGTCCAATTTCATCATATCTTCCATAATATTCACCACCTCTATCAGATCTAATGATTTTTACCTTTCTATCTAATTGTTGTTCAACTTTATTGACAAAGATCTATAAAACATTTATAGCTTGAGATTTCGTGCAGTATATAGACATAATCATAACGTGAAAAGTCATCAATAAAGGTGATGAAATATTTTTCTCCACCAAATGATGGAACATCAGAAGGCCACATATATCAATGTGTATTATTTCAAGAAGTTGTGTGCTCCTTGTTGCTCATTTCTTTGTGTGTTTGGTTTGTTTGCCCTTAATACAATCCACACAAGTTTCGAGATCACTAAAATCCAAGTTAGGAAGGATTTCATTCTTTACTAATCTTTCAGTCCTTTCCTTGGATATGTGACCCAAACGTTTATACCACAACTTAGCAAATCGTTCATTCAATAAACCACGCTTAGTATCAACATTATGATACAAGGTTAAAAGTGTCTCGGTAAAGAGGTTATCAAGCTTTAATTTATACAAGTTATCACAAAGAGTAGCAGAACCAATAAGATGATTTTCTTTAAACAAACTCAAACTTCCATTTCCACCATTAAAAAAATATCCAACAGGATCAAGTTTTGATAAAGAAACTAAATTACGGGAAATAGAAGGCACATAAAGTGTTTGAAATAAATCTAAATGATGTCATGTATCTAAAATCAAACGGTGGGTTCCTATAACTTCAACATGAGCTTCGACTCGATTGCCCATGAAAACAAACTTTTCATTTGGATTTATGGTCCGGATTGTAAGGAATCCCTACATCGTATTGGTAACGTGAGTGATACATCCGGAATCAATCCACCAAGTATTATAAGGAACTTTTACCAAATTAGATTCGAAACATGCATAAGAAATAATCTTACCTTTACTTTTTAACCATGCCTTACGTTTCATGAAGTCCTTTTTATGGTGCCCAGGTTTACGACAGAAATGAAACGTATCTTTCTTTCATTCCTTATTGTGAATTTGGGTAGAAGACTCATTTATCTTTAGCGTTCCTTGCTTAATGCCCTTTCCAAACATTTTCTTATATTTCTTCCCAGCTCCTTGATAACTTACGAGATGAACAAAATGAGTTCCTTAATTCTTAAGCCTTGTCTCCTCTGCACCAGCATACTGTGCAATTCATTCACATTCAATTTGTCATTTAAGGTATTATAGTTCATATGAAATGGACCATACTCAGGAGGCAAGAAGTTGATGATAAAATGTACTAGAAAGTTTTCATCCACAGTTATCCCAAGAGTCTTATGTCTTGTTGCAATGTTACTCATTTCAGGTACATGCTCATACGTGGTACGTGAACCATCAAATTTCATCATGGTTAGGGTACCCATCAGTGTGCCAGCGAGTGATTTGTCAGCTGTTTGGGAACGTTATTCCACAAATTCATATATTCCTTAGCAATCTCAGTTTTAGGGATAGCGGACTTAATATTCTTTGCTAAGGTCAGCCGCATGAACATTAGGCTTAATCTATTTGATCTTTCCCAAGCCTTATGGAAGGATCTTTCATCGGCACTACTCTTATAAGTGAGATCAGAAGGTTTCTTAACTTAAAATGTCAAGTCTAAGTCCAAAACACCTAAGTTGAACTCGACTTGTTCACACCAGTAAGAGAAATTGAACCCATTGAATAGTTGTACAGATGAAGCATGCGAATGCAGAGAAACGGGAACAAATACTGCAAAATATAAAATACTCTAACATTAATGTTTTGAATTTTGACTTAAACACTTAAATTCAGACTCAGATAACATTAAATGTATACCATAGTTTTCTTTTGGGTGATACTACGTTATACCATCATAATGAACATATTGATGCTAGTTTAGTTTCACTTAATTGATAATTAAATATACCCTAATCAGACATTATGTTATTTTTGGATATACAGAACACATCTAACTAAGTATATCAATTAACCACGAAAATATTCAAGATTAATAAAATTAATTGATCAGCCTTTGGGCGATCCATAACAATTTTATAATCTATGAACATCAATATACTCTTGACAACAACAATAATAATAATAATGTCATCTTCATTTATAAGCATCAGATATCAAGAATAATTGACAAACAAATTATGTAATTTAGTGTTCACAATTCCACAATGCCTAGCCACTTTGGTGACTAATAAACAACGTTAATTGAAGATTAATTACATAAAGAAAGCATTTACTACTTAATGTATATTTACAATTTTACATATTCTTATTCAGCCATAAAATACATAATAAATCCATCACTTTATTAACATTTTTGCGCAATAAGCAGAATATATGTCGGCAGTGAAAGGCACTAACAATCACAATTAATTATCGTTCACATGGAAACCTATAATTCCAAAATTTATTTATTTATGTACAGTATCGTAATTAATGGAGCTAAGACATTGGAGGTACTTCACTGCACTAGATAAGAATTTTGGAATTATTATATGAGATTTCAGGTTTCCATGTGAACGATAATTAATTGTGATATTTCTGCCATTTCTTAAAAATTGAGACTTTTGGAAGAAATTGAAATACGAACCAATTTCAAGACTAAAACAGACAATTATGTATTCTGTATGCATTTCGATAACACTATAAACGTATGAAACTAATTAAAGTCTCATTTTCTTTCTAACCATTTACAGTAATTACTGTTGGAAATGGGTCAAGTTTGACCAATAATTCGGGTGGGACCCGGTATCCGTTTTGTGCGGGTTAATGGTCAAACGCGTTCTACTCCGCGAGTAGATATTCGAGATATATTTAATATCACAAAACCATTTCCGGATGAGTGAGAAATTAATGCTAGAAGTTGGCAACTTGAAAGTAAAAATCCTGGAATTTAAAATCAAGTGTGGGAACTTAATCCCACATAGGAAGTTGAAAGAATTTTGAACCAATTTATATATCTCAAGTTTGGATATGGGTTTGGGCCCCAAGGGGTACCAATAGTCTTGGGGGAAGTCTTAGACAATGTCTAGACTAGTCCAAAGCCCACACGCGCGCGCGCCGCCGCCGCCGTCCGTCCGACCGGCCGGCACGGCACGAGCCGGGTCGGGTCGTGGGTCGTGGTTGGTTCCTATATTCTTTTTGGACAAAATAAATTAAAATTATTTATTTAATTTATTTTTATTTTCGAAAATTGATTAAGTGAAAAGGTGTGTCTTTTCTAATCTATTCGAAACTGTTTGGACTAAAACGGACACAAACCAATAGTTGTGTCTATTCAGGAATAACTTTCAAAGAGTTGCAACTCTTGGCCTGCAGCTTTTGGAAATCTATAAATAGGACTCCAGTCATAGTTCTCTTGTCTTGCATTCTGCATAACTAAAATTGTTTTCCCGTTCATTGAGAGAGTACGAAACGTTTTACGGTTATTGTTCTTCTTTGTTAGAGTGCTTCTACACCGCAAGTGAAAGATTGTTGTATCTTGGGAGGCGATTGGCGTCAACCGTAAGCACCGTATGTGCCAAAATCGTCTTAAGGAAATAGAGTCGAACTCTAGCCTCAATCTACTGTTTTCTGCAATTTTGTTTAGCGTTTATTCGGTTTGCCATTTCCTTCTCTTCGTTTTTTTATTTTTGTTATATAAGTCGCATGCTATATAATTGTTTCTAACAATCTTAAGACGATTTTGATAGTTAGTTTGTTTTATTATTTGCATGCATTTATATAATTCGCATTTAGCGTAATTTTATAATCTGTTTGCATGTATTTATTGATTTTGTTTACATGCATAAACTGATTATTTAACGTCATCTATTTTAAATCCGCTTTGCATAATTCATATTAATTACGTAATATTATTTATACATATTGTGTTTGACCCAACGTTACATCCTTATAATCTATTAATCGATTATTTATAATCATTGCCATACTTTGATTATAATTATTTATATTCTGTTTTCGTAACAGAAATGGATGTAACAAGTGGAAGTAATGTAAATTCCCCTATTGGAACCAACAATGCTACGGTTCCACCTATGGCTGTTCCTGTTCACACCACTCCGGTTTCACATGGAGAAAAACCGGAAAAATTCAGTGGAATGGATTTCAAAAGATGGCAACAAAAGATGCTATTTTACTTAACCACACTGAATTTGGCAAAGTTCCTAACTGAGGATGCTCCGGCAGTTCAAGAAGGACCAAACAACAGGGAGTCCCTTATCGCTTTGGACGCATGGAAGCACTCAGACTTCTTATGCAAAAACTATATTCTCAATGGGCTGGACAATACACTATATGGCGTTTATAGTGCTATGAAATCTGCAAAAGAACTTTGGGAGTCTTTGGAGAAAAAATACAAAACGGAGGATGCTGGTACAAAGAAGTTTATTGTTGGAAAATTCCTCGACTACAAAATGGTAGATTCCAAGACTATTATTAGCCAAGTTCAAGAATTGCAGGTTCTTCTTCATGACATACATGCTGAAAACATGACTGTCAGTGAATCATTCCAAGTGGCTGCCATAATTGAGAAACTCCCTCCTCCGAGGAGAGATTTCAAAAATTATCTCAAGCACAAACGGAAGGAAATGAATCTAGAAGAATTAATTGTTCGGCTGAGGATTGAAGAAGATAATAAGAAATCAGAAAAGAAATCTGGAGGACAGTTTGTGCAAGAAAAGGCAAACATGGTGGAATCGAGTTCAAAGAAGAACAAGAAAAGAAAGTTTTCTGGTGATGTTCCTAAGAAGGACAATAAGAAGAATGCTAAGAAGTTCAAAGGCAGCTGCTACAACTGTGGAAAAACTGGACATCGTGCTAGTGAATGTCGCAATCCAAAGAAGCGTAATGCTCAAGCACACATGATCGAAAGAGATACCTTATCCAATGATATACAAGAACTGAACTTGTCTGCTGTTGTATCTGAATGCAACAATATTGGAAATCCCAGGGAATGGTGGGTAGATACTGGAGCTACCCGTCACGTTTGTGCCGACAAAGGGATGTTCTCTAATTATAATGTCATCAATGGAGAACAGTTATTTATGGGAAACTCATCAAGTTCAAAAGTTGAAGGACAAGGAAAGGTGGTGCTGAAAATGACTTCGGGCAAGGAACTCGTCCTCAACAATGTGCTGCATGTGCCCGACATTCGCAAAAATCTTGTATCCGGGGCTTTACTTAGTAAACATGGTTTTAAATTAGTCTTTGTGGCTGATAAATTTGTACTCACCAAAAATGATGTATATGTGGGGAAAGGTTACTTGAGCGATGGGATGTTCAAAATGAACGTCCTCACTATTGTACCAAAAACTATGAAGAATAATAATACATCTTCTTCTGCTTATATCATTGAGTCTTCTTGTTTATGGCACAATCGATTAGGACATGCAAATTTTAAATCTGTTCGTAAATTAATGAACTTAAATTTACTGCCTTCTTTACAATTTGATCCTAACCATAAATGCGAGATTTGTGTTGAGGCTAAATTAGCCAAAGCTCCTTTTCATTCTGTTGAAAGGACTACTACACCTTTAGAATTGATTCATAGTGATATCTGTGATTTAAAGTTTGTGCAAACTAGAGGTGGTAAAAAGTACTTCATTACTTTTATTGACGATTGCACAAAATATTGTTATGTCTATCTTTTAAGAAGTAAAGATGAGGCCTTAAATGTTTTCAAACAATATAAGAATGAAGTTGAAAATCAACTTAGCAAACGAATAAAGATTATTCGAAGTGATAGAGGTGGAGAATATGGAGCACCGTTTGAAGAATTTTGTTCTACTTTTGGAATCATTCATCAAACAACGGCGCCTTATTCACCTCAGTCAAATGGCGTTGCTGAACGTAAAAATCGAACTCTTAAAGAGATGATGAACGCTATGTTGATAAGTTCTGGTCTGCCTCAGAATTTGTGGGGGGAAGCTATCCTCTCTGCAAATGTCATTCTCAATAAAATACCTCAAAAGAAAAAGGATGAAACTCCTTATGAGCTATGGAAAGGTCATAAGCCTACATATAAACACTTAAAAGTGTGGGGGTGTTTGGCTAAAGTAGAAGTACCTAAGCCTAAACAAATTAAAATTGGGCCTAAAACTATTGATTGCATATTTATAGGATATGCTCATAACAGTAGTGCATATCGGTTCCTTGTTTATAAGTCAGACATTTCAGATGTACACGAAGGTACTATTATTGAATCTAGGAATGCTGCATTTTTTGAAAATGTATTTCCATGTAAGGAAAAGAACGAAATAAGTTCAAATAAGCGGACTTATGATACTGCAAATAATGGACATCTAAACGATGAAGATGAACTTAGACGCAGTAAAAGGACTAGAACTTCTACATCTTTTGGTCCAGATTTTCTAACTTATATGGTAGAAAATGATCCAAAGACATTTAGTGAAGCAATGTCTAACCCAGAAGCTCCATTTTGGAAGGAAGCTATTAATAGTGAGATAGAATCTATTATGTCAAATCACACTTGGGAATTGGTTGATCTTCCACTTGGAAATAAACCTCTAGGATGCAAGTGGATTTTCAAGAAAAAGTTAAAGTCGGATGAATCTATTGATAAATATAAGGCCCGGTTGGTAGCAAAAGGCTATAGACAAAAGGAAGGCCTTGACTTCTTCGATACCTACTCACCAGTTACAAGGATTACTTCTATTAGAGTCCTTATTGCAATTGCTGCATTACATAATCTTGAAATCCATCAAATGGACGTAAAAACCGCGTTCTTGAATGGTGAGTTAGAAGAAGAAATTTACATGGAACAACCTGAAGGGTTTATAGCTCCAAAACAGGAGAAAAAGGTGTGTAGACTCGTTAAGTCTTTGTATGGGTTAAAACAAGCTCCAAAGCAATGGCACCAAAAGTTTGACAAAACAATGCTGTCAAATGGTTTTAAAATTAACGAGTGTGATAAATGTGTTTATATTAAAAACACACCTAATGCATATGTCATTGTGTGTCTATATGTGGATGATATGCTAATTATGGGAAGCAACCATACTATGATCATATCTACTAAGAAAATGTTGACAAAACACTTCGACATGAAAGATATGGGTGTAGCAGATGTAATTTTAGGAATTAAAATCTCTAAAACACCTAATGGACTTGTTCTTTCACAATCTCATTACATTGAGACCGTTCTTAAGAAATTTGATATCTATGATGAAAGTCCAGTTAAAACACCCGTAGACGTAAGTCTACATTTGGCCAAGAATAAAGGTGAACCCGTATATCAATTAAAATATTCTCAGATTATTGGTAGTCTGATGTATATTATGAACTGCACGCGTCCGGACATTGCGTATGCAGTTAATAAACTAAGTAGGTTCACTAGTAATCCAAGCAATGACCATTGGAAGGCGTTGAATAGGGTACTTCGATATTTAAGATATACCTTAAATTTTGGATTACATTACACCAGATATCCAGCAGTATTAGAAGGATATTGCGATGCAAATTGGATATCTGATACGAAAGACTCTAAGTCCACAAGTGGTTATGTTTTTATCATTGGTGGCGCAGCTGTGTCCTGGAAATCCTCTAAACAAACTTGTATTGCTCGATCAACAATGGAATCAGAGTTTATAGCTTTGGATAAAGCTGGAGAAGAAGCGGAATGGCTTCGTAACTTCTTAGAGGATATTCCATGTTGGCCCAAACCAGTACCTTCTATTAGTATCCATTGCGACAATCAATCGGCTATCGGAAGGGCACAAAATAGTATTTATAATGGTAAGTCGAGACATATTCGTCGTAGACACAATACCATTAAGCAGTTGATCTCAAATGGTGTTATTTCTATTGATTACGTAAAGTCAAAAGAGAATCTCGCGGATCCGCTTACTAAAGGCTTACCAAGAGATCAAGTATATCGCTTTATCGAAGGGAATGGGATTAAAAGCCCACTACGCATGAAGTCTTTGTAATGGTAACCCAACCTTGTTGACTGGAGATCCCAAGACCTTGGTTCAATGGGACAACTAAGTTATGAAGATTCAGTTGAGCACTTAGGAGTAAAAATCCTATCCATTCCTACAATAAATAAAGTGCGTTCTGCAGAGTGTGTGAGGTTAAGTCTTAACTTTTAATGATTCCTATAGCTTGAATATATCGAGTGGAGTAAGGCAGAATACTCTTAATAGGAGATCACCTATATAAGTGAGAAGTGGGGCCGCTTCTATGAGAATTATGGGGCTTGAATTCTCTAAAGCACTTATGAAACCCAAGAGTTGTTCAAGGCCAAAATGAACACAACCATGAGAACCTAAGAAATTGTTAGGAAGGTTATTGTGTGAATACTGTTGTCTTGGTTTACACCAACGGCTGGACGGTTCAAGACATCACGTTCACCGACTAGCCAAGTAAATCCGATAGTATTTCACTAAGGCAGGTTCAAAGCCGCAAGCTACCTCTCCTGATGCAATAACTTTCCGTTTGTACTCTCTCTAGTGTCTGCATTTCATTTGCATAGTTTCGGTAATTTCCATTCATGTGGGGGATTGTTGGAAATGGGTCAAGTTTGACCAATAATTCGGGTGGGACCCGGTATCCGTTTTGTGCGGGTTAATGGTCAAACGCGTTCTACTCCGCGGGTTAATGGTCAAACGCGTTCTACTCCGCGAGTAGATATTCGAGATATATTTAATATCACAAAACCATTTCCGGATGAGTGAGAAATTAATGCTAGAAGTTGGCAACTTGAAAGTAAAAATCCTGGAATTTAAAATCAAGTGTGGGAACTTAATCCCACATAGGAAGTTGAAAGAATTTTGAACCAATTTATATATCTCAAGTTTGGATATGGGTTTGGGCCCCAAGGGGTACCAATAGTCTTTGAAAGGGGGAAGTCTTAGACAATGTCTAGACTAGTCCAAAGCCCACACGCGCGCGCGCCGCCGCCGCCGTCCGTCCGACCGGCCGGCTCGGCTCGGCTCGGCACGGCACGAGCACGAGCACGAGCCGGGTCGGGTCGGGTCGTGGGTCGTGGTTGGTTCCTATATTCTTTTTGGACAAAATAAATTAAAATTATTTATTTAATTTATTTTTATTTTCGAAAATTGATTAAGTGAAAAGGTGTGTCTTTTCTAATCTATTCGAAACTGTTTGGACTAAAACGGACACAAACCAATAGTTGTGTCTATTCAGGAATAACTTTCAAAGAGTTGCAACTCTTGGCCTGCAGCTTTTGGAAATCTATAAATAGGACCCCAGTTTCCGATTTTCGTTCATTCAAAATTCATAGTTCTCTTGTCTTGCATTCTGCATAACTAAAATTGTTTTCCCGTTCATTGAGAGAGTACGAAACGTTTTCTGGTTCGCTGTTCTTGCTGTTAGAGTGCTTCTACACCGCAAGTGAAAGATTGTTGTATCTTGGGAGGCGATTGGCGTCAACTGTAAGCACCGTAGCAGGCCAAAATCGTCTTAAGGAAATAGAGTCGAACTCTAGCCTCAATCTACTGTTTTCTGCAATTTTGTTTAGCGTTTATTCGGTTTGCCATTTCCTTCTCTTCGTTTTTATTTTTGTTATATAAGTCGCATGCTATATAATTGTTTCTAACAATTACGAAGAAAATAAGGACCCAGAACTTAATTAACACAATTAATGGCTTTATGCAAATTAAATTTAACAACTATTGATATCATCAATTTCAAGAGAGGCAGAACCTTAATTGTTTTCAAATTTCAGGTCTTGATTCATAAATCGATAAAAGTTATGAAGGATCGATAAATGAAATAAAAATAAATTTTAAAGGAAAATCAAGAATTCCCTAACTTGGCTCTGATACCACATGTAAGCAATTATATACTCCTAATACCAAGATTTTTAGAATTCATGATTTTCACATATAGATTAATTGATCAAGAAACATACATTGATTTATGGTAATAGTTAAAAGATTTAAACCTACAAAATAAAAACTGGTGAAATCTAGAAACTGTACGTGTTAGTGATTATGAAAAATATATATATGTCGATAAATATCAACGGTAATATCTGTTAACTGGAATAAATTTTTAACATTTTCAAAAACTAAGAAATTTGATATTTATCCCACAACTACATACACATGACACACATATCGTGTAATGATATATGAGAGCTGTAAATGTTCAAACTTTTGAAGAAATACAAAAATAATTAAAAAAAAAAATCACGTTTGTTTGCAATGTAATTGCTGATATAAAAGCAAAATCAAGAAAATTTCTTCGCATATGTTTTTTCTTTCATTAATCATCAACGGGGAAGCTATCGAGAACAAGGCGAAGGGAGGGGTGTAGGCCTAGCCCAACCTAGAGGTGTCAATTCGGGTGATCCGGGTCGGGTCGGCCCATCAACATATGAGCCCGATAACGGCCCACGTGAAAAAAAGTCCACCCGCTACGGGTTCCTGGCCGATTCCGAGTTGGCCCACAAATTTTGAACTACGACCCAGACCCGCCCGCTGACCCATCCGGGCCAAGTCCATGCGAGTCACGGGTCTCGCAGGTCGCGGTTTGTTCCGATTTGGCCCGTATTATTGTATAAATAAAATTATAAAAATATAGAATTTTTCATATTTATAACAAAAAATATTTTTTTTTTTTTGTTAAATGTAAACTAATAATTGAACAAAATGATAAATTCATATTTATATTAAGAAATGTTTATATAAAATTCAAATTTAATGTTACATGAATTATTTTTAACTTTGCAAAGTTAAATTTAACTTAAACAAATAACAACTAAAAGTATTTCTAATTACTATTATCAAATATTTGTAATATAAGTACATCCCAACAAGGTTGGCACCTACTTTTATTATAATTTATGGTTTAACTACATCCCAACCAGGTTGACTCTCTCTCTGTTTTTTTTTCAAATTTTTTTTAAAAGAAATTTTCACGGGCCAGCGGGTTAACCGCGGCTCGTGAAGGTGCAACCTGCGAAACCCGCGGATCACACCTCCTTGACCCATGAACTGCGTGCTCGGGTCGACCCGCGGTCCCGGGTCGATCCGGGCCGATTTTCACGGGTATGGCCGGCCCGTCCGTCTTGACACTTCTAGCCCAACCTGTCCCAGCCCAATTATTTTTTAGAGTAAAAATAAAAATATTCAATGTGAAAAATTCATTTTGTGATCTCAATAAAAAAAAAAAAAAAATGTTGCATATAATTTTAATCACGTGATAAGAAAATTACAAAATTGTTACTTGACATCTATAAGACCAAAAATATAAAAGGATTAAAAATATTATTATTATTTTCATATTTTCTAATCTTTTGCCAGAAAATATAAATAAAATTTGAAATCTAACCGAGTCTCCTTCATGGGCCTAATGATGTATCAACCTCTGGGCTTTCTACACTCTTGGGGGTCTAATGTTAGAGAAATTATAATAATTCAGGTGTTTAAAGATTGGAATTCAAAATTCAGGGACCAAATTTTATTATTCAAAAATCAGGTGGTATAAAAGCTGTTTAACCCTAATTCTTTCCCCTCCCCTTCCCCTTCCCTTCTTCCCCTCTCTTTCTCCCTCCCCTCCCCCTCCACGGCTCTACCTCCCCCTCCCCACCCCCCTCTTTCTTTGCGAATCGCCGCGGCTGCTGCTGCAAAGACCGGCTGCGATTCGCAGCAGTGTCAGCTTGTTCGGCGACGTCTGCTGCGAGCGATCGTCGCTCGCTTCGCAGCCGACGTGACGTCGCGACGCGAGCAGCGACCGGCGAAGGCGACGGAGCCGACGCAGCTGCGAAGAAGACTTCGGCTGCGACCCCACGACGTCGGCGTCGCGACGCTGCTGTGGGTGGTGGTTTGCGGTGGAGCAGCTGGGGTTGGTGGATCTATTGTTGTTGGCCGGCGGTGGTGGTTGTGGTTGGCCGTTGGTGGTGGTGGATCTATTGTTGGCTGGTGGTGGTGGTTGGCTGTTGGTCTATTTTTGTTGGGGTTGGTGGATCTATTGTTGTTGGCTGGCGGTGGTGGTTGTGGTTGGCTTTTGGTGGTGGTGGATCAATCGATGTTGGGGTTCAGTCGTGTGTTTTGTGGCTGGGTAGTCTGTGTTGGTCGATCTGTGACCTGTGACTAAGTATCGGCAATCTGTGACCAAATTTTTTTCAATCTGTGACCAAAATTTTGTCAATCTGTGACCAATTACTCAAATGTGACCTAAAATTTTAATAATCTGTGACCTCGAAATAATTTGTGACCTACAAATTTTTTTGATATGTGACCTCGAAATAATTTGCGATAAAAAAGTTTGACGATATGTGACCAGTAAATAAATCTGTAACTTCAAATTATGAATATGTGACCATTAATCACAAAATGTGACTTTATTATCTTTATTTAATAAATATTTTTAATTAATTAAATAAATACCTGATTTTTGAATTTTTAAACTATTTACCTTATTTTTGAATTGAGGTAAAGAAAACACCTTAAATATGATTTTTTTTCCCCTAATGTTAATTAGTGGAAAGGAACCTCTCACCTTTTAAGTTTCAATTTTTATTATGATCATAAATTGTATATTATCGTGATCGTAATATTTTATCAGATGCCACAAAATATAAGCTATTGATTTTTGAGAAAAAAATTTCAAAAATTCATAATTTTTGAAATATATATTTTGAAACATTTGTAGTTATACATTTTTTCTCTACATAAAATATATGATGAAATTAAAACAAATATATAATCTAACAAGGGATTAAACTATTTTATCATCATGACTACTACGCAGCTAGGGAATGGAAGGAATGTCATGTCAAAAAAAGTTGAGGTGGAGAACATGAATATCTAATTGTCTCTACCCCGTTACATCCATCCTCAAATTTTTCCTCTTCCTCTCCTTTTAGTCATCAGCTGACACAAGAAGCGGCATGGGGTGACGTGATCCCAAAGTTTGGGTAATTATTTTTTTCGAGATTATTACGAGATGTCAAAAGAAGTCGAAATTTTGTATTTTTAATATTGACTCAATGTTGAGTAGAAAAAATAGAAATAACTTGGTAATATCTTAAAAACTAGCACATATTTGATCGATTGGACAACTCAACGTGAAAAAATCATTTTGCGATCTCAATAAAAAGCAATATTACATATAATTTTAATCACATGATAAGAAAATTTACAAAATTGTTACTTGACATCTATAAGACAAAAAATGAAAAAGGATTAAAAATATATTATTATTTTTTCATATTTTCTAAACTTTTGCCAGAAAATATAAATAAAATTTGAAATCTAACCGAGTCTCCTTCATGGGCCTAATGATGTATCAACCTCTGGGCTTTCTAACACACCTGGGGTCTAATGTTAATTAGTCGAAAGGAACCTACCTTTAAAGTTTCAATTTCATAAAGTAAATTTTTTTTTTTTTTCAAAAATAAGGTATAATTGTACCCCTCACCCTATCCCACCAACTCCATCGCATTCCACACCCTACCCCCAATTACTTTATTATCCCCACAACCACCATGACAGTACCACCCCAAGTGGCAATGGGCCGAGCCCTAGCCCATGAGCTCGGCTCTTCACTTTTGGCGAGCCGAGCCCACGATCTCATTTTTTTTTTGCATTTTTTTTTTCACATTTTTTACCAGTCCACGAGCCATACGCGACTCAGCTTGCCCAACGAACCCTCGGGTCGAGTTCGTGCTCTTCCCGAAATGAGCCTTGAACTATCCATGGACCGAACTTTGACGAGCCGAACTGACAAGCTACTCGGCCCTTTTGCCTCCCCTAACCCCAACTCTACTCCTCTAACATACTATCAAACATTTAATTCATACAGAAAAAACAAGAAAAAGTCCCTTTGATTGGCTGTGCTGCCATGTCTTCTCTGTTCAGTGGTGATTCCTCTTTTCATTGAAGCTGTTTTTTTTTTTTTTTTTTTATCATGTGACCCACAAATTGCATCTTTGTGGTTGTATCTTGTGTGATTTTTTTGTTGTGATCATAAATTGTAAATTATTGTGATCATGACATATTTAACTAAATTATGGATCATAAGATATTAATGTCACAAAATATGAGCTCTTGATTTTTGAAAAAAAATTCCAAAAATTCGTTAGTTTTGAAAAATATATTTTGAAACATTTGTAGTTTTACATTTTTCCCTAAATAAAATATATGATGAAATCAAAACAAACATATAGTCTAACAGGGGTTTAAACGATTTTATCATCCTGACTACTCCGCAACTAGGGAATGGAAGGAAGGTCCTGTCAAAATAAGTTGAGTTAGAGAATAGAAATATCTGATTGTCTCTACCTCATTCCATTTATCCTCAAAATTTTCCTCTTCCTCTCCTTTTAGTCATCAGTGGACACAAGGGGTGGCATGGGATCATTTGATTCCAACGTTTGGGTAATTATTTTTTTACTTTTTTCCAATGTCATTACGAGGTGTCAAAAGAACTCGAAATATTGCATTCTTATATTATTTTCAAAGTGTTCACAACCAAATTTTCCACGTCGTTAACTACGCACAAAACTATCAATCGTAACAAATATTACGACTCGTCAAAATAGACCGTTCGAACTATCATTTTAAGAATTTTGATAACATACTAATTTTAAAAATTTTCCGAAGATTGTACACTAGCCGAATTCATAAATCGTCTACGTCACCACGAAGCTCGATTCGATAACTACATCATATCGAATGATCTAAATAAATATTGAAAATAGTTAAAAGCGTGTCAAACGTACTTTTTAAAAAGAAGTGTCTAACTTGTCTTTTCTTTAAAAAATTTCAATTATTTCATTAATGTTTATTATTTTTGCGCGACAAACCTCTCAATATAATTTACATTATTTTATTATGAACTTCACATGAGGTATGATGTCGTTTTTTAAAAAAAATTTACATCCGAAAAATTCATACCCCGAGTTAATTTTCGGATGTAAAATTCCTCACATTTTTTTTTTGCAAATTTAATCATCCCCTTAACTTAAAATGTTTGCATCCCCACTGCTTTTAGTTGAACGATCAGTCGTACTCTCCTCTATCGAGTATTGGTCTCTCGCAATTGTTCTCAGGAAAACGGATTCCGCTTTTTTAGGAACTGTTTGCTTGCACTTTAGTATCCTTTGCTTGTTTAATTTCTTCCCGCTTTCTTGATCTCAAAATTGTTGAAGAAATGGGTGATTTGTATGTAAATAAATTAACAATTAACATAATAATTTTAAACATAAAATTTAAGTAATATAATTCAACAATAATATAAACATAAGAAGAGGGTTAGGAAAGCAAATGTTAGGGAATCACGTCAATGACATTATTCTAAAGTCGTGTCGCCTCCCCTTCATGCGGGTACTTTCGACACTACACGACTCCAAGATAAAATCAATATGACTCACAATCGATTCTCATTCTATGGGTACGACCACGTGAAGATAAATAACGAGCATTTATCGAGTTGCCAAAACTATAGAAATATAATTTAAAATATAGATGGAGTATTTTTGTATTCAAGTGTCACAAGTTGTGTTCTCTACAGCTTAAACCTTCACACTAATGTGAATAAATTCAATTAAAGTGTAAGTTAAAATATATAATTATGACTTTTAATTTTCTATTAAATCTGAATATTAATATAAAGGAAAAATAAAAACAATTTTATGTTTTGAAATTTTAAAACTTGAGTTACAACAAAAATGTAGAACTTATCATGAAGAATTCAATTTGTCATAAACTTATGACTCAAAAACTCAATATCCAAGCTATAAAGTCGGCTTTAATAGGCTTATAAATTATCTAATCAGTAGCCATGGTAACAGTTAAAGATCCACCAGCTCCTTACAGGGAAACATCAATAGAGTGTTTTATCTACTCTAACTTTACAAGCCATTTAGTTTTGACTTTTCATGCACTGTAAAATTGAAAGAGAACTCTTACAAGTAGAATTTGTTGTCTAAGAAAAGGAGCCCAACGTATGAGTTTTGAGGGTATGTGACTAGCTTATGTTCCAATCGACATTGAAGGATTGAGAAGTTACAGGGTGGGAAAGACGAACGGTCGGATAAATGAAAACTTTCACTTCTATGATTGAAAAGCATGACTTGGAGCGAGCATTCAATCTTAGTGAGAGAATCAACTCGACGGAGAGTGGACTTTAAACGAATTTTGAATATTTTTTTGGATAAGAACGAGAGGATTTATAATCTGAATCAATATTTTACTTCTATAATTATTTAAGATTTTTGTAAGTAAAAAATCATTTATATTAGGTTCATTAAACTTAAAAAGTGTCATCAAATTAAGAGTGTGTTTGGTAGGGATTTTTGGGGAAATAATTGATTTTTGAATAGTGATATGATGAGAAATGTGTGGTTGAAAAAGAAGAAAAAAGTATTGATGTGATGGAAAATATTATTTTATTGAAGAATGTGTGGTTGAAAATGAGAATTGATTTACTGTATAAAATGAGAATCTGTACCAAACAGGCTCTAAGTCTGGTAGGCTATGCGTCATTACTACAAATGTGCTCAAATTCCACGGAAATGTAGTGCACAAATGGACCATTTAATTGCCAAAAGAGACTTTATCAATGGGAAAAGAATAAAATATTGAAGCTCTAGAATATAAATTAAATGTGAGTTCGATTATTGTAGAGGCTCTGTTCTATACACTGTCTCGATAATTTAATTGATTCTATTTCTCATTTTAGAATATTAGATTCTCTTTCTTTTTCTTTAATATTAATAAAAGAATAGTAGGCGAAACCATTGGAATATAGATGGAACCCATCGGAGACCAATTTTAGACTTGACTGTTAATTCACTGGACATCAATATCAGCCACATCGACTGAAAATCCTTTTTTGCTTAAATTCCACATAGAATACAATCCATAGAATGAAAGGAAAATGTTTTTATTTCCACTATCCAATCAAAGTTAAATTTTAATTTCAATAACATTCAAAATTACTACTTATTATCATCCGTACCATTATTTTTCTTAAAAAGTTACTAATGATCAATCTTTTAACTAAAATAAATAAATAAAAGAAAATTACTCATAAAACCGAGTAAAAATATTACTAAGCTACTGAGTATATAAGCAAAAATATTTAATGATAAAAGAAATGCAAAAGGATTGATTTTTTTTAATTTCATTTTTTTTGTATATGCACACGTAAGAATGATGTCATGGATGATCACTTTTACATTGACTAGAAAAATCTAGTGAGCCTTCATGTCATTTGTCATGAAGACTTTAAGGTAGATTCCATGAGAAGACTTTGAAATTACTTTTGAAGCTTAGATATAGGCCCTGTTTGGGAGAAATTTTAATCAAGATTTTAATCAAAATTCTAGCCGTTAACTATCAAATCAGCCACCATTTTTGACTTTCTCTCTCACAGGTGGGGCCCACAGGTTGACTATAACGGCTATAATTTTGATTAAAATCCCACAAAAATTGCTCCCAAACACGCTCATAATTATTACATAAATAAATAAGAACCAGCTTTTAACTCATATGTAAGTAATTAACACTAAATAAATAAACAAATTAATGAAACAATTTGAAATTAGATATAAATGAAGGAGTGCACATGAAGTTAAAAAAATGATTAAGCCATTGACCTACCAACTTATAGTCAAAATAATTATAATCTCTTTGACCCAACTTTGCATTTTTTATGATGAAATTTAGTCGCACTAACCGGTAGATAAATTGGACTAAGTATGTTGGAGTGAATTTGAATAGACATTAGATAATTATATTCAATCTAACATCCCGAATATATTATAGATTCGTCACAAGTGAAAACATAGAAACCATAAGCTTTCCAAATTATATGATTGGCCAATCTTCCTTGTATGTAAATTGTGACAGTCGAGAAAAAGTATGTAAATTCAACTTCAAATTTTGATTTAGATATTGTTAAAGTGATGAAAAGTATGTCAATATAGAACTCATTGAATAGCTCGTATTTAATAATCTATTTTAAGTTCGAGAAAAGGTCTATTCTAATGAGTCGGTTTCAAGATATTGCAGTTTGAACCAGTTATTAAAAACCTATGGAGCTGCTGCCACGTGTATGGAAATGTTTTGTTTTTTATTTTTTGAGTTGTATGGGTTACTTGACACGTGCTGGGTTGTTGGGGATTTTTTTTTTTTTATTGTTGGTGTAATGATTCCAACTTCCTTTTCAACTTTAAATACGAGGTTTTATTATTTGCACCATAGAATATATAGATACACATACATGCAGTGGATAAGGAGTAAATAAAGATTTGGAACGCGGCTTTGATTTTTGCCCTTCAAATTTATTTGATCTAATAAAATAGGATTAAAAGGTGCAAGTAGTTTGTCCCATTTAATTTATTTATTTATGTTGTATGCTAATAAATGTTATGATATGACCACTCGATACCAATGCTATGATGTTTATTGAGCTTTTACGGATTTCTAAAGATATGATACGACGATATAATATTTTTGACGGATGATCTAATATTTTTATTCTAAATTGCACCATTATTTGTGTCCTACTAGTATTCTCATGTACTCACAATTTTCCCTACTTCTCACATATTAGAATGAAACGTTGAATGGCGGGCGATGAGTTGCAGTCGTTGAGCTTGGATTCATTGGACTGAATAAATTAAATCCGGTGTAACGTGACTATAGATTTTATTTTCAATATTTATTTAGTTTTATTATTATGTAGATTTGTTATTTAGGCTTTGGGACATGTTTTATTTGGTTATGTTTTCTATATGTTTATTTAATATTGGTGTAACCAAAACTTTCATGTTGTGATGTTTGAAATGTTTATTTAATTACGAAATGAATAAGATATGGCATAGTAAAGCCCTCGTTTTTTCAAGAATATAGAATTATTCTATATAAGAGTGAGTAAACTAATGTTACATAATTATATATTTATTGCATGTCAATTTTTTTAAAGTTTAAATGAAACTTTTAGTAACGATTTAAATATTAAAAATTCGGGTCGTTGCACAGCTTTTACCCGTTAAATCTACACAATTACTCTAGAAGGTATAATTTTCAAAACCAGATTATATATACAATTAGAACCCACCTGGCCAAACCAAGCCTAAATTGGGTTTTACTCTAGAGAATTAATCTATTTTGTCAGAAGAAATAGTCCAAAAGCAGTTTTGGAAGATGAGTTGGAGAGAAATAATATGATAAAAAAGTTGACTATATTTTAAAATGTTCAATAATAGAATGTCATGTAACATTTAATATATATATATATATATATATAGCAAAATTGTACTTTAAAATATATGCTCATTAAAAGTCGACACAAAGTCACAATTGAAACTTATTATAATGAAATTAGCAAATATTCCACAAATAAATCATGGGTTTCACACGAGGGTCCTGTAATTTAATATAAGGTCAATTTCATGTTCAATTTAATATAAAAGTTGCCTAAATAGAATCGAATTTTGATGTATTCTTTAATTATCAATATCTGCACTTGATTAGCCTAAAAATTGATAGGTTTTTTTTTTTTTTTTTTTCACGTCAACCAGCGTGGGTGACTTTTAATACATCAATACTAGAACAAATTGAGTTTTCAACATCTTATTATAAAATGACAACATAGCACAAGACTAGTTTAATTTTATCCGTTTCATTTTATCGAACATTGTTACTCATTATCATTTTATCGAACATTGTTACTATTTACGTGTATTACTATCTTGTTAGATGAATATAATTACTCTTTCAATAAATCAATTTTTGTCCTTCGATTTACTCTCAAATGCATTTGTGACGCCTTCCCACTAAGGCTCCAAATGAAGATCACATCATAGCCCACGTAGAGATACAAGTCAAAGCTGACAAAGTCAACAAATACCCCAATTGGTCAAAGTAAGGAAGTTAAAGAAGAAGCCCGAAGCTCTCTGTCCCGAAACTCTTTACATCGAAGACCCCCCCAATCTGAATCTCTCTTTGGCTGAAGCCCTTATTGTCTTTTAGATGATTTGTTGGCAATTTTTAGGAGTGATTGATGTAATGTTTACAATAATGAATGTCAGAGTTATCAGTCTAGGGATGTAGGGTGGCAACCCCGTTGTCAATGTATTAAATGCATAACAGATTGAGTGATATGAGGCTTCGACCTAGGAGAAGAGATCACGTGGTTCTTATCCAACGGTTACTACTTCTACCAGAATTTCATAAAAATACAATTCTTGTAATATATGAAACTAATGCTACTCTTTACACTTCAAACCATACTTTATCTTCTCTCTTGTCTATTTCATATTTATTGGCTTGAGTTTAGATTATTTTCATTTTGGTTAATTTGTTTTCAATTGTCTGTTAAATATACAATCACTTTTGATAATATTGTCAATGCTCAAACATTTTGTCTCATGTTGTAAACCATCTCCCACGTCCATGAATATTATCCTTTCCTGTATAGATCGCTGGTCGAAATGTGTTGGAATTTGATTGTGTGGACGTAAGTGAGCCCGACATCTGTTGTCCACGTAACCATCACAAAAAATGGGGTCAACAGATTGACGTCGTTTGTGAAAAATCACATATTCAACCATGAAAAACTTGTGGAAAAAGCTACTAAGGAGATATATTCCTTAAAAATGAATATCATTTGCATAGAAAAAATGAAGTTGTTTTTAGAGAAAAGACATTACCATGAGTTCTGACAATGAAGAGTCGGCGCCTCGAAGAGCCTGGAACACCCTGAAAAAGGAGAACCCTCACATGCTGCTTCAGCAGCCCGCCATCGATTTCATTAGCAACATAGGCAATGTGGGTCTCGAATAGTCGTCGAACTCACTAAGGATGTAGCCATTATGGTAAAAAATATGAGGCATATTACTTAGCAGAATATTGTCATGCAAGAACTGCTTAGAAATATACAAGGCCAGGGAAGATACCCAATCTTCCTCATACGCAGCTCGAGGAAATGCTTTCTTCCGCGACCCTCCCCTAGGTCCGCAAGGGAATTACTATCATGGAGAAGAAGAAGTCAAAAACCAAATGACTAATTATCAACATTATATTAGAGAGGAGACCCTTCAAGAGAGAGAAGTTGAGGTAGATACATCTACCAATTATGTCATGAATCGGCCCGATGAGGTCCCATTCAACTTTCCTCCAAATTATGAACAGAAAGACATGCCTCAGAGATCCATAAGTGTTTTTGAAAGACAAAATGAACCCATTCATGGCACCCTGCCTCAAATCCTCCACATAGGAATAGGTGTCAGAAGAGGGCAGAACATGCAAGGAATCAAGCAGATCCATCCCAATCGCATTAGGAACCTCAAGTCAGAGATGATGAAGATTTTGACAAATCACAAAGGTCTTGCAACATTGATGACGATTATGATAACTTTCCTTTTTCTCAAGGACTTAGGGATGCCCTTGTCCCAAGCCACTTCATGCTTCCTAAATTTCCCAAGTTTGATGGAAGGGCGATCCAGTGAAGCACCTTAACAGCTTCAAAACCCACATAAGTCTAAGGGACTCCATTCCCACCGTAAAATATAGAGCATTCTACTTGACTCTAAGTGGGGCATCTGAAGTGTGGTACACTAGACTTCTAGAAGAGAGTATCAGAAGTTGACCAGATTTTTAAAAAAAAACTTTCCTTAAGTGCTTCGCAACTAGCAAATAAAGCGAAGGGCTAATACAGCTCCTCCAATAAATGAGACAGCAGTAAGGAAAGTCATTGAAAAGCTTTTTATCTCGTTTCATTGATGAAATGACGTACTACGTGCAAGTTACCGATAAGGAAGCATTATTAGCCTTGAGGGGATGGCTGGACATTATTTCGCTCTTTTGGAGAGACGTGCAAAATAAGGAACTTACCAATTATGACAACCTACTAGAAATGATAAGGTGCAAGATTATCAATGAAGAATTGAAGGATTGTTATAATATGGCCAACTTGGGACTCCCACCTCCTCAAAAACAACGAGGAAGAGGCCTCACCTCTGATTTGATGGAACACCAGGTCGGACAGTAAGCTATCCTCAAATCAGAAGAAGCATCGACTGTAGCAATGCTAAATGCAGTTCTAGCTTTGGTTTATGTGGAAGTTAACCCCAGCGTTGAGATATACCAGGGAAGGTCCAGCCAATAGTTTTTCCAAAAGAAAAAGGGATAGAGGGGGAAGTGTTGAACCTAGAAATAGGGACGAGACACCCCTCTACTGCACCTACCACCACTCCTATAGTTATAACATAGCTGACTGTAGGAACATTGCCTTACACCCACAACCTGATAATCAAAGAAGGAACAGACACCCACGAGAAGATGAATCTCCTCCCAGGCAGGATCAACAACTTAGGACTTAGGAGAGCTCAGGTCATACATCTCATTCAAAATAACAAAGACGAGAAAAGGGTGGGGAGTGGCCTAGGAAAGGTCAACGATAAAGGAGAGTCCTCAAGCTAACACTAACCCCGAACCTATTCGAGAGATTGATACAATTTTTGGAGGCCCGTATTTTATGAAAGAAACTAGGAATGCTCAAAGGAATTATACAAGGGCCCCATATGGCAAGTTTCATAGTCAACAACAGTTGACCCTCAACTGGGAGAGGGGTAAAACACATTACATTCACACAAGACGATACGACTGAACTACATTATCCGCATTATGATGCCTTGGTAGTAAGGGTCGTCGTAGCATGAAATGGCCTTAAAAGAAGGGTTAATTGTAGTAAAAGCCCCAAACCGTTGAAAAATTAGTAGACTTTCTCCAAACCTTTGATTTGTTGTAGGCGTCACCCCGAATCTTTCCAAATGTTGCATGTGAAGCCCTTTTGAACAGTTTCCATCCATAATTTTGTCAATTGATATAAAATTTAAATTTGATCACATTTTTAATATTTTAGAAGGGGCAAAATATTAATTTTTCATTTATCATATTAAATAATTAAATAAAAAATAAGAAATAAAAAAAACACACAGTCCTCTTCCCCACCTGAAATCCAAAATCTATACCGACCATCGCCACATCCATCTCCACACCGGCTAATTTGTTGCTTTCACCTCTCTCCCTCCCAGAAAGCTTTATAGCTTTATAAGCCATCAAAATTTTCGAAATTAAGCTCCAAACTTCGGTCGAAGTTGCCCATCATTCCCATCCCATTGTTCATGGCCGAGATAGAGTTCTGTAACAACTAGCACTTCACGGCCAAGTTCACCTTGTAATATCAGTCATTTTTTTTGGCGAAATCTTTGATTATTTTGGAGCTTCAACAGTCCTTCATCAACAACACCATTTTTGAATTTATCCGGCCCATCATTGAATCAAGTTTTGTTTATTTTGAGTAATTTTCGAAATTCCTCGAAGGATTGAGCCAGCCCATATTTTCAACAGCCTTCCCCAATCTCATACATAGATTAGCAGCAAATTTGGACAGAGGAAATAAAATGAAGGTGATCTTGGGATTGTGTGCTAAATTGTGGAACTAGTTATGGAAACTTGAATGGTATTCATTCACTATAAATAGAGACATTGGGCACTCAATTCTGACAAGGAAAAAATTGAGAGAATAAAAATATGCTACTTAGAGAAAGAGGGAGTCTTGATTATTTTTCTTCACATTTTCTCTTTAGAACTTTTGAAAAACATGAGCAAACTAGGCTAAATTTAGAGCAAGGCTTAGAGTGAATCTTTCCGTGTAATTCTTCTATTTCCTTTGCGCTAGTTTTGATTACGTTTGAGGTGGAGGTAGAGGTGGCAGTGGTCGGTGTGGATTTTGGATTTGAGGTGGGGATATGTCAGGGTTGAAAGGAAGACGCCATTGTGTGTGTGTGTATTTTTTTTTCTTATTTTTTATTTAATTATTTAATGTGATAAATGGAAATTTTTGGTTAACGGACAGAATTATAGATGGAAACTATCCAAAAGGGCTTCACCTGCAACATTTGAAAAGGTTTATGGTGACAACTGCAACAAATCAAAAGTTTGGGAAAAGTCAGCTAATATTTCAAAGGTTTGGGGCTTTTACTGCAATTATTCCTTAAAAGAATGTTAGTGGATAACAGAAGTTCGGTCAATTTCATATTTGGGGCAACCTTTGATAAAATGAAAGTGGACCTGGGCTAATCCCTATGAGCTCCCCTTATATGGTTTCGGTGGTGATAGCATCATCCCAATGAGAAAAATCACTTTGGCAGTAGAGATAGGAACGACACCAATGATTGCTCACCAATTTATGGAATTTTTGGAAATGGACAATCGGTCTACATTTAATGGAGTGCTAGGAAGATCAAGTTTAAAGGAGTTTTGGGCCGTTACATCCATTCACCACCTATGCATAAAGTTTCCTACTGAAAATGGCATCGCCACAGTTAGAGGCGAACAAATGCGTCCAAGGAAGTGCTATTTGTAACTTCCTTAGGAAGGCAAAATCAAGGACATCAATATAATTTTGATAAACACTGATATGAACGACACCTTTGAACAAGGGGAAGACTTCGAAATGGTGGACGCTTCTGAAGAAGAAGCTATCTCTGAAGTGATAAGAGCCCTTGAAGAAAGGATAGATGCTGAAGAAATAGATAAGTTAGGAGTTGGATCCTCATATCATTGATTGCGAATCTCAAATAGCCCTAGTGAAAGAGTGTAAGGTTTTCCAATTGTTCCCAAAACCCCTCCAAATTTTGTGGGTTGGAAAAGATCTGCCAACGGAGGCTAAGGAAAAACTTAAACGCTTCTTATATAAAAAAATTGAATATCTTTGCCTGGAGGCATGAGGACTTGGTCGGTATCGACCTAAAAGCAAGTTTTCATCACTAAAGAGTGATCATAAAGATATCCTTCATCGATGTAAAAGAGGGCTCTCAATCCAGAAAGGTATGAGGCCCTAAGTGACGAAGTGAAAAAGTTGATTGACAATCGTTTCATTCGAGAATCAACTTATCTGAAGTGGGTATCTAACCATGTCCTTGATAAAAAAAACATAATGGTAAACGAAGGGTATGCGTAGATTTTTTAAATCTCATCCAAGCTTGCCCTAATGACAGTTTTCCACTCCTGCGAATAGATCAACTCATTAACTCCTCTGTCATGCACAAACTACAGAGCTTCATGGATGCTTACTCAAGCTATAATCATATCCCAATGTACCCAGCTAATGAAGAGCATATGTCCTTTATAATGGACATAAGTCTTTATTGCTTCAAGGTGATGCCTTTGGGTTGAAAAATGCTGGGGTGGCCCTCTCTTTGATGATTTTCTAACGAAAATTGAGACCATACTTCTGAGGCCCCTCAAGCTAGCCTCAGATTGACTAGAGAGATGTAAGTGAAGATGTTAACTATCAGCAATGATTCGCAGTTGGTAGTAAGCCAGGTTAATGTCAATTTCTGGGATAGGGATAAGAGCATGGCCTCATATTTGAAGTTGGTAATGGAATTTGTTCCAACTTTTGAAAAGTTCGAGTTGGCACAGATTCCACGCATAGAAAATTCCCATGTTGACACTCTTTCGAAGCTAGCAAGTAGTAAAGACTCCGAACTACTTACTGCTGTGCCTATAGAATATCTCCCTAAACCTTCCATTTCTAAAGGTGAAGAGGTGATGTGAGTGAAGATACTCCTCCATGGATGCAACCCTTTATAGCATTCCTCGGGGACCATGCACTACCTTCTGATAAAGAAAAAGCTCAAAAGATAAGCAACAGATTTTGTTTTTCAAGATATGTACAGTATAAATGAGGTTTCTCCATACCCCTCCTTCAATGCATAGGTGGCGAGGTGGCCACCTACGTGCTCCAAGAAATTCATGAAGGGATTTGTGACAATCATACATGAGAATGTGCTCTGGAATAAAAAGTGTTGAGGTAGGGGTACTTTTGGCCTATGTTGAAGAAGGATGCACATCAGTTTGGGAGAAGATATGACAAGTGACAATGCTTCACACCAATACAAAGACAACTTTCTTAGGAGCAAAGTGTTGTCTCCAGCCATTGACCGTTGGTCAAATAGGGAATTAATCTCATAGGACCCTTACCTAAGGGATGGAGTGCTAGCTTCGTGATCGTCGTTATTAACTACTTTACTAAGTGGGTAGAAGCTGAACATTTAGCTAAAATAACTGAAACAAACACTTCCAAATTCTTATGGAAGAACATTATTTGCAGGTTTGGCATCCCCCACTCAGTTGTGTCTGACAATAGGCGATTGTTTGATAACAAGAAAGTTAGAGACTTATGTGAGGAACTAAGAATCAAGAAACACTTCCCAACCCCCACCATCCTCAGCCAATGGGAAGATGAAAGTCGTCAATAAAACCATTAAGTACACCTTCAAAAGAAAGTTGGACGCTTGGGCCTAGGGTGGATGAGCTACCCTAGGTCCTATGGGCTATCCGAACCATTAGTAGGATGACTACAGGATAAACTCCTTTTTGGATGGCTTATAGGGTAGAGGTTATGAGCCCAATCGAAGTAGGTCTACCATCTCTTCATCGCTTACAAACGAAAAATGACCTTGTACTACAATTGTAAAGTCAAGATTAAGTCATTTCGTGTAAATGACCTTGTATTGCGAAGAGTATTCCTATTCTTTAAAGAGCTAGGAGTAGGGACTATTGGTCCCAATTGGGAAGGTCCCTACTGTATCAGAGAATATATTCGTCCTGTAACCTATAGAATCTAAAATTTGGATGGTAAGACACAACCTCATCCTTAGAATGCAAAACACCCGAGGTACTATCAATAGAAGTGTGTAAATACTGTGTACAATTTGTTTAGTTCAATGAAAATATCCTTGTTAAATTTTTTTGAAAGAAAGGTGCCTTCTATCGATAAAGGTCCTGGGAGAAACATCTGCCCAACGAGTTATCACCAGACAGAAAACGTGGGCACTTCGACGAAGAGATTGATCCCAAAGAGGACCACATCCTTACTTGTCGAAGTGGATAACACATGCTCCTAATGGCGAAATTCATGGGGGAAACCTCTGCATGAATGAATCATTCAACCCCATGCTTTTAACACTTGTACAAATTACGATTAAAACAAGCCTTACCAAGAAATAACATAAATGAAATTCAGTAAACACAAGTTTAACAAAAGAAATTTCATTCATTGAAGTTTGTTATATAGGGGACTGAGCCATTTTCATTGGAGAAATAAAAAAATTACTATAAAAGCCTAAGCTAAATAGGTAAATGAGGGGGATCGGTGCCAGAAAAAGGGACAATGGCTTTGGGGCCAATTGCTTCAAAAGTTGTGTTGTCTTCTGTAGCCTCATTATCTTCTAATTCAATCACATGGCTGCCATCCACTGGAGTCTGAGGCTCAACTTCTTCCAAAAACTCATACCTCAACTCTGAGGTGTTGAAATTTTGGGAGTGCACCTTAATCTATTCCACAACTTTGGTGTATGCATACCTCCGCCATATTTTTCAAAGCATTGATACTCTTCAGTTGAGTGGAAGTTAACAAAGCATACTGGGCTTCCTTCCTCCCCGCCTCCGACTCTTTCGTCAAGCTAGTGATTTTGGAGCCAAGCTCCCCTACCTGCTGCTTTAAGGCAGTATTCTCCTTATTTGACCTTTCCAAGGCCTCAACAACTATTTTCTAATGAGCGTCGGAGGTTTCCACTCATTAGGTAAGAGAAGCCGATTCGCTTTGAGATAAGTAGACTTCATTCTTCAGATTCTCAATGTCTGCTAAAGCAGAAGTGAACTTTGTGGCCTCCTCAGCCTACTACTTTTTGGCGACCTCAGCTTTATACTTGGCTTTCTTGGCCTCTTCCTCTGCTTGGGATGCCTTATTAAAAAATTCTTTATTCTTCTTCTGAAGGTTTTTAAAGAGGACTTCAGCCTCTATGGTGACCCAAAAATCTCTACATGTCTGACTTACCATTGTGGTAAAAATGTCCACCGAATTACTAGTCTCCATAAAGGTATGCCACCTATCTTTTTAAGGACTTTTAAATGTGGCAGTTGCAGTCTAAATCTCTGGATGAAGTATGGACAAAGCCTCTGGGGCCAATTAGTCGCTCCTTTTAGACATGGAGAGCTTGGTTCGAGGTGCTGCATCGGAGGCAATTGTTGAGCCGCTCGAGGTCTTCAATCTATTCGACGGTTCTTGCCTTAAAGGCTCCACAATTGTTGGCTTTAATGGAGGCTGCTATCATTTTTTTGGCGAGGACTTCCAATCAAGGTGGTGGGTTGACATTGATCCCTCCTTTTCGGTAGAGAAGAATGTAAACTTCTTCTCAGGGACCTTCTCCACTTTATTTTTCACTTTATCCTTGACAAGAAGTCACCATTCTCCCTCGCAACCAGTAGCCTCTTTTCTAATCTTTTCTACTTGGTCCCTCACCTGTTTTGCTGCTACGGATAAAGGCTTGAACCCCTTTCTCATGATAGTGGAGGTGACAGCAAGGATGGAGGCCATATCTGGGGTGTGATGCCTCATCTTCTCGAAATTTTATGCAAACAAAATAGAGGGTCGGTCTGAATTACCCACTACAAACAGTTAAGAGATTTCCTACTAAGAAGTTACCTCTTCGAGCCATTATGCTAAACTCCTCAAAAATGCTTCGAGTTAATCAAATGGTCAAATTCTCTTGAAGATAGATGATGAAGGTAAAGGTCCTCTATAACACCAAATTCTGCTTGAAAGCTGATTCAAAGGTCAAAGCTGATTTAAAGTTAGGAAACAAAAGTCTAGAGGAACAAACACTCACTAGCTTCGGAATAACTAGTTGGCACTACACATAAGGGACCGTCACCTTCACACGTTTGCCATTGTCCCCTGATTGAAAACTAGGTCTCCTTCTATCCCTTGATAAAGGAAGGGAGGCCTATGACAAAGGGAGAATATGCTCTTTATAGAATCCCCTTTACCGAGGAACCGAGGTTAGAAGATGGGTTAGAAGACATGAAGGGGCATATCCTCACCTAGGGAGGTCTCCTTCCACAAAACGTAGGTCCGCACTAGTTGGGCCCATGCATTGGGGATGAGTTGGGTAGGTGTCAGCCCATACAACCTAAGAACGACTCTAAAGAAAGGATAAAGGGGTAGACGAAGTCCACCTTTAGAAGAAACTCGCTGACAGCAACACTCTACTCTCTAGGAAAGCAGGCTCGCTCGTCAAGAGACGGGGCTATGAGTTCGATGTCATAGGGAATGCAACATTCTCCCTAATGTCCACATGGTCAGTTGCAGTTACATTTGAAGGGATTTTCCTTGTGAGCAAAGCACTCTGACCAGTCCTAATGGCTTGGACGAGGTCAATAGTATTGGTTATTGTAACCCCCATCTCAGAAGCTGCAGTACTAATATGTAAGTCACCCCAAAGTGAAGCAGCTATGAAATTCAAAATCAAAGAAGTTGAAAATGTTTACAAAGTTAAACAACAAAATCACTAAATAAAAGATGCCGGAGTTCGTGAAAGCGACCAGAAGAAATTATTCTTGTTCGCGAAAGCAAATTGATTTTCACTCAAAATCGTTGCCTTTTATAGGCTGAGGTCATCAACCTCAGTCGTTGGATCTAGATCTTAACCATCCAACCGTTCATTTAAAATTTAATCTGAGCCATCCATGACGTTTTTCGTTTCATATTTTACGGTCCAGATCAGAGCGTCTGATTCACTCGTGTACGCTTTGCAGCAGTCATTATTGCTCATTAAATATGGCGACGATTGCATGTATAGAAAGTAGAACCGTTTCAGTTGTCTTTTCTTGAAAACTTACATGATAGCAAATTATTTGAGCTCAATAATTAAAGATGCCTCGTGTTCCCGATGTTTCAAAAATTATGTCTATTCTGAATTATTGCATTACAGTCTAAACAAATAGCAGAGATACACTACTTCAGCTTTGACATGAATAGCTTTGACAAGGTTTCAGATGCAAAAATTCACTTCGGAGCAAATAGCCTCAGATTAATAGACATCAACTGATGCTCCCCAACCTTTTCCAAAAACTCAAAAACTTCAAAGTACATAGTTTTGGACAACACCCTCAATAAGTTCTTCTAGCAAATTATAATTGTTCCACTTTCAAATTCTAATTCTAATATAAATATTTATATATAAATATTTATATTTAGATTTGGGGGACTATTGTGGTGTTTTAAAAATGACTACCCAAACAAAATTTTTGATAATAAAAGTTCATGCATTATATGAATAATCATGTATAGACTTGGGGAATTGTTGTTATGCCTCGCCACCAAGGCTCCAAATGAACACCACATCATAGTCTACGTATACAAGTCAAAACTGACAAAGTCAACAAGGACCCCAATTGGTCAAAGTAAGGAAGTCAAAGAAGAAGCCCGGAGCTCTTTGTCCCAAAACTCTTCACAAAGAAGACCTCCAATCCGAAACTCCTTTTGTGTCTTTTAGAGGATCTGCGGGCATTCTTTAGGAGTGATTGATGTAATGTTTGTAATAATAATTATTAGGGTTGTCGCCTAGAATGTAGGGTGGTTGACCCATTGTCAATATATTAAATGCATAACAGACTTAGTGATGTGAGGCTTCGACCTAGGAGATAAGGCAACGCGATTCTTATTCAACGGCTACCACTTCGGCCAGAATCCTATAAATAAGCAACTCTTATAACATTTGAAGCTAATGCAACTCTTTACACTTCAAACCATACTTTATCTTCTCTCGTCTATTTCATATTTATTGTCTTGAGTTTAGATTATTTTCACTTTGGTTGAGTTGTTTGTGATTGTTTATTATATATGCAATCATCTTTGATCATATTGTCGGTATTCGAACATTTTTGTCTCATGTCGTAGAGCATCGCTCACATCCATAAATATTATCCTTTCCCATCCAGATCGCCAATCGAAACGTGTTGAAATTTGCTTGTGTTGACACAAGTGGACCAAGATCTGTTGTATACGTAAATATTACAAACAAGGGGGTCAACAACAATCATTAGCTTTTCCCCTCAAGTCGAGACTTCCTCACCTCCCCCAACTCATTACCCTTACCTCGCCCTTCCCCGCGACTTTGGGGGCAGAAAGGGTGATGGTGAAATTGTAGGATAAGGAGAGAAGTTGAAAAGAGTATTCAAAATATTGTGGAGCACGTAAAAGTTTTGCTTACGCACTTGAAAATAGAGGAAAATGAAAAAGCATAATTTTCATAAATAATTGGATGACTTTTCGTGAACGGCCACAAATTCCCATGTTAGTTATTGAAATGAAGACGAGACGAAATCGCTAAATTTCACAAATAGTAATAAGAAATGATTTTGTCTCCGCCCCCACATAATATCCATCTCACGTGAACATGTTTACTAGAGTGAATACAGCAATATATATATCACATTTAAAGGAATCATGTCCAATCTTATTCAATTAGTGAGACGTGCCTATTTTCTTCCTCCTCTCTTTTTTTTTTTTGGTCTTTTTGGACTCTCCAATAGAAAATTAACCAGTCAAAAGAAAGATAAAAAAGGAGAGCTGTTTGCATGGTAAAAGAAAATACCTTTGATAAATCTGGCCTCCTTTTAATCTTTCTCCTTTATTAGATGTAAATACAGAAAAAGAAGAAATTACATATGCTGTAAATATAATTTACAAGAAATCAAACAGACTTCCAGCACCTTCATCTGAGACCATTAAAGGGAACTGCATTAATGGGGGTTCCACCATTAAATTGTTGTTACCATCACAATTATTATGCAAATCCAAATTGCTTACGAAATCATCGTCCCAGATACTGCTCATGATTTCGTTGTAATCGAACGTTGTAACAAACTCCAAATCTTCAAGCAAATTAGATGAAAACCCGCCACCGGAGGAGGAAGAGGATGATGGAGATGATGATGAATTTTCACAAGGAATTAGGATTTCATGGGGTTCAATTACTGGGATTTCATCAATGCAGAAATCATTATTGACTTCCATGGAATCAAATGGGCCAGTGGCTATGCTTTTGTCTCCATCTTTAGCCTGATCAGTAATGGCTGACTGCAATTGGGTGTCAACCACCACCACTACCTCTTCCTCGTTCTGATCCGCCACTTCAGACGGTGGCGGCTGCGACTTTAGTCCACCAGCTTGTTCATTTTCCTGCGGTTGAATGGTGGTGGTATTTGGCAGTGGCTTGTGGGTGAGAGGATCAATCCCCATCTTTCTCAGCTTTTTCTTGATGTGGGTGTTCCAGTGATTCTTGATTTCATTATCAGTTCTTCCCGGAAGATGAGAAGCAATTTTTGACCATCTATAAAACCATGAAAATCAAGAAAATGACCATAAGTTAATTAGCAACTAGAAATTATATTATATTGTAACTCAACCAAATGAAAAATGGATCCAACGAAAGCTATGATTGGTCAGCTGCATGTGTCTGGCAATATTGCAAAGAATTGCACTAAAGTAGAAAATGCTAATGATAATCTGTCGGCCACATTCTGTTCTTGACATTTATTTACATTCTTTTCATTAATTGAATTAAGAAGAAAATTTGAGAGAGAGCAGGAAATTTAAGCACCTGTTTCCAAGCTGGGAATGAAGATCAATAACCATTTTCTCTTCAAATTCTGAGAGAAGACCTCGCTTCAAGTCTGGCCTAAGATAATTTGTCCATCTCAATCTGCAGCTCTTTCCACACCTCAATAGTCCTAAAAGCAATAAGAAGAATCTCAAATTAATTCTGAAAATAAGCTAAAACTCTCTCTCAACTTATAGAAAAAATTGGGGAAATGACCTGCAAGTTTAGGGACAGCTCTCCAGCAGCATTGGCCATTGGTGAGAATGAAATTTATGAGTTTTTTGTCTTCTTCAGCAGTCCATGGCCCCTTCTTTAATCCAACTTTGTCACAGCATGGTTGCCTTCCCATCTCCAATTTAAGCTCTCACAAACCAAAATTAAGTGATTATACAATTACTACTTTCAAGTTGATTTGTTTGTACACAAAAGCAGGAGAGAACTGAACAGACTAGACTACAATACACACCACAACTCCCTATTTATACAAATCAGCACCTCAGTCCACCAAGTCAGCCCAAGCACCAAAATTTAAAAATAAAATCTCCCAAGAAAAAATAACAATAAAAAAAAAAATAGAGAGAGAGAGAGAGAGCACGGTTCTGTTAATTTGTTTAATTTAGTATGTCGAAATTTTCAGACTGCCACACGTGCTGTGCGGGGCTGCGCGAAAGCGTCACCTCACCATCCAATCCCATTTTACTTGAATTTTAAGCAAAAAAAGCATGGAAATTAAATGTAAAAATTATGATAAATATTGATCAGTAGAATTGTTGTCATTTTACTTTCGTACCAGTATTTTTGTACACTCCAAAATGGGTCCACATCCGTATGTGCAAAGCAAAACTTACAAGATTTTGAGCCGAAGATTAAAAGAAAAGAAAAGTTAGACAGCATTCTCGATTAAGTAACCTTGATAATCAACTGTTATTTACATATGTAACTATTTTTGTATTAATTGAAGGATTTGATTATGTCTTATACACCACCTTGTTTATTCTGTCAGTTCGTGAATGTAGAAGTTTCAAGAAAGAAGCAATGATGACTAAGCGTGTAAGTTCTGCGGCCCTACATTGCATTTATTTGTATTTGTACAACTTAGATGACAAATTGGATGACAATATTATCTGTTGTCAAAAGACTAGTGGCTACAAAACAAATTTATGTGAAAACTGTCCAACGAACGAATATCACGTGGCACGTTGTCAATCATATTGTACACCAACAGGGGCGTACCTTCATGAGGCCTAGTGGCCCCCACTCAATTTTCAGATTTTCAGATTTTTCTTCAAATTTTCAAATTTTTTTAGTTTTTTTTGTCCATATTTTTTTAGGTTTTCAGATTTTTTCCAAGATTTTTTGGTTTCGCCCCCACTGAACTTCCTTCATAGATCTACCACTGTACACCAAGCATGATTGTATATGTAAAACTCATATAGGCTACTACCGAGTACCAAAACCAATGTCTTTATATATATTTATAGGGCAATTATATGATTTTCATATGGATAAAGAATGAACAAAAATAAAATTTATCTGCATATATTTATCGTCATGTTCATCGTCCTTATACTTTATCATATTGACGAGTCATGAACAAAATACAAGTAGTTCCCTTGTCATACATAAATGACTAACTCCCTAGGTTAATTAAATTGGAAACTTATTCAAATGCTATAGATCACTCTCGTAATAAATTCATCCAACCTAAGCAGATTATCAAATAAAAATTATTTAAGATTGCATTTCACAAATTTTTAAATGATTTATAAAAAGAAATAGTAATAAGTTACATGGAATATGTTAATATAATGAGTAATAATTATAAGATTGAAATTAATATTTCATAATATAATTTAGAAACCATTTATAAATTTGCAAGGCTAATACTTTACTCAAAATAGTCAAAAGAATGGCATTGGAGACGTACTAAGGTCAAAGGCAGTTATAAACAAGTATAACACCACTCTGAAAATATGGGACGCCACCGTTGTAGTCAACAATCTGTTCTAATTTTATTGCACGGATTAGCATTGAAATTTAGGCACAGTGTCAAAAACCAAACACCCCCGCAATTTGGCTTCCTCTCTTGACCATGTTCATTGTTATGTTAAAAATATAGTTGAGGATGATTATAATTTTTAAAACACAACGAAAAGTTAAAAAATTTCGATAAATCACTTCCACAATCTCTGAAGGATAGACGAAGCATTGTGTTGGAAATACATTCACCATGAAACACCATCGTCAAAACAAAATAAGGTTGTTCATTCAATACTCAAAAATCAAAAGCAATCCCTAAAGCGAGATTCTCGAATTGATTAGTTGAAAAAGAAAAATAGGGTGTCCTCCTCTGCACAGAGTGCCACTTGCTTGACAAAGCGACCAGATGCGATTGACTTCTTTATGTCATAAAATTAATTTGCAAAGACTACAAGATAAAATTGCTGCTAAATCCTTCATTCCATTTTGGCTACTTCTCCCCAAAAATTAAATAAATAAATTAGGTGAGCTCTTCGAATGGATAATGAGATTTTCGATTACTTTGATCAAATTTGAAAAAATCTTCCTCACTCGAGAACATTTTTTTATTAAGTGCGCGTTCGGTCGTGCTTAAAATCTAATTAAAATTGAAAATATAACCGTTATTAGGTCTCACTCGTCTAATAAAAGTCAACAATAACAGTTAGTTTTTCAATTTTAATCTCTACCGAACACGCCCTAAGATCTTCTTGTCTTCCCGTTGAAATTCTCTTGCAAACCGAAACATGTATACTTAAATTATCCAAACTGAAAAACAAGTATTATATTATGAGATGATATAATTACTTCACCAATGTAAGCAAAAATTCCATTTTCGTGTGAGGCTGTTGAAACGCGGTTTGAAAGAAAGTGCAAGTGGTGGTCGACCAAATTTAGTGAACACAAATTCAATTTCAATATTTTATTGCCCCATTTGATGGAAAATGTCAACTTTTTGCCGTTCATATTGGAATTGGACCCAAATATTTTCTGCGTAGCATGATTCCGTTCACACTTTTTTTTTTTTTTTGGGATTTTCGTGCCTTCTAGATTTATAAACAAAAATAATATTTTGAATTGGAGTAATAATACTTCATCCATAGTTCCCAAAACATTACCATTTGTTTCACGGGTGATAAGTATCTTCTAGACGTTTGTCCTAAATTGTAAACTTGATATATATTTTTAAGTTAATCAGATTCTTCATTAAAATAATATTACACGTAAATAAAAAACTCTTCTTTCTTTTTTAACCATCCATTCTCCATCAATCAACAATTCCAAAATATATTTTTCAAAAAGAATGGGGCTCAAACACTTATTATAGGTAAAACCAATATTTGGAGGTACATGAAGAAAAAAAAAGATTTTGGGCTAAACTGGAGGTAGTTTAAAGCAATTGAAGACTAACTCGATGGCTTGGGATTGATGGGAAGCATAAGAGAGCAATTGTAGGAAATTAACAAGTTTCTGGAGTGAAATTCAACTTATGAAAAGTTTGGGGACTGATCGGAACACACTTTCGAAACTTAGGGAGGACCAATCTTGGATGATTATGGAGATTCAGGGACTAACATAGAAGATATTGGAAGTAGTGGGAGCAATATTGAAGATTTCGACGGAAACCGGCCAAAATATCTTAAGAAACTTGAAGCAATGACCAAGATGCAAAAGAAGAAAGTTAGAGGGTTGGGTGACCCACGGCATGCAAAATTGAGGTCAATAATGGGTCACGAAGAACTATAGTTTGCCGCGGTGTGATCGCGAGATTCAAATTGCGATCGGCCAGTGACTCGTCCGGATTGTTAAGTTTTCGATGTTTAATTTAATTCAAGGTTATTTGGTCATATTATGTTTATGATTTCCTAGGCAGTTTAAGCCTACATAAAGACCTATTTTAGATTAGATGAACAATATGCAGGAGGGGAGAATAAAAGAAAAGAGAACATATAGCGATGTTAAAAAAGTTTGCAGCTCGGGCAGCCCGAGCTCGGCCTGAAAAAAGGCCCGAGTTGGGCTGGCTCATTGAAAGTTTGAGAATAATAATGATATGGAAAATTGCTAGGGACATAAGTGTTATAATGAGTAAAGATTAAGAACCTTAAGTACAATAAAAACATAGTGAAAAAAATAAAAATTGTGCTGTAAATATAATTACCCTATAATCAATTCAAAGCTGCATAATCCACTATTTCAGGGGACCTTATGATATGGGTAGACAGAAATACCCCTCAAAATAATGGGTAACATGCATTTCAAGTGATTATTTGATGAAAAGGTAGGAATTTCTTCATTTTGGAGACCTAAATGCAACAAAATAATGAATGGAGACCTAAGTGAAACAAACGGTTATGTTTAAGGACTATGGCTTAGAATTTCTTAATTTAAAATAAATTTGAACATCTAGTAATGTAAATAATTGAATGCTTTCGTGAATCCTATTTATATGAATTTGACAAGCAAATCTCAAAAAAGTCGTAATGCGTAATCGTTTGAGTTTACAATGCAACTGTTCGATATAATGTTCTAATGTCACGCATTGGATTGGGGAAAAATGAATTTAGTTTGTACTTGTGAAAAAAAAAATATCAATATATAAATTCTCTTATCGTTGAAAGGTGAAATATTTAAGTGAAGTGATTCAATAAAATCTCACTTTCATTGCATCTTAATGCCATAAAAAAGGGAAATTTTCATTGAGTAATGTTATTTATCTCCACTGAGATTGAACTCCAATCTATATGACAATTACATGATATTACTCTTAAATGATAGATTCATTTAAATACAAAATCACATAACTCATTTAATTGAATCTATCATTTAATGTCATGTAATTGTCACATAGACTGTGACTCAATCTCAGTGGATACGAATAGCATTATTCATTTTCATTGCATCCTAATGCCATAAAGGGGGAATCATGTCAAATGATTGTTAAGAATTATTTTCTGGTACAATTTTTATTTACATTAATTGTTAGCAATAAAAAATTGATTACTTTGCATACTACATCGTTTTCAAGGTGTCCATGACAAAGATCATCAATTAAACATTTAAAATGACTTCCAATATTTCATTTGAAACTTCAATTTATTTGACAAGAAGCAACCACACATGGTACTAATTAGATTTTGCACTTGTTTTTGCAAGCAAATTATTCAGAATATTGTCCAATCGCGAAGTACTAAGTTATTAGACATGAGACAAATCATTTATTTAAAATACCTCAAAAATATCACTTTGCACGTGTGAGTCATTTACATTTTTGAATCAAAAGTTTTATACTTGCATAATTTTCATAAATTAATACGTCAATCTACTCTAGAATCATGTTTATAATTTGGACTTTTCATAATTTTCATATTTTATTTTGTTATGATTTATGTAAACCATTGGATTAGAAACTAATCAATGATCAAGATTATTTGTCAAAAAATTTTGTCAAATACATTTGTTCTTAGAACTCTCTCTCTCTCTATAGTTACAGTTACACGAGGATACACAACATCGTTCTCAATTTATGTCACATATTACGTGTGTGTGTATATATATATATATATATATATATATTGTTACAGTTACACGAGGATACAAAACATCGTTGTCAATGTATGTCACATATTACGTATTCTGTACTTACTACATGAATTCAAAGATTCCAATCCACAAATAATCAACAATATCCTACCAAATGCAAGCCAAAGATACACAAAAGACAATTGTCTTTGGTAGAAACTTACACGGGCTTTTGTCCATATAAAACTCAAAACTTTAGCAAAGTCAAATGGTACTTAATGACCATTCAATTTTATTCTCCGCGAAATCTGACGATTGTATTTTTTTATATATTAATTTTACCGTTACTTTTTCTTGATATAATAAAACTAGTTCGATGTAGTCCGTAGTTCAATATGGTCTTATTCTAATTTTCGGTATTGAACTAAAAATTATATCAAACACGTTAGTTCTTGCAATGGATGAGTAAATAGACTTGATCTTGAAATTCCATGGATCCCAATTTAAAAAAATAAAATTCCAATCAGATATTAAAGTCTCGTATTAATATTTTGCCGCTAAGATTAAATTAGACAAAACTGGAAAAGACTGAGCTACGTTTTCTTGTCCAAAAATCGATGGTTTTGAACTACAAAACATTTATTTTGGGATAAATATAAATAAAAATTATTAGCAGATTGGATTCAGGCTCGCCCGCTTCTGTCTCCCAATGAGTTAGTCCTTGGCAGCCTTTCATCCACCACAATTTCTTCATCGACATGATGTCATGCTGATGTATGCTTGGGTGTTAAAATCACCTATTGTTTTGTCACCACCTTTCCCCTCTTTTAACTTCGTAGATCATAATAAATTTGAAACAAAATTTTATTTAATTTTTTTAGTAAAATATAGCGTTTTCTCTTTTTATTATTGAAAAGTCGAAGGAATTATTTCTTTGATGGCGTAATTTTTTTGGCAGATTATGTTAGGGATTTCTTAATTTAATTTGAATAAATTATGCAATATAAATATGAAATTCTATTTTTTTTATTTTTATTGGCATGTTACTTGAATTAATGAGCTTGTTATAAGTTCCACAAAAAATTATATAAAAACTAATCTTAGAGCTATAAGATGCTTCTTTCAACGACAAGGAGACAGTCAATCGAGGAAATTTATTATTGTGGCATTCATATCTTCAACTTACTATTTATCATATACTCACGTCTCCAATATTTTAAAATTATGGCACACATGTTCCCGACTAATGGGAAATATATATTTGAGCGTCAAATGATCACGTGACACTTATATGATGTCGGATCAAAAGGGTAAATTTTCCAAATAAACATTTTTATTTTAAAACAAATCAAACAATATTGACTTCAACTTTCATTTAAAAACTCATATAAGGTAAACGCCTCAATGTTCATGAAATCTATCACCTTTTTTCAACTTATCCCGACATCAAGCATCACGTGACCATTTAACATTTAAATAAATATTTTCTATTAGTTGGAGACTTGTGCAATAAATAATACGAAATTTGGGAATCACGGGTGAAATTTACACAAACTAAATACATAGATAATAAAGTGTAGTTTCTTTTTTCTTGATAATCAAACATGTACATCGACGTGTCATCATTTTCTCGGTTGTAAAAAGTGAAATCTTCACTCAACCAATAGAAATTGTGGATTCAAGGCAATGTATGTATAAAGAAACTTTTCCTTTTCAACTTGGAAATAATGCCAATTCAAGACAATGTTATCTACCAAACCCTTCATCCCATTCAAACCCAAAGTTGACAATAAAGTGATCCAATCCGAACAAACTCATAAAGAGCCAAAAGAGAGCCGCTGTTAAAATATGATTAAAGCAAATAAGCAAAATATAAGTGATAAAAGGGAAAATTATAATTATGATTATATATATATATATATATATATATATATATATATATAGAGAGAGAGAGAGAGAGAGAGAGAGAGAGAGAGAGAGAGATGATTTATTAAGTATTGTGCTTAGCTTATATTAAGTACATGTGATATGACACATTAAGCCCCTGTTTGGCCCCAATTATTTTCCATTACATTACATTAATTTTTTCTCTCTCTTCATCTCAACCATATATTCATCAAATAAAATAATAATAAACACAAATCTAAAACTTTTCAACCACACATCTCCCATCAATCACTATTTTAAAAATTTTCAACCCCCCCAAAAATCAACAATAATGGGGGCCAAACAAGGGCTAATTCACTATCAAATGGATTGATGTGTTATGTCGTTGATGCTTGGAATAAGCAAAATTTGATACTTAGTAGATCATTTTACGCAATCTCCAAGCAATTTATGCCCTACATATTATAATGCCCCCCCAACACCCCCAATTCCAAAAATGTAACACCTTGGCCAGAATTAAGAACATTGTAGACACATTAGCAGAGGATAAGGTTAATATAAAACTGAAAAGGGCCTTGCATTACAATTAGAAATCATCATTCTTGAATGAAAGTGATAAGCATATAATGGGAAGACAGCGTTGTCTGTCTATGTGGGTCTCTTAGGGCATATGGTGGCAAGCCAGTAAAGTTACATTTGGACTCAAACTGTAGTCTATTATTCCACAGTTTTTGTCCCTCAGTGATCCTAACAAACTCCACTCAATTATGAATTTTAAACCACATACTTGAAATTATGTGGACCTCTTTGCTGTATAGTGAAAAGAGAGTTGCAACAAGTGTGTGCATTGTTATTTTGTGCATCTCAAGTTGCAATAAGATGGTAATACATGTCAGCATTGTTGCATCCGACGAAAGAAATGTGTGCATCTGTCCTGATGCTTGAAGTCACACGTGACAAAGATTCATATAAAAAAGAGAAACAAAAGTTAAAAGAGTAATGTTATCAACGTAGAGTATTGGTAATCGTCATTTTTGTAGCAGTGAGGCTACTATCATGTTTTCTAATGACTTTAGAATGCATTTTTCTAATTGAACAATGTGAGTAATTTATCATCAATTTAGATTAATAGCGTTATTTAGCCCTTAATCGGGATCCATTAAAATGAGATTTTGGGAAAAAAATGTGTAACGGAATAGTGATTTTTTGGATAATGTGATGTTAAATAATAAAAATAAAAAATAAAAAAAATTGAGTTTACATGTAACGCTATTTTATGGAAGAATGTGTAGTGAAAATGAGTTAAGAAAAAATGTATTTTTTGAAAAAATAGAGCCCAAATGGGGGCTAAAGTTAAAAAGTGAAAAGAAATTTTATTTGAAAAAATAAAAATACATTTTATATTGGCACCTACGTTAGCATTTCATCATATTCTCGTTAGCTTAGGTCATTTAAGCAAGAAAAGAGAGAATTTTATATAAACTTACAAACACTAAACCATTTTGGAAAACCGATCAAAAAATTGCTTTAAATGTTGATTTGAAATAACTAACATATGCTAATGCTAAATGAATAGTAGTGCAAAAAAAAAATAATAATAAATAAGAATAATTTCTAGATTTTTGAAAATCAATCCCAAACAAGTCAATGCAGTGTATATTATAGACCAGAGGCGAAGTCAAGGAAGCACATTTTATTTTATTTTATTTATTTATTTGAACTCGACTAATATATAGAAAAAAAAATTCGTAAAAATTGTTTACCTAAAAAAAAAAAGATGGATGTGAACATTACATATCTGTCGCTATCTCCGTCCCTACATAGATAAAATGTTAATGTTTTTAGTGCCCCATAGTCAAGAACATCGCAATCTCTAGCTCTTGGTCATTGATTTCTTTCACTTCAATCCTCGTTCATGATTTGATATTTGGGTCCCAAATATAGAAAAATAACGCCAATTCGTCCTGATTTGGGCTTATTTTTTGTTCATATCTATTGTTTTAAGTGAGATTGAAGAATAATTTGAAATAATGCATGTAATACTCAAGTCATACTTGGACTCTCCTACGTCAGCGTTGCATCACACACTCGTTTGCTTAAGTCATTTAAACAAGAAAATTGGGAGAATTTAATTAATGATTAAATACGTATCATTAAACCCTTTCCAAAACTCAAATCATAAAAATTGCTTTATTTGTTATCATGTTGCACTATCATTCGTTGCTTTAATATTAATTAACATATGTTATTGCCAAGGATATTATAATTAATATACATAGAATGTGGAACACAAGTACGTAGAATTAGATGATACAAAAAATAATGTTTCAACTCTTTTTCATCTCTATGTTCTACCGAGTAAAGCCACTTTACCCGAAAATGGTTGACACCTCGGGTGACCGACCCTCATATTGCACGTGGGTCCCACGTGAATAAACTAATGTCCGACCCCCCCGATGTATGAGGGTTCGGTCATCCAAAATGTCAACCGAGATGTTCGTGTAGCACGATTCATGTTGTACCACCTTCCAAACAAGTTAATAAAGTATATTTCGAATGGTAACGTTTTCGCTCCAATTAAGAATTGGTCAAGATTTCAAAACGGCTTTCTTCTGCATTATTTTTCGTTCATAATTCAATATTCTAATATCATGAGCTTGGACGAACTACACACAAATCACGAACATAACGTGTGTACATATATACATGTGTATGTATTCATTAAAAGGTTGATAAATTAGTCCTAACGCGATGATGAAAAAGACAGATCATTTGATATATCTTTTAAGGAGTGGAAGAGGAGGGAGACTCAAAATCCCTTGAAATCCAATAGAAATTTAGGCGTGGGATGACTGGCATATGCTTCGCAACACGCCCCAGTTTAGGGAGTCCCCAATGGTGCATGCTTCTTTGTCCACATTAAAAAAACATCAAGAAATTTGTCAATCCCTACTCCACATATTCTTTGCCAAACCCTATTGTGTTGTTGCTTTTCTCTCAATCCATCTCACTATTCCACTAACACTTTCCTTTTCAAAATTGTCTAATTTTGTAGATTACTTTGTTTAGGGCAATCATCCTCCTTTCTTCATGTAAATATATTTTATAATTACGAACCAAAAATAATTATACTTTTATTACGTTGGATTGATTAAATATCATCGCACTGTATACAGATAATATTTTTTTCTGTATTTGTTTCACTTTTATAATTATAGTTAACCGAAATACATTCAGTGGAGATTATAGCAAAGAGGACAGAAGATTTTGTGCATAGGGACGGTGAAAATGTATTGTCAATTTTCTTTATTCAGTAGTAGTGAAAATTTTCTAATGTGGACAAATATAGACAATTTTTAGTTAAATATTATTTTGTTGAAGTACTATAAAATGTTATATACAAGATATATTGTTAATCGATATATAGATTTACAATATGTAAATTGTAATTTCTTGAGATATTTTAGGAAATAAAAACGAGATGACATGGTGTTAGGTCCCAAATCAACAGATTTGAAAGGATCGAAGATCACAAACCAAAAATATAAGTGCAGAATTGTAAAACAATACTTGAACACACGATTTTTCACCCCGTAGGGTCCGGATGTTCGGTCACAAAGACCTACTCACCCGTTGAGCATCCACAAAGGATATAGCTCTAGATCCACTAACTTTCAACCAAGAAAAGTTACAGATGTTCGAAGAAACCCGTGTCAATCTAGCCTCAACTATACAGACACTGTAATCGTTAGAATCAACCCTCAATCCATACACTATAATACAGACTTCACTAAAAATGATTGACCTGAACACAAAACAAGATTACAGTGAACGACTCACAGAAGGAACCCTAATCTACACTCAGAGAAAAGGAACCAGAGAGATGAGAGAAAGTCGAAGTATCTAGAACCAATGCCGAAGACACCCAAGAGCCAAGTAATCAAATAGGTTAAACAGTTACAATCCAAGGGTGGATAATCAGCCATGTGTAAGGCCGAAAGAACCAAAAAGACCAGGCCCCAAAACATACAGGCCCAACTGCATCAGCGGCCCAACAGTAATAGTATAGTGAGGCAGCCCAAAACATATTAACAATCTCCACCTTACTGAACTATACTATGGTATACTCAATGGATCTACAATGGATACTTAATCCTTGCTTCATTTGCTCAAACACCTGAAAAAGAAAAAAAAAATTTAGTTCAATTTTATTTAAGGTAATAATGCTTGAAGTTCTAATTATCACATCCAGTGATACTCAGAATCTTCAAGCAGTTTTGAAATTTGTTTAAAGGTAATACCTTTGTCCCCATATCTGAAGGATTGAATTCAGTTGGAATTTTCACCAAACTAATCAAACCACTTTCAGTCATACTTCTTACGAAATGAAATTTAATATCTATATGTTTCGTTCCATCATGATAAACATGATTTTTACTAAGATGAATATCACTTTGATTATCAGTAAATATGTCAACAGAATCATGAGCAAAACTAATTTCATTTAACAGGCCTTTCAACCATATACTTTCTTTCACAGCATCACATGCAGCAATATATTCAGCTTCTGTGGAGGATTAGAGGTGTCAATCCGGGTGGTCCGGGCCTGGTCGGCCCGCCAACAAGTGAGCCCGGTAACGGCCCGCGTGAAAAAAAGCCCTCCCGCTGCGGGTTCCGGGCCGGTTACGGGTCGGCCCACAATTTTGGACTACAACCCAGGCCCGCCCGCTGACCCATCCGGGTCGAGCCCATGCGGGTCACGGGTCGCGGTTCGTTCCGGTTTGGCCCGTATGATTGTATAAATAAAATTATAAAAATATAGAATTTTTCCAATTTGGCCCATATGGAGAGCAACTATCATTGAAAATAGGATTTTGAGAAGAAGAATCGCGAGAATCCATAATATAGTAGGATTAAAAAATTTAGTAGTGACTAATGAGAACCGAGAAGAAGAAATATAATCAAGATGATGATGATATTTGCAATTGAATAATTGTAATTGTAGTAAGGTAGTAACAAGTATGAACTATGAAGTATAAATGTATAATAGCTAATGAGAGGGTATTGTAAAAATAAATGTAAGAATAAATTGGAATTTATCGATGAAGGGGATGATATTACCGTTAGAAAATTTATATTACCATTAGGTAAAATTAAAAAAAAAAAATTGACCATGCAGCAGGCTACGCCTTTTTTTGAATTTTTTTTATTTTTATTTTTTCAAATTTTTTTGTTTGGCTCTCTCCCCCCCTTTTTTTTAATTTTTGTTTTATTTTTTTTTTCAATTTTTTTTTACGGGTCGCGGGTTAACCGCGGCCCGTGGGGGTGCAACCCGCGAAGCCCGCGGGTTACACCTCCTTGGCCCGTGAACCGCCCGCACGGGTCACGGGTCGGCCCGCGGTCCCGGTTTTCACGGGCCGGTTTTCACGGGTCATGGCCGGCCCGTCCGTCTTGACACCTCTATGGAGGATAAGGCAACCAATTTTTGCAATTGTGACTTCCAACTAATACAACCATCACACAGAGTAAAAATGTAAGAGGAAGTGGATCTTCTATTATCTAAATCACCAACAAAGTCAGAATCAGTATAACCCTTTAACTTTATACCTTCTTTGCTTCTTTTAAATTCTAAACCTAATAAAGATGAACCCTTTAAGTATCTTAGCATCCATTTAACAGCTAACCAATGAGTTTCACCTGGATTAGACATAAATCTGCTTAAGATACTAATACTGTGAGCCAAATCAGGTCTGGTGCAGACCATAAGGTTCATAATAGAGCTTATAGTGTTAGCATAAGGCACATTTTGCATTCTATAAAATTCATCTTCAGTTTTAGGTGACTGGTCACTTGTCAATTTAAAATGATTAGCAATAGGTAAGGAGACAGGTTTACACTCAAGCATAGAAAATCTTTCAAGTATTTTCTTCACATAAGAACATTGTCTCAACAGCAAGATGCAGTTATTTCTATCTCTAGTTATTTCCATGCCAAGAATTCTTTTAGCTTCACCCAAATCTTTCATTTCAAATTTAGATTTTAACTTTGATTTAATAGTGTCAATTTCAGATCTATCATGGCATGCAAGTAACATATCATCTACATATAAGAGCAAATAAACAGATTCAGGTCCTCCTGACCCTTTGAAGAAGAAACAAGAATCATACTTGCTTCTAACAAAACCCAGTTTCTGAACAAAGGTGTTAAATTTGATATACCACTGCCTGGGAGCTTGTTTTAATCCATAAAGAGACTTTTTCAGTAGACAGACTTTTTCAGCTTTGGATTTTTCCACAAATCCCTCTGGCTGATTCATATATATAGTTTCAAACAAGTCACCATTTAGAAAAGCTGTTTTAACATCAAGTTGATCCAGTTCCCAATTAAAATGAGCAGTCAGTGCTAGCAAAATTCTGATAGAGGTATACTTGGCCACAGGTGAGAAAATCTCATTATAATCAATTCCTTCTTTCTAAGTAAACCCCTTAGCAACTAACCTAGCTTTATACCTCTTAACTTCAGAATCAGAATCCCCTTGTTTTATCTTATAAATCCACTTGCAATCAATAACCTTCTGATTATCAGTTCTATCAACCAAGACCCAAGTTTTATTTTTCATAAGAGAATCCATTTCTTCTTTCATAGCTTCTTTCCAGAGATCAGATTCAGAACAGTTTACAGCATCATTAAAAGAGACAGGTTCTGAATTTACAGAGTCAAGTGCAAAAAATAAGGTAACAAAATCATCATTACTGAATCTAGTTGAAGGTCTTATTTCTCTTATTTCTCTATCTCTGATTAACTGATAATTTCTGAGGGCAGATTCAGAGGGTTCAGGCTCACTTTCAGACTTAGTAAGTTTAGGGAGAGGGTCAGATGGAACATGCTCCACCTCAATAAAATCATTTTGAACACCAACACTTTCAGATTCCTCTTCCAGAACAGTATCTTTAACAGATATAGATTCAGGAGTACTTTTATTTGTAGAGTTATAACAGGGCATGACATCTTCATTAAAAATAACATTTCTGCTGATAATGACCTTAAAACCATTTTGGCACTTGACCCATAGTCTGTACCCTTTGACATCTTCCCCATATCCCAGAAAAACACATTTTAGGGATCTAGGTTCAAGCTTACCTTCACTTTGATGTGAGTAAGCAGTGCAGCCAAAAACTTTTAATCTAGTGTAGTCAGGAATTTTTCCAGACCACAGTCTTTCAGGGACTTGAAAATCAATAGCACTAGAGGGACTTCTATTAATAAGATAGGTAGCAGTTTTTAGTGCTTCTCCCCAGAAGAACTTTGGGAGGCCAGAACTGTAAAGCATACATCTCACCTTTTCTAAAAGATATCTATTCATTCTTTCAGCAACTCCATTTTGCTGAGGTGTATATGTTACAGTTCTGTGCCTTAGAATCCCAGATTCTTTACAGAATGAATCAAAATCAGAGTTACAAAACTCAAGACCATTATCAGTCCTTAGTGCTTTGATTTTCATATTTGTTTGGTTTTCAATCAACAGTTTCCATTGTTTAAAGACTTTAAAGGTGTCAGATTTGTGCTTTAACAGAAAAGTCTAGATTTTCCTTGAAAAATCATCAACTATTAGTAAATAAAATCTGAAGCCACTTAGAGTATTTACAGAAGCTGGTCCCCAAAGATCAGCATGTAAATAATCCAAAGTTGAAGAAGATTTATGTGTTCCAGTTTTAAAAGGTAGTCTTTTCTGTTTTCCCAAAATACAGTTTTCACAGAAATCCAACTATTTGATTTTATCTTTACTAAAACAACCAAGCTTATTTAAAATATTAAGTCCCTTTTCAGATATGTGACCAAGTCTCTTATGCCAAATAAGAGATTTATTAGATTTAAAGTTTAGGGCTGCAGAACAGTGGTAGTTATTAGGATCAGCAGAGACAGTGTAAATCCCATTCAGTTTCAGAGAAGATATGACAGTTTTGTTACCTTGTTTAAGTCTTAAGAGACCATTTTGAATCACTATAATGAATCTGTCATCCAATTGTCCTAAGGAAATCAAATTTCTCTTTAGTTCAGGAACATATCTGCAGTTATCAAGTTCAAGGATGTAGTTGTTCATAGACAGCTTGATCTTTCCAATTCCCTTTATTAGACAACTCATGTCATTTCCCATTTGAATTTGTCCTTCACTAAGTTCAACAAATTCAGAAAAATATTCCTTATTGGGACACATATGGAAAGTGCATCCAGAGTCGAGAACCCATTCTTTTGGATCTCTTTTAGCAGTGTTCACAAGAACAACTCCTTGAATATCAGGATCATTCTTGCACTGTGGTCACTGCAGAATCCTCATGGTAGTTCTTATCTTTCATATCAGAGATTTTCTTAAAACAATCTTTGATAATGTGGCCTACCTTACCACAGTAGTAGCACTTCCTGATTGGATTCTTGGATTTCACATGAGTTTTGTTCTTTTCTTTGAATCTGAAATTTTGAGACTTAGGTTTCCTATGAGGATTGAAGTTAAAGGTAGGTGTCCTTTTATTTGGGTTCCATTTCTCCTTTATGTGTAGCCCTTCTCCATATTTAGGATCTTTTGATTCAACTTTCAACTCAAGTTCTTTATTCCTTAAAGCTGAAGAGACACTATCAACAGTGAGATCCTGACCACCATATTCTAAGGCAGTTCTGATGTCTTTATACTTATCAATAAGAGAGTTTAAAAGGGAAACAACTTGTTGATCATCAGAGAGTTCCTCATCACAGTTTTCTAAATCCTGAATTAATTTTGTGAATCTGTCAAGGTTTTCTTCCAAATCAGATGAATGGTCAAATCTAAAATTGTAAAACAGCCTCAGGAGGTAACACTTATTAGGCATAGACTTTGTCAGATAAAGTGATTCCAATTTAGTCCATAGGGCTTGTGTAGAGGTAGTTTCACCAACTTTTCTAATAACATTGTCAGACAGATGCAAGAAAATGGAGCTCCATGCAGTATCATCAAGTTCCTGCCTTCTATAGGCACTAGTTTCTGAAGCCCATTGACCATTAAGGGTTGCAACACATCTTTGCTGAAGTAAAATGGCCCTCATCTTCTGGCGCCAGAGACTAAAGTCTCCAGTACCATTCCATATCTCAAGTTCAAATTTATGTGCAGAAGACATGATGACAGATAATATTCACAAAATACAATTGTATAGCACACAGCGTATAATGATTCATGCAATAAGCACAATTTACCCCAAAAATATATGAATGGCAGAGACAGCAGGATAGATGTAAGTATATGTTCTTATCAATGCAATTCACAGAAAACAATGAATTTGCAATTTAAAGAAAAACAGTAAGTCTCAGTTTTGAGCAAAGTTTAAGGGGTGACAACCCTTTGAACCCACTGCTCCCTCAGATTCCCAGACCCTCACAGGAGGTCTGGACAAAGGAAAGCAGTGGAGAATTGCTTACCTTAATAACCATGTTCAAAGACTGAACAATTCCAGAAAAAGAAAAAGGGGGTTTTGAAAGAAGTTACCAGATTCTGAAACCTCAATGTTTCAGAGTGAAGAAGCAGCAAAGAAAATATCAGAATCGTTCCAATGGCCTTATGTTGTATGCAAGATAGCAACGAGTCACCAAGACTCAGTGAAAAACAGCAGTGAGTCACAGACTCAGTTAAAGATTTGAAAAATTAATCCCACTCGTTTGACTCAGAACGAGTCAAGAACCAGAATCACTAAGACTTAGTAAAAACAGAGGATTAACAAGGAGTTACTACGAGTTAAAGGCGAGTGAACATGAAAAAAAATTCCTCACAGAGAACCACTCGACTAACCGGGAACCCAGATCTGCACAAGAAAAGAACAAAAAGAACCAAGAACCCGAATTCAGAGACAAAGCTCTGATACCACTTGTTAGGTTCCAAATCAATAGATTTGAAAGGATCGAAGATCACAAACTAAAAATATAAGTGTAGAATTGTAAAACAATACTTGAACACACGATTTTTCACCCCGTAGGGTCCGGATGTTCGGTCACAAAGACCTACTCACCCGTTGAGCATCCACAAAGGATATAGCTCTAGATCCACTAAGTTTCAACCAAGAAAAGTTACAGATGTTCGAAGAAACCAAAGGTTTCTTCGTGTCAATCTAGCCTCAACTATACAGACACTGTAATCGTTAGAATCAACCCTCAATCCATACACTATAATACAGACTTCACTAAGAATGATTGACCAGAACACAAAGCAAGATTACAGTGAACGAATCACAGAAGGAACCCTAATCTACACTCAGAGAAAAGGAACCAGAGAGACGAGAGAAAGTCGAAGTATCTAGAACCAATGCCGAAGACACCCAAGAGCCAAGTAATCAAATAAGTTAAACAGTTACAATCCAAGGGTGGATAATCAGCCATGTGTAAGGCCGAAAGAACCAAGAAGGCCAGGCCCCAAAACATATAAGCCCAACTGCACTAGCGGCCCAACAGCAATAGTATAGTGAGGCAGCCCAAAACATATTAACACATGGCATAATATGAAATAGCAATCACAACACTAGAAGAATACAATAGCAATTGGCACATGAATGGAAAATTTATTAATATGGAGAAAGATACAAAGAATATTATGTTTACAATATTGTCTAATTCTCTAAAACTTATACAAAGTCATATGAAAGCCATACAATTTATGAAATGTATATAGGACTCAAGAGAATATATTTTCGATGGAAAGAGGATAAAAAAGAGATAGAAAAATGGAAATAAAACTTTTCCAAATATGGCTGCTACCGAGCGGCAACCTCACGCCATGCAAACATCGCTCAACACTCGAGCTTGACGCCAAGCGAGCGACAATCCGGCTCTGCCAATGGCGTCGACACTGAGTTTCGGTCCCAAAATCCGTTTCGTGACTCCTAGACACCTCATTTGGTGACCAAGCGCTCATTTGCTGCTCCAAACTTTCAATTGCTAATTTTGATCCCTCTTTAACTCTTTTTTCAACAGAAACACGAACCAACATCAGAATTTGGGTTATATATTCAACAAATTTCTACTTTGATATAAATCCCACTGCAATGGACAAAATTTCAAAGATTCTCCACTTGGAGAAGAGTTCCACTGTAAGAAATAAAACTTGGTTCTTCAAACAAATTCTTCACAAGACTCTCCAACAAAATTCCCCTCCTCTTCCACAAAATCCAATTAGGACAAACTCAATCAATTGAATTCAAGCACTGCTCAGCAGAATTACCTCAAGTATCAAAATTGCTAGAATTATCACAATGAGCAACAAATTCACAAATTACCAAACAGAGTAGAAACACGGTCTTTAACATAATCACCACAATAAACTGTTTTGTAGAAGGATTTTTACTAGACACAATACCTTTAATAACAATAAAAGCATACATCACTAAATCAACTTCTCCGTACCTTTGTGGATGCCTAATATCTCTCATCAATTTGTCCTTAACAATTGAATATGATGGCACCACTGGTGGTCGTAGCAACAAAGTAACATTATCCATAACTTCTGAACTCGATTGAGATGTATTCTTCAATGTAGACCACAAACCAGACTCTAATGGTACCGTACCAACTAGAATATCCATCAATGAACTTAATTTCTGCGGACTTGTTCCAATAATTCTGTAGAACACTACAAGACATATAATTGGGACTTTTTCTATCCCTACAATACAACACGGGGACCTTTACTAACTTTCACGAATCTACCTTCACTAGTAAATAAAATATGTTGATGTAAATAATCATGAAAAACGAGACGTACTAATTAATGAAATGTTGAAGATAAGAATTCGAAAGAGAAAGTTGAGGAAATAATTGATACAATCAGCAAAAATTGAGGAGCATAATTGCAATTAAAATGTAGTGTAACAAATAAAAATTATGGTGTCAATATAATCGCCCCAATTATTATTGATATGCTTTTTAAGTATTGAAATAGTAGAATACTATTTCCTTCAAAGTTTATTAAAATTATATTTATTAATATTACAAACAAAAGGCTCATTTTCATAAGAAGAAAAAAGGAATTTAACATACACAAAATTTATATAATTTAAGCAAATCATTATAGAACCGTTTATTCTGCATATAACTATTAGGGCATCTTCAATGGTACACCAATTTGGTATAAAAATCTATTTCAACGATACACCAAATCACCGAATACACCAAATCACCCCCACCAATTTGGTGTAACACTATTCATTTGGTGCAATTTTTGAAGTTTTTCATTATTTTCATTTTGCCCTTCATTTTTTTTATAGAAAAATTTGCATCATTGAAACGGAGGCATAAACCTCAAACCCGATTACAAAAATGTTTGTCATGGTAAACAACATTTACAATGAAATCAGGACAGTTATGCCACCATATTTTGACATCTTTAATATTCCATGCGTGCCTAGCAAGTCTATGTGCCGCACCATTTGTAAGTCTACTGCAGTGTTCCAGGATGCATATAGGAAAGGTGTTCATAAGACGCTTGGCTTCTTCAATAATGTTTCTATACCTGACACTTGACTCATCAACCTTATTAACTTCTTCAACTAGCAATAGACAGTCACTATTGATGATTAAATTATGTATACCAAGGTTTGAGATGAACTGTAGGCCTCTCAACAGTGCCATTGCTTCCACATCTTTGACTTCAAAAGCTTCGTTCTCTTCTTTACTTAAAGTCATAATTACATCCCCATCAGCATTCATGAGTATAGCACCCGAACCGGATTTTTTATAATCAAAAAAAGCTGCCTCATCAATGTTAAGCTTGAAAAAATTTGTAGGAGGAGATTTTCAGAGATGGTCTTTCTGCATAGCTTTCTTTTGTATAGGAGAACCATAACCTTTTTGGGAGAGGGCAAAGGAGATCACGTGGGAAGGATGGATACTCACATTCTCATACAGCATTTTATTTCTCCTGTACCACACGCCCCATGCCATAAGAATAAACTCTGTAAGTTCTTCAGTGCTCCCCTTAGAATGCATTTCCTTAACTGCATGCACGACAGATTGAGGTGGCAGGTAGTGTTGGAATCTTTTTTGTCCAGTATGCTTGTATTTCAGTACAAGTAAATAATGCATGAATAATGCCCTTCATTTTGTACTACAACATATTGTAATTTCTTCTATATCCTTTTTCTATCCTTTAATATTTAATGACTAAACTTTACTAATATTTATTTTAATTTGATTATTATTTTTAGTTCAAATTTATTTGTAAATTCTAATCAAGTAATAAATAATAAATATCGAATACAATAAATTAAAATTACTCATTAAAACTCAAAAGTTACAAATTTGATATTTAGAAATTAAAATGAAATTATCACTAGAGAAATATAAATATCTAAAAAAATAAAGTACAACATAACATTAAACTAAAAAATAATTTAGCACTCTGGAAGATCATTTCCAGATCCTCTAAGACCATCAACATACCGAAAGAATTAGAGGTACTTTGAGATCCTTGACCTTATTTAATTATATATAATTTCTTAAATAAATAATAACGAAATAAAGAAAATATTATTCATTTGGTGTAAAATTTAATGTAACCATTGAAGAGGTCTCCTCAAATTGGGGTGAATAATTGCACCAATTCGGTGTAACTTTTACACCAAATTGGTGCAAACAATTGGAGATACCCTTAGAGCATGGTCATAGAATCAATAGGTTTGTGTCACATGTATTATGATTTGGGTAAATTTCGTTTATGGTAACCAATATTTATATTGATTGCAATCGGTAATTAAGCTTTAATTTAATTATAATTAAGGTAACTTCATATAATTTCAGTTATGGAAATAAATAATGTGATAGTCAATAAATAATGGTTATTGTTGACCCCAAAAAATGTTGCTAACAGATGCCGGGCCCACTCGTGCACGTGCAAGCCTTGTCCAACACGCTTGTGCCGATGAACGGTCAGGAAATTTCTGGAATTCGGGCATGGGAGGAGCTCGCCACACGAGACGTCAGAGTTAGGGCCTCCGGCAAGAAGAAAGAAATACGATTGTATAAGAAACCAATTGATAAATAACAGGATTGTGTTGTAGTAAAATGTTGTAAAAATGATGTTGAAACGAGAGAAATATGGTTCCAAAAGATTCAGTTTGTTCTCCAATTTTGCATTATTTCCTTTAGTATTACATGGTTGGGGTATTTATAGTGTCACAACACAAATTGTGACCTTTGGATCAAATTACACGTGGCACCATCTCCTCGGCCAAGACATCAAGTCCTAGTCATCAAGTTGACTCTCCTAGCCTTACAAAACATTAAATGTTCTTACATTGACAAGACTAGACATAAACAAACTTTACACAAGAGTCACATCAATCATTTGTTGAAGATTTTCATCATGAGCGAATCCTCGCAAGCGGGCCTTTAAAGAGCCTCGGACGTTAGCAGTAGGGGCCTCAGAGCACTAGTGAGGGCCTCAAAATAATAGTGAGGGCGGAACCCACGACTGAGGCTAGAGAATCGTAACCTGATTTAATCAAGCTGGTCCCACCGTCGTGATGTGACGCCACGTGTCGATTCTGTTCATTAACCCGTAACAATAGTCCCCCAAGTCCATGTGTGGTTATTTATGCCAGGCGTGGACTTTCAAAGTCTGAATTTTCTGTACTTCACACCATTTCTAAGAAAGTTGCCTGTAAAACTGAAGTTCTTTTGGAGCCGTGCCAAGATGAGGCGAGTTCATATTCAAATTGGTCGAAGCTGAATTCCTTTTGGACGAAGCGAGTTCATATTCGAACTGGTCGAAGCTGAATTCCTTTTGGACGAGGCGAGTTCATATTTGAACTGGCCGAAGCTGAATTCCTTTTGGACGAGGCCAGATCATATTCGAACTGGCCGAAGCTGAATTCCTTTTGGACGAGGCGAGGCGAGGAGGCGTCCATAGACATTAGTGCCTGTGATATGACAGTTTCTTATGTTTTCAAGGCACATTAACTGCATGGAGACGAATTTCAATAGCCGTACAGCTATTTTTATTTAATGCACAATGATGGCTAATTATTAGGATGCGTGGTTTCGAGGACAGGTCCACGCGCGAGCCAATGTTGGTTCGTGCACACACAGATCTGGAGCGTTGATGCAAAGAAAACGTTTGATTTCAAGGGTTAAGATTTGTGCATTTTTGAACGCCTCAGATTAACTGAGATCTGATCCAACGGCTGGGGCTGAATCCTTCACTAGTATAAAAGCCAGAACTTTGTCATTTTCAAACTTTACTTTCGCGAAACACTTTGAAATTTCTGAAACTGTCCTGCTGTCAGACATTCTCCGGCGAACTTCCGGCGACCTCTCTGAGTCTCTTCTTCATTTTAGGTATTTTCTCCTTACTTAGTTGTCTTCTTTCCTCCTTTAAACACCTTTTCATGTACTGTTCATCACCTTCCTCAAACTGCAATGTCTTCCGAGGCGTCTCTAGCTATGACAGTAGTTAGAAGTGGGGAGGAGTCAGTATCTGGGGCCTCTGGCGAGTGGTATAGTATGACCGAAGAGCCCATAGATTACGAGGCGGGATGGGGGGCAGCAAAAATCCAATCCAATATCACTTCTGCCAAACTAGACGAACTTAGGCAGACCTATAACATCCCCCATTACGTCAAACTCTTAGTCCCTGATGCTCACGAAAGAGCTTGTTTTTCGAGGCCCAATTGTGTGGCCTTCAGTGAACACCTGCTTAAAGCAGGTGTGCGTCTGCCTCTGCACCCCTTCAATAGGGCGGTGCTGAGGACCTTTATGTTGTCCCCCACCCAAATCCTTCCAAATGGGTGGAGCCAAGTCGTGGGGACCTACTTCCTGTGGAAGGAAGTGTCTCTGGGCGAGGACCTCCCACTTCATGTTTTCGAGTCCCTCTTCCATGCTAGGGTCGTGGGAAAAGATGACTCAAAGGGGTGGTATTACATCATCCCCTGGGGTTCCCACGCCCCTTTTGTGGTTGGGCTCCCCTCCTCCATAAAGGGGTGGAAGGAGTCGTGGTTCTGGGTGACGGGTAGGTGGCAGATGGTGGAGGGAGACGCTGTCCCAGTTGTTACCGCGCCGACCCAGTACTACGAGGCTTGTGAGTGTCACCTTAAGTTCTTATAGCTTCGTCATGACTGTTTCTGATACTGATATCTGTTTGTTGATTGCAGATTGTAGCACGAGGTACGACCTTTCTGAGGCTGAGTGGGCCATTGTAGAAGACATTTACCAACGATCTCCGAGGCTCCGAAGCTTCTCCCATCTGATCGAAAGAAGCAGATACTTCATAGACTTCGGACTGATGGCCCCCAAGGGTAAGAGGCGGCCTTACTTTAATTGACTGCCACTGAAATAACTGAAACTGACTCCTATCTTTTCTTAATTGCAGACAAGTTCACCAAGAAGGAGTATGCTCTGCCTGATATGGCCAGCATTATGAGGGCCACGTCTACTGCCGGGGCGAAGGCACTAAAGCCTGGATCCTCTGGGGCGAAGCAAGTGAAGTCCAAGTTGGACCGCCTCAGTAAAAGCAAGAATGATAAGGAGGCCGAGGAGGAAGTGCCGAAGGAGGCCTCGAAAGGAGGTAAGCCAGCAATGGCTAAGGGCAAGGGCGTGGCTGAAGAGCCACAAAAGAAGAGGAAGTTGGGCCCAGGTGGGGGGTCATCAAGCTTTGGGACCACTGTGTCCTTTCCTGAAAAGGGTGCTTCGAAGCAGCCGAAGCTCCTCCAATCTTCAATTGATGCTGCCTTGGTGGCCCAATCCAGGAAGATCGTCATGGATGACGTGGCGAAAGCAGAAGGGGCCACCAAGAAGAAAGTTGTGGAGAGGACCTCGGGAAAGTCCGGGAACTTCCTGGGGGGCAGGGAGGACAAAATAGCCCCTGTCGTGATAGAAATGCTGCCTTCGGAGGTGAGGGATGCTACTGAAGGCTTTAACAAGTTCTGGACGGAGAGGTGGCAGAATTACGTGGCCACTTGTGACGCAGTGGATCTCACCAATACTTTGGTGAGCCAAACAGCCAGAGCCTTCGGAGTTGCATTAGAATGCCAAGTTGTCTGGCGGATATCTAATCAAGGAACCGAGCCTCGCGCGATGAACTGGAGAAAGTGAAGGCAGAACTGGAGGAGAAGAAAGAGGCCAACATCGAACTGAGGATTCAGAGAGATGTTGATGATTCCAAACGCGATGCTCTCCTGGCAGAGATTGAGGCTTTAAAGAAGGAGGTTCATGAGAGCCAGTGTGAGGTGGCTGCCCTCACAAAAAGGGTGGAAATATCTGACAACCACCAGAAGGTCACTACTGAGGCATTGGAGAAGGCAAACCTTGAAATAGCTGGGGCTAAGGATGCCGTCAGTTTATGGAGAAGGAACTGAGGTGGCTGGAGGCCGAAGTGAAAAAATACGAAGCTGACGTGGTCGAGGCGGGTGATATCGCAGTGAGGAATTACATAGCAAACTTCCATCACACTGAGGAGTATCGCTGCTTCGGCCTCTGTTGGAGCAGAGTGGCCTACCGAGAGGTCTTCGAGAGCTTAGGAGAGGTGCATCCAGAACTCGATGTTTCTGAATTGAGGGCTGAGTTCTTGGAGGAGGAGGTTCCCCAAACACCTGCTGAAGAAGGTGAAGTGGTGGAACTTGATCCTGAGGATGTGCCTACTAAAGAGCCTCAACCTGTTGAAGCGCCTCAAACAGCAGATGCTCCAGTACCCCCACCCCCTGTTCCTTGATAAATATTTTGTAATTTTAATTCACTGCTTTGTGATTCCTTCAGCATATTAATAGAACACATTTCGCTTTATTGTTGTACTGCAACTTATTCTTGCCACAGTGAACTGTTCTGGGCTTTACAACATAACTCTCGAGATGAACATTCGAACTTAACTTAATGCAACCGCATCAAGGCCTTGTTATACAAACAATTAACCCAAAAGGATAAAACTGAGTAAACCATTTTCAGCAAAGCAGACTAAACAAATCCGATGTAACTTAATTGAAGCTCCTTTATAAAACCCTTAACAACCTCAAATCGATTCTTAATCTCGCTTTCCCAAGTGTTATGAAATTGTTCGTACCTTCTTGCTTGGTGGATGGTTCATCCAAGCGGAGGCTTCTCCCATTGACGTTCAGCTTCATCAAAGGGAGGCTTGTGATGTACGTTTAAGAGTTCGAACGAGGTGGCCTTCTTTTAAGGTTCCATCCTCTCCTCCGAAGTGCCCACGCTTCCCAGCTTGGTGGATGGTTCTTCCAAGCAGAGGCTTCTCCTTTTGACGTTCAGCTTCATCAAAGGGAGGCTTGTGATGTACGCTTAAGAGTTCGAATGAGGTGGCCTTCTTTTAAGGTTTCATCCTCTCCTCCGAAGCGCCCACGCTTATTTGATTGTTGACGAAGACTGGAGAAAACTCGTTTATTTATAAAGGCTGGGAAGTAACATCCAGCTACAAATTACATTCATTGATAATACATCCTCAGATGCTCAACATTCTACGGGTGAGGTTGAATTCTGTCATCCATGTCTTTTATCCAGTAAGGGCCAGGCCGAATTTCCCTTTCAATTTGATAGGGTCCTTCCCAATTGGGTCCTAGGGTGCCCACCCCCGGTTCCTTCGTGGATAAGAAGACCCTGCGAAGGACCAAGTCGTTCATGCGGAAGGACCTCTTTTTCATCTTTGAGTTGTAGTACCGGCTCATTTTCCTTTGGTAGACAGCGAGTCTCAGTTGGGAATCATTCCTCCTTTCTTTGAGGAAATCAAGCTCACATCTCCGAAGTTCATCATTGGATATCTTATTGAAGCTCACTCTCCTAGGAGAGGGTAATCCTACCTCCACTGGGCTCATCGCCTCAGCACCATAGGTCATGGAGAAAGGAGTTTCCCCTGTAGGAGTCCTACTTGTCGTTCGTATCGCCCATAGTACCTGGGGTAGTTCATCTACCCAGGCTCCTTTAGCTGTATCAAGCTTCTTTTTCAGAATGTGTTTGATAGTCTTATTGACAGCTTCCACTTGGCCATTGGCCTGAGGGTGATGAGGCGTGGAGAAGTGCTTTTTAATCCCAAGTTCTTCACAAAGGTCCCGGACCTTACGGTTGTCAAATTGTTTGCCATTATCAGAGACAATCGAGTAAGGGATGCCGAAGCGGCAAATGACGTTCTTCCACAGAAATTTGGAAGTATTGGCTTCAGTGATCTTTGCCAGAGGTTCAGCTTCTACCCACTTCGTGAAATAATCAATAGCCACTATGGCGGCCGGCGCCTCCTGCGCCCTTAGGTAATGGGCCAATGAGGTCCACACCCCACTTGCTAAAGGGCCATGGGCTGGATACTGTAGTAAGCTCCTGAGAGGGTCGCCTCTGCACGTTGGAAAAACGTTGGCACTTGTCACATTTGCGAACAAATTGGAGAGCATCTTTCTTCATTGTAGGCCAGTAGTATCCCTGTCTCAGTGCTTTGTTGGCCAAGGCCAATCCTCCGGAGTGATTGCCACAAATGCCCTCATAAATTTCTCTGAGCACATAATTAGCCTCTTCTTTTCCTACTCACCGAAGGAGAGGTGCAGAGAATCCATGCTTATATAGGACATCGTCAACTAACATGAAATGGGCAAACCTCCTACGTATTTTGTACGCCTCTTCCTTATTTTCAGGCAAGGACTGATCTTTGAGGTAAGATATGAGGGGTTGCATCCACGTTTGGGTACCTTCTACCCACATTATCACTTCTGCGGAGGTGGATGGCCTAAGGAGGTGCTCAATCGGGACCACTGCCAATAATTCAGAATCTTTGCTGCTGGCAAGCTTAGATAAAGCATCGGCGTGCGCATTTTCAAGGCGTGGTATCTGACTTAACTCGAATTTCTCAAAGGAAGGGAGTAGGCTCATTACCAATTTGAGATATGAGGCCATGGCTTTATCCCTAGCCACAAAGTTGCCATTCACTTGTCCCACTATAAGTTGGGAATCGCTGCTGATGTGGAGCCTCTTTACTTGCATTTCCTTGGCTAGCCTGAGGCCAGCGAGGAGGGCCTCATATTCTGCAGCGTTGTTGGTGGCCTTGAAGCCAAACCGTACTGCACTATTCAATGTATGACCTTCAGGACTTATAAGAACTACACCAGCGCCGGAGCCCGTCTCCCCTGCCGAACCGTCTATGAACAAATTCCATGTTGGGGGCTCGGAAGGCTCTGCCTCCTGGCCAATTTCAGGGGCGTTGGTGAATTCTGCCACAAAATCTGCTAAAACTTGCCCTTTAATGGCAGTTCTGGCTTTAAAGAGGATCTCGAATTTGCTTAACTCCACTACCCATTTCAGTAGCCTACCCGAGGCGTCTGGTTTTTGTAGAACTTGTCTGAGTGGAAAATTCGTCAGTACATGAATGGTGTGAGCCTGAAAATAGGGCCTCAATTTGCGAGATGCAATGATCAATGCCAAGGCTAGTTTTTCCATGTTTGGATATATCGTCTTAGGAGGTATCAAAGCCTTGCTGATATAATAAACTGGCATCTGAGTTGAATTTTCCTCCCTCACCAGTACAGCACTTATAGCCTCGAGGGAAACTGCTAAGTAAAGTTGTAGCACCTCGCCAAGCTTGGGTTTTGATAGGAGGGGGGCCTGTCCTAGGTGCCTTTTGAGCCCCTGGAAAGCCTCTTCACACTCCTCAGTCCACTGAAACCTCTGTCCTCCTTTTAATATTTTGAAGAATGGGAGGCACTTATTAGTGGATTTCGATATGAAGCGGCTCAAAGCAGCCACGCGACCCGTCAAACTTTGCACTTCTTTTGGTTTCTGGGGGGATTTCATCTCGATCAACGCTTGAATCTTTTCAGGATTTGCTTCGATGCCACGTTGATTGACCATGTATCCTAAGAACTTGCCTGATGCTACCCCAAATGCACATTTAAGGGGATTCAACCTCATGCGGTATTTTCGCAGAACTTCAAAGGCCTCATGGAGGTGGGATATGTGATCATCCACTTTCAGACTCTTAACAAGCACGTCATCCACATAGACCTCCATTGTCTTCCCAAGTAAATTGGCAAACATCTTGTTTACTAGCCTCTGGTAAGTTGCCCCAGCATTCTTTAATCCAAAAGGCATCATTCTGTAACAATAGAGGCCTCGATCCGTGATGAACGAGGTGTAATCCTCATCGCCTGGGTACATGGGAATTTGGTTGTAACCAGAATAGGCATCCATGAAACTCAGGGACTCGTGTCCAGCAGTGGAGTCCACCAACTGATCAATTCTGGGAAGTGGAAAGCTGTCCTTTGGACACGCCTTGTTGAGATCAGAAAAATCAATGCATACTCTCCACTTCCCATTGTGCTTTTTCACCAGTACCGGATTGGATATCCATTTTGGGTAGAGGGCCTCTCTGATAAAGCCGTTGTTAATGAGCTTCTGCACTTCTTCTTTCAAGGCCTCATACCTTTCTGGGTTAAGGGCTCGCCTTTTCTGCCTATGCGGGGCAACTTTGGGATCGATTCTTACGTGGTGGCAACTGACTCCAGGGTCAATGCCTACCATATCCTCATGCCTCCAAGCAAAGACATCGTGGTTCTTACACAAGAATTCTTTAAGCTCCCCTTTGAATCTTGGGGCTAAACTCTTACCAACCTGCAGCAGCTTGGTTGGTTCCCTTGGATCGATAGGGAAGCTTTCCAACTCTTCCATGGGGGCTGCCTGGGAATCAGCCTCGGTCATTCGTGGATCGAGTTCATCAAGTGCTGGCAATTCGAGGCTACTGGTGCCTGCCACCATGTGCATATCCCTAGGCTCAGCCTTCCTTACAGAGTTAAGGTAGCATTCCCTTGCCCCTCTTTGGTCTCCTTTGACTATTGCCACCCCCCTATCAGTTTGAAACTTGATGAATGGAGGTGATAGCTCCCAAATCCTTCAACGCAGGTCTCCCCAATACCCCATGATAGGCTGACCTACTGTCCACTACCAAAAATTCCATAAAACATGTGGTTGATAGGGGAGACTCTCCCATCTCCACAGCTAGGGTGATTTTGCCCCTTGGGATGATACTGTCCCCAGTGAAGCCATATAAGGGAGTGTTGGTAGGGGTTAACTCATGGTCCAGGATCATTTTGTCGAAAGTAGATCCAAATAGGATGTTCACAGAACTTCCGTTATCTACCAACATTCGCCTCAATCCGTTCCTGGCCACCACAGCTCTTACTACTAAAGCATCACAGTGGGGGTAATAAATACCTTCAGAATCTTCGTGTGTAAACACAATAGGAGGTGATTGACTCCTTCGTGAACTGCTGCCCACAATGTAGCTAGTCAATGGAGGACCCCTTGCCTCTCGCACATAGTTCCTTTGGGAGTTTCTGGTGCTTCCACCAACATAAGGGCCTCCAAAAATAGTGTCAATCTCGTGAACTGGAACATCATCAGGCCTACCTCAATGGTCCCTTCGTTGCTGTTCATTCGAGTTCCTATTCCTTTCTCGTTCTCTTCTACGAGGAGATGCTTCCCTGTGATGGGAAGGGGCCTCGCCTCGCCTAGATCGTGAATCCAGCCTCGGCGGGGGCTTGCTCCTCGGTCTTGATGTGTTCTGATTTTTAACCCTAGAATCCGAATTTTTGGGATGCAAAAGGCTATGTCTCTACAGTCAGCAGTTGCGTGGCTGTAAGAATGGTGATAAGTGCAATACCCTTGGGAGTTGCCTCTGCCTTGATTCGAACCTCTTCCCCGGCCTCGTCCTCTATGGGGGGCCCATTGTGTTCGTGGGTTTTTAGGGGTATCCGTAGTGGGTATGTCCTCGTAGGCCAAAGTCGGCACAGCATTCAATGTGGCTGCGGCAAGTGCCTGACCAGAGCCTTGGGCAACTTCCACATTGGGTTGACCCCATTGCTGATCCATCAGGTGGGAGGTTGGACCTCTACCACGTTGCCTTTGTTGGGGTTGGAGACCCCTACTTGCCCTGTTTCGATGTTCTATCAGTTCCTCGTTGATGATTTCACGTCGCATCATCTCCAACAAAGCATCATAAGTTGGGGGATCTTGATTCTGTACATCTCTTCAAAACAGGGTGTTCATGTTGAGGCCTCCCCTAAGGGCGGATAGAGCCTCGCGATCAGTGACTTGAACACAACAAGTCATTTCATCCGTGAAGCGAGACAGAAAACTTTTCAAAGTTTCTTCGGACTGTTGCCTCATATCCTGGATGCGTTGGATTGGGGCTTCGCCTTCTTTGCTTATAGCAAATCTTTTCAAAAAATGTAGTTTTGAATTCTGGCCAGCTTCGAATGCTCCCAGGCGGCAACCTGCTATACCAAATCTCAACAGCTCCGCTTAGAGTCAAATGGAAGGCCCTGCACTTAACAGCTGGAGTGGCGCCTCTCAGGCTCATGTGCGTTTTGTAGCTGTTCAAGTGCTTTGCTGGGTCACCTCTCCCATCATATTTGGGTATCTTGGGCATAGTGTAATGATTTGGGACCTGGGCATTCCTTAATTCCCTTGAGAATGGCAAATTGTCATTATCATCATCTAAGTCGTAGGATCTTTGGGGACCATCCGAATCATAATTAGCCTCAGCCTCATACCTGGGCTGTTTTGTGGATGGTCCTGCCTGGTTGCGAGCCTCCTCGTCCCTCCTGAGACGCTCATGACGATGCGGCACAGCATGGGGTGCACGTTCTTGCCTTTCCTCCGGCTGCCGAACCTCAGGAGGTGGGGGCTGTGGTCTACTTGTAGGAGCATGTGCTGCATTCCTTTGCCTACGCCTCTGACCGATTGGGCTGAGCCTATCAAACACACTGGCAGACCTTTGGGGCCTCGGTGCTGGCTCATATTCGGGAGGGAAATTATCCTCCATGTTGAACGGGGCCTCGGAGGGTCGGCCGGAAGCATAATTGGAGGAAATATCGACTCCCACTTCCCTTTCTACTGGGCTTCCTCCCCTATGCTGCCTGGAGGAATAAGCTCTTTGACTTTGAACCTCGTCAGGTTGATATGGCCCTTGTGGAACAAAGGAGGGAGGTGGGGGACCTCCCTGGCTTTGCATTTGCCTCAACAGCTCTTGCATCGCCAAGTTTTGGTTGGTAATGCTTCTCATATTGGCTGCCATGGTTGCCATTTCCCTAGTAAGCTGAGCCGCCAACCTCCTGCCACCTCACCTGTGATGGTGGTGGGGTCGGCGTCGGACCGCAGGGGCCTCATTTTCAGCTTCTCTAGTTCGCCTGGGGGGAGCCTCTTCTTCTAAGCTCATGTCTTTTGAAACTTAAAACTGTAAATATTTTCCAACTTTAGGGGCTTCCTCTTACTCTTTTTTCAAGAATAAATCCTTTTTCAAGGGAGATGCCCAAAATATTTCAGAAAGCTTTTTCCACGGGTTGCTCGTGGTTATAGTGTCGTTTCCCACAGACGGCGTCAATCCGTTGACCCCAAAAAATGTTGCCAACAGATGCCGGGCCCACTCGTGCACGTGCAAGCCTTATCCAACACGCTTGTGCCGATGAACGGTCAGGAAATTTCGGAATCCAGGCGTGGGAGGAGCTCGCCACACGAGACGTCAGAGTTAGGGCCTCCGGCAAGAAGAAAGAAATACGATTGTATAAGAAACCAATCGATAAATAACAGGATTGTGTTGTAGTAAAATGTTGTAAAAATGATGTTGAAACGAGAGAAATATGGTTCCAAAAGATTCAGTTTGTTCTCCAATTTTGCATTATTTCCTTTAGTATTACATGGTTGGGGTATTTATAGTGTTACAACACAAATTGTGACCTTTGGATCAAATTACACGTGGCACCATCTCCTCGGCCAAGACATCAAGTCCTAGCCATCAAGTTGACTCTCTTAGCCTTACAAAACATTAAATGTTCTTACATTGACAAGACAAGACATAAACAAACTTTACACAAGAGTCACATCAATCATTTGTTGAAGATTTTCATCATGAGCGAATCCTCGCAAGCGGGCCTTTAATGAGCCTCGGACGTTAACAGCAGGGGCCTCAGAGCACTAGTGAGGGCCTCGGAATAATAGTGAGGGCCTCGGAACCCACGACTGAGGCTAGAGAATCGTAACCTGATTTAATCAAGCTGGTCCCACCGTCGTGATGTGACGCCACGTGTCGATTCTGTTCATTAACCCGTAACAGTTATCACACATAATCATTAGTTGCTGATGTAAAATAAGTACAACTTCCGTTGAACTAATAAACGTGATGAAATTGAATGGAGCTATCCATGACGTCAAATTTAAATGTGATAATTGAACAAGATTGAAATATAGTTACTTGATTGACCTTAAAGTGAAGTATAGTTACCGCTAATAAAATTTATCCATTCTAATTTTGTTTTCAAAATGCCATGCATATTTTATAATTAGGTCATGGGTTGTGGTGGCAAAATTTGTATAGTCTGTGTTAACTCAATCTTGCATTGCTCTTGGAATAGAGGATTTTAAAGAGGTTTTAGCAAGGTTGAAGAATCAGTTCATTAGACAAATTAGGAGACATGACACATCACGTCTCAAGCACTGGCAGAGGCAGGGGGGTCCTGGGGGGACCCGGACCCTCCCAATTTTTTGACATTTATTTTAAAATTTTATTTTTTATATTTACCATTTTATTCTCAAATGAATAAAAAACTTAAACATTACCAATCCAAAAACTTAAACTTGAAAGGAAAGCTTGTAATAAGGTATGATTTTGCTAAATTAAAGATTAATACTTTTTTTTATACGTTTCTTTATTTTTTTGTTAATAATGTACATTAATTTATGTTCATTTGTTTTATTTTTCCATCACAAAGTACCAACTTCCCTCATTTTAATAGATAATGTTTCAAAAAAAATATTTCGAGGGTGCTGCCCCTGAATCCCCCTGCCCCTCCCCACCCCTTCAACTCTGGGACTCCTCTACTTCAACCGGCTGGCTCCGCCCCTGGTCTCAAGTCCACTTGAATTATTCGGGACGGGTGTTGTCATTGAATTGTTAAATTTAATAATCAATATGATATACTAATTCACATTATATTGTGTTTATATAAAATACTTTATTGGAAATTATCTAATGAGTTAAATAATAAATTTCAGCTTTACCAATAATTTATATGCATTATAATTTAGAAATAAAGCACAAATAAATTCTAACATTTCCTATGTTAATTAATTTAATCGTTTTACTAAACAAAACCGTTATTCTTTCGCTAGAATAATATTACTTGTACATAATGATTTGCATGCAGATGACGTGTCAAAAAGAGAGTTGAGATTTTTTTTTTTTTTTTATCTGATTGAAGAAATTCTAACTTATTCATATATCACCACATCATGTGTATATAAATCATTATTTACATGTAGCACAATAATGTGTGGTTTACATCGCAAGACTTGCAACCTAATATTACCCCTCATTTCTCTATTTTTCTCCACACATTCTTCTTGATCAACTTCCCCCACCCAGTGGCTCAAAAGTCTGCTCGATAAACAATTGTAGCTTCATTTCTCCCATCCGATGGCTCGATAGTATGCTCCAGAGTTGAATGCAGCGTCATTTTCTTTTACTGTGTGAACATAAGAGATTGATTGCAACCCCCAGATTTGTTATTCATGCCTAAAGTCTATTCTTTCGGCATTTGATGATATGTTGGCCTTCGCTTTTTGGGTTATGCATAAACACTTTGAAATATGTATAAAAACATCAAGTTTGTCATCTATAACTTATATATTAGGATTTTGTGATTTTGGCTAAATCATTAATTTTATATTGTTTACTGGTTAATTGAGCAATTTTGATCGTGGCTTTTTATGTAAAAAGTGTTTTGATTATCTGGGTTTTTCTTAAAATCGTGTTTACTCGGTGTAATTCGTGCCTTCCATTGTCTGTTTATTGGAGTTGACTAGGGTATAGGGCCATAGGCAATTGGGATTTGCATTATGCTGTAAATTGATTACTCGATCCTGTTTAATATTTGGATTTTCGCACGGTAAATAGTGAATTCTAACTCTGAGTTGTTGAAATTATATAAAATTGTGGGTAATTAGGTAATTCTACTTAGGATCATTTAAGTAAACAAAAAATTAATTAAAATTGTGGTATAGCAAGTAAATATTGTGGTAGGATGTAACTATCCTATTAACAATTGTTTTAGATAATACTGAAATTACTTTTAAACCTTTTTCCAATTTACTTTTATTTTACACTGCAAACGTAGAAATTTTTTCCAATTATAAATATCCACGTAAGCTGAGGAGGGTTAAGTAGACCCTACTAATATAACAGGAGCATATAAAGAAATATGGGCTAAGAAATGTGGTGGTCGAGAAATTTCCTAATGGGCTGTGTTAAGAGGGCTTCTAGACAAATTTTGTGGGCGTTAGATAAAAATAATCTAGGGAATGCCAATTTGATTCAAGAGAAATTATAATAATTCAGGTGTTTAAAGATTGGAATTCAAAATTCAGGGACCAAATTTTATTATTCAAAAATCAGGTGGTATAAAAGCTGTTTAACCCTAATTCTTTCCCGTCCCCTTCCCCTTCCCACTTCCCCTTCCCCTCTTCCCCTCCCCTCCCCCTCCACGGCTCTACCACCCCCTCTTTGCTGCGAATCGCAGTGTCGGCTTCGCGGCGCCGCCGCGTGATGGTCAGCCGTTCGGGCCGACGTCTTTCGTCGCAGCGCGCAGCGACCGCTCGCCTTTGCGAAGCGACGACGTGTTCTTGCGACGCGACCGACAGCGAAGGCGAAGCAGCACGTCGTCGCTGTTGCGCGAAGTAGCAGCGACGTGCTGCTGCGACCCCACAGCAGCGTCGGCGTCGCGACGCTGCTGTGGGTGGTGGTTTGCGGTGGAGCAGCTGGGGTTGGTGGATCTATTGTTGTTGGCCTGCGGTGGTGGTTGTGGTTGGCCGTTGGTGGTGGTGGATCTATTGTTGGCTGGTGGTGGTGGTTGGCTGTTGGTCTATTTTTGTTGGGGTTGGTGGATCTATTATTGTTGGCTGGCGGTTGTGGTTGTGGTTGGCTTTTGGTGGTGGTTGATCAATCGATGTTGGGGTTCAGTCGTGTGTTTTGTGGCTGGGTAGTCTGTGTTGGTCGATCTGTGACCTGTGACCAAGTATCGGCAATCTGTGACCAAATTTTTGTCAATCTGTGACCAATTACTCAAATGTGACCTAAAATTTTAATAATCTGTGACCTCGAAATAATATGTGACCAACTAATTTAAAAATCTGTGACCTCGAAATAATTTGTGACCTACAAATTTTTTGATATGTGACCTCGAAATAATTTGCGATCAAAAAATTTGACGATATGTGACCAGTAAATAAATCTGTAACTTAAAATTATGAATATGTGACCATTAATCACAAAATGTGACTTTATTATCTTTATTTAATAAATATTTTTAATTAATTAAATAAATACCTGATTTTTGAATTTTTAAACTATTTACCTTATTTTTGAATTGAGGTAAAGAAAACACCTTAAATATGATTTTTTCCCATGATTCAAACATGTTTGGGAAGTGACTAAGCCTACATTGGGGGAGCATTAGTAAACGATTTAATTTATAAATAAATAGAAATAAGGGAAAAATTTACAGCTCAGGTGTTTATTATTTCAAAATTAAAAATCAGGCCCCAAAGTTTACAATTACAAAAATCAGGTTTTTCTTGAATTAATTAATTAGATTTCAGAATTATTATATTAAATTAAATATTTAACTGTAATATAATAAAATTAACCCACCCCACCCCATTGCTCCGACTACTACTCCGGCGACTACTCCGACAGCACTTTAATTCCGGCGACTGCTCTGATCCGACGATTTTTGCGAGGTCACAGATCAAAAAATCTGTAGGTCACGGGTTATTTCAAGGTCACAGATTTAAAATTTTATAGGTCACAGATCAAAAAAATTGAGGTCACAGATCAAAAAAATTAAGGTCACAGATTCTTTTTTTAAGTTACAAATTATGAATTTCAAAGTCACGGCTCAATAGTAAGGTCACAGACACCAAAAACAACCCATAACAGTTCAATAACTTGATCATAGACGCTTAAAAAAATCATTACAATTCAATAGCGAGGTCACAAACGCTTAAAAAAATCCACCACAGATCAATAGTTTAGTCACAGACACAAAAAAAAAAAAAAAAAAAAAAATCACAAGATTTTAATAGTTAGGTCACATACATAAAAAAAAAAAAAAAAAACTGAAAAGAAATCCCAAACAGAGACCTTGCTTGATCCCAAAAAACTGAACCGGGAAGAGTATATGAGAAACTGTTGCCAAATTGGTCTCACTATCAGTCAAAGAAATCCCAAACAGAGACCTTGCTTGATCTTCCTTCTTCATTTCTGACGAACCCAGTTGGAATCAAAATTGAAAACTTTATACAAAAAGAAATTGCATGGCTTTGCTTTATTGATTTTTTTAATAGAAGCAAAAAAATAGAAGGGAGTAAAAGAATACTTTTGAATGCACAATCTCTCTACTTCTTTCCCTGTATCTGAGAGAGGGATGAAAGTGTGTGAGTGCGTGTTTATGTGGAAAATCTGAATTCTTAAAAGTCAGTGAGGAATTGAGGGGGGAGAGATCGCCGCTGCCTGTGCTGTGCGACACAGCAGCGCGACGCAGCGATCTGGGGGGGGGGAGGGGGGGCAGAAAGGAGGAGAAGAGGGTGGAGGCTGCCGGAAGCGGTGGCGGCGGCGGGTGAGAGAGGGAGGAGATGTGAAATGGATTAGGGTTTGTATATGATGTTATATTTAAAATAAAGTGAGTGGGGGTGGGTAGTGGGGTGAGTATATATGTTATTTTAATTTTATAAAATCATTATTAATTAAAATTATAAAAACCTGATAATTGAATAAAAAACTTAAAAACCTGAATTTTTAAAATGTAAAAGAAAAGACATGGTTTGGTGTAATTTCCTCTAGAAATAAATGACGAAATAAGTTAATAGTACTTGTGCATTCATTTAGACTGTGAAGTTAAAAATAAAGTTTGACAATTTATAAATGATTTATGAAATTTGTCAAACGGATAATAAACTAAAATTTAAATAATTATAAGTTGCAAACTTAACCCAATTTAAAACATAAGTGAAATTGATTTTTAGCTACAAAATAACATCTAATTATATAAAAAAAATATGTGATTTGATTTTTTTTTCATTTTTGTCCATTGATCAAATTTTGTTAACTAGAATATAGCAATTAAGTATTTTTTATTGCTTTTACAACGTTGGAGACTCCAATGATATGTTTTCTAAATTTCTCAATGTTTAATTGACTTACTAAAATTAATTTTTATTGATGTGATGTTAAAGTTTAGGAAAAGAAGATAGTAAATTTCATAAATCTTATGCAAAAATAACCATTATTTAAAGAAAAAAATTAACAAAAAATCAATAATTACAAATATAGTATACGAACGTTATATAATGTAATATATATAATATGTGAATTGTTATTCAATAAATGCGTCATAAAACGTTGTAAATTCCTAAGGAAATCTGCGGACACTCATAAAACTCTCTCTCCAATAACGATTAAATTGGATGGGACCAGTTACCGGGTTTGGTCTCAAATTCTGGAGATGCACATTGCTGACAAAAGAAAAAAGGGCTGCATTACAGGAGGGAAAATGGCCCAATAGAGGATGATCCAACCTATGATGATTGGGAGGCTGAAGATGCCCTAGCCAAGTCTTGGCTCATCAATTCCATGATGGATGAGCTGGTAAATTTTGGAGATGCACATCGCTGACAGAAGGAAGAAGGGCTGCATCCATGAAAAAAAAGGCCTCAGCAGAGGATGATCCGAGTTATGATGATTGGGAGGCTGGAGATGCCCTAGTCAAGTCCTGACTCATCAATTCCACGGTGGATAAGCTAATATCACACTTTATGCAATGTGGAATAGCTAAGGAGGTTTGGGATGTAGTCAAGAGGAACTATTTCGATGTTTCTGACTCTTCTTATGCATAGAGTCAATGAAGTAGTCACGTTAGGATGATCGACCTCTTGCAGAATACTACAATGAGTTGGACTCTATCTTCATAGGACTCAATTATCGAAAGCTTAATAATACAAAGTTTTCCAGTTGACATTGAAAAATTGGGAAAGCGTACTTCCAAAGATTTGGTTTGCATGTTTCTCGTAAGTCCTGCTCACCACTTGGATCAAGTTAGCGATCATGTTTTGGCCACTTTCCCTTTACCAAGCCTAGAGAAAGTCTACTCAACAATCCATCGTGAAGAACAAAGACGAATCACCAAGGAAACAAAAGAAGATCACTCTAATGGCTCCGCAATGGCTGTCCAGAAACATTATAGTCGTCCTACTCAGCCAGAAACCTTTGGATAAAGTAGTTTGCTTTTGTTGTAAGTTTTTTAAGCAAGAAGAAAGTAATATTCAATTATCTAATGAAAGAATAAATGACTAGAAAAATCTTACTTTTAGGCTTAAAAGCCATGAAGCTAGTTGTTAGGATTTATGTTGTATTGGCACTTCTTTAGACAAAAAGATTATTATAAAAGAATATGATTGTTATAAAAGGGTTGTAAAAGTCAAAAAGTCTTTTGGAGGGTTGTATAGACGAAATATGAGTCTTTGGGTTCGAGTATTGAATAAGGAGAAAGAGTCATCGGATTTACACTAGCTTGTCGCCTAACTGATATTCGAGCGAAAAAAGCAGAGTCATTGTCGCATGCCTATTGCTTGTGCGACACTACTCTCGCTCGTCTGCCGCTAGTTTATCGCTCAAGTGACGGTATTATACGTGAAACTCTAGTTTGCGAATTTCAAGAGTTATATCTATCATATATCACCGCTCAAGTGACGGTATTATACATGAAACTCTAGTTTGCGATTTTCAAGAGTTCTATCTATCATATATCACTTAAATACCTCTTATTATGTATACCACTTGCTCATTACATTGTTGTGTGAGGTTGATCATTGTTTTACATTCTCATAATATCAATCCATGATTCAAGAATACATCAAGACATTGAGATCAATCATTTGATTTTGGAGATCAATCAACCATAAGTTGAAAAAAATATCGAATTCAAATAATCCAAAAACATCCACTTCCTAGATACAATCAGGAATTTATTTTATATTGCTAAAGTTTGAGGGAAGTTGGACCAGAAGCACAGAAAGAGTACAAGAATAAAGTGTTCTTGGTGATCCACGGGGGATAAACAATCCAGAAGATTGGTAGCAGGCGTGAGTAAAGCACGTTCTAGCTGGTCTTGGAGATTGTAGGAATTAGATAAGTAAGTCTAGTAGAGTTTCTAGACTAGATCATAATGTAAGTTCTTATTGTCTATAGTGAAAGTTACTAACTTGATGTCGGAGTTTTTTTTATCGAGTTAAGGGTTTTCTCCGTCATTAAGTCTTTGTGTTGTTTATATTATTGATTTCATACGAGCCATCAATTCAACATAGAGGAGTTAATTCACGTGAATTGAATATAGAGTAATTAATTATTGTAACTTGTTACAATATTGATCAACGATAATTTTTAATTCCGCATTATTCACCTATTCATATCCATCTAAGTGATTTTAGAGTCGAACTAGTAAGTTTCAAGTGGTATCATAACCCAAATTCGTTTCCCAACCTTAGTTTTCTAAATGAGTAGTTAATTGTCTATTCCGCCATATTTTGATAGAAGTAACTATGCCTATTGAAAAGTTAGAATGTGAGCCTTCCTGAAATCTATCGATGAGCGTATTTGGTTGAGCATAGTAAATGGCTGGATATCCCCATTTGTCATAGTTGTTTGTGTAGTTACCCCTACTGATATTTTTACCCCTACTGATATTTCAATTTGGTCTAAGAAAGGTTTAGATGAGAACTCAAAATTCATAACGTTAGAAGATAAGCTTTTTAGCATATCTAACGGCCCATTTAGTTTATGTTTTAACTTTCAGTTTTAAATTCATTTTTGATTTTATGTTTTGAGAGTCTATTTTAATATTTTTAGAAATTTGTTTGATTTTTCATTTTGAAAAACTATTTCTCCAAATAGAAAATTAGAAAACAAGTTTAATTTTAAATTTTGAAAAATTATTTTATGACATTTTATTCCATAAAATTTGATTATTCAGTATAAAATAAAATAGTTTTATGTTAATATATTATTAAGGAATATATACATTTTAAAGTTGATAAATCTTACAATATTTTTTCCTACAAAAGTAAAAAAAAAAACCAAATGAATGAATGAATTTGACAAGATTTCAGCTAAGAAATTATTGATCAAATGGAAGATGAATTTATATTCTTGAAGATCTTATAATTCATAGAAATAAGCACTTTGATAAACACGTTAATGATGAGAGATCACATTCTGCTAAAGAATCATTTAGAATTGATTATTTCTTATGTATAGTTAATCAAACCCATTTTCACTTAAGTTAAGATTTGGAAATATTTTTGGATTTCTGTTCGATTTTAAAAAAAAACTCGTAAAATGCCGATAATAGTTGTTTGAAATGTTGGTGTGAAATTCTTTTGAAACACGACATGGATTCTTACATTGATGGACTAAACTTATTTTTTGAGCAGCAATTTGTGAGAACTATTTGTCAGAATAGACTAAAAAGACCATTGAAGTGTTTGATTATATAAAAGTGATGGATTTGTATTATTCAAATGTGTTTATTGCTTATAGAATGTTTCCGACTGTACCAATTACAATTGCATCTATCGAAAGGAGTTTCTCAAAGTTGAAGTTGATAAATCATCAACAATATCATGAGAAAAATGGAATGAGTTGGCCATGACGTCTATTAAAAAAAACTTTTAAAATAGATTGATTATAACCAGTGTTCTAAAAGGCGCTCCTAGGCGGCCGCCTAGGCGTGAGGCAAAGCCAAAACGCCAAGCCTAATGGGTTAGCGTCTTATTTGACGGTCAACAACTGTCGTTGACCACTAATGTGCGCCTAGGCGCGCTTTTTTTTTTTTACAATTCTTTTGAAATTAAAAATTATTAAATGCTAATTTCTTTAGTTTTCCTTAATTTAAAATTAAATCAACCATTTGAACCCAAAAGTCAAGTGATCAACGAATCTTATTTACGGTAGATAATTTCTTAAGACACCCGAGTTATTAAAAGAAAAAATTATTTACTTATCGAATTTGAACCAAAGCTCAAAAATAAAAATGCACACTCTCATCCGGTGTTCAAAAATAAAGTCTATCAATAAAAGCCTAAAGCTTTGCCCTATTTAAAATTAAAAAAACCATTTGAACCGAAAAGTCTTCTCTCCTCCAATGCGCAGCAGTCGGCACTTTCTCTTCAAAGTTCCATTGTTCCAACTTCCAACTGCTCATCCTCAGGCTTCAGCACTTTTACTTTCCAAGGTAAGTTGGACTCACTCAATATGCACAAGAAAATAGACAAACTTGATGTTTTTCCTTTTTGACCGTTATGCAATTAATACACAATCTTGGATTGTAGAGGGTCGTGATGATGAGGAGTATGTTGGGGTGGAAAATGATATAAGGGAGCCTAACAAAGAGGATTTTGTATCAGAAGACACGGATGATGAATTAGATGAAGAAGATGTTATTGAATTGGACTCCGATAAAGAGTTAGATAAAATTTAAGTTCTTATGCTATTTTCTTACTATTTTGTATTTAAATTTGAAACTTATATTTTTGTTGGAAATTTTGAAAAAATGTATAAAGTTCCTATAAATCTGTTTTAAATGTTTAGTAAGTATTATTTTTAATTGATTAAAAATTAAAATAATATTAAAATAAGAAAACGGATTTTTATGTTTTTTTTACGCATATGCCTCGCCTAAGCTCGCCTAGCCCTAGGCTTGGCCTCCACGCATTACGCCTTTTAGAACACTGATTATAACAGTGTAATTGTTTACTTTCTATCAAAAAAATTCTAGAAGATTAAATTTATTTTAGACATTTGAAGGTTTTTTAGATTATTTTTTTACTTTGAATGTTTTTATTTATTAATAATAACAACAACAACAACAACAACAACAACAACAACAACAACAACAACAACAATAATAATAATAATAATAATAATAATATTATTATTATTATTATTATTATTATTATTATTATTATTATTATTATTATTATTATTATTAATGACCCCATATTTGAAGTTGCCATAAGACCTCCAAAATATCAAGATCGACACCGCAATTAACAAAATAATTAATAATTATAAACAAGAAGATGTTATGCTTATTAATTATAAGCCGCTGTTTGGTAGGAATTTATAAGAGTTCAAAATTGTTAGGTTCTGATAATTTTCATTGATAGTACAACGAGTATTTATACACACAATAGGATTATAAATGTCAATTCAAATATTCAAAAGAAAGGAAAAAATAATAATGTGAGCTATCTACTATCTAACTAATAAAGATGATCTTTGGTAGGTTGTTTCTCAAAGTTTATTAGACTCTTTAAAGACTCTGTCACCAAGTTTGTAAGTTGATGTTTGGATGGCATGAATTTAATTCATAGTTTGCCGTATGCAACTGTAAGAATTTTTAATTGATCATGTGGGTTTATATGTGAATTATTGTGTATTAAATTAAAAGTTATCAATTTTGGTTAAGCACGTTTAAAGTGATTTAATAAGGTTTCGGTATTTTGAGTTTTGAAGTATCTAATTAAAGTGTGGGCCATTATGTGTATAAATCAGGCACATTAATAATTTTATGATAGGCCGAATTAGGTTAACTTGCCGTTAGTATATATATACGGTTATGGTCCCTAGATCATATATAATTGTTCATTTTGTTCTGACTCCCATCATCAGAGAGAAATAAAGGAATAACGTGTTGATCTGGAAGACTAAAAAACGCAGGATTCATTCATTGCATTAATCATGTCTGATTCATGTAGGTTTCTGCTTTGGTTCATGAATTCTAAGTAATCCAACATGAAAGATCATTGTGACGGTAATAGTTTTCCCAACAAGTGGCATCAGACCTTATTCATGTTAAATCATTGATAATCAAAATTTTAATTTGGTTATAAAATTTTAATAATTCAGCCCCTTAAGGTTAAAATTCATTCAAATTGGGCATTTAAAGTTTTGGGTTTAATAATTCATTCGTTGAAATTTGAAAATTAATTAATTTGGACCATTAAAGTTCTGAATTTTGTAATTAAAACCCTCAAAGTTTATAATTTGTTCTAATTGGTCTCTAAAATTTTGGATAATTAATTTTTTATCCCTAAAGTTTTAGATAATTAATTTTTGATCCATAAAGTTTGGATTATGAACCCTTAGGCCCCTAAAGTTTCAAAATAAATTAAATATGCAAATTTGATGATTTTCTTTTTCAAATTTTGGTACAAATGACTCTTTATATATGTATAATATTCGATTTTGGTGCAAATTCATTTTTGGTACAAAGTGAAGCAACATGTTACCAAAGCAACATCTTTTGTGAAAATTAATTAACTTAGAATAGTAAAAGGTGTTGTATGTGTGTTATTTATGCGAATATTTGATCGACCTAAAGGAAAGTTAATATTTGATCAAATTGCACATGTACTTTTGGTGATTAACATGTGGCGATTACTTGATTTAATGTGTGATCAATAAATCAGTCCAAAAAAAGATTTATTGATTGACGTCTTTCTTTATTATCATTATTTGATCATTATAAATATAGTACCATTTACAAGTCATTATTTCTGTTCAAAAACTAAATATTGATGTTGTGTTTGGTATCTTGTGATGGGCCCTACCATTATTTGAAATTATTATTTGTATATTAGTGATATTTATGTGGGCTATTCCTAATTAATTTTTCTCTAATTCAGTTTCAGGTTCTGCTCCTAATATCTCTGCTAGCATCAATTCAATTACAATGTTTAATGGCACCAACTTCAAGGCATGACAAGAGAACATGATGATTGTTCTCGAAGTCATGGATTTACTGATAAGAGTACCTCTGATGACAATAGGGAGGTGAAAAGTGGGAATGATCAAACCGCATAAATTTGATGGTCATAAAGCGTGCTATTCCAAAAGCGTTTTGGGGCACTTTGTTTGATAAGGTGATTATGGCTAAGGATTTCCTTGAGTATCTTGAGAATAGGTTTGCCAAGAATGAAAAGGATGAAACTTGTACACTTTTGACAAACCTTATCTCAATGAGGTACAAAGTAAAAGGAAACATATGGGAGTACATTATGGAAATGTCTCATATTGTTTCAAAACTAAAGGCACTCAAGTTGGATTTATTGAAGACTTGTTGGTGCACTTGGTTCCGATATCCCTTCCGACACAATTCAATCACTCCAAGGTGAGTTACAATTGTCAAAATGACTCATGGTCCCTTAATGAGCTCATCTCTCACTACGTTACAAGACAAAAAGTGCTTATTTAGCCACCGCCTTCAAGGAAAAAAAGAGCAATAAAAGGAAAAATGATAAGAAAGTTGCAGGTACAACATCACAAAAGAAACAGTATAAGGAACAAACTGAGGATGATTGTTTTTTCTGTGGAACTGCAGCTTATAAGAAGAAGAATTGTACCAACTATCATGCATAGCGTGCCAAGAAATGTATTCTTCTTCATTTGGTTTATTATGATGTTAATTTAATTTCGGTACCTAGACACTCATGGTGGATAGATTCTGGTACAACAACTCACATCAGTGTGTCTATGTAGGGTTACTTAGTTGTTGAAAACCAAGTGATGGTAAAAGATACATTTATGTTGGCAACGGCAAGACGGTGGAAGTAGAGGCAATAGAAAAATTTAGATTATTGTTAAAGACTGAATTTTATTTGGATCTTAATAAAATATTTATTGTACCGTCTTTTAACAAAATTTATTTCCATTTTTGCTTTCGATAAATATGGTTATTCTTGTTTATTTGGGAATAAAAATTTTAGTTTGTTTTATAATTCAAAATTGGTTGGTTCTGGTTTTGGTTCTTTATCAGGTTACGATAGTATTTATTTAATTTATATGATTGCTTTTTTTAATGAATCCTTACATGTAAGTACTCGAGGTGTAAAGCAAAAATTAACCGGCGAGAATTCTGCCTCGTTGTGGCACAAGAGATTAGGTCACACAATCAAGAGGAGAATTGAGAGAGTTGTGTCTAACGGAATTCTCGATCCCTTTGACTTTACAGATTATGAAATGTATGTTAACTGTATAAAGGGAAAACAAACCAATAAAAGGAGATTTCAAGCTAACAAGACTTTGGACGTCTTAAAACTTATACGTACGGACATTTGTGGACCATTCCCTACGACTTCTTGGAAGGTGAATAATATTTTATAACGTTCATAGACTAATTTTCAAGATATTGCTATATATATCTCATTCATGAAAAATCACAGTCGTTGGATGTGTTCAAAAACTATAAAGCTGAAGTTGAGAACAAACTTGACAAAATGATTAAAAGCATCAGATCTGACGGTGGTGGTAAATATTGTGACAGATATGATGGTTCAGGTAAACAACATCTAGGACCATTTGCTAAATTCCTAGAGGAATGCGGTACGTCCCACGGTACACTATGTCGAGTTATGCTATGAATTATGTTGCTGAAAAACGAAATAGAACGCTTAAGGACATGGTGAGAAGTATGATTAATCATTCTACCTTGCTAGAATTACTCTGAGGTGAAGCAGCGTATATACTCAATAGAGTTCCAACTAAAACCCCTTATGAGCTTTGGACGAGCAAAATGCCTAGTTTGAAGCACATACACATTTGAGGATATCTAGCTCAGGCAAGACCTTATAAGCTAAATGAAAAGAAACTGGATGCAAGGACTATCAATTGCTATTTTATTGGATATTCTGAAAAGTCCAGGGGTTACAAGTTTTATGATTCCACAATTAAAGCAATTTTGGAGAAGGAAAATGCTAAGTTCTTTGAGGATGTTCAGTTTGCGGGGGAGAAAGAGTTACAAACTTTGTCTTTGAGGAAGAGTACATTGAAATTTCTCCAATTTCCATTGACAATGATTAGGATCGGGTTTCTATCCCTGAAATTTTCAAGAAACAACTCCAAATCAAGAAAATATCGCTGTATCTCCTTCTGAAGGTCAACAACTTGTTCCAAAAGAACAAACTCTACAGCCTCAAGAACCAATGCCATTACGAAGATCCACTAGAGAGAGGAGAAGTGCGGTTTCGAATAATTACATTGTATTTCTCCATGAACATAAAGTTGACATTGGAGTGGTGGAAGATGATCTAATCAACTTTCGTCAAGCCATGAAAAGTTTTAACTCTCAAAAGTGGCTCAATGCCATGAATGAAGAGATAAAGTCCATGAATGACAACAACGTGTGGGACCTCATTCCATTGCTTGAAGGTGCGAAACTCATTGGTTGTTAATGGATATTTAAGATCAAGAGGGATTTGAAGGGTGATGTAGAGAGGTATAAGGCTTGTCTTGTCGCAAATGACTTTACACAGAAAGAAGGCATCTATTATAAAGAGACTTTCTCTTCGATTTTTTCGAAAGACTCTTTTAGGATTATAATGGCATTGGTAGCGTATTTCGATCTTGAGTTACATCAGATGGATGTTAAGATAGTATTTTTCAGTGGTGACATTGATGAAACAATTGATATTGTACAACTAGAAAAATTTGTTTCGGATCCATCTATGGACTCAAACAAGACTCTCGTCAATGGTATTACAAATTTCATCAAGTGATCATATCATATGGTTTTGAGATGAATTTTGTCGATAATTGTATATACCACAAGTTCAGAGAAAGTAAGTATATTTTTCTGGTTTTATATGTTGATGACATATTGCTTGTAGCAACGATATAGGCTTATTGCACGAAACCAAGATATTTTTAGCAAGGAATTTTGAGATAAAATATCTTTGTGTCGCCTCTTTTGTATTAAGAATTCAGATACGCCGGGATCGTTCTCGGGGTATTCTTGGATTTTCACAACAGAGTTATATCGAAAAGGTACTTAAAAAATTTAGCATACAAGATTGTAAACCAGGTGACACCCATGTGACTAAAGGAGACAAGTTCAGTTTAAATCAATGCCCCAAAAATGACTTGAAAATTAAACAAACGCAGAAGATTTCTTATTCTTCAACTATAGAGAGTCTGATGTATGTTCAGGTTTGTATGCATCCGGATATAGCGTACATTGTTGGGATGCTATGGAGATATTTAAGTAATTCAGGAATGGATCATTGGAAAACAGCTAAACGGGTCATGCGGTATTTATAGAAAACAAAAGACTAAATGCTCACATACAGGATATCGGATCAGTTGGAGATCATAGGTTATTCTGATTTCGATTTCGCGAGATGGCAAGATACTAGGAGATCCACTTCATGTTATATCTACTTGCTTGTTAGAGGTATTTCCTGAAAGAGTGCTAAGCAGACACTCATAGCTACTTCCACCATGGCAGCAAAATTTATAGCTTGTTATGAGACATCAAACCATGGAATATGACTTTGAAATTTTGTTACTAGGCTGTGCATCATGGACAGTACAAAAAGACCATTAAGTTATTTTGTGACGATAAATCAACAGTATTGTATTCCAATAACAACAGGAGCTTTACGAAGTCAAAACGTGTAGAGATCAAGTTCCTGACTGTTAAAGAAAGAGTTAGGAGTTGATAAGTGTCGGTAGAGCATATCAAGACAAACTCCATGGTTGCAGATCCGCTTACTAAGGGATCGATACCCAAGGACTTTCATGAGCACATTGCTCATTTGGGTGTAATATCTCTTGAGGATATCTAGTTTCAGTGGGAGTTTGTATTTCTGTGCTTTTTATATTAGACACATGTACTGTCGTTTTCAATAAGGTTTATGGTTAAAGTTATTTTCGGTTATAAAGATTTTTTGGTTTATTATTTATGAACTTGTTTGAAAATAAACTCACTAAGGTATTAAAGTAGACTAATTGGAAATAGGCATGTTAAGGTCACATCATATGTAATTTTCATGCTATACATCCATACTTGATCCATGTCATTTAATTATGTCAATATACGTGATCATTGATGGGTTTAGTCGTTTTGACCTATTTTGATATGATTGATGGGTTGGATCGTTTGGGGATGCATTCGGTAATGATAACAAAATTTTGAGTACTCATAAGTTTATGTTTAATGCACAATTATAAGGTAACACATATAGTCCAAGTGCGAGATTATAAGGATTTTTAATCAATCATGTAGGCTTATATGTGAATTATTTTAAATTACATTAAAGACTATCAATTTTGTTTAAGCTGGTTTAAAGTGATCTAATAAGGTTTCGGTATTTTGAGTTTTGAAACATCTAATTAAAATGTAGGCCTTTATGTGTAGAGACCAGACTCGTTCCTAATTTCATGATAGGCGAATTAGGTTAACAGGTCGTTAGTATACGGTTATGGTCCCCGAAAAATAATCTTTATAACAATTATTTTCGGTAATTGTTCATTCTGTTCCGACTCTTATCATCAGAGAGAAATAAATGAACAATGTGTATTTATACACACAATAGGATTATAAATGTTATTACAACCAAAGATCGAGAATTGGGAGAAAAATATCTGGGAATCTTATTTCACAAATGAAACAGGGGCTACAATAAATAGAAGGAAAAATAGGCGGGAAAAGTAGTTGGCCAGCTAATCAACTAAAATAGTTTTTGGCGCCAAGTCTAATTACAAATTAATCCTAAAATGACCCCTCAAGATGGAATGTGTAAATTGATCACAACTATCTTGGACAACAGTTGGAATAAGGAAGTAGCCGGCAAAGGTTTGGTGAATATATCAGTGAGCTGATGACTAGAGCGAACTGGCATCAATTTAACAAATCCATCATTGATCTTCTCCCTTATGAAATGACAATTTATCTCGATGTGCTTGGTCCTTTCGTGAAAAATAGGATTGGTTGCAATGTGTATTGCCGCCTGATTGTCACAGAATAGTACCTGTGACTGTGATATGGAAATCCAGAAGAAGCTGATGTATCCACAAGAGCTCACTAGCAGTGGAGGCCAATGCACGGTATTCCGCTTCATCAGAAGATCGTGATACAGTTGTTTGTTTCTTAGCTTTCCATGAGACCATAGACTCTCCAAGAAACACACAGAAACCAGTGACTGACTTTCTTGAATCTGAGCAAGAGCCCCAATCTGCATCAGAAAATGCACGTAACTGTAAGGAGGATTTTGTTGAAAACAAAAGTCCTTGTCCTGGAGTCCCTTTAATATACTGAAGTAAGTGGTGAATAGCTGTTAAGTGAGGTTTCCGTGGTTGAGATACATACTGGCTGAGCTTATGAACAGCAAAAGTAATATCAGGCCTAGATATTTTCAAGTACAACAAGCGTCCAATAAGTCGCCTATACATGGAATTATCTTCCAGAAGCTCCCCCTCAAAGGAATTCAAACGAACTTCAGGATCCATGGGAAGAATAGCTGGCTTCCAGGCAAGGAAACCTGTTTCCTCAAGGAGTTGGATGGCATAATACCTCTGTGATAGAACTATCCCCTTCTGGGATCGAACAATTTCTAAACCGAGAAAATACTTAAGGTTGCCAAGATCCTTAAGCTTAAATTGACTGTGGAGAAAGGATTTCAAGGAGGTAATAACCTGCAGATTAGCACCAGTGATGACTATGTCATCCACATAAACCAATAGAGCTACAAAATCACTATCAGACCCTTTGGTGAATAAGGAGTAGTCTGATTTGGATTGGTGAAAGCCATGTAGCAGAAGTGCATGAGAAAATTTCAAAAACCATTAGCGTGATGCCTGCTTCAAACCCTAGATTGACTTATGGAGCCTACAAACCAAAGGCTCCCCCTTTCATGTAGAAACCTCAGAAGGTGAGTAACCTAATGGTAAATTCACATAGATCTCAAATAAATCACCTTGGAGGAAAGTGTTGTTAACATCTAACTGAATTTGATGCCACCGATTAACAGCAGCCAGAGCCAAAAGGAATCTTCACGATCACCATTTTCGTAACAAGAGAAAAAGTTTCAATAAAATCTAACCCCTCTTGCTGAGTATATCCTTTAGCTACCAAGCGGGCTTTATATCTGTCAATGCTGCCATCAGAATGATACTTGATCTTATACACCCATTTGCAGCCAATGGTGTGTTTTCCTTCAGGTAATGTAGTGACAGACCAAGTGTTGTTCAATTCCATTGCATCAAGTTCAGAAGCCATGGCTTTCTTCCAATGACCATGTCTTACAGCCTGGTGATAGAACTGAGGTTCAGGGTTGGATGAAATATTGAAAAGGAGAGAATTATGAGCGTTTGAAGACTTTGAATAAGCAAGGTAATGATATAAAGGTAAGGGGATGAGGTATGAGGAAAAATATTCTTGTTTTCAGTCATAAGATTGCAGTGGAAATCCTGCAAATAAGAAGGAAGTTTTCTTGTTCTCAATGATCTTCTGGGACCAAGATTCTGTTGATCAGGACAACAGCGAAAGGAATAGGAGAAGAAGTACTAGGAAGACTGGGAATAGATGGAGCTGAGTATGAAATGGCAGGATCTCCATTGGAGTGAACAATAGGTTGTTGAAGAGCTATATCAGATGCTAGTTTAGGCAACATAAGGTTGGGAAAATGATCGATTAAGATATGAGGATCAGATATGGAATGAAAATGAAAAATGGACTCATGAAAAACCATATTTTTAGGAATGGAGATGGTTTTGGAAATAATGTCATAGACTTTATATCCTTTGATGCCAGGGTGGTATCCAATAAAAACACAGGCCCTAGCACGAGGTTGAAACTTCAGATGATATGAGGTAATGGTGGAGTAATGAAATTATAATCAACTGCTGTTTCATAAAGTAGTTGAAAGGGTGTCTGATTGTGTATAATAAGTAATATGGTTCGATTAATGAGGTAAGTGGCTGTGAGAACACAATCTCCCCAGAACTGAATGAGAATTTTAGATTGAAAGAATAATGCTCTGGCAACATTCAGTAAATGTTGATACTTCCTTTCTACTACTGAATTCTGCTGAGGACGTTCCACACAAGAGAACTGATGCAACATCCCTTTTGAACTGAAGAACTCTCTGAATTGTAACTCAGGAGCATTGTTAGACATGTACCTTTTTATAACTCTGTTAAATTGTGTTTCAATCAATCTGAAAAATTTTGGAATAACTGTGGGAACATCTGATTTTTGCTTCAAAAGGTATACCCAAGTAAATCTGGTACAATCATCGACTATTGTGAGGAAATACCTATGTCCATCACGTGTTGGAGTACTATAGGGACCCTATATATCAGCATGAATAAGATCAAATGCATTAGATGATAGATGATTATGTGAAACGAATGACAAACGCCTCTGTTTAGCTAGTGGGCATATGGGACATGGAGCCTCGTTTGATTTATCACTCTTATAGTGTAATTGATTCATCAAGCAATCCAAACGTTTATAGGATAAGTGACCTAGTCTATGATGCCATACATTAGAAGAATCTACATTGTTCACCATAACAGAATTACAAACAAAACTGGAAAAATTACATTTCCTTATTACATTATTCATTGCCGCATCTAAGACTTAAAGGCCTTCAATTCTTCTACCCCTGCCAATCATCATCGATCTGCATAGATCCTGAATTTCACAATAGTGATTAGAGAATCTGATGCTTATAGATGGCTTTCTGGTTAAAGTACTTATGGACATCAGATTAAATTTAAACTGAGGCACAAATAACACTTCTTCAAGTACCAGTTCAGGGCTGAGTTTAACATTTCCAACAAAATGTACAGAAATTTTTGCATGATTAGGTAGAGTAATAAAGGCATTCTGGTCTGCTCTTAAATTCTGAAAACATGCACGTCTGAAACAAACATGGCTAGTTGCCCCAGAATCCAACACCCAATGTTCAGCAAAATTGAAGATCTCACTATTGGAAATTGATAAGCATGTACCTGACAGGTGATCCTCATTTCCTCCTTCACCCTGTGCATCAGATGTTGATATGGTTCAGGATTAAGAGTTTGCATAAAATTCCCTACAGTGCCATGATTTTCATCTGGAATAGAACCAGAAATTTGATTAGTGACAGTATTATTGTTAGGATGTAAAGAATAACCTGATTGATTGCTAAAATAAAATATCTGCTTTGGCTTGTATCCCGGTGGAAACCCATGGAGCTTGTAACACTTATCAATAGTGTGACCTCAATATCCACAATGTTTACAGATTGGCCTTTCCTTCCTCTGAGTCCTATTATAGGATTGCCCTATAGTTGGCTTCCTTACATCATTTCGAACCTGAAATGCCAATGAATCACTGGTACCAACAACCAGATTGATAGCTCTTTGGTGTTCCTCATGTGAAATCAGTGAGAAAACTTTGTTTATTGTGGAATTGGCTCCATTAGCGGAAGCTGTCATCTGATCTAAGCATAGGAATCATTCAGTCCCATCAGAAAAGACATCACATACTTCATATGGTGATGCTCCGCTAACTTCCTATTTCCATCACAATCGCACTTTCCACACGAACAAGATGGCCTATAATTGCTTAATTCTTCTTATATACTCTTAAGTTTGGTGAAGTAAGCACTAACAGATAGTTGTCCTTGGGTATGATTCATTAATTCACGCCTCAATTGAAATATTCGAGGGCCATTCCTCTGCTAAAACCTCTCATTGAGGTTTGTCCAAATCTCATAGGCAGATTGCGAGTAGATAATGCTCGCCGATATCTCTTTTGACACAGAATTAAGGATCCAAGAGATAACAATATTGTTGTTACAGATCCATGAATTGAGTAATTCAGTATTACCTGTAGGTCGAAGAATAGATCCATCAACAAATCCAGATTTATTCTTCACAGATAAAGCTATGGTCATGGCTCGACTCCATGAAGTGTAATTTTCGCCAGTCAATTGCTTCGAAACTAGTACCAGCCCAGGTTTATCCAAATGATGTGGAATTACTTAATGATGTAGATGAATTGTGATTAGGAGAATTTTGATTTGTGCTTTCTGCCATGGCCGATCAAACGATTAACAGAGAGCAGAACTATGGAAGTTGTCTATTCTCTGATACCACATTACAACCAAGGATCGAGAATTGGGAGAAAATTATCTGGGAATCTTATTTTACAAATGAAACAGGGGCTACAATAAATAAAAAGAAAAATAGGCGAGAAAAGTAGTTGGTCAGCTAATCAACTAGAATAGTTTTGCCAACAAGTCTAATTACAAATTAATCCTAAAAAATGTCGATTCAAATATTCAAAAGAAAGGATAAGATAATAATGTGAGCTATCTATTATTTAACTAATTGAGATGATCTTTGGTAGGTGGTTTCTCAAAGTTTATTAGACTGTTTAAAGACTCTTTGTCACCAAGTTTGTAAGTTGATGTTTGGATGAGATGAATCTAATTCATAGTTTTCCAAATGCAACTTGATCACGAATGAAATGAAAATCAACAATATGCCCTGTTCGTGTATGAAATAACAGATTGGCGGATGAATATGTGACTCCAATATTGTCACACCAAACCGTAGGAAGTGTTAATTACGAATGCCAGGTTTAGACAAAATGCTTTGCAGCCACTGGATCTCAGCTGCAGTATCAGCTAGAGACTTGTATTCAGCTTCAGTACTACTTCGAGCTACCGTAGCTTGTTGTTTGCAACTCCATGAAACTAGATTAGAGCCAAGAAAAACACAAAAAGAGCCCATTGGTCGCATGTCATCACAATTGCCAGCCCAATCCGATTAGTGAAACATTGAAGTTGAAGAGCTTGGCTCTTGGACAAGAATAAGTCTGTGTTTTAAATACCGTAGAATTCGTTTTACTGCCTGCCAGTATGAATCACGAGGATTGAGCATAAACTTTCTAATTCGATGTACGACATAAGCTATATCAGGCCGTATGAGAGATAAATAATGCAAACACCCTACAATGGTACGATACAATGACGAGGTCTGGTATTGATGGGGAGTCTGGTCTACACAATTTGAGAAAGGTTGAAATTGGCTTGGTCCAAGGTTTGGCCATGTCCATCTTGCCTTTACGAAGAACATCTACTATGTATCAACGTTGTGTGAGAAACAAACCATCAGGAGAGATTATTACCTCTACGCCTAGAAAGAAATTGAGAGAGTTGAGATCTTTAATAGCAAATTCTACACGTAATTGACTTATTACATATTGAATAGCAATAGAGCTGGAATGTGTAAGCAATATGTCATCCACTTAAATCAGTATAAACACTTGAGTTGATTTGGTGTAAAGAATGAAAAGGAAGCTGTCAGCCTTGCCGCCATGGAAGCCGAGATCTATGAGTTTTTTTTGCTAGCCTAGAGAACCATGAACAAGGCGCTTAACGATGACCATATAAGGATTGTTTGAGATGGCAAATATGATTCAAAAATAGTGGATATTGATAGATAGAGGCTACTGTAAAAACACACTTTCCTGTAGCTAACTATGTAGAAAGACATTCTGAACATCTAATTGTCGTAGAACTGAATTATCAGGTTGATGTGTTGCATTACCAGGAGGTTCAAGGGATGAACCAGAATTCCTTACGGGAGTTTCTTGTCTAGGACCTGCAGTGTTAGAAGTAAGATGATCCAAAACAGATGTATCGTTAGTTGACGACACTAAGTTCAAATTAAAGTATTGAGAGAGATGATGATATTCACCTCCCCAAATGGATTGCACCATTTTTATTTTTGTTAAACTGACTTTTGACGTACAATTGAAATTGCAAGAAAACATTCTTAATATCAGATTCTAATTTAAGAGGAAATAACCAAATGAATTTAGTGAAATCATCAAGAAAACAAACAGAGTACCGTGCTACAGTTGTAGAAACAAGAGGCAGGTCCCCATACATATGAATAAATCAAATCCAAAGATTTCAGAGAACTGAAATGAGAAGTTTTAAATGGCAATTGACATCTTTTAGCCCACTGACAATTTGGACACACAAAGCGCTTGTTATTTGCGGCAACTAGAAAATGAAAACTCAAAAAGGCTTGAGATGCAATCGGCATGGAGGCATGTCCTATCGTTTATGCCAGTCAGCAAGGGAGACTCATATAGCTAAAATAGGTAGTAGGCTGGATGGATTGTATAGGAGCTGGAAAATGAGTAGACACTATCCTTAAATTGACCTTTATGGAGGACGTCCTCCGAGTGATCCTAAATTCAAAGTAGACAGAGTTATCATGACAAAATTAAGGAACATTGATAAGATTTTTTTGTTTTTTTCTGGAACTAATAGAACTTGATTATGAACAAATGTATGAGAACCAGTGGTGGTGCCATCAGGTCCACGGTTATCAATTTGTCTGGGAGGTTTGACAATAGTGCCATCAATGTATACAAACAAGTCTAGACCCTTGAAATATGGAAGGAGTTGGGCCTTCCATGTGAGATAGTTTTAATGGGAGAGTGATAGTTGATTTAGAAGTTTGGTTTACTGGAAGAAAAGAGAAGCAGAACAACGGTGTGATGAATAATTACACTGTAAGTTTCTTCCTCAAAAAGGTAAAGTTTAATCTGTACATTAGCCTATTTATACAAGTGAAAATGAAATAATCTATACAAGAGAAAGTGAAATGAATATACAATATTTCCCTCGAGCATGGGTACAGCTCAAAACGTCATGATCAAATCTGTTGAGAATTTGTTGTGCAGATAGTGGAGTTGCTCTCTCGGTTTTGCTCCTTTAGTGTGGCAGCTGACTCATCATCCTTTAATACCCCTCCGGTAAGATGGAGAATAGATGTTTTCTATTCCCATCTTGGATAAAAGAAAACCAAGTTGAGTGGAAGGAAGTGCCTTGGTGAAGACATTCGCAAGCTAAAGTGAAAAACAGACATGGGAAGTGCGTAAAAAAACCAGATTGAATTTTGTCGCGAATGAGATGACAATCAATCTCAATGTGTTTTGTGCATTCATGAAACACCAGATTTTCCGCGATATGTAAGGCAGCCCGATTATCACAACGGAGATTAGCTGGAAGATAAACCGAGATGTGCAAGTCCTGTAAAATATAAGACAACCATTGTAGTTCACAAGAAGTGGTTGCCACGGCTCGATACTCAGCTTCAGCGGAGGAGCGAGAGACTACAATTTGCTTCTTTGAACGCCATGAGATCAATGAGGATCCAAGGAAGATACAAAAGCCCGTAATGGAGCGGCGAGAATTGGGACAAAAGGCCCAATCGGAGTCAGTATAACCTCGGAGATGAAGAGAGCTGCTGGAGGGAAAAAGAAGTCCCTGACCAGGTGCATTCTTGATGTAGCGGAGAACATGATGAGCTGCATGTTGATGTGAGGAAGTAGGAGAAGTCATAAATTGACTTTAGACATGGACAGCGTAGCTGATATCAGGGCAAGTAATTGTGAGGTAAATTAATCGCCCAACCAATCATCGATAGGAGAAAGGATCCGAGAGAGGTTCTCCATCATCTATTCAAAGCTTCAAGTTTTGTTCCATGGGCAACTTGAGTGGTCGAGTACCGAGAACACTAGCATCAGATAATATATCAAGAGCATACTTTCGTTGACAGATAGATATACCCTTGGAATAACGAGCTACTTCAATTCCAAGAAAGTAGTGAAGATTACCAAGACATTCAATTTGAAAATGATCACTGAGAAATGACTGAAGATCAGCAATGGAGTCCATGCTTGAGTTGGCCACAATGATGTTGTTAACATAGACGAGAAGTGCTGTGAAAGAGCCATTGTGCAGCCGAGTAAAGAGACTATGGTCAGCCTTGGATTGTTGGAAGCCGAAAGTGAACAAGGCATGAGAAAACTTTGAATACCATTGTTGTGGGGCTTGTTTTAAGCCATAGAGACTCTTGTGTAAGTGGCAAACCTGATTTGGTGATCCTTTGAAATAACCAGAAGGTTTGCACATAAAAACTTCTTTTTCCAAGTCACCATGTAGGAAGGCATTTTGAACATCAAACTGCCTAAGAAACCAGCCTTTGATAGAGACAGCTGCTAACAAAGTCCGAATAGTAACAAGTTTTGCTATCGGGGCAAAGGTTTCGTTGTAGTCAAGTCCCTCTTGCTGTGTAAATCCTTTGGCCACAAGACGCGCTTTGTAGCGCTCAATGCTGCCATCAGAATTTCGCTTGACTTTAAAGATCCATTTGGAGCCAATGGTGTGCTTACCAGGTGGTAAATCAACAAGTGACCAAGTGTTATTGAGTTCAAGGGCAGATATTTCAGAATTGATAAGCCTCACACCAATGAGAATACTTGACAGCTTCTCCAAAAAACTGAGGTTCAGGTGTGGCAGATAAAGTAGAAATAAAGGCATGATAAGATGAAGAAAGTTTTTGGAAAGAAATAGAAGAAGATAGAGGAAAAGGTTCACCTGAGTTGCCGGGCCTTGCCGTGGACAAAGATGAAAGGGCAGGATTGTTACATGTGTCTGACAAGGGGTTAAGCTGCATTGTTTGAGAAGGTGGATGAACCATTGGTGGAGAGCGTATAAAGTTACTTAAGTGAGGGGGAGGGCGACGAGAGCGAGTAGACCTATGAAGTAAAGGAGGAGGAGGTGGTGTTATGGATGTGTCAATGGGAGGTTGAGAAGAAGAAGGAAGAGGTGTTGTTATGGATGTGTCAATGGAAGGTGACGCAGGAGTATGAGTGACTGATATTGAGTCTGGATCAGGTAAAAGGATGGAAGGAGAAGGAGTGTATGACTTAGGAAGGAGAGATGAAGTTTGGAAAGGAAATAGAGTTTCATGAAAGATAACATCTCTTGAAATGAAAATTTTATTAGTCGTGAGATCAAGTAGCCGATACCCTTTTACACTAAAGGGATATCCAATGAAGGCACATCGTCGACTGGGAGGATCAAATTTATGACGATGTTGGGAGGTGGTGGAAGCAAAGGCTAGACACTCGAAGACACGAAGATGAGAGTAGGAGGGAGGTTTATTGAATAGGACTTCATAAGGAGTCTTGTTGTGAAGAAGAGGGGTGGGAATATGATTTATTAGGTAGGTGGCTGTAAGGACATAAGTAGACCAAAATTCTAATGGTATTCCCGATTGAAAACGTAAGGCACGAGCTATTTGAAGAAGATGACGATGCTTTCTCTCGACTAACCCATTTTGTTGGGGGGTCTCGACACATGAGGTTTGATGAATTATGCCGTGTTCAGAATAGAAGTCAGTCATGGAAAATTCCAGGCCTTTGTCACTACGCGGGATTTTAATTCTGGTATTAAACTGAGTGACAACCAGATTACAAAAGGATTTCAAACAAGAATACGCATCGGATTTATTTTTCAGAATATACACCCAAGTGCAGCGAAAGAAGTCGTCAACAATTGTGAGGAAAAATCGAGAACCATTGTGGTCTGAAATGTTGTGTGGTCCCCATAAATTACAGTGAACAAGATCAAAGCAATGAAAAGTAGAGGTAGTGCTGAAAGGGAATGGGAGCCTTGTTTGCTTGGCAAGAGGACAAGTAAGACAAAGTAAATTTTCATTGATATTCATATGAGTAGTTACATTGGTATCTTGTATGTGTAACATGGGAAAATGGGAAGGGTGACCCAATCTACAATGCCATAAATAATGACCACTGTCGAGAGGTTGAACAGAGGCTGAAATGGGGTTTTGAAGTGTAAAATGCTGAGAAAAAGTATGAACTAAAGCTTCAGGCGAAACATCTTCTGTGTCTAAATGATAGAGACCATGTAGCAGATTACCTTTCCCAATCGTTTTCCAGGGAGAAAGGCCCTGTATAAAGCAAACATCAGAGAAAAACATGAGACTACAATTCAATTGTTTGGTAATTTTAGCTGCAGATAACAAATTAAAATGAAAATTGGGAACACACAAAACGTCATGGAGAAGAAGAGTTACTGTCACTTGCACGGTACCAATGTAAGTGATAGTAACTACTTCTCCATTTGGGAGTCTAACAAAATTGGAAGTGGTGGATGTTATTTTGGTGAAGAGTGAGGGGCTGCAGATACCAGCAGCCGATGAAATATGAGGTTTAGTTAGAGGAACAATTTAGAGTTGATTTGCAGATGGAGAAGTAGTCGAGTTCGTCTTGTGCAGCAAAGCTATAAGTTCTTGATATTGATCTTTAGTCAACATCAGGTTTGGGTCATTGTTGGCCGAAGAAGGGGCTTCCATAGAGACGACATTGATGCATGGCTTGTGATACTTGTATCCGAAGGGGTAGCCGCGAAGTTTGTAGTAATGCTCGGCAATGTGTCCAGTCACCTTACAGTGAGTACAGATAGGGGGTATGGCATTTCCAGATTTGAAGCATTTGGCCAAAGTATGGCCTGTGATTTTACAATGAGTGCAGTAAGGCTTGTCATGCTTGGGGAAAGATTGATATGGTCGACGAGCAGCCATTGCAATAGTTTCAACTGAAGGGGCAGCGGAGGGGATGAGATGATGTCCTTCTTGCTGTTGAATGTAAGAAAATACCTTATTGACAGGTGGTAGAGGATCAATTAACATAATCTGGTCCCGAACATTTGTAAATGAGTCATGGAGACCCATTAGAAATTGGATCACACAATTTCGCTGGTATCGGTCGAAGATGACTTTCATTGAGGCACAAGAGCAAACAGGTAACGGGTCATAAATGGAGAGTTCATCCCAGATGGATTTAAGTTTGCCGTAGTAAGTGCTGACCGTATCTGTTTCTTGTGACAAATTGGCAAGAGTTTTCTTCAATTCATAGATACGTGGCTCATTTTGAGGAGAAAAGCGGTCCTGTAATTCAAACCACAATGTACGAGCATCATCAACAAATGTAACCGATGGACGAAGAGGTAGACTGATAGAATTTTGAAACCAGGATACAAGCATATCATTGCATCGTTCCCACAATGATAGGAGGAGTGCAGAGGTAGGGGGTTTGTCTATAGTTCCATCAAGAAATCCGAGTTTATTCTTTGCCCTCAGTGCTTGTTGAATGGATCTGGACCAAGTGGAGTAATTCTCGGTTGTGAGATGTTCAGTGACCAAAATGGTACCAAGATTATCAGAGATTTCTAGATGGTATGGGTTGTTTGGATTGGTGAGGTCAGTAAGGTTGAAAGTGGGAGTTTCAAAACCTAGCTCTGATGCCATGATAGTTGATTTAGAAGTTTGGTTTACCGGAAGAAAAGAGAAGCAAAGTAACGGTGTGATGAATAATTACTCTGTAATTTTCTTCCTCAAAAAGGTAAAGTTTTAATTTGTACAGTAGCCTATTTATACAAGTGAAAATGAAATAATCTATATAGGAGAAAGTGAAATGAATATACAATATTGCCCTCAAACATGTGTACAGCTCAAAACGTCATGATCAAATTTGTTGAGAATTTGTTGTGTAGGTAGTGGAGTTGCTCTCTCAGTTTTGCTCCTTTAGTGTGGCGGCTGACTCATCATCCTTTAATAGAGAGTTATTCAATATTGAGGGAGGGTGGAGTTATGATAACTGGGGCAGTTCGAGAATTAATTTCAGAGGTAGTAAAACTAAGAGAAGCCATCTAGAAGACATATGTCGACTAGCTCAATCTGATCCCATATAAGAATTTAGAATCACTGGCGGAACAGGGATAGGGCATTTTTTGACCTTTTTTTTATTATTAAGGAAAATATACGAGTCAAAGCCCAATTTTTTCTTACCATTCTTTACGATCATGGATTTCTTCATACACAAATTTTTCACAACTTTTCTTTTGTAGGATTTGGTTGGATTTTAGTCAATGACTTGATTTCAACACTTTACACTTATATTTAGTCATGATCTATTAGGGAAAAATTGAATACTCTTAATAGGGAGATTTTAATGCTGAACAAAATATATGCCGTAAATACTTTAAGTAATTAAATTATTACGGCACACATTTAAAGCATGTCGTAAATAATTAGTTTTTACGTCATGCCTCATTTGCACTCTATAAACAAATGCCATAAAAAGCTATTTTTGATGTAGTGCAAGAATAAAATGTTAGTGGTGATTCACAGAGATAGACAATTTCAGAAGATTGAGAGCAGGCGTGAGTGAAGCATGTTCTAGCGGGTCTTGGAAATTGTAGGAAGGGAAAATTAGGCTCACTACTCTAAAAAAGAAATCAATTAGATTAATGCACTTAACATAAATTTAAACTTCTCATCACAGTAATTTATACTTCCCAAAACCCACCACATTCAATTACATACACACACAGACACAAAGACCCGGCTTCTCTCAAGATTTTTTCAAAATTTCATCTACATCATCCCGTTTTTCTCCAAATTTTGGTGGACTTTGAAGATTAATTATATCCCAACATCATTCATCCACAAATTCAAACTTCTATCCATAAAAATTTCAAGAAATCAAAGGTAAATTGGCTCAACTTTATGGGTTTCAGAATTTGTCTTCTTTGTCTTACATTCTTGCTCATTGTTGGAATTTTTTGAGTATTGTTGGAAGTATTGGTGTAGTTGATGTTGGTTTTGTGGATTGGTTGTGGAATATTTGGATTTAGCATAGAATCATGAGAAAATTTTACTCCTTTCAATTAATGTGCATATCAAGTGTTCGATTAATTGCTCCAAATGCATTTTTGTATGAATTATACCATGATTTTTGTATGAAACTTCACAACTTGTTTTCCATTTTCCATTTGGTGTGTTTGGCAGAGTACTTAAACGGGGATGAAGGTTTCTTTGCCTTGAACTGAGCTATGTGGAAGTCCCAGTGTTCGACGTATTGTCAACTACTGCTCTTTTTGATGAGCCAAACAAATCTTGTTGAATATCTTGTTTCTGTAGGAATTGAATTTGGGCTTCATTGTATCAACTTAGTTACGTGAAGCAATAGTTTGGAGTCCTATAAACAAACAATAATGTGTATGTTTTTTGTTAGTTGAAAATAACTGGTTGCTTAAGCTGTATTTTTTTCTTCAATAATTTCTTGATAACTCTAGTAAGAAGCTCCTCAAATACTACATATATAAATATATTTTTTAGTTAGGCATGATAGCAATGAGAATTTAAATTCAACTCAATATGTGAATCAAATAACTAAACTAATAACACGCTTTTATAGATCCATTTCTGTATCGAATTAAGCCTTGTTGGTTATTATGCATTGATATGTGTGTTCTTTCTTCTACATAATTTCCTTGTATATGTTCTGTCTGCATCTTTTTCCAGTTCTTTTATCTTCCACTCACTTCTTCATCTTGTGCATAGATAGCCAATGCTATAAAGAATTTTAGAAAGTTCAGATTTGACCAACTTCATCTTCCAAAATTTAAACAAGACGTGCTTTGAACTATTGATTCTATATTTGAAAAACGAATGTTCAAAGCCTTGGTGGACAATACTGCAATATTTGGTGGCTACATTATCTCACACTAACACTTCGCGGTCTTAATCAAGCATAAAATCTAATATATCTATAGACATCTTTCTGTGATAAAATCTAATATTTGTTTTCCATTTAACACCTCGTGTTCTTGATTGATAACTAGCTATTGCTTTTTTTAAAATTCCGTCACTTTTTTTGAATTTCGATCCCTTTTTATAGTGATTGTCACTGTTTTCTATTATTTTTTTGGTTTTTTGGTCACTTTTTTGACTAACAAAATCACTTTTTTATAAAAGTGATATTATGTCACACGGTCACTTAATTTTATGCATTACCATCTAAGGATGTCAAAGTTGCTCGTCAATTTTATAAAAGTGACATTGTGTCACTTTTTTTAGTTTTCTGTCACCTTTTAACTTTTTGTCACTTTTTAAGAAGATAAAAAAATGAAATAATATGTTATATTTTGTTAACATAATCAGCATGTGGATTGACCTGGATGTACTGATTATTTTAAGAACATGATTATTGGTGCTGCACAAATGGGTGGTGCTATTTTGGTATTTGTCACTTTTTTTAAGTTTGTGTCCCTTTTTGAGTTTGTAACACTTTTTGAGAGTGTGTGTTACGTTTTTTTAGTTTTGTCACTTTTTTAAAAAAAAAAAGTAAAAAAGTGACAATTTTTATAAAAAAAGTGACATTGTCACTTTTTCATTTGACACGGTATTTTTTACTTTCTAAAAACTTTCATATGATTTTTCAAAATATCCTTAATTTTAAGGGTATTTTTGTAAGTACCCATTGTAGGAATTAGATCAGCGAGTCTATGGGCTTTCTAGACTGGATCATACTTTAAGGCCATGCTTGAAATGCATTATTTTCTAAGGAAGTAGGAAAACTTTTTCATTTTTCCAACAAATTAAGTGTTTGATAGGATAAATTTTTTTGGGAATTGGTTTTCCTAGAAGCACCCCCACGGGCCCATTTTCTAGGGAATTGGTTAATTGGTTTTCTTGCCTTTTTTGTGGTAAAAGTTTTTCCAACTTTTTTTTGCAATTGGAAAAAATTCTAGACAGAATGCTAAAAAAAATTCACTTTTATTGACAATTTCCATACAAAACAAAGTCAAACGAATGATACTCAGTATGGTAATTTTTTTTTTCAAATTATTTATTTATTATTATTATTATTTTTTGCAATTGGAACAAATTCTAGACTTAATGGTAGAAAAAATTATCATTTTTAATGGACAATTTCCATAAATAACGAAACCAAACGGACACCAAATTTTCAACATTTTTCAGGTGGAAAATTATACCAATCAAACATAATTATTTACAATTCACAATAAAACAATTTCTAAACAATTCAATTTCCTGTAAAACATTTTTTTTCCACTCATTTTTCAGATTTGCAATCAAACGGACCCTAAGTTCTTGTTGTTTATATTAGAAGTTAATGACTTGATCCTGAAGTTTTTTTTTACCCAATTAAGGGTTTTTTCCGTCATCAATTCTTTGTATTTAAACATTATTGATTTCATACCAGCCAGCAATTCAACATAAAGGAGTTAATTCACGTGAACTAAATCTAGAGTAATTAATTATTGTGACTTATTGCAATATTGATCAACCATAATTTTTAATTCCGCGTTATTCATTTATTCACCACTCTCTAGGTGATTTTAGGGTCTAACTAATAACTTTCAAGTAGTATCATAGCCCAAATTAGTTTCATGACCCTAGTTTTCTTGATGAGTAGTCCATTATCCGTTCCGCCATATTTTTATAACAGTAACTCTGCCTATTATAAAGTTAGAATGAGAGTCTTGCTGAAATATATGAATGACCGTATTTGGTTGAACGTAGTAAATGGTTGGACCACCCCATCTACCATAGTTGTAGGTGTAGTTAACCTTACTGATATTTCAACTTAGTCTAAGAAAGATTTAGATGAGAACTCAAAATTCATAACGTTAGAAGATAAGCTTTTAGCATATCTAAAGACCCATTTGGTTTATGTTATAATTTTCAGTTTTAAGTTCATTTTCAAGTTTATGTTTTGAGAGTCTGTTTTAAGATTATTAGAAATGCGTTTGATTTTTCATTTTGAAAAACTATTTCTCAAAATAGAAAATTAGAAAACACGTTTAATTTAAAATTTTGAAAATTTATTTTATGTCATTTTATTCTATAAAATTTGATTATTTAGTAAAAAAAAAAAAAATAACTTTATGTAATAGATTATCAAAGAATATATACATTTCAAAGTTGATAAATCTTATAATATTTTTTTTTCTACAAAAGTAAAATAAAAACAAATAAATGAATTGGACAAGATTACTGTTAACGAAACTGCTGATCAAATGGAAGTTGAATATATATTCTTGAAGATCTTATAATTCATAGAATGAGGCACTTTGATAAAAATGTTAATGATGAGAGAACACATTCAGCTGAAGAATCATTAGAATTAATTATTTCTTATATATAGTTAATCAAACTCATTCTCACTCAAGTTAAGATTTGAACAATTTAAAAGTATGAAAATCTTTTTGGATTTCTATTCGATTTAAAAAAAAAACTCGCAAAATGCCGATAATAGTTGTTTGAAGTGTTGGTGTGAAATTCTTTTGAAACACGACGTGGATTTTTACATTGATGGACCAAACTTATTTTTTGAGCTACAATTTGTGAGAAACTATTTGTCAGAAGAGACTAAAAAGACAATTGAAGTTTTTGATTATATAAAAGTGATGGATTTGTATTTTTCAAATGCGTGGATTGCTTATAAAATGTTTTCGGCTGTACCAATTACAATTTCATCTATCGAAAGGAGTTTCTCAAAGTTGAAGTTGATAAAATCAACAATATCACAAGAAAAATTGAATGAGTTGGCCATTGAAAATAAAGTTTTAAAATAGATTGATTATAACAGTGTAATTGTTTACTTCTTATCAAAAATTTCTAGAAGAGTAAGTTTATTTTACATGTTAGAAAGTTCTTTAGATTATTATTATTTTTTTTTGACTTTGAATGTTTTTATTTAATAATAATATTGTTATTTATTATATATAAAGACCCCATATTTGAAGTTGTCATAAGACCTCCAAAATATTAGGATCGACACTGCAATTAACAATATGATTAATAATTATAAACAAGAAGATATTATGCATATTAATTATAGGCCCATGTTTGGTAGGGATTTATAAGAGTTCAAAATTGATAGGTTTTGATAATTTTTATTGATAGTACAATGAGTATTTATACACACAATAAGATTATAAGTGTCAATTCAAATATTCAAAAGAAAGGACAAGATAATAATGTGAGCTATCTACGATCTAACTAATTAAGATGATCTTTGGTAGGTGGTTTCTCCAAGTTTATTAGACTCTTTAATGACTCTTTGTCACCAAGTTTGTAAGTTGATACTTGGATGAGATGAATTTAATTCATAGTCTGATAGATGCAACTTGATCACGAACGAAATGAAAATCAATTTCAATATGCCCTATTCGTGCATGAAATAATGGATTGGCAGATGAATATGTGGCTCCAATATAGTCACAACAAATCGTAGGGAATCTCAAAAATAACATGCTTATAATGAACACCCAAAAATGTTCTTGTACATATTTTGTGCTTTCATAGACTCAAGTTGAGGTAAATATACGAGTCAGGGCCCAATTTTTTCTTACCGTTCTTTACGATTTTGGGTTTCTTTATACACTATTTTTTCACACCTTTTCTTTTGTAGGATTGGACTAATTTCATGGACCAATTTGTTCACTGTTGGGTTTTAGTCATGATCAATTAGGGGAAAATTGAATACTCTTAATCAGGGGATTTGTTTGTTTGTTCTTGTTTTGGATTTAGTGAGAAAAAGGACATGGAAGAAAGAGCAGTATAATATTTTCATTATTTTCTAAATAAGCTTAACTGTCAATTGAGGCTGAGGAGTAAATGTTCAACACTCCCCCTCAAGATGAGGAGTAAATGTTCAACACTCCCATCTTGTACAACAAGTGTTTAAATTGTATTCCACCTAAAGCTTTAGTCATCAGATCTGCAACCTGATTTTGAAAGGCAATGTATAGCATTTTTATTTCACATGCTTGCACCTTGTCTCTTACTAGATGGTAGTCTATTTCCATGTGCTTTGTCCTCTAATGAAAAACAGGGTTGCTAGCTATGTGAATGGCGGGTTGGTTGTCGCAAAACAGTAGGGATGCCTTGTTTTGTTCAATGCCCAAATCATTTAGCAGATTCTTAAGCCAGTTTATTTCACATACAGCTGCTGCCATCGATCTATATTCGGCCTCAGCAGAAGACCTTGAAATGGTATGCTATTTTTTTGATATCCACGATATCAGTGAGTTCCCTAAGAAGATGCAATATCCAGTGATGGATCTTCTAGTGTCTAAACATGCTACCCAGTCAGCATCGTAGTAACCTTTGAGATGTAAGTCAGGTTTGCTCTCAAAGAATAAACCTTGGCCTGGAGTCTTCTTTAGATACCTCAGAATATGGTGAGCAGCGTCCATGTGAGGCTTCTTTTGAAACTGTAAGTATTGACTTAACACTTGCACAACATAAGCTAGATCAAACCTTGTTATAGTGAGATAAAATATTCTTCCTACCAGCCTTCTATACTCACTAGTATCCTGTACATCGTCTCCTTCATCTTTACTCAATTTCAGATTATGTGGTAGTGGATTAGAGGCAGGTTTAGCTCCCAAGTAACCTACATCTGAAAGGACCTCTAAAGCATACTCTCTTTGGCACACAGAAATACCCTTTTCACTTCTTGCAATTTCAAGACCAAGGAAAAATTTAAGAGTTCCTAAGTCTTTCAGCTTGAACTGATCATTAAGCTCCTTCTTAAAACGATCAATGTATGGCAAATCATTGCCACCAATTATGATGTCGTCTACGTAAACCAACAAGACAGTAAAAGAGTAGCCATTACTTTTGGTAAACACGGAATAATCAGCTTTCGATTGTTTGAAGACTTGTGATAAAATGTGTAAAGTGAGCTTGGCATCCCATTGTCTGGAGGTCTGTTTAAGGCCGTAGATAGACTTGTTTAGCTTGCAAACTAAACGATCACCGGACTCCCCCTGTTGCTCGTAACCAGAAGGAGGCAACATGTATACTTCCTCATCCGATTGGCTATGGAGAAAAGTGATATTGATATCTAATTGATGTAAGTGACACTGTAATTGAACAGCCACAGCCAACAAGGTTTTGACAGTCACTAACTTAGCAACAGGAGAGAAAGTTTCCTCATAATCCAAACTGGATTGCTATGTGAAACCTTTGGCAACCAAACGAGCCTTTTTTCGTTCTTTAGTGCCATCGGATCGAAGTTTAACTTTGTACACCCATTTACATGCTACAGGTGTCTTGTGAGCAGGAAGTTTGATAAAATCCCAAGTATGGTTCAAAACAAGAGCCTGATACTCCGAATCCATAGCAGTACACCGGTCTGGATGCTTAGAAGCTTCACTGTATGACTGTGGTTCAAAAGAGGTAGACAAAGCCAAAGCATAATGTCTATGTGCAGGCGATAGCTTAGCATAATCCAGGTAATCTGAGATGGGGTACTACTTACCTGTAACATGATCTTTTGCCATGGAATCTGACTGGGAGATAGGCGCTTGAGGAACAAGATTGCAGTGGTAATCCAAGAGATAAGAAGGTAGTTTGATAATTCTTTTTGACCATCGAACAGAGGCTGGAGGTAAAAGGGATGAAGGAATTATAGGTTGAGTGACTCTGGGAGACTGGTTAGAATTAGAGGTATGTGGAATTGAGAAGGAGTTAGTGGCTATATCAAGGTTCAAGGAGGAATCAGAAGCTTAATGATAGGCGGGGGACTGAGAGGTGAAGATATTCTGATGAGACTGTAGAGGATCATGAAAGTGGGATAAAGATTGAAGAAAATTAGGATGAAAGGGAAAGATACTCTCATGAAAAATGACATCTCTAGAATAAAATGTAACATTTGTATGAAGATTATAAAGCTTATATGCCTTCATACCGTAGGGATAACTAATGAAGATACAAGGAGTGGCTCTAGGATCAAATTTTAAATCGATTTCTCTTCAATGTAACGGCATAGCAGAGGCAGCCAAAAACTCATAGATGGCTATATGGAGGTGCAGCTTGGAAGAGTAATTCATAAGGTGTTTTGTCAACTAGAAAAGAAGAAGGTGTTCTGTTTATAATGTGAGTGGCAGTAAGGATGCAATCCCTCCAGAATTTGTGTAGTAGATTGACTTGAAATTTGAGGGCTCGGGCAACGTTTAAGAGATGCTGATGTTTCGGCTCAACTATCCCGTTTTGATGGGGAGTTTCTACGCAGCTGACTTGATGGATGATGCCTTTGGAAAGGAAAAACTCAGTCATGAGAAACTCAGCCCCATTGTCAGACCGTAAGGTCTTGATGTTGCTTTGGAAATGAGTTTGAATTAAAGAGTAAAAAGACTGAATGATGGATCTGGTTTGAGACTTATTTATCATCAAGTACGACCATATTACTCTACTATAGTCATCTACTATAGTGAGGAAATATTTAGAATCATTCAAGGCAGGGGTGGAATAGGGGCCCTATATATTGCAATGGATGATGTCAAAGGCTTTTGAAGCTCTTGTTTCACTATGAGGAAAAGATAATCGATGCTGTTTAGCCAGGGGACAAACTAAACAATATAGAGATTTATTGATCTTAATATCTGGAACATATTTGTAAAATGCAAACAATCTAGATTGAGGTACATGACCAAGTCTACAATGCCAAATGTCAATATTGCTTCTGATATTACTAGTGTCTAAGGAATTACAAGGAATAGTAGTAACTTTATTACGATGAATGTTGGAAACATGGCTGCAACATGATATAACATGTTTAACACTTGAATGTATGACAGAGTGTGTTGGTGACTGGTGAGAACTGATAGATGGCTTGCTGTTGGAGTTAGAGTTTTTCTGATGATCAGGGGATTGGAACTGGAAATGGTACAATCCATTCTCAAGGCAGCTTACCCCAATCGTCCTCCATGTTAAAAGATCCTGCACAAGGCAAGTGTGATACGTAAAAATCAGAAAATAGTGGTTCTTGAGAATCAGATTACTTGCAGAAATGAGATTAAACTTAAAAGATGGCACCACAAGAACATCGGTTAAAACCAAGTCATCAGACAACGTCACTGTGCCAACACTTGTAACATCTACATGATCTCCATTTAGTAGCCTAACAGATGCATTAGCCCCAACTGTGACTTCAGTTAAGCACTTATTAGAGCATACCATGTGTTCAGACGCTCCAGTATCAATGATCCATTTAACTTCATTCTCATCACCATTAAGACAGAATGGATTACCTGAGAATACAAATGGTTCAGGTATGGTTGATGAGGCCAATGATGCATCCTGTAACTTAGAGTTACTAGTCGATAATTGTGCTTATGATTGGGGAACAAGCATGGCTAAAAGTTATTGGTACTGATCTGGTGTAAAAGGCACATTAGATCGATGGCTAGGAGTCTCAAACCTCCTGTCAGTGGGAACTTGAGCAACAGCACCAGCAATAGGTGACTTTCCTCTAGCAAATTTATGCCCTGGAGGATAACCAACTATCTTGTAACATTTTCCTTTAATGTGACCAAACATCCCGCAATGGCTACATATAGGTTTGTCCTTCCTTTGAAATGAACTGAATGAGTTATACCTCTGATTAGCACATGATACATTCTTCATTTTACTGCCAAATGCAGTAGCCTCGAAATGTTGTTGTTTCTTAGTAGCTACATCCTTTTACCTCTCATCTTGTAGAATGAGTGCAAAAACTTTGTTCAATGAAGGTACAGGATCCATCAATAGAACTTGGCTTCTAATAGTAGAGAATTGATCATCTAACCCCATGAGAAATTGCATAACCTGATCCTCATCCTTATAACAATTGTTGTTAACTTTTGGCCTGTAATTGTCTAACTCTTCCCAAAGTCCTTTGAATCTGTTGAAATAGGAACTAACAAATCCATTTTCCTGTGAAATCAAAGCAATCTGCTTCTTCAGTTCATAGACGCGAGTTCCATTTCCTTGGCAGTACCTGTCTCGTAGCTCATTCCATATCTCTCTCACAGAATTTTTATGCATTACACTAGGATAGAGTTCATTAGGAATAGAATTTATGATCCAGGAATAAACAACATTGATGTGAGCATGACCGAACTAAGGCGTAGTCCCCGGAGAGATCCATTGATAGTCGAAGGTGGGCCAATGACACGTGCGAGAACAAAGCTGGTGAAGGAGGCGATGGGAGTATTGGCGCAAGTAACGATGAATGAATTGGCATTATGGACGAACCAAGGAACATTTTCTATGAAGGAGTCGAAGCCCGAAACGATTTGGAAGAACATGATTTTGGCAGCCGAAGTTGGAGGCGATTTGCAAAGCTATGCGACCGCATAGCTTTAAGAGGCATGCGATCGCATGCGTCCATCTCGAGAGCACTGGCAGGGAATTCATGTGGTCTATGCGACCGCATGACAATACTCTATGCGGTCGCATAGAGTAAACTGGACGGGAATTTTTCCTTTTCGCGAGATTTCCTTATTTGATAGACTTTCATTCCAATTGATACTCTTACCTTATTGGATTAATTTTGCACGGTTTTTTACTAGGGTTCTAGGTCTAGTATAAATAGTTTTATTTTTCATTTGTGAAAAGCTAGACAATAACTTGAGATTCATATCGATAGGTCATTGCTTTCTACTTTCTTGTTCTTCATTGGACAATCTATTGAACTTATCAAGGTAAATCTTGCGGCGTTCAAATCCCGGGTGAGGTTCCAATTTATTCAAATCAAAAGGGTCGACGTTCATATTGGATCGTTGGTTGTTTTGGTTCGATAATTTTCGAATCAATCCTAAACTTGATTAACTTTGGCGATCTTGGGTTCGAAATTAAATTCAACATGGGTTTTCGTAGTTAACGCTACGTGGGTTCGCAACATTTGGTATCAGAGCTAGGCTCCAACAAAATCAAGGTTATATCTTTTCAATTCTACGTTTGAGTCTTATTCTTCATGAATTCGAGTTGTTCTTCGCGTTCTTCATATTACTGAGTCTTTGATCCGTTTTTCTTCCGTCAAAATTTCAAAAGGTGTTTTTCAGCTCAGTTTGTATCCAAATCAAGTTTCATTTTCTTTGCCGGATTTGTAGTTGAATTTTCGAGTCAAAAAAAAATTAATGTTCATCCGTACAGTTAAAAAAAAATTTCATAATACTCAGCAGTCAGTGGGAAATTCCAAAGAGTTCAAAATAAATAAATAAATAAATAAGTATACTATCATTGTTACTTGTCTTGGAAATTCCTGGCCACTTCATTATTACTATTGATTCACTTCAGGAACCACTTTCTTGAAGTCAAAAACACCTTCCAAATTATTCCATTCAAGTTCCTTGTTTCGAGTCTTAAAATTTTCAAAATCTCACTCAAATCCCGGTTGGAATTCTACAAGAATAATTCCTGGTTGAGTTCTATTTTGTCCTTTGAAAGTACTGGAGTGGAAGCTTTGAGTGGAAAAAGGCAGAGTGGAGAGAACAATAGAGGGAAAAAGCCAAATTTGAGTGATACACGAGAGAAAATCTTTGTGAGGCAAAAAAAAAAAAAGAATTATTAAATTTTTTTTTTAGGATGTCTGATAAAGAAACAGCAACAACAGGGCAGAACAACAACAATCAAGCCAATATGTCAGATGAGATGATTCGAAGGTTTGAACGGTTGTTCGAGGATGTAAGGGATAGGTTGGATAGGCAGGATACAGAGCTTGCCAATTTGCGTAGGGGAGTCCCACATGCAAAGAGGCAGGGTCAGTGGGAAAATAGGCTAGAGAATTGGGGTGAACTTGGATATGGGAGTGACATAGATGATGAGGCGATAGGGGATGCTGAAATTGGTAGGATGAGGGATAGAGGAGCTAGGTTTGAACGAAGGGGTAGAAACTTGGTTGTAGATGAAGTAGATGGTAACATGGGCAACATCAAAATGTCCATCCCACCATTTAAGGGAAGGAGTGATCCGGTGGCATATTTGGAGTAGGAGAAGAAGGTTGAATTAATCTTTGACTGTCACAATTATTCGGAGGAAAAGAAGGTGAGGATAGCAGTCCTTGAGTTCACTGAATATGCTGTTACTTGGTGGGATCAAGTGGTGACATCTAGGAGGAGAAATAGAGAGAGACCGATCAATACATGGGGGGACTTGAAGGCTATTTTGAGGAAGAGATTTGTACCTAATTACTATTATTGAGAGCTTCATCAAAAGTTACAGAGCCTCTACCAGGGAACGAAGAGTGTGGAGGATTATCATAAGGAGATGGAGTTGTTGATGATTAGGGCGGATGTGCATGAGGATCGGGAGGCCACCATGGCCCGATTTTTGAATGGACTGAATAGGGAGATAGCTAATGTGGTTGATTTGCAACACTATGTGGAGTTGGAAGACATGCTACATATGGCTATGAAGATAAAAAGGCAATCGAAGAAAAAGGGAACAGCGAGGTATTCTTCGGGTGCTTCGGTTTCTAACCCAACTTTGAAACCGAGATGGGACAACAACAAGATAGATGGGGCTGCTCCTATAGTTAAAATAGAATTGCCAAAGGTAACTGAAAAGAGTGCTAGCAAGAGCATAGAAACACAACCGTCAAGGAAGTGAGACATCAAATGTTTTAGGTGTTTGGGAACCGGGCACATTGCTTCTCAATGCCCAAATAAAAGAGTGATGATGTTGCGGGGAAATGGCAAGTGGAGACTGCAAGTGAAGGTGAAAGTGATTATGAAGGTATGCCTGAATTGGAGCAGCCTAACGATGAAGATCGAGTGAAATATGCTGTGGGCGAATTGCTGGTCACAAAGCTCTCAACACTCAAATCAAGGCCGATGACTTGGAACTACAAAGAGAAAATATTTTTCACACACGATGCTACGTTAATAAAATGGTATGTAGTTTAATTATTGACGGTGGGAGTTGTAAAAATGTAGCTAGCACTAATCTTGTGGAGAGGTTAGGATTATTGATGCTTAAACACTCTGAACCCTATAAGTTGCAATGGTTAAATGAATGTGGGGAAGTCAAGGTGAACAAGCGGGTGTTCATAAATTTTTCAATTGGGAGTTATAGGGACGAAGTGTTATGTGATGTAGTACCTATGCATGCGGGTCATATTTTGTTGGGGAGGTCATGGCAATATGATAGAAAGGTGATTCATGATGGGTATAAAAATAAGTACATCTTTGTCAAGGAAGGGGAGCCTATTATACTTGCACCGTTAACCCCGGCACAGGTGTATGAGGACCAAATCAAATTGAAAAATGAGGACGAAAAAAGAAGGAAAGAGTTAGAGGAAAGGAAAGAAAAGATCAGGCAAGAAAAGAAGAAAGAAAATGGTGAGATGACAAGCAAGAGAGAAAATAGTGAGGTGGCTAAGAGAGAGAAAAAATGAGATGAGCCACATGAGAGAAAAGAAGAGGGATCTTTAGAGTTGAGAGAAAAGCCGAAAGCAAATTTCTTTGTGAGAGGGAGTGAATTGAAAAAGACACTTGTGGGAACGCAACAAATGATTCTCTTGGTGTACAAGGAGTCCTACCTCAATCTTGAGGAAGCCAACACACCCCTCCCTAGTTTGGCTATTTCTTTATTGCAGGAATTTGATGACATATTTCCGGAGGACGTGCCACGTGAGCTACCACCCATTCGAGGCATTGAACACCAGATTGACTTCGTACCTGGCGCAGTCATTCCAAACCGACCGGCTTACCGAAGTAATCCCGAGGAAACGAAGGAGCTTCAAAGGCAAGTGGAGGAGTTGATGAGCAAGGGACATGTGAGGGAGAGCATGAGCCCATGTGCTGTGCCCGTGCTACTAGTACCCAAGAAGGATGGATCTTGGAGGATGTGTGTGGATTGTAGGGCCATCAATAATATAACGGTAAAGTATCGTCACCCTATTCCTAGGCTAGATGATATGTATGATGAACTATTTGGTGCATGCATATTTAGTAAAATCGACCTCAAGAGTGGTCACCATCAAATTCGCATTAGAAAAGGAGATGAGTGGAAAACTGCATTTAAAACTAAATATGGCTTGTATGAATGGTTAGTCATGCCGTTTGGACTTACAAATGCACCAAGCACTTTTATGCATTTAATGAACCATGTTTTGCGTGCTTTTATAGGTAAGTTCGTTGTGGTATACTTTGATGATATTTTAATCTATAGCAAGACCCTCAATGAACATATGGAACATTTAAGATGTGTGCTTGAGGTGTTACGGAAAGAACAACTTTATGCTAACTTCAAGAAGTGTACATTTTGCATGGATAAGGTTGTATTCTTAGGATCTGTTGTTAGTGTCAACGGGGTAGAAGTGGATGAGGAAAAGATAAAAGCTATTAAAGAATGACCTACACCTAAGACTACAACTGAGGTTAGAAGTTTTCATGGATTGGCTAGTTTTTATTGGCGGTTTGTTAAGGATTTCAGCACTATCACCACCCCACTCACGGAAATTGTTAAAAAAAGTGTGGGTTTTAAATGGGAAAATGAACAAGAGCATGCATTCAATATTATTAAGGAAAGGTTATGTGAAGCACCGACTTTAGCATTACCTAACTTTGACAAAACTTTCGAGATTGAGTGTGATGAATCAGGTATAGGTATTGGAGCAGTTTTGATGCAGGATAAGAGGCCGAATGCATACTCTAGTGAAAAGCTTAGTGGAGCGGCGCTTAATTATCCTACATATGACAAGGAGCTCTATTCACTTGTTCAAGCTTTGGAAACATGATAGCATTGCCCGTGGCTAAGGGAGTTCGTGATTTACACCAACCATGAGTCGTTGAAACATTTGCAGGGTCAAGGACATGCAAGATAGATGGAGTTCATTAAGACATTTCCCTACGTCATTCGGTACAAACAAGGTAAGGAAAATGTGGTTGCGGATGCGTTGTCTCGAAGGTACGTGCTTCTTAATTCCTTAAGTACTAAATTGCTAAGTTTTGAGTATATTAAGGGCATGTATGAAAATGACTTAGATTTTTCTAGCATTTATGCATCATGTAACAAAGGGGCAATAGATAAATTCTATAAGCATGAGGGGTATTTATTTCAGGAGTGTTCCAAATTGTTCTATGCGTGAATTGTTAGTTAAGAATCGCATAGTGGGGGATTGATGGGATACTTTGGGGTTGCCAAGATAAAATGAGGAGTGATTTTGAAAGGACTTATGATCGTTGCATAACTTGTAAACAGGCTAAGTCTAAGGTAAGGCCCCACGGGTTGTATACACCTTTACCCGTTCCTAGTGAGCCTTGGGTTGATATTTCTATGGATTTTGTGTTAGGTTTGCCTAGGACTAAAAAGGGTCGAGATTCTATCTTTGTAGTGGTAGATAGGTTTTCTAAAATGGCACACTTCATTCCATGCCATAAAACTGATGATACCACTAACGTTGCAGATTTGTTCTTTAAGGAGATAGTGCATTTACATGGAGTTCCTAAGAGCATCGTATCTGATAGAGATGTTAGGTTTTTTAGTCATTTCGGCGGGTTTTGTGGGGTAAGTTGGGCACAAAATTGTTAATTTCTACTACATGTCACCCACAAACAGATGGACAAACTGAAGTAGTTAATAGGACCGTGATTCAATTGTTGCGCACTGTTGTTGATAAAAATTTGAAAAGTTGGGAAGAGTGCTTACCTTTTATTGAATTTCCATATAATAGAGATGTACACTCTACTACCTCATGTTCCCCATTCGAGGTCGTTTATGGTTTTAATCCACTAACCCCATTGGATTTAATTCCTTTACCTGTGAATGAACGAGGTAGTTTAGATGGGAAGAAGAAGGATGAGTTGGTAAAGGCACTTCATGAGAAAGTCAGGTTGCAAATTGAGAACAAAAACAAGCACTATGCGGAACTGGCCAATAAAGGCAGAAAACGAGTTTCCTTTGAACCCGGTGATTGGGTTTGGGTGCATATGAGAAAGGAGCGCTTTCCGGAGCAAAGGAAATCAAAATTACTACCACGGGGCAATGGACCATTTCAAGTGCTTGAAAAGATCCATGACAATGCTTACAAACTGGATCTTCCAGGTGAGTGTAATGTTTTGGCGACATTTAATGTTTTTGATCTCTCTCTGTTTGATGCCGGTATAGATTCGAGGGCGAATCCTTTTGAAGAGGGAGGTGATGATGTGAGCATGACCGATCCACGGCGTAGTCCCGGGAGAGATCCGTTGATAGTCGAAGGTGGGCCAATGACACATGTGAGAACAAAGTTGGTTAAGGAGACGATGGGAGCATGGCGCAAGCAACGGTGAATGAATTGGCATTATGGACGAACCAATGAACATTTTCTATGAAGGAGTCGAAGCCTGAAACGATTTGGAAGAACATGATTTTGGCAGCCTAAGTTGGAGTCGATTTGCAAAGCTATGCGACCGCATAGCTTTGAGAGGCATGCAACCGCATGCGTCCATCCCGAGAGCACTGGCAGGGAATTCATGTGGTCTATGCGACCGCATGACAATACTCTATGCGATTGCATAGAGTAAACTGGACGTGAATTTTTTCCTTTTCGCGAGATTTCCTTATTTGATAGACTTTCATTCCAATTGATACTCTTACCTTATTGGATTAATTTTGCACGGTTTTTTACTAGGGTTCTAGATCTAGTATAAATAGTTTTATTTTTCATTTGTGAAAAGCTAGACAATAATTTGAGATTCATATCGATAGGCTATTGCTTTCTACTTTCTTGTTCTTCATTGGACAATCTATTGAACTTATCAAGGTAAATCTTGTGGCGTTCAAATCCCGGGTGAGGTTCCAATTTATTCAAATCAAAAGGGTCGACGTTCATATTGGATCGTTGGTTGTTTTGGTTCGATAATTTTCTAATCAATCCCAAACTTGATTAACTTTGGCGATCTTGGGTTCGAAATCAAATTCAACGTGGGTTTTCGTAGTTAATGCTACGTGGGTTTGCATCAAACATGGCTGCATCTTCTCCACGCCCCGAACAACAGATCTTCCTTGTTTGGTTTGTTTATAGATCCATCAATGAATCCTTCTTTATTTTTAACACTCAACGCCATAACCATAGCTCGACTCCACGTCGAATAGTTGTCTTCATTGAGAACAACTGAAATGAGTTGCATACCAGTGTTATCTCTATAGTGGAGATAATATGGACTTGCTGGATCAGAAATCAATCGACTGAGAAGAGAATTATTATCTCCAGTTGCCATTTCAGAAATAGGCGAATCGCAGATGAATTCGCGTCGCCAGATGAATTCCTGTGAGCACATTGACTTTACAGATCTACTGCAACATTTGATTCGTCTACCATTGTGCGAAAGCTCCAATAGATTGCTCTGATACCATGAAGAGTTGCAGAGGGATATCAAATGTGAGGAGAAGAGTTGGCGGGAGAAATGGTTGAGAATGAATTTCAGATCCAAATGATTACAGCTTCCTCTTATATACAAGTTCAACTAACAAAGTCATGGCTATTCTATGATGAAATATTTACATAATGACATAAATAACCTTGGCTAATATTGAGCTCAACAGGACTTGGTAATGAAATGAATGTTGGAAATGAAACTAATCTTGGAGATGTTCCGGTTGAAAGCTAATGCTGATGATGATGATGATGGAATGGAAATGTGCAAAGAACAATTATATTAAGATATCGAAAGCGTTAAATTTTTTATAATTTTTTTAAAATTTGATTGTGCTCCCTAACTCCAAATGTATGCATCCGCCATTGTTTAGAATTGATAGGTTTTGATAATTTTGATGATTTTCATTGATAGTACAATGAGTATTTATACACACACTAGGATTACAAATGTTCATTCAAATATTCATAAGAAATGATAAGATAATGATGTGAGTTATCTACAATCCGATTAATTGAGAGGATTTTTGGTAGGTGGTTTCTCCAAGTTTATGAGACTCTTCATTTGAACTTGACATGACTTATCTTTAACAGGATTAAAATCAAGATTTTAATTTGAGAATTTTAAGTCAAAACTAATAATTAATTTTAATCACTCATTTTATGAGATTCATATTAACAATACATCTCATCCATTTTTATAAAAATTTACTTCAAATTTAATTTTAATCCCTACCAAACAGGGACTAACAGTGAACAATGTGCAACACACCTTGGACTAAATAGCATTGTAAATTAATTAATTGAACTGAACTAGACAGTAGAATACAGGAAAAGAGTTGTGGCTATGATTCCCATACGAGTACAAGTAGAAAAAAGAAAAAAAAAATAAGGAAAAAATAACGGGATTTGACCGTTTAAACCAGATGTATTCCGACAACCTCAGTCATCGCCATCGGGTAATTTGTTAGTACATTGGGGCCCTACCTACTTGCACAGATAAACACAACAAACCAAATAAATTTGCCCGCAACGGCTACCAAAAAAGTGGTTTCTCCCTTCAAGACAGAAAATCCCAAAAACACAATGCACTGGTGTGTCATGTGCTGTGCCCACTCTTCCACTATGGGACAGTAAGAAGATCACTTCTCAAATTATTAAAAAATAAAACAAAAAGTGATAATAAAGATAAGAACAAAATGAATATGATTTCTTAGCCGTTGGATTATCTGATCAAGAACTTTTAGTGATTGATGCCACCCAACATTTTCTCTCTCACCCACCCATTACCCCCACCCCGCTCTCTAATTTATTGAGCTGTTACCCATTTTTCTTCATCTCATTTTCCTCTCAAGTTTCTTGCTTTTCTTTGCATTCTCTTGAGTGATTTTTCAAGAACTTATATATGGCATTGCTCTTGCTGCTTTTGTTTTTGACTGTGTCAGCTGTATCTGCAGATGAAGGTACATTCTTTTAACTACATTTCACTTATAAGAAGATTTATTATAATGGAGAGAGCTTTTTTTTTTTTTAAAAGTTCTGTGGATTGTTTCATTTGTATGTGCTTTTGAAAGTTTGATTTTGGTGCTGTATGATTGTTCATATGCTGTTGTAGTTGGTAGGATTTATTTTATTTTATTGTGGATTGATTTATTTAATTTATTTGGTAACCTAAGTAGAATAAAAGAAATGGGATATATGTGTGCATTATAAGCATGTTCTTTTTGAGATTCCCCATGTCTAGTTGCATTGTTTTCTTGGTATTTTATAGATTCATTGAGTTTAGAACTGCTTTTTTATTGGGGCTCAAGGAAAGTAGAGAAATATATGAAGAATTTTGGAGAGTAATATTTCTGTTTTTCTTTCACATATAGATTTATGTTTTTGTGAAAACATGAATGTGCATAATTTTCACAATTTTCATAATGATCGGAGTCGAGTCTTCAACAGGGATGGGGTGGATGTTATATGTTTTAGCTTTGCTTAAAAGTAAGTTTTAGTTACTCATTTTGTGGCAAAACTTACTTAAGTTACTTTTCTAACTTTTAAGCACAATCTAGCATCCTTCTTAAATGTCTAGTGAAAGGAACTCTATCATTTTGAACAAATCATCCCAAAACATAATTGTCTTCTGCCATTGTACTGCTCCCCAACAGCTGTATTTGGATTTGCAAATGCAAGTTTTATCTTTTCCTTTTCTTCTATTTTTTTCTTTTACACAATTTCTTTTGTAATGGAATAAAAAGTTAAGACTACAGAACAAAACAACAAAAACCAATAAACTTTGTTTCCAGCTCATGAGTAACTTTTATTCCTTGTTGTGTTATGTATGTGTACAAATCTTCCAAAAAGTAGTCCAAGTCCTTGTCCTCAAGTCCTCAATAATGTATCCCCTTTAGACAGGGCTTGGAATCCGAAGGGAAAATTTTCTTATGATCAACCAATTATTGTCACCTTCTATCATTGCGTGGGTCAAGCTCATTTCTTGTTTTTCTTTTTACTTTTTCGCTTTCGGTTGTGATGCTTGTTTCAGTTCAACTAGATAAAGTTTCTTGATCGTCTTATTAGTGGCATTTGTGATCATGTACGTGTGAAGAGTTCAAAGTTCCACTTCTAAATATCCTTGCACGTGTTTGTCAGAGGGAAGCACTAGAAAAAAAATAATGGTTATTGTTGAATTAAACTTAGTAATCTGCACCAGTTTATGATCTAAATTTTATCCACTATCATGTTTGCGTAATTAAAATCGTTGAACTGAGTTTTAATTATTATCATGCTATTTTTACTATCAATGCGTGTAAAAATATGGATACCACTTCGTCTCATTTGATTGTCTATAGTTGCAATGGTGTATGCCATAGTTTGGTGTTGTAGAAATGAATAGTCCTTGATCAATACCAATGAATTAAGAAGTTTGGAGGACGTTAGTGCATTTTGTCTACTTTATTTAAGTGGTCGAATTCACTTTAGTTGATTTGTTACAGATGCATTTGTTGGCGTGAACATCGGAACAGAGCTCTCTGACATGCCACACCCGACACAGGTAGTTGAACTCCTCAAAGCTCAGCAAATCCAACACGTCAGGCTCTACAATGCAGACCGTGGTATGCTTCTTGCACTTGCCAATACAGGTATCAAAGTTGCTGTCTCTATCCCCAATGAACAACTACTTGGAATTGGTCAATCAAATTCAACTGCTGCAAATTGGGTGTCACAGAATGTCGTAGCACATTATCCTGCTACCAATATTACAACAATCTGTGTTGGTTCTGAGGTTCTAACATCCCTACCAAATGCAGCACATATTCTTGTCAATTCCCTAAAGTTTATCCATTCAGCACTTGTGGCGTCCAATCTCGATAGGCAAATCAAAGTTTCTACGCCTCTTGCTTCTTCCATTATCCTTGACTCATTCCCGCCATCTCAAGCCTTCTTTAACCACTCTTGGAATCCGATACTAGTTCCCATGCTCAATTTCTTGCAATCGACGGGGTCTTATTTCATGCTAAATGTATATCCTTATTTCGATTACATGCAATCGAATGGTGTCATTCCACTAGATTATGCTCTCTTAAAGCCTCTTCCTTCAAACAAAGAAGCTGTCGATGCAAACACCCTTCTTCATTACTCTAATGTTTTTGACGCCATGGTTGACGCTGCTTATTTTGCAATGGCTTATCTTAACTTCACTAATATTCCTGTTATGGTGACTGAAACGGGCTGGCCATCAAAAGGCGATTCACATGAGCCAGATGCCACTTCAGATAATGCCAACACTTACAATAGCAATTTGATAAGACATGTATTTAACAATACCGGGACCCCTAAGCATCCTGGAATCAGCGTTAGTACTTACATATATGAGCTCTATAATGAAGATATGAAACCCGGGCCTGTGTCTGAGAAGAATTGGGGACTATTTGATGCAAGTGGGGTGCCTGTGTATATTTTGCATGTGACGGGCTCAGGATCCATGTTGGCAAATGATACTACTAACCAGACTTTCTGTATTGCAAAAGAAGGTGCAGATGCTAAAATGCTGCAGGCTGCTCTTGACTGGGCTTGTGGACCTGGAAAGGTGGATTGTTCAGCAATATTGCAGGGACAAACGTGTTATGACCCGGACAATATCTCTGCACATGCAACTTACGCCTTCAACACTTATTATCATCAAACGGGAAAGACATCGGGAAGTTGCGATTTCAATGGGGTGGCTACCATCACTACCACTAATCCAAGTACGTACAAAACTATTCTGATGTAATTTTGATGCTAAATTTTGCATTTGATAAGTTGGATGACTAAAATTTCTCCGTTGAACTATTGTTGCTGCAGGTCATGGTTCTTGCATGTATCTTGGAAGGTATATAAAATTTTTCTATTAGATTAGACGATCTAGTTCTATTTAATATTGTTTACCAAACCTGCACTGAATATTTAACTTAGGAGATTTAGTGCTTGTTTGACACTGAATAATTTATTTTATGATTTGCTCCAAGATCATTTTTAATCACACATTCTCACAATAAAATATTCTACACGTATATTAAAAAAATTTCCCTACTTTTTAAGCACATATTCTCTTAAAAATAATATTCAAAACTCTTTTTTTCGGCTCTTACCAGCAATTATGCATTTATGCTCATATTTCAAATATGTTCCATGTATTCGTGCAGTGGAGGCAAAAATGGTACCCTTCTAAATAGTACCATTCCGGCTATGGATTCCAAGAGCTCGGACTCTCCTACCAAGTTTGTCTATGGCAATGTGTTTTCAGCTTCAGCATACATTGTGATTGGAGCAATAGGATGGAGTGCACTGTTATTGTAGCTTGGTATGATTGGAGCTAACTCAACCAAGAACAACTTCAAAAATTTTGAGCTAATTTTCTCTTGCACAAAATTTCCATGACACAAACTGAATCTATCCTATGAAGAAACGATAAATTTAGAGATGAAGAGTAACAATCAGGTCCGCGTGATCATGTACAGAGAAAGAACTTACTGAAGTTCGTATTCTTTTGCTGGTTAGGAGATTGTCAAATTAAGGTTTGTATTGAATCTTGACCGAGTTGAAATTCATTTTAACAAGTTTATCATTAATGTTTTCCGAGGAAAGACACAGTTTCCTGTTTCATCAAATTTATCACTACTGTAACAAACGAAAGTTGAGAGCTTGCAAAATTTCAACGTGGTCCTAAATAATAGACAAACATTTTACGTATTTTTCATATGTACAAAACATACACACCAAGACACTCGAGAAAATAAAAATCGCCATATTAGTTTTTGAAGAATGAAAATCTTAGTACGAATGAATTGAGAGAATGGAATAATTGTATTCATTCAGGGTGTGTTTGATGGATATTATTGATAAAATAATGTATTTTAAATAGTGATATGATGGAAAATATGTGGTTAAAAAATAAGGAAAAATTATTGATCTAGTGAAAAATATTATTTTATTGAAAAATGTGTGGTTGAAAATGAGTTTTGAAATAATGTATTTTGAAAGAATGTGTATCATGTAAGGATTTTTAATCAAACATGTGGGCTTATATATGAAATATTGTGTATTAAATTAAAGGCTATCAATTTCGGTTAAACCTATTTAAAGTGATCTAATAAGGTTTCGGTATTTTGAGTTTTAAAGTATCTAATTAAAGTATGGGCTCATATATGTAGAGACCGGGCCTATTCCTAATTCCATGATGGGCCGGATTAGGTCAATGAGCAATGAGTATAAATATAAGGTTATGGTCCCCAGATCACAGGTTCTGTCAATTCTATTCTGATTCCCATCTTCAGAGAGAAACTAAGGAACAACCTGTTGATCTGGAAGACTAAAATCGCAGGACTTATTCATTGCGATAATTATATCTGATCCAGGTACGATGCTACTTTTGGTTAATTAGTTCTTGATGATCCAACATGAACGATCTTATGACGTTAAATATTATTGTTTTATTCCTACAAGTGGTATCAGAACCTCTTCTTGTTGAATCATTGAGAATCGAAATTTTAATTTCGTTCTTGTAATAATTTCATTATTTTCGAATTTAACAATTCCGGATTTAGTTTTGTTAGATTTGAAAAATTATTTGGTCAAAATTTCGGATTTTCAGATAAAAAAAAAATTTTTTTTTTTGGTGGTCATTGCGTCGCGCCGCTTATCGGTTAGCAGCCGTCATTTCTTGAACACAAAGAAGCTGCAGCGGCCAAAGCGCTACGTGCAGGTGCAGTTTTTAGGGAGCGGCGGGATTCTAAAAAAAAAAAAATTTAAAGGATTAGGGTTTGGGGGATTTGGAGGCGGGGACTTCTGTTGTAAATTTGAAGTCTTTGGGCCCTAGTTTGCAATTTGCAATTAGGGTTTAGTATTTACAGCTTCAACCCCTCAAATTTGTAACTTTGGTTATTTCAACCCCTAAGGTTATAATTCACTCAATTGGACCATTTAAAGTTCCGGGTTTAGTAATTCAGTACCTAAGGTTTAAAAATTAATTAATTTGGGCCATTAAAGTTTTGAAATTTGCAATTAAGCCCCTGAAAGTTCATAATTAATTTACATTGGCCCCTAAAGTTTTCAATAATTAATTTTTGACTCATAAAGCTTCCATAATTAATTATTGACCCCCTAAAGTTTTGGATAATTAATTTTTGATCCCTTAAGTCCTGAATTATTAACCTAAAGGTCCCTAAAGTTTCAAAATTACTCATAGGGATGGCAAAAAAACCCGACAAACCCGATACCCGCGGGGACCCGCCCCGAACGGGGAAAGGAAAACCCGCTTAAACGGGTAACGGGGCGGGGATGGGGCGGGGAATTATTCCCCGAGGCGGGGACGGGGCGGGGATGGGTAACGGGGTCCCCGCCCCGTTAAAAAAAAAATTTTTTTTTTTTTTTTTTTTTTTAAGAATTCAATACTTTAAGTGAACATTTTCGTTAGTTCTAATAGAAAATAGCAACTAAAATTATTTGTTTAAATATAATGAATATGGACAATAAAAATAAATTATCAAAAACTAAAAAAAAAAAAAAAAAATTAAACGGGGAATTAAACGGGGAATAACCCCACCCCCGCCCCGCCCCGCCCCGCCCCGCCTTAAACGGGGAACGGGGCGGGGACGGGGAATGAATTTCTTAACGGGGCGGGGGACGGGGAGGGCATCCCCGCCCCCGCCCCGCCCCGTTGCCATCCCTAATTACTCAAATATGCAAAATTGGTGATTCCTTTTTCAAATTTTGGTACAAAGGACTCTTTTGAGAAATATAATATTCGAAAGTGAATTAATTGAAGCAACATGTTGCCAAATCAACATCTCTTGTGGATATTAATAAACTTAGAATATTAAAAGGTGTTTGTGTGTGTGTTATTCATGCGAATAATTGATCTGCCCAAAGGAAGGTCAGTATTTGACCGAATTGCACATACACCTGTGGTTATAAATATGTGGCGATTATTTGGTTTAACGTGTGATCAATGAATCGTTCCAAAGACAGATTTATTGATTGACATATTTCTTTATTGTCAATATTTGATCACTACAACAAGAGTACCACTTACAAATCAATATTTCTGTCCAAAGACTAAGTATTGATATTGTGCTAGGTATCTTGTGATGGGCCCTACCACTATTTGAAATTAATGTTTGCATATTAAAGATTGTGAGTTCTTCAACTTAATCGTTCTCTAAATTCAGTTTCAGGTTCTGCTGCTAATATTTCCGCTAACATCAATTCTATTTCAATGCTTAATGGCACCAACTTTAAGGTTGAGTCATGGATCTAGATCTTGCTTTACGGGTTGATCAACTTACTGCACTTACTGATAAGAGTGCCTCTGATGATACGAGGGAGATGGAAAAGTGGGAACGATATAACCGCATAAGCTTGATGGTCATGAAGCGTGCTATTCCAGAACCATTTCGGGGCACTATGTCCGATAAGGTGACTACGGCTAAGGGTTTCCTTGAGGATCTTGAGAAGAGGTTTGCCAAGAATGAAAAGACTGAAACTAGTACACTTTTGACAAATCTTATCTCAATGAAGTACAAAGGGAAAGGAAACATACGGGAGTACATTATGGAAATTTCTCACATTGCTTTAAAACTAAAGGCACTCAAGATGGATATATCTGAAGGTTTATTAGTGTACTTGGTTTTGATATCCCTTCCAGCACAATTCAATCAATTCAAGGTGAGCTATAATTGTCAAAAGGACCCATGGTCCTTTAATGAGCTCATCTCACACTGTGTCTAGGAAGAGGAGAGATTGAAGCATGACAAGACAGAAAGTGTTCATTTAGCCACCACCTCTAAGGACAAAAGGAACAAGAAAAGAAAAACTGATAAGGAAGCTACGGGTACAGCATCACAAAAGAAACAGCATAAGGAACCAACTGAGGGTGGTTGTTTCTTATGTGGAGCTGCAGGTCATATGAAGAAGAATTGTACCAACTATCACACATGGCGTGTCAAGAGAGGTATTCTTCTTAATTTAGTTTGTTCTGAGGTTAATTTAACTTCGGTACCTAGATACACATGGTGGATAGATTCTAGTGCAACAACTCACATCAGTGTATCTATGCAGGGTTGCCTGAGTTGTCGAAAACCAAGTGATGGTGAAAGATACATCTGTGTGGGCGACGGCAAGACGGTGGAAGTAGAAACAATAGGAAAATTTAGATTATTGTTAAAGACTGGATTTTATTTAGATCTTGATGAGACATTTATTGTACCGTCTTTTTGACGTAATTTGTTTTCTATTTCTATTTTGGACAAATCTGGTTATTCTTGTTTATTCGGGAATGGAATATTTAGTTTGTTTCATGATTCAAAATTGGTTGGTTCCGGTTCTTTATCAGGTTACAATAATCTTTATTTGATTGATACTGTTGGGTTTTTTGATACCCAATAAATCCGGGTTATGATGTTAAACCGATTTTATAGTTTGAATTTGACTTCATAGGCTTCAGCCGATGATTGAAGAAAAATGCTGACACCACAATGAACGAACTATTCCGACTACATAAATGGGCCATTTGAAGTAGCCCAATTTATTGGTGTTGCTCATGGCCCAGCCCAAATACCTTGAACGGCTTTGTTGCGTGGAGGCCCATTTATTGGTACTTATTGGGCCACTTATGCTTGACCTAGAAGACCACTTATTTGGTTTATAAGGGGGTCGTTATTTTTTGGGTCTTGGAGATGTGTGAAAAACTTGGAGCCGTGTGAGAAATTGAGATAGAAGAGATTGTTTTGTGCTTCTTGGTCTTGCTTTGTGCTTGCCTTCTTCTCTAGCCTTTGTGGCTATCTTTTGAGGCTACCATACTCTTCACACCGAGCCCTTTGTGGGCTGATTCAAGGTAGAGCAACCGGTAGTTTGGGTGGTGGCTCGGTTTTGGAGCTTAGGTTATTCTTTGTGGTGTTGATTGTTGGTTTTCTGAGCCCGGTTTGGTGAAATCAAAGGTCTATAATCTAACATATGGTATCAGAGCGAGGTTAGGGAGAGAGAGGAAAAGTGCGGTTCCAGACGATGTCATTATAACAATGTCATTATATCTCCCTCTGAAAGTCAACAACTTGTTCCAGAAAAAAAACTCTATAGCGTCAAGAACTAATGCCATTAAGAAGGTCCACTAGAGAGGAAAAGTGCGGTTCCAGACGATTACATCGTATTTCTCTAAGAACATGAAGTTGACATTGGAGTGGTGGAAGATTATCCGATCAACTTCCGCCAAGCCATGGAAAGTTCTTACTCTCAAAAGTGGCTCGATGCTATGAATGAAGAGATATAGTCCATGAAGGACAATGACGTATGGGACCTCGTTCCATTGCCTGAAGGTACGAAACTCATTGGTTGTAAATGGATATTTAAGATCAAGAGGGATTCGAAAGGTAATGTGGAGAGGTATAAGGCTCGTCTTGTCACAAAGGCTTTACACAGAAAGAAGGCATCGATTATAAAGAGACTTTCTCTCCTATTTCTTCGAAAGACTCTTTCAGGATTATAATGGCATTTGTAGCGCATTTCGATGTTGAGTTACATCAGATGGATGTTAAGACAGCGTTTCTCAATGGTGATATTGATGAAATAATCTATATGGTACAACCAGAAAACTTTGGGTCGGATGATGCAAAGCAAATGGTTTGTAAACTAAAGAAATCCATTTATGGACTCAAACATGCCTCTTGTCAATGGTATTACAAGTTTCATCAAGTGATCATCTCGTATGGTTTTGAGATGAATTTGGTAGATGACTGTATATACCACAAGTTTAGTGGGAGTAAGTATATATTTCTGGTTTTATATGTGGATGACATATTGCTTACCAGCAACAATATAGATTTACTGCACGAAACCAAGAGATTTCTAGTAAGGAATTTTGAGATGAAAGATGTTGGTGACGCCTCTTTTGTATTAGGAATTCAGATACACTGTGATCGTTCTCGAGGTATTCTAGGATTATCACAAAAGAATTATATCGAATGATGAAAAAAATTATCACTTTTATTGACAATTTCCATACAAAACAAAACCAAACGAATAGTATTCGATATAGTAAAAAAATTTCAATTTTTTTTTTGGCAATTGGAACAAATTCTAGACCAAATGGTTGAAAAAATTATCACTTTAATGGACAATTTCCATAAAAAACGAAGTCAAACAGATACCAAACTTTCAACATTTTCCATTGAAAATTATACCAATCAAACACAATTAATTACAATTCTCAGTAAAACAATTTCTAAACAAATCAATTTCCTGTAAAATATTTTTTTTCCACTCATTTTTTACCTCTACAATCAAACGGACATTAGGTGTTGGAAGTAGTCATTGTGAATAATCAATGTTTTATAATTTGAAAAAGTAACATGTCAAATCAACGTTTGAAATATCTTGATTTTTCCTTTTATTATTTAACCCCTATTTTATATAGATTAAGATCTAATTAAAATTTCAAGTCAAAATTAATAATTAATTTTAACAATATATTTCATGAGATTCATAATTTTTTTACCATATATTTAGCTCCAAATTAAAATCAGATTTTTAGTAAATTTTCATAAAAGTTGATAAGATTTGTAGTTGAAAAATTGTGGATTCCATAAATTGCATGATTAAAATTAATTGCTTATTTTAACTTGACATTAAAATAAATTTTAATTTGTACCCAACATGGTTTAATCAATTTTTATTAAAATTTTACTATTTTCATATACTCCAAATAGGGGTGGGCGTGGGTTGGGTTGGGTCGGTTTTTGCCCCAACCCAAAACCAACTCAACATTATCGGTTTGTTCGAAATCCAACCCAACCCAACCCATGTAAATGTTGAAACCCAACCCAATCCAACCCAATTATGTGTCGGTCGGGTTGGGTTGGGTTGGTCGGTTTGTATCGATGATTTTCATTAACTAGTTCTAAATTACAATGTTTCAGCTCATGTCTCAATTCAAATTTTCAACAAGAAAATCAAAACTAAAACGAGAATCTAAAAGAAATAAATGAATATATGGAAATAAACGAGTAGCCACTAAATAAAGTAGTGAAAATGAAGAAATGAGAGGTTAAATATGTTTCTTGGTCATGCTCAATGATCTATTAAATAAGTTTGTATAAAAAAGTCTGCAAAATGAGGGCTGAATCTTAGTAATAAGTCGGGAAAAAAAAAATGCAAACTTGGTAATTTACCTTGGGAAAAGAATTGAAGGTTGAATCGCCGATGCAAACCGAAAAGGAGAAAAAAAATGGGGGGCAAAATATGAAGAAAGGAGGAGGAAAGAGAGAATTAGGAAGTCGGCGCTTTTGATTTATATTGTGGGAGAAATGTTGGAAGTGCTGTGCAAATTTAGTTGAAATATGTTTGAAAAAAAAATGGCCCTTTTTTTTTTTATTGACGGGTTGGGTCGGGTCGGGTTTGGTCGGGTTGGATGGATTAACCCACAACCCGACCCAACCCGACCCACTAAGCTTTGCCAGAACCCAACCCGAGAAAAAAAATGGAAAAAAACCGACCCAACCCGATCGGGTTGGTTTGGGTCGGTCGGGTTCGTCGGGTTGGTTCGGTTTTTGCCCACCCCTAACTCCAAATAGGGGTTTTAATTAATATATGCCTAGGCCCAAATTTGAAAAGATAGCCCAATATGAGGCATCCATATGAACCCTAGTTCCTCTGATATAAATTAGGCATCACAATTTACAAGTCTACAGGAGCTTCACAAATGAGCCGTGATTTGACCGATTTCTCTGAAATCTTTTTCTACAATTTTCGGTGTTTCTGTTTTCACTCTTTTTGCATTTCACCCTATAATTAATCTACGAAGTCTCCAATTTTTTTCTCAATTAGTTGGCATCTATTATGATTTCCTCTGTTTCAATGAAATTTAACAGAGGAAATTCGAAAAGATGCGAAATCAAAGATGTTCACTGGTACTTATGGACACGCAGATTTTCTTACAGTAGTGAATTCATGCGTTTTCTCGTAGGTTTCACATTCTTCCTTTTTTCAATTTATTTAAAATTTTCTATAATTAAGATATTTTGGTTATTGGAATTATGCTCGATGATGATTGATTTGCTTTAACCACACCGAAGAGAGCTGGCGGATTAGAAGTCCTTTTGAATTTAGGTTAAAGGAATTTTTTTTCTCACTTATAATTTGCTTGGAAGTGGCTTTATGAATCTTTTCTCTATGGGTTTGAGAGTGCAATTCACTCTCCCTATAGAGTTAAGATGAAGGCTCTTTGAAGCTCTTCATAAGCGTTGATTCCATTGGCTTAAATCCTTGAGGATTTCCTCTCCATCGGTATTCTCATGTGGAAAACTTTGGCCCTTTTTCTGAGAGCTAAATTCCTCAAATTCATTCTCTCTCTCTCATTTTTCTATTAGTCCAGTTTTAGAAATTTAGCAGTCAAGGAGTTTAAACCAAGTGCTAAGTTTTCATGGGTATAATTTTGATAGAAGAACCAGAATAATTAAAGCGAACTGGATCAGAGAATATTGAAGTCATTCTTCACTTCTCTAATTTGCTTTCTCCCTTCAGAGTTGGAAGTCTACAAAAATTAGTTCAATTCTCCCAAGTACTCCTAGCAGCATTGCAGCATGAAGAACCTATTTTTATAGATTATATTTTAAAAATTCTCCAGTTCACATATTTTTAATATGAATCTCATTCAAAGGAACTACAGTCTACACTTACGGAATTGTAGTCACTACTTATTAAATTATACGAACCTATCAATATGAATCCAAATGCCTTCCTACTTGACATATAGAATGGTGGAGTTGTGATCGAAAAACATGTAGAGGAAATTATGAATTCATGGAGCCATAATTTATTCTTTCATACAAATAACTCTGCAATTTTTCCAAAATAAAATAAAGACCTGGATGACCATTCTCTTCTTCAACCCCCCCCCCCCCCCCCCCCCTTCTAAAAGCAAATGCATCCAAAGAAACAGTTTTTGTAGAAGTTTGAGTGGAAAGGCAGTTGAAAACATGTATATTTATGGGGCCAAATACTACTATATCATTCTTAGTGCGTGACATAATAGTATTGGATGGAACAACTCACAAATGTTTTACATGTACATGATTATTCATATACGATGTTGTTCAACACAATGTACCGGTATAACCTTAGAATATATTGAACTGAAAGTTGGATTACAAACTTCTACATTCAAAATCTCATTTGATCGTTGATCATATTATCTTTGTATATGGAACTGTCTATAAAAGATTGGGACAAAGTTTCCTTAGCATCCTCTGCTGGTAAATGCTAGTATGTTCGTGTAATCTTTTTTACTTACAGGCTTCTTAAATTTATTGAGTACTCAAAACTGTTAAGGGGATGCTAATGGAGCAGCTGAAGGAGCGTGAGAGAAAAGCTCAGCGAAGAGTTTTTCCGCTAGCACTTCATTTGCAGCATCTGATCTATTTAGATTGGCAAGTAGCTTCTGTACTTTGGAGTTAAATTGCTGCACCACAGATTGACTTGCTTTAGGCATTGTGCTCGGCTTGATTTTGCCCTCTTGGACGGGATGTAGCCTAGTGGGCTGAGCCCGTGGAAGATCATCTTTCGCGCACCAAGTTGGTAAAATCTCATTCAAGAAATTGCTGTTAGTTAGTAATCAAAATAATGTCCCAAGTTTTTATATGATTTGCATTTTTAGTGATTTCCAGAACAATTGAATTGTTTCTGGTTCATTGGAAGATTTTCTTACTGTGAGCTGTTCACCTAAGGTTGAGATTAGGAGTCCCACAAACTCATCATGTGTGTATTGTTGACCATCTGCTAGAAAGGGCTGAAGAAAGTTGCTGACGTAGTCGTTGCTACCTGAAAGATTTTGTTGAAGAGGAAATGTTAGAATTGGAACATTTCTTAACTAGAAGAGAGAGGATAGACTAGAGCTCTGCACTTTTAATTACTTGAGAAGTTTATAAAAAAAGGTCTGTGTTCTTTGGGTTGGTAACCATACCTAATCCAACCTGTTCACCTATTTTAGCCTTGCGATTCCTCGGTCTTCTCGAAATTATCTGATCATCAAATGATAGCCTCTGTATCTGCGATGCAAAGTGCTTACAATAATGAAACATGAAGCCAGGTGATACAGGATGACATTAATAATTATCCACGATGGCCAATGAAGTGAAAACTACTTGATATACACTCCACGTATAGCACCATATGATAGATTGTCTATCCCTACAGGCTGTCTACCATCATGAGGCCCTCTACGTTCACATGACCGTCTACCACTATGAGGCCGCCTACCACCATGAGGCCCTCTACGTTCACATAGGTCGTCTACCACTATGAGGCCGTCGACCACCATGAGGGTGCCTACCACCATGAGACTGTCGACCACCAGAAGACCCTCTACGTTCACATAGGCCGTCGACCCCCTATGAGGCCATTTACGGTCACATAGGTCGTCTACCACCATGAAGTCGTCCACCACCATGAAGCCCTCATAATCTATGTTACTCGGACTCGGGTACGGGTATCGGGTACGTATCTAAGTGTCGGATCTTTTATATTTTAAAATGTAGGATACGGGGATATTGCTAAAAAGAGTCCAAATTTTAGACACGGGTACGTGGGTACGTCTTTTAAATTTCAATTTTTTTATTAATTCAGGATGTCATTTTGAATAGACCAAAACTAATTATTCACAATGAAGGAAATTGATATTTAATAAGGAGTTACGACGAATAAAATAAATTTTTTGAGTTTAGTTTTCAATTATGAGAATTACTAAATGTTATATAATATAAAAAATGAAAAACTTGATTGTAACTTGAACTTAGTGAAGCACTAAGTAGCACGAGCCCATTTTCATTTTATACAAACAAATCCTAAACCACCGATATGGAGAGAGAAGGAAAAAAAAGAAGAAAATGGAAAGCAAAAAAAAAGAGGAAGAAAAAGAAGATAAAACCTAGCGCCGCCGCCTTTCTCCACCCTTTCGGCGACGGCGCTAGCTTTATAAAGAGCAAAAGTGGGAAAGAAGAAAAGGGAAAGAGAAGGGAAAGAGAAGGAGAAGGGAAAGAGAAGGAAAAGGAAAAAAAGAAGAAAAAAGAAAAAAAAAATGACGAAGTCTCCAATTAAAACTTGGAGGATCCGACACATATTCAATATCCATACCCATGTCGTGTCGTGTCCGACACGGTACTCCAACTATTTCGAAGAGTCCGAGCAACATAACTCATAATTAGACTTTGCAAGGAAAAGGTGTAGGTAGTTGTTGTTCCCAACTTCTGTTAACTTGTCACCGAAAACGAAGGTGACTAAGCCCCTGTTTGCCCCCCATTAAATTAAATTTTTGGGGGGTAAATAATTTTTAGAATAGTGATTGATGGGAGATGTGTGGTTGAAAAGTTTTTGATTTGTGTGTATTATTATTTTATTTGATGAATGTAGGGTTGAGATGAAGAGAGAAGAAAAATTAATGTAATGGAATGTAATATAATGGGGGCCAAACAGGGGCTAAGGATGCTGCAATCGAAGGGGCGGCCGCCAAGGCTGCTAAAATGATCAAGGCAGTGCAAATTTCTGTCATTTTAGCCATTTTTAAATCCTTCCTTGTTGAAAATGTACATGTCGATGGCAAAAATTTAAAGGGGGTAGTTCAGTTACTGTTCAATGATTTTTCTGAGTTATTCCTACTTTCTAAATTTTCATATATTAGGTGTTTGTTCTCCATTGTGGAGAATGTTTGCATTTTTTGAACCTCATGATTATGAGGGCTCAAAAGGAACCTTTTCTCAAATCTGTCAATTGGTTTGTTGATAGTTTGTCTTTAAACGGTCGACCCTCTCTTATAGACTTATAGTTGGCCAACTCACTTCAAGAATTGGCAAACATACAGTTTTTCTTATGGAATTATGAATTCTAGAGTTCTAGTATGAAGTTTCGAGTTGGGCACAAGCACAATTAGTCATTCATGTTTGATATGTTGAACTAAATAGTACTAAAAATTTAATAAAAATGTTCAAATCTTATTTGTAATGCTATGCAGTGGACCCATTTTTATGTAACACTAGTGGGTGTGAATGTGCGTTGCATGTTATTTGGATAATGTTAAAAATAAGTGTAATCTATTCTTTGTAGAGAAGGCAGAACTTCCAAATAAGGAACGAGCCTAAAAAATTCATGTAACACCACATTTAAGCATTCATATTTACTGCTCACAAAGAATATGAAATGCTTGTTTCACAATTTCTATTCAAGCAATTACTTGTCAGAAGATGTAATATAATAAAAGCTAAAAAGTTAGATACTTTGTAGATACAAAAACTAATAATTATTATGAAGCAATAAAGACAAGCACAACAAGCCCACCTTGCTAGACTAAGCAACTCTTACGCAGTATGAGTGGAATGAAATACCATATGTAGTTCTTAGAAGAAGGAAAAATATATTAGAAACAGACTATAAATCAACGTCAGATTTCCCAAAGGTTTAGGTGGTGTTCTCTTTGGCCGTTTTGGGTCCTTTTTTGTTTTCGATTTTCCAAAACAATGAAAACGCGTTCTCTTTCTTATTTTTGAAAACACGTTTTTGAAAAAAATAAAAAATTTTGTACACAAAATACAAAACAATAAAAACAATGTTTTGACTGTTTTCAAGCAAAAACAGGGGAAAAAAACGAAAACATGGGAAATAACCATTTTTAACAGCTCCACAACTCCACTGCCCCATTTTTTATTTCTTCCCTCTTCTTCCAATCCATCCCCTTTCTTCCTTCCCTCTGGACGAAGGAAATGAGCCGGTACCGGAGCTGGCGTGGAGAGGCGACCCATTCTTCGCAGGTGTGAACACAGCGTCGCGACCCATTCTTCGCGACACTGCTGTGGTTTGGCCCGTCTCTGCGTACTCTCTTGGCAAGGTGAAGTTCTCGGCAACCCATTGACGTCGTTCTCGACAAGGTGAAGTTCTCTCTCTTTTCGATCTGCAAGTTTGGGGGTTTTTGGTTTTTTCGATTTTGGTTGTTTTGATTGGTTTCGACCCATTGATTTCGGTTGTGTTGATTGAAAATTCCAGTGGTGGTTGTGTTGGCAGTTGTGACTGGTGGTGGCGATGGTAGGCAGTGGTGGTGGTGACTGGCGGTGGTAAATTTGGGATTGGGTGTTTTTGTTGTTCCATTCGTTAGTTGCTTTACGTTACAAAGTCATAGACATTAATTAATATGCTAAATTATGGTTAATCTACCTTCTGTTGAAACTTGAAAGCGATCAAGGTTCATACTGTTTCTGCCTTAATTAACTGATTTTCTATGCTAACCATGTGAGCTTTGATAATCTATTATGAAAATTTTTGCATAAATTGTTAGAAGTTCTGAGCGAGATTATTAATGTGTTATGAATTGCAAGACATTCTTCCTCAAATTTTTCATCAGTTGGGTACGCAACAATTCCTGTTTCTTGTGGTATTTTCCCGTTTGATTGCTGCTATTAGAACTTGATTAAATGAATGGTTTAACCTAAAAAATTCAGGCCCTGATAACTTGGAGATCTGAAGAAATTGGCAGAACAGTTCCAGAAGCAAGCGCCTGGTCCAGAAGCAAGCGCCTGGTGCTGGTGCTACTTTGGAACAGAAAGACGGTGAGGATGAGGTGCCGACCTTGTTGATGATGAGACCTTTGAAGCTGCTACAGAGGAGGGGCACACATCGTAGTAGTTTATTGATTTTTTGCCATCCTCATATTTTAACTGTTTTTGTTGTATGTTTGGTCTCGAATTAAGTGGTTTAATACATGTTTAGCATGGCATCACCAGTGTTGTTTACAGCCCTTTGCTCTTTACATTATACTACTGAATATGCCAGCAAGAATTCTATTGGTGTATGAGCTATTTCTGAACTTGAGTGATTTTTATTTGTGATTAAACCTGCAGCAGAAACCACCCGAAGGGGGGGAGACCGGTATACTTGTGATTTTATCACTCATCTTGTATCTCCCACTAATAATCTCAAAATCCTCGAACTTATATTTCCATAATTTCCCCTGCATTTATTGATTCCCATTAGACAACTTCATCTTGATCTTCGGATGTTTTTCTATATTTAAACAATTTACAGAAATTTTGTCAACTCTTCTTGATCATTGCACTCTCCAGTAGTGAATTTGTTATTAGCAATATTGAGTCATTGACTAGCTCTTTTCTGTAGGTTGCAAAAGAATATTGTGAGCAGTTGGGGGTTGACTCTTACTTCAAGATATTTGAGTAGTTTAAGTCATATGGAGGATTATATCTCTTCTTGGGATCATATTTGAGCTCCAGGTAATTTCTGAAGAAAGCACGAGACTTCGCACTGCAAGGTCTGAGTGCTGAGCCATTATACATATTATACTGGTTAGCTTGTGTACTAATATTTGCTTTACTGCAACGAGGATCCTGACATTCACTTCAAGTACATTGAGGCAGCTTCCAAGACCGGACAAATTATGTCATCGACAATTATGTTCTTTCTACTGAGCACTTGAAGCTGTTTGTTTCAGTTTGATGAATCTTTCTTCACGAGCTTCTTAAGTCTTCAATTTGTGTTTCAATTTTATGTTCTTTACAAAGGATTGGCTGCAGTATGAACATTCAGAAATGTCATTTGGAATTACAGATGTACCTAGTGTAGTTGTTAAAACAGATTTTTGATATAACAAATATTATATCTTCATATATATGATATCATTTTAATTATTTTTTTAGGTAATCAAATTGTATTTATTATCACTTATGATAGTCATCGTGTTTAGACTATCAAAATTGTATTTGGCAAGAATTATGAGAACTAACATGAACTCGATAAAATTGTCACAAGTTACGTACAAGGACAAAAATAAGGATTTGCCAAATTTAATTTAGGTTATATTTTTTATATTTAGAAAAAAATTATTTCAAGATTCACCAACTTCAAAATTTATATGTTATTTAATACTATATTAACAATAAACTATTTAAACTTATTGAATAATCAGATTTCTTGAATAAAATATTATTAAAAAAATCTCAAAATTTCAAAGCAAACGCGTTTTCCATTTTTATGTTTTCAAAAACAGTTTTTCAGAATGGGAAAAAGAACGCTTTTTCAGAAATTTTAAAACAGACACTCAAAACTCAAAATACAAAATGAATTCAAAACTCAAAACACAAAGCTGAAATACAAAGAGAACGACCCCTTAGTTTTTCTAAATTCACTGCATAAATAATTCAATTAGAGTAGTAAACCCAAAAAATGAGACAAAAGCTTTCAGCATACTCTTACTAACAAAATTCAATTCAATTTCACAATCTATAAGTCATTCGGCATAAAAGTGAACTTTTCTTAAGTTGAATATAATGTCACAATTGATAAGTGTGTTTTTACACACTTATTTAGCACTTTTAGCATTTAATTGAGATTTAAATTGAGTTGATTTCTACGCATAATTGTGTAATTTTGTATGTTGTAGGCTTTGTACCCGTATTCGCGAAGAACGGAGTGAAAACGTGAAAAAAAGGACTTAAACTGTACAAATAGATGAAGTTGGGGACCAAATTGCACATGCTAGAAAGATGAAAGACTTGAAGTGCTTTTATATTTTCTTATGTTTTTAGCCAATTAGATTAGTTTCCTTCTTAGATAAGTCTTTGAATTGAATTATCTTAGCTTATTTTATTAATAGATATTTTTAGATATTTTAATTTTCTATACATATACTACAAAAACCTCACTTTTCATCATCATCTCTTTTCTCTCTACCCTCATTCACGTTTCTTTCTTTCTTTTCTTTGTCTTTTATATTTTATTTTATTTTATTTTCTCTTTCTTTAGGTTTGGTTTTTAGTTCATAGATTAACAAGAAGTTGATACAAGGAGGAATCAACCGAAGGAAATTGGAAGAATTCAATGAAGATGATCCAAAACTTGAGTTGAAAGGGTTGTATTTTTATCTTTGGTTTGTTTCCATTATTTTTCCAATAGTTGTTATGTATTGTATCATGATTTCCCTTGTTATGATGTTTATGATAATGAACTAAATTAATTTTGTTGGAATTTATGGTATAACTTAACCTAATGCTTCATTAAATGTCAATTATATATTTGTTAGAATTTTATTATGCATTGATTATCAAAATAGTAGTGTATCAATCATCATGCTTAAAATGATTTCATTTTTGGTGACACTTAGATGAAATTGTTAGGTTTTACATCATTTTTGGTGACGCTTAAATGACTGTAATTAATTTTAATGTGATTGTTGCAAGATAGTTGCATTTAATAGACTAAAGTGTTCTATTCATCTAATTGACAACTAGATGAAATTATTAGGTAATTATTTGTGACTGTTGAACAATGATTGCGTTAATTAGACCGAAATGATTGATACCTCGGATTTGCATTAGTGTATCTTTTGCGCGTTTAGGTGATATAGAAATATACACCTACTCTGAGTGACCCATTGAGCTATTTTCACAGATATTCATGCAATTGGTCAACTTTGTATCGACATAGAAATATGTGGTATGAATTGACTAATTAGGGTTAATATTCGCTCGAAAGAGGGTATTAGCTATAACTGGAAAATCGGGTCTGACTACTTATTTTGATAATTAGCATCTGCATGTGATTGAATTGACATTAATGAAGTATAGGTTAAGCGAAACATAAATTCCAACATCTTTTCAAAACCAAAACCTTTTTACTTTTAATCTGACTTTTTATTAGTTTTTAGTCTAACTGTAGTTTTTTTTTAGAAGTTTAAATTCATTTTTAAATCTGTGTGTGTGTCGTCGTTAAAATTAAGACTGATAAACGTCGAATTGAATTCCACACTCTCTGAGGGATCGACTTGGACTCTTTAGGTCCACTTTTACTACTTGTTCTCGACCCGTGCGCTTGCGGCATAGAATCGACCCGAACAAGTTTTTGGCGCCGTTGCCGGGGAGTGTTTAGGTCAATTTGTTAGTTTAGTTGTCTTTTATTTTAACGAATTTTATTTTTGAAATTTTTAATTTCTCTCAAAAAATCCAAAACTGTGGTTGTCTTCTGATTTTCAAAACTCCGAACTCGTTGACTTTTTATGCATCGTTCGCGAAGTCTCGATTTAGCTGAATTTGATCCAGAAATCGAGGAGACTTTTCGAAAAAGACTGCGTGAACAGCACGAGTTAAGAAGACAACAGACTGAGATGGATTGACAAGGGATTCCTGTTGACCCTCTCATTCAACCAGAACATGCCCCGAGGGATGATGTTCCGCCTGGTTTCATTAACCAAGCAGGAAGGATCCAGAATCCCGTTGTTAACGAGGAAGATATGCTGTTTAGGGATTTCCTGAACCGTCCTGTAGTTGAGAATCAATCAGGAATCATTTATCCTCCTTTTGGGCATCCAAATTTTCAACTGAGGCCTGATGTAATTAATCTATTCTTCAACACCATATCATTTTATGGGAGAATAGATGAAAACCCTCATGCTCACGTGGCTCGATTTATGGAAATTGTTAGCAATTTCATTTATGAAGGAGTGAGTGAGGAGGCCATCAGAATGAGGTTATTCGTGCACACTCTGAAAGACAAGGCGAGAGAGTGGCTTGACACTCTACCGCCTAGGAGTATCACGAGCTGGGTAGAACTGGTCCAAAAATTTACAACTAAATTCGTTCCACCCGCTCGTGTTGCCAAACTCAAGCACGATATAACCACTTTTCAACAACTGGACTCAGAGACTTTTCATGAAGCCTGGGAGAGATTCAAGGACATGCTTAGAAAGTGCCCAAATAATGGGATTACTTTAGCCCAGCAAGTCCAATACTTCTATGCCGGTTTAACTCCTTCTCATCGCTCAAATGTCGATTCATCGTCAAACGGATCTGTCCAAAACAAAAGTATCCGAGAGGCGTATGATCTATTTGAGGTGATGAGTGAACAAAGTGCTATGTGGCCGGATAGACGTGCTAAAATAGGAGTTAGTGGAGCTCGAGACAGTGAAGCATATTCCTTAGTTTTATCTAAGATCGACTCCTTAGCACGTAAGGTAGAAGGGCTTTCGACATCTTCTTCCAGCTCGCATTCAGCTCACATGATACAATCACCGCCTGTTTGTGATTTATGTGGAGCTAATCATCCCAGTCCTAGTTGTCCTCTGATTGCCAGTAGTTCGGGACCACCCGAGCAACTGGCATATACTCAGAATTTTCAACGCCCCGGGTTCAATCCTTATTCGCAAACTTATAACCCTGGTTGGCGTAATCATCCCAACTTCTCTTATGGGAACAATCAAAATGTACTGAATCCTAAACCACAAGAGAAGAAGGAAGGTTGGGAAGAGGCCATTGCTAAATTAGCAAATCATCAGTTGCAATACCAAGAACGCAATGATGCCTCTTTGAAGAATCTAGAAAGGCAAGTGGGCCAGATCGCTAAACTTCTCTCTGAGAGGCCTCAAGGGGCTTTGCCAAGTGACACTGAGACTAATCCTCGAGAGAAGGCACAAGCTGTTACTACCAGAAGTGGGATACAGTTGTCTGATCCCACGGTAGTACGACCTACTACGCCTACTGCTGAGAAAGAGGTGGTACAGGAACCGACTGGAAATCCTGAACCGAGTACGACTGATGTAGTCGAGCCATCATCATCGACAGCTCCTACACCAGTTAAGACTTATGTACCACCTATCCCTTTCCCACAAAGGCTCCAGAAGCACAAGTTGGATGTACAGTTTGGTAAATTTTTGGAGGTCTTTAAGAAATTACACATTAACATTCCGTTTGCTGATGCTCTAGCTCAAATGCCGAGCTATGCGAAATTCATGAAAGATATCCTTTCTAACAAAAGGAAGCTTCAGGAGCATGAGACGGTGTTGTTAACTGAAGAGTGTAGTGCTATCCTCCAAAACAAGTTACCTCCAAAAATCAAAGATCCAGGCAGCTTTACTATTCCATGCGTCATTGGTGATCTGAATATTAGTAAAGCGCTGTGTGATCTGGGAGCCAGTATTAACTTGATGCCATTGTCGATTTTTCGAAAGTTGGGATTGGGAGAAGTCAAGGCTACTACGGTATCCTTGCAATTGGCCGATCGTTCCATCACGTATCCTCGTGGTGTCGTGGAGGATGTGTTAGTGAAAGTTGACAAGTTCATCTTTTCTGCTGACTTCATTATCCTCGACATGGAGGAAGATCATGAGATCCCTATCATTTTAGGGCGGCCATTTCTTGCCACAGGTCGAGCTCTGATCGACGTGCAAGAAGGGAAACTCATCTTACGGGTACAAGATGAGCAAGTTACATTCAATATTTTGAAATCTGTCAAGTACCCATCGGCAGCTGAAAATTGCTTCAGAGTTGATATTATGGATGAATTGGTTGCCGACTCTTTATGTGGACGTTCTGAGGATCATCTTGAAAAATGTCTTGTCAGTTCACCACATAACACTGATGGTGACCCTGATGTTGAGGATATGGTCAATTACTTAAATGCTGTACCTTCCCATACCTTCATCAGGACACCATATTTTGATGAATTGGATAAAACTTCTCCACCACCACTTCCATCACACCAAAAAGCACCTAAGCTTGAATTGAAAACTTTTCCACCTCATCTGAGGTATGCTTATTTGGGTGAATCATCCACGCTTCCGGTTATCATTTCTAACTCCTTGAGTGAGCTAGAAGTAGAGAAGCTACTTCGAGTTCTTCGGGAACATAAGGAAGCCATTGGGTGGACGATTGCTGATATTCGATGAATTAGTCCGTCTTTCTGTATGCACAAGATATTGATGGAGAATAACTTTAAGCCATCAGTTGAGCATCAAAGGCGACTTAACCCGAATATGAAGGAAGTGGTGCGAGCAGAAGTTGTGAAATGGCTTGATGCAGGCATTATCTATCCCATCTCTGATAGTCCTTGGGTAAGTCCTGTTCAAGTCGTTCCAAAGAAGGGAGGTATCACAGTGGTAGAGAATGAAGACAATGAACTGATACCTACCCGAATTCATCGGTTGGAGAGTGTGCATTGACTACCGCAAGTTGAACACTGCGACTAGAAAGGATCATTTTCCTCTTCCTTTCATAGATCGATGCTAGAGCGGTTGGTGGTATTCACATTATCGTTTTCGATGGTTATTCGGGCTACAATCAAATTCCCATAGCCCCGGAAGACCAAGAGAAAACCACTTTTACATGCCCGTACGGTACTTTTGCATACAGGAGAATGCCCTTTGGCCTTTGTAATGCACCCGCAACTTTCCAACGCTGTATGATGGCAATTTTCTCAGACATGGTCGAGAAATGTATTGAGATCTTCATGGATGATTTCTCGGTATTTGGGCGTTCATTTGATGGATGTCTGAATAATTTGGAGAGAGTGCTCCAACGCTGTGAAGATACTAATTTGGTACTCAACTGGGAAAAATGCCATTTTATGGTACAAGAAGGCATAGTTCTTGGCCATCGGATATCCCTGAAGGAATTGAGGTGGACAAGGCAAAAATTCAAGTGATTGAAAAATTGCCTCCACCTACCACCGTCGAGGGATTAGGAGTTTTCTTGGTCATGTCCGGATTTTACAGAGGTTCATTAAAGACTTTTCCAAAATCACAAAACCCCCGTGCTCCTGACTTGAGAAGAATATTACTATTAATTTCTCTCAAGAGTGTCACATTGCTTTCAATGCTGTGAAAGAAAAACTCATTACTGCCCCTATCATTGCAGCTCGGATTGGAATCTTCCATTCGAGCCGATGTGCGATGCTAGTGATTATGCTATTGGTGCGCTTTTGGGACGAGGCGAGACAAAATCCTCGCATGTGATCTACTATGCTAGTAGAACTCTTACCGATGCTAGCTTGAACTATGCCACTACCGAGAAGGAAATGCTTGCGTAGTGTTTGCGTTCGATAAATTCAGATCTTACCTCATTGGTTCAAAGGTTATCGTCTACACCGATCATTCGGCTATTAAATATCTCATTGGCTAAAAAAGATGCAAAGCCGAGATTGATCGATGGGTACTCCTTCAGAGTTTGACCTCGAGATTCGAGATAAAAAGGGAACCGAAAATGTTGTAGCTGATCATTTATCTCGTCTCGAGCAACCCGACGATGTGTTGGAATGAGATATTAATGAGGTATTTCCGGATGAACAACTACTGCAAATTTTGCAATTGTTGCAAGTATCTAATTTGCCATGGTATGCGGACCATGTCAATTATCTTGCAAGTGGTATCATACCCCCCGAGCTTTCATTTCAACAACGCAAAAGGTTCTTCGCTGATATCAAGCACTACTTTTGGGAAGATCCTTTGTTGTTTAAAAGGGGTCCGGATCAGATCATTCGGAGATGTGTACCTGAAAATGAAATGGAGAACATTCTTGATAGATGTCATTCTTCTCCATATGGTGGACACTTTGGTGTCAGAAACTGCAGCCAAAGTACTTCAATCTGGTTTTTACTGGCCCACGTTATTTAAAGACGCTCACACACTCGTCTCTAAATGCGATAGATGTCAACGTACGAGTAACATTTCCAGGAGAAATGAGATGCCGTTGACTTCGCTATTAGAGGTAGAGATTTTTGATGTGTGGGGCATTGACTTTATGGGGCCATTTCCATCGTCATTTTCAAACCAGTACATTCTGGTGGCTGTTGATTATGTGTCTAAGTGGGTTGAGGTTGTGGCTTTACCTACTAATGATTCTCGGGTAGTCGTGAACTTTTTAAAGAAAAATATTTTTTCTCGTTATGGCACTCCTCGAGTTATCATTAGTGACGGAGGCAAACATTTCTGTAATCGCCTTTTAGACTCACTTTTGGCCAAGTATGGGGTAAAACATCGTGTGGCTACACCCTATCACCCCCAAACGAGTGGCCAAGTTGAAATCTCAAATCGAGAGTTAAAGAGAATTCTCGAGTTGACAGTGAATGCTTCGCGGAAAGATTGGTCCAAGAAATTGGACGATGCGTTATGGGCATATCGCACTGCTTTCAAAACTCCTATCGGTATGTCACCATATCGCTTGTTATTTGGAAAAGCATGTCATCTACCTGTCGAACTCGAACACCGGGCATACTGGGCCATAAAAGCTTTAAACTTTGATGAAAAGTTGTTTGGTGCGAAGAGGTTGCTCCAACTCAATGAACTTGATGAGATCCGCCTCGATGCTTATGAAAGTGCCCGTCTCTACAAAGAAAAGACAAAGAGATGGCATGATCAGAACATTGTTAAGCGGGAATTTTATGTTGGACAGCAAGTTCTTCTTTATAATTCTCGACTCCGGTTATTCCCTGGTAAGCTCCGCTCTAGATGGTCGGGACCTTATACCATCACACAAATTTTTCCACATGGAGCAATTGAGCTTTACTACAAAGACGGGAATTTCAAAGTCAATGGCCAGAGATTGAAGCCATATTTGGGAAATGACTTTGACAAAGAACAGTTCGCCGTTCGTTTGAATAATCCCGAATGATGTGAGTCCTATAGTCGAGCTAACGACTATAACCAAGCACTTGTTGGGAGGCAACCCAACGTTTCTATTGCTTTATTTTCTATTTTTAGTGTATTTACTGCTTTTATTATTATTATATTTGTGAACTAATGCCGCTATTTTTGTAGGCCATGTTTCCAGTTCCACTATGTCTCTGAATTTTCGCAGGTCCTGATTACATTGATGTACAAAAAGGTCATTGGTCCGATCTACTCAATCACATCACGAGTCCAGATGCTTGCATTGGTACCTTTCACATGGAATTCAGGGAAGTCTCTATTTTCCTTTCGCTTGTTCTTTACACATTGAGGGCAATGTGTTGATTAAGTTTGGGGGTATTGAGCCTTGCTTGCCATCGATGTTGTGTTGTTGGATATATTTGAGCCTTGCCGGCTTTACTGTGTGCTTTGATTGGCGATGATGTTGTATTGACATGTTAGATGGCCTTGCCGGCTGTTATTTGTATGAAGTTGGAATTGTTGTTGATTCACAAACTATGTTTTTGCCGAATTATGCTGTTATGCTGCCAAAATTTTTTCTGAGAAATTGCTTATCCATGTGAGATATTGAGTTTCATTTAGCACATAGTCAGGATTGATTGTTATTTTAACGTGAAAATGATTGTTTTATGGAAAATTTTTGAATTGGTAGAACTTAGGTTGTGAGTATTGTTGCAAAAATTATATCAACCTATACCCATCTCTCCTCTACTTTATCATGTTGTGAAATAAGTTTGGGGGTGGTTGAGCCGGTAAATGATTTTTGTTGAAAAATGTGTTGATTCTATGCATGTTGATAAAATGATTGTGTGGAGTGTCTGTTGCCAAGTATAAGCTAGGTATTGACCATATGCTAGGAATCTACGCCATACTGTTGCTTAAAAAAGAATATTGCACTGTGTTAGAACTTATGTCTCACTTCGTAGCCTTTTTGACTCGAGTTATTAAGTCCGTTGGGGTATTTCAAAACCTGGTACCCTTTGGTCTAAACAACCGGGGAGTTACCGACCTAAAGCTTGCTACAGGGGTCAAGAAGAAAGCTTAAGGGAGTGAGGCGAATTTTGAGCTTTTGTTGAAACTTTGATTTGGTGCAATTGATTAATCCTGGGCGTAGATAACTAGTGGGTTTGACTTACTTAGTATAAGCTTGATTGTAACGCACTCATTAGTGGAGAATCATCACATTTTTATATGTTGAAATTGCCAGTTAGATCCAACCAAACTAGTGCTGAAAAAGAAAAGAGTGAATGGAGAGAACCCTTTAGATTTACACTTTGGGAAAATGAAAGAAAAGATCTATTCTGAGTGTGAATTTTACGAGCGTAAAAGGATATATTTGACTACAAAGGGTTGGGTTGGAATCAATGTCAAAAAAATTTTCCATTTTAATGATTGTTTTCTAGTTTTGATAATGATTGAGAATGACTATGCACACACTACACTGATCGAACTACGGATAAGCTAAAATGATTTTAGACAGCATTATTTGGAGCATAGTTGTGAATTGATAGACAATTTTTAAACTCTCTGATATTCTTTGCGAGCTATCTAATGTGTTAATCACTGTCGCATTTGCATGATTGTGTTAGAAGTTAATCTTGCTCGAGACTAGCAAGAGCTCAAGTTTGGGGGTGTGATAAGTGTGTTTTTACACACTTATTTAGCACTTTTAGCATTTAATTGGGATTTAAATTGAGTTGATTTCTACGCATAATTGTGTAATTTTGTATGTTGTAGGCTTTGTACCCGTATTCGCGAAGAACGGAGTGAAAACGTGAAAAAAAGGACTTAAACTGTACAAATAGATGAAGTTGGGGACCAAATTGCACATGCTAGAAAGATGAAAGACTTGAAGTGCTTTTATATTTTCTTATGTTTTTAGCCAATTAGATTAGTTTCCTTCTTAGATAAGTCTTTGAATTGAATTATCTTAGCTTATTTTATTAATAGATATTTTTAGATATTTTAGATATTTTAATTTTCTATACATATACTACAAAAACCTCACTTTTCATCATCATCTCTTTTCTCTCTCCCCTCATTCACGTTTCTTTCTTTCTTTTCTTTGTCTTTTATATTTTATTTTATTTTCTCTTTCTTTTGGTTTGGTTTTTAGTTCATAGATTAACAAGAAGTTGATACAAGGAGGAATCAACCGAAGGAAATTGGAAGAATTCAATGAAGATGATCCAAAACTTGAGTTGAAAGGGTTGTATTTTTATCTTTGGTTTGTTTCCATTATTTTTCCAATAGTTGTTATGTATTGTATCATGATTTCCCTTGTTATGATGTTTATGATAATGAACTAAATTAATTTTGTTGGAATTTATGGTATAACTTAACCTAATGCTTCATTAAATGTCAATTATATATTTGTTAGAATTTTATTATGCATTGATTATCAAAATAGTAGTGTATCAATCATCATGCTTAAAATGATTTCATTTTTGGTGACGCTTAGATGAAATTGTTAGGTTTTACATCATTTTTGGTGACGCTTAAATGACTGTAATTAATTTTAATGTGATTGTTGCAAGATAGTTGCATTTAATAGACCAAAGTGTTCTATTCATCTAATTGACAACTAGATGAAATTATTAGGTAATTATTTGTGACTGTTGAACAATGATTGCGTTAATTAGACCGAAATGATTGATACCTCGGATTTGCATTAGTGTATCTTTTGCGCGTTTAGGTGATATAGAAATATACACCTACTCTGAGTGACCAATTGAGCTATTTTCACAGATATTCATGCAATTGGTCAACTTTGTATCGACATAGAAATATGTGGTATGAATTGACTAATTAGGGTTAATATTCGCTCGAAAGAGGGTATTAGCTATAACTGGAAAATCGGGTCTGACTACTTATTTTGATAATTAGCATCTGCATGTGATTGAATTGACATTAATGAAGTATAGGTTAAGCGAAACATAAATTCCAACATCTTTTCAAAACCAAAACCTTTTTACTTTTAATCTGACTTTTTATTAGTTTTTAGTCTAACTGTAGTTTTTTTTAGAAGTTTAAATTCATTTTTAAATCTGTGTGTGTGTCGTCGTTAAAATTAAGACTGATAAACGTCGAATTGAATTCCACACTCTCTGAGGGATCGACTTGGACTCTTTAGGTCCACTTTTACTACTTGTTCTCGACCCGTGCGCTTGCGGCATAGAATCGACCGAACAACAATCTGCAAATCATAGTGCATTGGGAAAACAAAAGTTCATATTATGGGAATTTATAAAACCAACACCTCATATCTCATATTTAGTTAAATGTAGAAAAGCTAGCTAAAGACCTTTAGAAGTTGAACCTTGAAGCATATAAAGTACTACACAAATGTTAAAAATAAAAATGTAGAAACTTTTCGTACTAACCTTAATTAGTGCTTTAGATTCCATCATCACTTTTTTAATGAGAGCAATGGATTAACAAGCAAATAGGTATAGGCTTCACTCAAATTTCCACGTCCAAAGTGGGCATTTGCCAAACCAATGAAGAAAACCTACAAAATGGAGGAAAAATTACTGGAAAGACCAAGATTCTGTTGGGTCTTCCCTCCACATGGGGAGCCCATTTGATTGGTTAATGGGCATTTTCTTTCATAGGCCCAAGACCAATTTCACTTAATATAGCAAGAGAGGGAAATCATTTTGAACATAACATACACACATACAGAACACGAGACAGAGAGAACGTGAGAGAGAGAAAGACTGATTTCAGCCCCTTTCTTGCCAAAGATCGAAGCCTCATTTGTGGTCCGATTAAAGTCTTACTTTAGTATGTTGTTCCTAGCGGAGAGGGCTATGTTTTGATCGAAGCTGATCATCCAGATTCCTCTCTATTCCTCTGGGCTTTGCACACTTGTTTAGTGAGATTTTTCTCCTTTTTGTTGTGTGTATCTATTTAGTATGTTGTTGTTGTTGATATTCAAGGACTAGATGTGTTCTTGATGTATTGGTAGCCTTTGGAGTTAGCTCTAGAGAAGATTGATTGTGTATCCCATTATTTTATAGTGGATGGCTCTTTTACTGGACTAGGTCCCAGGATTTTTCCCTTCGCAGGGTTTTCCTCGTTAACAAATCTTGGTGTTCAATTTACATTCCTGCTAGTGTGTGTGAGTTTGTTGGATTTGCCTATTATAGTTGCCATCTTAATTCTTGTGCATTGATGGGTTGGATTAATTGTTTCCGCTGCTTATTTGTTATATTGGTTCAATCTCCAACAAAGTGGTATTAGAGCTATTTGGTTGTGTCTCTGTGTTTGTGGTGAGAATTAAAATGGAGGATTCGGTTAGCGGTATGGTTAAACTCACATCTTCCAATTATTCCATTTCGAAGACTAGAATGGAGGATATCTTATATTGCAAAGACTTGTTTGAACCCATTGAATTGAATGGCAAGAAACTCGATTCTAAAACCTATGAGGATTGGAAGAAGTTGAACAGAAAGACTGTTGGACATATTAGGCAATGGGTTGATCAGAGTGTTTTCCCTCACATAGCAAAAGAAGTTGATGCTTATAGTCTTTGGCAGAAATTGGAAGGTCTTTATGAAAGAAAGACTGCACAGAACAAGTCCTTTGTCATCAGAAGGCTTGTAAATTTGAAGTACATGGATGGTAATAGTGTTGCAGAGCACTTGAGCAGTTTTCAAGAGCTATTGAATAAGTTGTCTACCGTGAAACTTACACTAGATGATGAGGTGAATGCTTTACTTCTGTTGAGTTCCTTGCCACTTGGGAAACTTTAGTTGTCTCTCTTAGTAATTCGGCTCCAAATGGTGTGATAACTATCAACATGGTAAAAGACAGTATGTTTAATGAAGAAGCTAGAAGAAAGGAGCAGGGTGCTTCATCTAATTCTGAAGCACTCATTACAGAAAGAAGGGGGAGAAACCAAAGTAGAAAACCTCGTGGTGATGATAGTCGTGACAAGTTCAAAGGAAAATCGAAGTCAAGAAATGGGATAAAATGTTATCATTGTGGCAAGCTAGGGCACATTAAAAAGGAGTGCAGAAAATGGAAAATCGAACAGTCAAAATGGAAAGGAGAAGAACATAAAGAACAAAAGGAGATTGCTGCAGTAGCATCTGAGGCAGAGGTGCTTATTGCTTATCGTAGGGATTTCTTTTCATCCTACATCAGTGGTGATTTTGGTTGGATCAGGATGAGAAATGAAGTTAAAGCTAAAACTGTTGGCATGGGGGATGCGCAATTGGAAACTAGCAGTGGTAACATGTTACTTCTCAGGGGGTGTCAAACATTTTCCTGATATGCGCTGTAGCTTGATTTCGGTTGGAAAGCTTGATGAAGAAGGCTATCATAATCACCTTGGAGATGGCTGTTGGAAACTGAAAAAGGGTTATCTTGTTTTAGCCAGAGGGAAGAAGACTAATGGTCTCTACAGAAAAGAAGCAAAACTTATTCATGGAGAGGTGAATATTGCTGACAATGAAGTCTCTACTGAGCTATGGCATAAGCGGCTTGGTCATATGAGCGAAAAGGGACTTCAAGTTCTTGCCAGAAAGAAGATCCTACACAATGTGAAAGGTACATCACTTACACATTGTACTCATTGTTTAGTTGGAAAGCAAAGTAGAGTTGCATTTCGTAGATTCCTTGCATCTAGAAAGACTCATATTCTTGATTTAGTTCACACTGATGTCTGCACAATGCTAAGTAAATCTCTAGGTGTTGCATTGTACTATGTTACATTTATTGATGATCACTCTAGAAAGGTGTTTGCATATTCTCTGAAATCTAAAGACCGGTGCTGGAAGTTTTTAAAGACTTTCATTTGAAAGTTGAAAGAGAAACTGGAAGGCAGTTGAAATGTGTCAGAGCAGATAATGGTGGTGAATATAGAGGGCCATTTGAAGAGTACTGTAGAAGATGTGGCATCAGGCTGGAGAAAACTGTTCCAAAAACTCCACAACAGAATAGGATGGCAGAGAGAATGAACATGACTATTTGTGAGAAAATCAGATGTATGCTTTCTCATGCGTTTGCCTAAACATTTTTGGGCTGAGGCAATGAGGACAGCAGTGGACCTGATTAATCTTTCTCCATCAGTTCCTTTGAATGGTGAAGTTCCAGAGAGCTTTTGGACAGAGAAATATATATCTCTTGATCACTTGAGAGTCTTTGGTTGTAGAGTATCTGTTCATGTTCCTAAAGATGAAAGGTCCAAGCTTGATAGCAAAGCAAATCAGTGTATCTTCTTGGGTTATGGACATGTAGAGTTTGGGTACAGGTTGTGGGATCCAGTGAATAAGAAGATTATCAGGAGCAGAGATGTTGTCTTCTTTGAAGATGAAACCTATTAAGATTTGAGGGTCCATCTTAAAAGGTCAACTTTATTAAGAGGAGTAGCCCAGAATCTTTATTAATTGATCTGTGTCTACATCACTATTCGATGTGGGATATATATCCTTAACACGCCCCCGCAAGATGGTGGCTCGTTTGAGCAGACCAATCTTGAAATCCACGTGCTCACTTTTTGGAGTCTTATCGGGATCGAATCGCTCGTTGGAGCATAATGGGCTGTGATACCATATTAAGATTTGATGGTCCATCTTAAAAGGTCAACCTTATTAAGAGGAGTAGCCCAAAATCTTTATTAATTGATCTGTGTCTACATCACTATTCGATGTGGAATATATATCCTTAACAAAACCATTGAAGATTTGGGTCAGTTTAAGAAGCCAAACAAAATCAATAAAGAACAAATCAGTCCAGCTCCACATGTATCAGACCCTGTGGCACATGATGATCATAGAGAAAATGTGCAAGAAGAGCATGACAGTATATGAGACAGACATGATGAAGTCTCTACACGGTGATGCAGAACTATATCAAAGTTAAGAGAATATTCCTCTTGAGGTACCAGCTGAAGAAGAGTTGAGAAGATCTATTAGAGAGCGTCAGCCTTCCAAGAGGTATTCTAGTAATGAGTATGTGTTACTTTCTGATGGGGGAGAACTGGACTGTTATCAGGAGGTTCTACAACATGAGCAGAAAATAGAATGGTTGAAAGCTATACAAGAAGAGATTAAATCCTTGCATAAGAACCACTTATAATCTGGTGGATTTGCCTAAGGGCAAGAGAGCACTGAAGAAAAAATGGGTGTTCAGATTAACGGCTAAACCAAATAGCTCGCAACCAAGGTACAAGGCAATATTGGTTGTGAAAGGGTTTGGTCAGAAGAAAGGCATTGATTTTGAAGAAATTTTCTCACCCGTGGTCAAAATGTCTTCAATCCGGGTTGTATTAGGCTTGGCAGCCAGTATGAACATGGAGGTTGAACAACTTGATGTGAAGACAGCTTTTTTACATGGTGACCTTGAGGAGGAAATATACATGGAGCAACCAGAAGGATTTATAGCTAAAGGCAAAGAAAATCTGGTATGTAGATTGAAGAAAAGCTTGTATGGTCTTAAGCAGGCTCCTAGACAATGGTACAAGAAATTTGATTTCTTCATGGTTGAGTATGGGTATACCAGAACAACTTCTGATCATTGTTGTTCATAAAGAAATTCTCTGGTGGGGAATTTATTATTCTGTTGCTCTATGTGGGCGACATGTTGATTGTTGGTCGTGACACTGAGAAAATTAAGAAGTTGAAAAATGAGTTGAGCAAGTCCTTTGAGATGAAGGATTTAGGATCTGCAAATCAAATTCTCGGTATGAAAATCTCTCGTGACAGGAAGAATGGAAAATTACGACTATCACAGGAAGGTTATATTGAGAAGGTATTGCACAGGTTCAACATGGATAAGGCAACACCAGTAAGCTCTCCACTTGCAAGTTATTTGAAACTAAGTTCAAAGCAAAGTCCTTCAAGTGAGAACGAAAAGGAAAAAATGAAGGATGTGCCTTCTACATCAGTCGTTGGTGCTTGATGTATGCTATGGTTTGCACAAGGCTAGATATTGCTCATTCCGTTGGAGTTGTTAGCAGATTTCTTTCTAAACCTGGAAAAGAACACTGGGCTGCAGTGAAGTGGATACTCAGGTATCTCAGAGGGACTTCTAAGATATGTTTATCTTTTAGCACCAGTAAACCCGAGCTTGTTGGGTTTACAGACGCAGATATGGCTGGAGATGTTGACTCTAGAAAGTCTACTTCTGGGTATTTGATCACTTTTTCAAGGGGAGCAGTTTCATGGCAATCAAGATTGCAGAAATGTGTTGCTCTATCTACTACAGAGGCTGAGTATATAGCCATCACTGAAGCTAGCAAGGAACTGCTATGGATGAAGAAGTTCTTACAAGAACTTGGTTTAGAATAAGAGAAGTATATACTCTACTGTGACAGTCAGAGTGCTATTCATCTCAGTAAGAATCCAACCTTTCACTCAAGATCCAAACACATTGAAGTGAGGTATCATTGGATTCGAGATGCTTTGGAGATGAAGAAGTTACAGCTTGATAAAATTCATACCGATGAGAATGGTTCAGATATGATGACAAAGTCATTGCCCATGGAGAAACTACAAGTATGTAGAAGGAAAGCAGGCTTGGTAGAGTCCCTCACTTAGTCGGGAGGGGGAGATTTGTTGGGTCTTCCCTCCACATGAGGGAGCCCATTTGATTGGTTAATGGGCATTTTCTTTCATAGGCCCAAGACCAATTTGACTTAATATAGCAAGAGAGGGAAATCATTTTGAACATAACATACACACATACAGAACACGAGACAGAGAGAATGTGAGAGAGAGAGAAAGATCGATTTCAGCCCCTTTCTTGCCCAAGATCGAAGCCTCATTTGTGGTCCGATTAAAGTCATATTTTAGTATGTTGTTCCTGGCGGAGAGGGCTACGTTTTGATCGGAGTTGATAATTAGATTCCTCTCTATTCCTCTAGGCTTTGCACACTTGTTTAGTGAGATTTTTCTCCTTATTGTTGTGTGTATCTATTTAGTATGTTGTTGTTGTTGTTGATATCCAAGGACTAGATGTGTTCTTGATGTATTGGCAGCCTTTGAAGTTGGCTCTAGAGAAGATTGACTGTGTATCCCATTATTTTATAGTGGATGACTCTTTTACTGGACTAGGTCCCGGGGTTTTTCCCTTCGCAGGGTTTTCTTCGTTAACAAATCTTGGTGTTCAATTTACATTCCTGCTAGTGTGTGTAAGTTTGTTGGATTTGCCTATTATGGTTGCCATTTTAATTCTTGTGCATTGAGGGGTTGGATTAATTGTTTCTGCTGCTTATTTGTTATATTGGTTCAATCCCCAACAGATTCAAATAATGAGTATCAACAAAATAAATAAATAAAAATTGATGCACATAAACCACTATTATTCCCCAAATTGCAAGTTGCTTTTGGCTTCATCTGTTATGATGATTCTTATGCTACAGATGAGAAATCAATTTGCATCTCTCTCTTATTCTCCTCATTTTCCCTCTATTCATATGTGTTAATTCATTCTACAGTAATTTTTCCAAATTGGAATTTTATCAATCATACTCCACAATAAAAAGAATCATCTACTATATATTATAACTGATCTCAAGAACCAAACAACTCATTTAAAACAGAGGAAGTACACAATAATTTGACAGCATGTTCTTCTTATACTACTCTAGGCGAATAAAGACGACATATTATAAAATATTTTTGGTTATATTCAACACCCTTCTAACATTTTCCCTTTCCAGTTTTTAGTTCCAATATGCTCATATTTAGAAAAATGATATATGCTAGCCCAATATATTATTCTTCATTAGAGGATAAATTGTGACTTGATATGGAAGAGAAGTCATTAGACCCTGCTTTCCCTTGGGGTCCCAATCAAGCATGATCTTCACTTTAATTTCAAGTACCCCATGAATAAATAACCACATTCAGAAGTTGGCAAACCCAGGAAAAAAAAACAAAGAATAAAGAAGATAGTGAGTAGGACAGAATTCTGAATAATGATTCTACAGAACGATATAAATATATTTTTGAAGTTGAAATATGTCATGGTGCAAGTTATAACCAAGTCAGTTAAGGAGCTTTTCCAAGAGCCACTTATGTCAACTTTCCAACCTTTTCTTAGAGCAACCTACAATGCATATGACCGGATTCTAAGATAGACAACTGAATTAGAAAAATGGTCACAGGGCATTAGGTTGGCTAATTTTCAAATTGACTTAGATTTAAATTCTTACATAAAAGGATAGTGTGCAGAGTTTTTCTCACTCTCTGACTATTTTTTAACATTCCCTCATTCTCCAACTTCTGATAGAGAAGCTGAAATATCTTTATTAACATATTATCAGGAAAAACACGATCATTATTCTAGCGTATGGCATCATTTTGACCATTATTTTCCGATCAGCCATGGCTATAGAGCTCAAAACAAAATGCTGTAAAAGAAGTTGCTCCTAGCTTTCAGAGTGTTGACAAGCTTATTAGATTATTTTGTGAAAATAACTCAATACCTTCTCATTAAAATAATATCAATATTTAAAAGAAGCAGCTCCTAGCTTTCAGAGTGTTGACAAGCCCAATTGAAAAGGTGTTTGTGAAATATTGATATTATTTTAATGAGAAGGTATTGAAAGCTGATTGCTTCTTTCAATTTGCTTGTTTATTGACTAATTTAACAATAGGTTGTAGAAAGAATAAATAATTAATTTTAATCACATTTTATGGCACTCACAATTTTTTCAATCATATATGTTATCAACTTTTATCAAAATTTGATTTTAATTTCTACAAAATATGGACTTTTTATGTTATTGTCTACTCCACTGACTTGCGTCTCGTCTCGTCTCTCCCAAATTTTCAGATTTTTCCCACCATGATTTCTTTAATACTTTTTTCAGAAAAATAGAAGATCAATAGTAGGTATCAATCTACGAACAAGGCATCCTCTCCGACAAAAAATAAAAAAAATATACATTATTATACTTTTAATTGGACCATGATATCCTGAGCCTAGGTTATGGGCTTGTCCATATGGGCCGGGGCCCATAGGCACTCCCACTCTTCAACCGCCATTGAATTGGAACTGTAGAATTGCGCGCGACTCCCCCCTGACCACTACTACACCTACCCCCACCCTCACCTCACCGCACTCCATCCCTTTTTCTCACACTCTCCTTCTGAACGCTCAGAGCACGAGTTTCTGTCAACATGCGAACAAGAAACCAGTCCAAGAGGCCCCATCAATCCACCGGTATGTTCCGCAATCTCGCACAATCACATTTCACAAAGTACACACAGACACGCTTCGTCTCCCTCTCATCTCTTTTGGGAAATTATTTCTTTCCCAAGCCAATTTTTTTCATTCAGAAACTTTTTATTATGATGAAACTTCTAATGTTTTAGAATCCTTTTATTAATTTTCTAAATTTTCTTGTAATGAGAACTAATCTAAATGGGTACACGGAATTGAAATATGTTTAGACTACAATCGATAATTTACCTGCAAATGTTTAGTTTTAAGTTAACTGATTGCTACAAATAGATATGCGTAATTAGATGAACCATTAAAATAACTGACTTGCTCTACCTTGCATGTGTAGGTGAGCAAGAAGCAACGAAACATCATCTTGAATCAGAGAACATCGATGATAATGGTTAGTTTAATACCTCTTTTCATGGTGAATATAATGCTTTTGGTGTATAGCACAACTAATGTCAGTATTTGGTTTCAGAAACTCTTACAAACATATCTCGAGGTGCTGTGGGGAAACTCTTGAAAAGAGTTAAAAGGGGTTTTAATAAAGAAGACATTAGTTACCTACGTCGATGTGATTCTGTAGCCAAGGTAAATACACCTTCTTCTCAATCTTTATTTGATATCTATAGTGATTTCTTATTACTTCTTGCAAGTCTCCTCTAAAATATTGTCCTTACATGTTATTTATTGATACTTATAGCCTAATGTTACATTATGTGATTGGGTCTCTAGTGATAACTGTTTAAGCACTATCGTCAACTGGGATTATTTAGGTTTCCCAATCAATATACATTGGGCTGTTCTAATATTTTTGGGACCCCTATGTATCCTTTGCAGCCAGAGAGAGAACAGAAAGGTAATGATGACGAATCTACAGGTACTGCAGCATCAAGTGATACGAGAGAAACTGAATCTTGTAGTAGAGATGCAATTGATAATGTTCCGTCTGAAGTTAAAGTTGAGGGGGGTAGGTCTAAATATTCTAAGCAAGAAAAAGAGGATGAATTTGATGATCCTGATTGGGAGGATGGATCAATTCCAGCATCACATTCCACGGAAAATGATCAAGAAGAATTGATCAATGGAATGACTGTTGAGTTTGATGTTTCACCTGGATCTGCAAAGCAGAAGGCGGTAAGACGGGTGACTGCTCAAGAGAAGGTAAATGCGGAATATGGTTGAAGTACAGTGTGCCTTTTCAGATATTGATTCTTCTATCTCCTGCATTTCTGTACTGAAATGTTGGTGATACTTTAATGACAGGAAGTGGCTGAGCATGTGCACAAGGCTCATTTGCTTTGTCTACTAGGGAGGGGAAGGTTGATTGATAGAGCTTGCAATGATACTCTCATTCAGGTCAATTTGCTGTTTCACCATGGTTATTCTTTTTTGAAACATGGGATAATTGCATTACTCGAACTAGGTAATGTTGGATATGCTTCGTATGAAGTGTTAAAGGAATGTGTTGTTTTGGTACTACCCCTAAGTGTAATTGTTCTTTATGAGCTAGCTGTTACATTATTCTTCTCTTTTTAATAATTTTGAGATTAACTGGTGTTTGTATGTCTGTCTGTGTGTGTGTGTGTGTGTGTGTGTGTGAGAGAGAGAGAGAGAGAGATGTTCCTGGATGCATTGTAGTTACACTATGCTTAACGTGCTATTAGTACTCTCCCTGACAACTTTGAATCCTGATCTGGTCATAGTTTATGGGGTTTAAAGGCTTATGACTGAATTATGCAATAAGCATCAAGGTCATATGTGTAAAGCTCACACTTGGAAAATAGACCTGCTTTACTAATAGATTAGGGCTTAAGTGTCAACCCGTTGGAGGTGTGCTAGAGCATAAAAAATGGGTGGCACTATATGTTTTATATTATGGAAGAAATTAATGGATTTTGAGTGACTCAGTGGGTCCTTAAAAGTCAAGATTTTCTGCATTTGATGACTATCATGAATCATGTACTCCTGAATATTTTCCTTTTTTTCTTTAGGGTAACTTAGCCTGGTTCGAAAATATCACGAGTTTTTAGTCTGATTGTAAATTGCATTTTATAACTATTCTTTTTAATTTTTCTTGAACGATTTGCTACTTGTTACAGTTCACGTGTGGAATTTTTTATTTTTGTGTATTTAGTGTGCTAAGTATACCATTGCTGTCCAAGCATGCAGTAAATGGCTCGCGCCATATTGTTGAACCATGTATGGGAGGACCTTTTTTGGCACTGTATAATGTATATCAAGCCACTCCCCTCTTCTTTCCAAGGTCTTTCTTTTTCGTATACCTTACTTTTTGACTTTTCCCTACTACCTTTAGGCTTCTTTGAGCTGCTTTTGTGCATGTTAATGCCTTATTACCTAAGAACTATGCCTTTCTTCTATTAAAAATATATTAGCTGTTTCAGGATATTGAGTTTCCTGCACTTTATTTGGTTCTCTCTTCTCTTTCTAACCTGTTTGATAGAGAGAAGGATAATAATGAATATATTTGGATAGAAGCATAAAAATGTTCTTTAGTTAAAGGAAATTTAAATCATGGCAGGCTTCTCTACTTTCTCTCCTGCCCAAAGACTTGTTGAAGATAGCAGAGATACCAGTACTTACCGCTGCCTGTTTGACTCCTATTGTCCGTTGGGTATGAACACCTTTTTTTTGTTTTTACTTGTACTTTTCACTTTACCCGTGGAGGAGTTGTTCTGAGTGTCTTATTTGATAATGAATTTGACTGGGTACATGATGCTTTTCTGCTTATTGGCAGTTCCACAACAACTTCCATGTTAGAAGTCCAAGTGGTGCTGAGAAGTCATGTCATTTAGCATTAGCATCTACTCTGGAGACTCGAGAGGGGACACCAGAAGAGGTATAACTGGACTTATTCTGCAATTATGACAATTTGAACGTGAAAATTTCATGAAACAAAACACATACTTCTGAATTGGCAATTACTTATATGATTGAGTAATAGAATTTGTCAAACCTAGCAACCACCGGTACTCTTGACATCTCACTGACACAAAGGGATGATATATAGGTGGTAAGACCATAAGTTTAACATTATAAGGTAGACTCTGGTTATTTTAGAACTCTAAACTGAGAAAATACCAAAAATTGGATATTTAGAAGTTTTTAACTATAGAAAAAAGTTAAATGATTTATAGAGAGAGCGCAACATTATCAGAGATATTTTTGTTTTTGTGACAACAGTACAATCTTTGTGTTCTACTCCCCACGTCCTAAAGTCATGAAGTGAATTATTTGCTTAGCCATTGTTGTTCGCTGCACTACATCATTCTCACTATATATAAAGCACATTTCTGTACCCATCCTTGGGCCACATTTTTCATGAAAGGAGTGTTGTGGGAGCTAATGCTTCCAACTTGACTGACTCACTTTGAGCTTTTATATTACAGCTCTGTCCACGTATTCTTATCTATTGACAGCTTAGAGTAGAATATAGATGGCGGACTCACGCATGCATTGGTTGTAAATGAAAGCATGAAAAAATGTGATTACTCTAGGAGAAGAAATGAGATGAGAGACGAAAGAGGGATCAAGTTGACTCTAGGTGCATCGTATCTTAAAAAGGTTATAGTCATAGATGTAGAATTGTTGAAGTCCTTTTCCTTTCAACTTTTCTTCTTATAACTATCAATAAAACCAAATGACTGGCAGCCATGGTTATTTATAACATTTGAAAATGACAGTCAAATGAATATGGTAGAAATGTCTGTAAATTGTATGCAGATTAGTTAATCGATACCATATGAAAAAGTTAATTTCTGGCGTCAATTTTGGCTTCTTTTTTTTTCCTGCTATAATTGTGTTCATGTACTTATGTAATGCAGGACTTTAGATTCCACAGGGAACAATAATGATCTAATAATGCTAATTGTGAGCAAAAGCTGGATATATTTAAAGAATTTGATGATGAAATATTTCATAGAGATATTTGTAGTACAGAGTATTAGTTGCATGTCTAGTTTAATTATTTATTTAATGTTATTCATTAGAGCTGATGAATAAGTTAGGGATGTGGTGTTTAATATGAATGATGATAAGGCCCCTGGACCGGACGAGTTCTCGTTCTCATTCTATAAGGCTTGTTGGAAGGTGGTTAGATCGGACATTATGGGTACAATCAATTATTTTTTCGAACGTGGCAGGTTTATGAGAAGTCTTAATGCCACTTTCATTGTGCTTATTCCTGAGAAATCGGGAGTGACTGATATTAAGGACTGCCGTCCCATTAGCTTGGTTAGCGGGGTTTATAAGATCATTGCTAAAGTGTTGGCGAATAGATTAAAGGAGGCTCTAGGAAAAGTGGTTTCTAAGTTCCAGAATGCTTTTGTGAAGGGGCGTCAGATTTTGGATTCAGTTCTTATAGACGAATGCATTGACTCAAGAATACGTCAGGGGATCCCAGGGATGTTGTGTAAGCTTGATATTCAAAAGGCGTATGATCACGTCAATTGAGGATTTCTTATGTATATGTTCAGGCGATGCGGCTTCTGGGAAAGGTGGTGTAAGTGGATTCAGTTCTGTATCTTTACGGTTTCGTTTTCAGTTTTAGTTAATGGCAATCCTGAAGGTTACTTCCGGAGCAGTAGAGGCTAGAGGCAAGGTGATCCGTTGTCACCCTCGTTGTTTGTTATTGTGATGGAGGCATTCAGTAGAATGATTGAGAAAGCTGTGACGGAGTTTCTCTTAAGAGGTTTTTCTGTTGGTCATCTACAGGTCTCCCATTTATTATTTGCAGACGACACACTGATCTTTTGTGATGCAGACGATATGCAAATTAGGAATTTGCGTCGCTTGCTTCTATGTTTTGAAGCGGTCTCCGGTTTGAGGGCAAATCTGGGGAAATCGGAGGCTATTCCAGTGGGGGAGGTTGCTAATGTGGAGGAATTAGCGGCCATACTCGAATGCAGAGTCGCACATTTGCCCATGTCATATCTTGGGCTTCCGTTAGGGGCGAGGTTTAAAAGTAAACATATCTGGAATGGTATTCTTGAAAGGGTGCGGAGGAGGTTAGCGGGGTGAAAACGTATTTATCTGTCAAAAGGAGGTCGCCTTACTCTCATCAAATCCATGCTTTCTAATCTTCCAACCTATTTCCTATCTTTGTTTCCTATCCCCGTTGCAGTGGCAAATAGGTTGGAGAAGATGTAGAGGGATTTTCTTTGGGCAGGGTTGGGGGAAGAGAGGAAGTTTCATTTGGTTAAATGGGGTGATGTTTGTTCCCCTGTTAGGGTTGAGGGTCTTGGATTGAGGAGCCTTGTTTTATTTAACAAGACATTGTTGAGCAAGTGGTTGTGGCGATTTGGAATGGAGAGGGAGAGCTTTTGGAGAGAAATTATTGGGGTGAAGTATGGTGTCTTGGAGGGGGGGTGGCGCTCGGGTGAGGGTCGTGGTTTTTATGGGACGAGCTTGTGGAAATATATCAGGAAAGGATAGAGCGATTTTCAAATAGATTGGCTTTTGTGGTGGGGAATGGGACGAATATCAGATTTTGAGACGATTGTTGGTATGGTGATAAAACATTAAAAGTGCGGTTTCCTTCTTTACATCGCATTACCTTGGAGCCTTCAGCCATGGTGAGTGATGCTATGGCTATATCTAATGGGAATCCTAGCTGAAACATTGCTTTCGGGAGGGGCTTACATGATTGGGAACTTGATGACTATGCATTGTTTTTGGCCTCTCTGTATGATGTGCACATTCAGGTGGGAGAGGATGACTGTAGTAGGTGGAGGGCGGCACGAAATGGTTTGTTTTCTGTTCGTACTTATTTCAGATCCTTATTGGAACCTGTTGAGAACCCATTCCCCTGGCAAAGGGTCTGGCAGAGTAAATTACCTCCAAGGGTGGCTTTTTTACTGTGGACAGTGGTGAGGAGACAGGTGTTAACGGCGGATAATCTTAAACGAAAGGTCTATTGTATTACAGAGTTGTGCTATATGTGTAAGAGGGATGGCGAGACGATCGATCATTTGTTCATTCATTGTGACGGTGTTCGTTGGATGTGGAATGATATTCTGGTTTCGCAACATATGAGTTAGGTGTTGCCGTGTTGCCAAGACGTATCAAGGAGGTGGTGTGGACATGGAAAAGAAAGTTTCGAGATAAGAATAGCAAGCTTGTTTGGGATCTCATTCCAGGATGCATTGTTTGGTGTGTGTGGAGAGAGCGAAACGGAAGATGTTTTGAAAACCAAATTCGGACGACAGAGCAATTTAGGGAATTGTTTTATTTGACTTTGTATAGTTGGTTTAAGGCTGCAACCATTAGTCCGATAGAAGGGTTGCTGAATTTTTTATCGTTTCTATCATGTTTAAACTGATAATGCACTCCTTGTGTATTATCTTTTGATTTTATTTATAAAATTGCGTGATTACCTATCAAAAAAATAATAATAATAATGTTTTCTATCCAATTCATCTCACAAGAGACCTCTTTGGGGGGCCAAAAACAAGCTGATGAATTTCGTATGGTGGTATTTGGTCGAAGAATTGAATGAACTGGTATCAGATATTATGTTTTGATAGTCGAAATAAAGGCTTACTTGTATTGCAGGTTGCAGCATTATCTGTGGCACTATTTAGGGCAATGAATCTCACAACGCGGTATGGCATTTTTATAAAACAGAAAACAGTTTTTTCCCGTTGCTAACTGCGCCACTATTTCCTTTCAGCATTCATCCTAATGTTTTCTTTTGTTGTTTCTATTAGGTGATGATAGAGCTTGAAAAGCTCATCACCAAAATCATCTTTCCCATAATATGCATCTTTTTAGATTTGTCCCTATTAATTTAATACAACTTGATCGGTATATTATGTCTTGCCTGGTGGGCAGACTTTATTTTCCTTTACTATATATATATATTGAAAGGGTCCATATATTTTCATCTGTTCATGGAGTTTTGAGCTGAATTTGTTCATTTCTATCTGACATCACCTTCCCTCTTTCCAACAGAGGAAATAGAAAAAAAGCCACTGCCTAGAAAAAGAAAAAAAAAAAACATTGTTCAAAAAAAAAAAAAAAAAGAGGAAAATTGAGAGAAATAATAACTGTACTCTGTGTGTTGTCACAGTTGGACATCTTTACCTACCAAATCATGAGCCTGTGGCTGATGTCAGATGACTAATTTCCATTGTTGCAAAATGCTTTTGTTATCCCTAGCTGCTGTTTAATTTATTATTGTATTTTTTCCTTCTGACCCACTTTCTGCAATACACTTATGTGTTTGATTGTATTGCTACTAAAATGAATGTGTTAAGCTGTTTCTCCTCAAGACTTCTATGGTCATATAGACATTCATTCTGCTCCATATGAATCTGCCCATAAAGACTAATTCCTGCTGATAATGTGTACTGGACGGTTCTAAATATATTCATTAACATCTCTATTTGTAGGGGTAGGACTTTCTGGTTCTTCGATATAACTATATTTCGAATACTTCTGTATATATTAACGTGCTTCCCCACAGATACGTCACACCAATTAATGATATGACTTTGGACTCTGATATTTACGACACACAATCCGAGCTTCCCTGTAGAATTTCCGCACTACTATGATTTCCAAGGATTTCTTGTTCTCTAAGAATGCTTGCCTCAATTATTTTCCTCTTTTGTTAAATCATGCTTTTGGTGGTAAATTATGGGTTTGTTTTGAGGTTAATGTGTGTTTGCCAAAGAACGCAGATAAACAGGCTATAATAAGCAACTGGTTGTATAAGAAGTTGAGAATATTTCTGGGCCTTAGTAGCAATGTAGCATTCAGAAAGAATTAAGGAGTAAAAATAAACTAGCTTTCATATGCAACTGGTTCTATAAAAAGGTTAGAACATCACTGGGCATTACTAGTGTTCAGTAAGAATTAAAAAGTCTGATGATGAATTAGCTGTCATGGATGGTACCCTTCAAACTAACCTTTTTGCAAGACACCTGGCTACATGGTTTACCTAACTGAAACTGTAGATGATGGAGTTGCAGATGCTATGCCCCTTGTTATATCATTGTCTCCTGACCTCTATTGGGTCATAATATCATTTGACGACATGGTTCGCGTGAGGTGGCACTAAATAAAAAAAATTGAAATGCCGTGATGATCGAGTATAGACAGGAAAGTTTTGCTCTTAACATGGAGGTGTCCTTGTCTAATTATAATTAGTGAGCTTGTTCCTTGTGTCCTGCACGTGTTCCTAGACACATGGCCTTATTTTTATATGGTTTATTCTTCTGTAAATCGGTTATGATATGAAAAGCTGTTGAACAATTCTTTGGGAGAACTCCACAAGTATTTAGAATTGAAATGTCTTTGTCCTTTCCAGGTTTGTCTCTATTTTAGATGTGGCCTCCTTGAAGCCTGATGCTGACAAATATGCATCCACCAATAATGATGTAAGCAAAGGGGGTAAAGGCATATTTAACTCATCAACTCTGATGGTGGCTGGACCAAGCTGTTCGTTTGCTTCTCCTTCGAAGTCATCACCATTTGATGACATGCAGAAGGGTAGTCAAACTCCAGTAAGAGGTTCTGGTGAAACCATCGCTGAGAAATCTATGAATCGTGAATTCCAATCCCATGGTATTTTTGTCACTGACAAGTCCACAGATGGAAAATTAGACCCGTTGTATACTGAGGCCAGAACTGATGCTTCTGTTCCATACCTAATGGAATCTGAGGGACTGAAGAGAAAAGGAGATCTTGAATTTGAGATGCAGTTGAAAATCGCTCTCTCTGCCACTGCAATTGAAAGTTCTAAAAGCACCATGGCTCCCAGCGTGGTGGATTCACCCAGCAATTCTTCAACTATCACTCCCCCTTATAAAAGAATGAAGAAAATTATGACCGAAGGTTCATCATCTTCCTCAAATGGAATATCTACATCAATTGGATCAAAAAAGGTGGGAGCCCCACTTTATTGGGCTGAAGTTTTTTGTAGTGGAGAGAACTTGACAGGAAAATGGGTGCATGTGGATGCTGTCAATGCTATTATTGATGGAGAGCAGAAAGTAGAAGCTGCAGCTGCTGCATGCAAAAAATCTTTGAGATATGTTGTTGCTTTTGCTGGACACGGAGCTAAGGATGTGACCCGCAGGTTTCAAATTTTTGATGTTATATTTGCGATGTTATTCTGGTATATAGATTCTTTCTTCTCAATTTTTTGATGTTATATTTGCCATGTTATTTCTTTCCAACAAAAGAGATTCAGAAAGACAGTTATAAGCCTACTAGAATGATGGTAGTTCGTTCCTGGGTACTTCTGAGCATGATAGTATAATGATCTCTCTAGAAGTTCTGGCTACTTCAATTTAGTACCTCTCCTGTATGCTTTGTCTGGCAGTTTTGGCTAGTTCAATTTAGAACCATTCCTGCAAACTAGATTATTCAAGACCAAATTTTCTGATGACTAGCTCCATACAGTGAAATATGTATATGTATATAAATATGAATTGTACTTAAAATATGCATGTGAAGAGAGTGAAGAAATTAATCAGGAGTATGCTATTTTAGCTAAAGAGAGGAGCAAGAGAATCCTAGTTACCTATTTATCCCACCCTGCCTGGAATGAATGTTAACCACTTTATTCCCTCAAATTGGGGAAACTTACGACTAATTTTCGATTTTCCGGTATTTACGAAACTAGGTTGTGCTTTAACAACCCTAGTATTTCAGCTCTAAAACTATTCAGCCTTCCCGCCTAAACATGTACTTCTCAACTTTTTTCACTCATAAATTGAATCAAACTCATTGCTCATATCATTTGCCCAAATTTTACTTATGTGCTTTTACACGTGTAGTGACAACAGTAATTTTTTTGAACAAACAGCATGGTGCAAGTCAAGTTTGGATGTTAAAGATATGCTTCATTTGACCTTGACTTGACGAAGCATTCATTTTTCTTTCTTTTCCATTTTCTTTTGATTACTTAGTGTTCTTGTCCTTTTCTTTTGGTCTGGGCTGCGGGTGTGTAGGCAGTGGAGAGGGGCCATACGTGTTACTGTTTGATTGAAGGTTTGTTGTCGCTGTCTCTGTTGACAAATAAGTTTCAAGAATTCCCTTTGATGTCTTTTATTGAGCTCGATATTCTTTTGGTAGTTAGTTATATTCTTTCTTAACAATGGTGCCTTTTGTTAAATGTCGTTTAATGAATTTTAAGGTGATTTGGAGACTGTTTCTGTCTTGTATGGCAACAAGTCTAAGCTTTCAGTTGCAGGTGTTAAGGAATACATTGATGTATTGGTTGCTTGTTTAATATTTGAGATAAAGTCAGGAATGAAATTAGCCAAAATAGTGTGGTAGAAAGCATGGTTGGGTTTCAGTATCTTCTTCTCATTATGCTACTGCTACCCTAGCCTTTGAGAAATATTATAGTTTAAAAAATGTGTTACAATTCTGTCATTTTTAGTGGTTTGTGTCATTATTTTCTTATTCATCCATTGAAATGTACATATTAATGTCTTGGATCAGTGAATTGTTTGGCATGTAACTGGTTTGGTAACCGTCTAACAGGTAAGATTTGAGTGATTGAACATGGACTTTTGAAATATCCAAGTTCTGTATCTAGAGCCTCTACGTTTTTGTTACTCCTTGTATTGTTCGTGTAGAGAATGGTTACATGAGGCATTTAGGTTTTGTTCTTTTTATAATTAATTTACGGAACATTAAGAAGCTTAGAGACTCTATTTATAATGGGGATTATAAGAAATTAATAAGAAATAATAATTGAGAAATAATGTCGATGGACAAGATAAGAATCTCTGAAACATTTTAAGAGTATTTCGGTTGATTACGTGTCTGCAGATAAAATGTCAGTGATATTCTGTTTGTGTACATGGAGTGTGCCGATCAACTAAAAATCTTATTAAAAAGTGTAGCATTTCAGGTATTGTACAAAATGGTACAAGATAGCATCACAACGAATCAATTCAACATGGTGGGATAGAGTATTGGCACCATTGAAGGTGTTGGAGTCAGGAGCAACCAGTGGAGTCATCAACTTAGAACAAGAAGCTTCAGTTGGTGAAGAGATGGAAGCATTGCAAGGAGCAGACCATCCAGGTCGGGTTGGCCTTTTAAAAACTAAATCGGAAGAGTGTAGTGAGAAGGCTGTGGTGTCTTTGTTGAAGAACTCTGTAGAAGCTACCAGAAGCTCACTTGAAGATATGGAAATGGAAACTAGAGCATTGACTGAACCACTTCCTACCAATCAACAAGTATGACGAAATTTCACATTGTTCCAATTTAGGTTCTTTGACTAACAGTTAACACGAATATAATTTCTAGGAGTACATAATATGTCGTTTTCTGGAATTCATTGTCCCAGGCCTACAAAAATCATCACTTGTATGCAATTGAAAGATGGCTTAAGAAGTATGAGATTATGTACCCTAAGGGACCCGTGTTGGGTTTTTGTTCTGGTCATCCTGTGTATCCTCGAACTTGTGTCCAAACACTTCATACAAAAGAAAGATGGCTGCGCGAGGGGTTGCAAGTGAAAGCTGATGAACTTCCTGCTAAGGTCCGATTTAGTGTGGAATTTCATGTTTGAATAATGTCTCAGTTTGATCAGTATCATTGATTATTATTATTATTATTTTTTGTTTCATTCAGGTTCTGAAGCGCTCTCTTAATCGTAGTAAAGAACAAGCTCATGTAGATGATGAGTATTCTGAGGTCGATCGTGAAGGGACTGTTTCTCTCTATGGAAAGTGGCAGACAGAAAAATTGTGTCTTCCTCGAGCCATAAATGGGATTGTTCCTAAGGTAAATTTTTGGCTCTTTATATGTTGAAGTTAAAATTCATGTGGACAAGTATACCATATCATATGATTTAAACATATATTATGATGTGATGTCGAACGTGGAGAAGTCCACAATATTTTGCATTTTTTAAAAAAAAAAATTGATTCAACATTTGATGATGTATTGTGCGATTGGAGTGCTTCAACTCCCGGCATTCCCCCCTCCGTTTCCTCACATTTTCCTTTGAATGGGGTTTTGGATGCTGTTGATTACATTGGATCTTCTTACCGATGTAGCATTTATCCAACATTTTTGGTGAATTCATTTCATATAGCCAACCACAATTAAGACTTATTTTGTTGTTTAGGTACAATATAGTATAGAAAATCCACTGTTTTGATTTCTTATTTGCATCACTTGATTGTGAGACTAGTTTGTCTGCTATATTTTACTTTTCTTGGACATGCTGAAGATTGATTTTGTGTTTTAATTATTATCTTCTTGCCTTGATGTGGTTGGTTAATAAGTGAGCCGCAACTGAACTCTTATTTTTATTTCTAGAATGAACGTGGCCGTGTGGATGTGTGGTCTGAGAAGTGCCTCCCACCAGGCACTGTCCACTTGCGGTTGCCGAGGGTGGGTCTTGTGGCCAAGAGGCTGGATATTGACTATGCACCTGCTATGGTTGGATTTGAATTCAGAAATGGCCGGTCATTCCCAGTAGTTGAGGGTATTGTTGTTTGTGACGAGTATAAGGATGCTATTCTAGAGGTAAATAAATAATTGTTTATTTTGGATTTCAATGTGTTAGGCAGTGCTACCGTGTTTTCATGCTGAATTTGATGGAAACTTGTTTCTCAGGCATATGCAGAAGAAGAAGAGAGAAGAAAGGCTGAAGAGAAAAGGAGGAATGAAGCACAAGCTCTTTCTAGGTGGTATCAACTTCTTTCTTCCATCATTACTCGGCAAAGGTTGAACAACTGCTATGGGGATGGGGATTCATCACAACCCTTCATTGACATCCCAATTCCGGATAATAAATCCAGTATACCTCCTAGTTGTACCAACCAGAAGAACGTGTCTCCCGTATGCCATCAAGTTAACACACCAGATGAAAAACATGATGCCCCGTCAATTATACCTACACAAAACCACGAACATGAATTTATCGTGGATGATCAGACTTTTGACGAAGAGAGTTCATCACGATTGAAGAAATGTTGGTGTGGATTCTCAATAGAGTTTGAGGAGATATAGAACATTTCCCCCAAATAGTTCAGTTATTGCATCATATTATGTATGTTACTCCATACTAACCCAACGGAGCATAAAATGTCACTCTTGACTACATTTGTGCTCTTCTTTGCCACTTGCATTTTAATTTACATGTTTTTGTTTGTGCTTGGCTTTACACTTTATTGCATCTGCTGATTCAAGATATATGGATATTTCTTGCAACTTTTCTCCCACCATTTTTGTAGCTCTTAATTGGACACGTAGCGAAGTATGCCTTCTTTGCATTCAACTTTTGGGAGGGAATTGGAATGCTATTCAAATTGCACTTCCAGCCGTTGCTGCTGCCATTAAATCTTGGTAGAAACTTGTCATCCCTAATTACTTCTTCGAACTGGGTTCAAAAGCTTGTAGCCTCTTGATAGAACCAAAACACAATAGAAGCAGTAAACTCAAGAAATCGAAGAACACACAAAGTTCATCAACACCAAGGGATCGATTATCATATATTGGGCTTAGAACAAGAGAAACAACCACAAAGACCCAAACCCTAAAGATCGAAAACAAACGTGGCTATTGCAACGGAATCCAAGATCAAACAACTGATCTCAACACAAAACCCTCAATCGAAGAATCGTATAGACACAAATCACTCAGATTCAACAACCAAAATCAAAATTTTTGATCAACGCAAAGAAATCGAAAGAAGGAATAGAAGAGACAACAGAGAGAGAACCCCAGAAGCTTCACGAAAGAAACAGAATGAAAAGTTACATAAGGGTAACTATTGAAGCCCTTTATATACACAAATCCATCACCATAGATTTTAGCTGATGATCGACGGTCCAGAGCAGCACAGATGTCCATCAAATAGGTCGGGTAATTGGGCCTATTTCAAATGTGTTATCAGGCAATAGCCAGACTTAAACTAGCAATGGGCTAGGCTAATTTCATATAGCCCAGTGAACTGCATGAAACTTATATTATTGTCATCACAGCCCATCAAATCTTCCCCTTGATGTCAATGATATAAACAAGCCAAAACAATTCAGTTTCTCCATCATAAGCACCAATAGGAACAGTCCTGCAGAAACACAAAATCACCCAATATGAATTCTTAAAATTTGCAAACAAGATTTAAATTTGTTGAGATGAAGTACATTTGTTCCCATATCAGTATGATTAAATTGTCTTTGGAATCTTTTCAAGCAATATGGATTTTTTTTGAATTATATCTCTAATGAAATGCATCATAACATCTATGTGTTTAGTCATTTCATAAAAAACTGAATTTTTACACAAATGAATGGCAATTTGACTATCACAATAAACAACAATAGAATTATGCAATTCATATAATTTACACAACAAGCCTTTAAGCCATAAAGACTCTTTAATAGCCTCAGTAACAGCTACATATTTAGCTTCTATAGTAGATAAGGCCACAATAGATTGCAATTGAGACTTCCAACTCATGCAAGTACCACACAAAGTAAACATATATGCAATTATAGATTTTCTATTATTCTTATTACTAGCATAATCAGAATGCACATATCCATTAACACAACTCACTCTTTACAACATTTAAAATGCAAACCTAAATCAGCAAAACCTTTTAAGTATTTTAAAAGCCATTTTAAAGCAGTCCAATATTTAGGTCCTGAATTTGCCATAAATCTACTCAGAATGCTAATAGCATGTGCAACATCAGGTCTAGTACATACCATAGTATACATAATAGATCCAACAGCATTAGCATAAGGCACTTTTTGCATGTAGTTGATATCAGATTCATCATGTGGACATTGTTCTTTACTAACTTAAAATGACAAGCAAGCGGTAAAGAAACAGACTTGGAATCATGCATAGCAAACTAGGATGACACCTTTTTCACATAATCAAATTGTGTGAAAAGAAGAGATTCTAGCATGACAATTCTTTCATTTCAAATTCAGCATTTAAAGCATTTTTAATGTCATTTATATCACTCATATTTTGTCTAGCCCACAACATATCATCAACATACAAAAGAAGATAAACAATCATAGAATTATTATCATTTCTTTTAAAATAAAGACAATGATCAAAAGCACTTCTTATAAAATCAATAAATGACACAAAATTGTCAAATTTCTTATATCATTGCCTATGCGATTGTTTTAAACCATACAAAGACTTGTTTAAAAGACAAACATGATTTGGTCTTTTAGAATTAATGAAACCTTGTGGCTGAACCACATAAATAGTTTCATCTAAATCACCATGCAAGAAATCAGTTTTAAGATCCATTTATTCAAGTTCTAAATCATATTGAACAACCAAAGCAAGCATGACTCTTATAGTAGTATAGTTAACAATAGGAGAGAAGATTTCATTGTAATCAATACCAGGTTTTTGGGTAAATCCCTTTGCAACTAATCTAGCTTTAAACATAAGAAGCTGTTTAGAAGTATTTCCCTCCTTAATACTAAAAACCCACTTACAATCAACGAAAGACTTATTCTCAGGTTTAAGAACTAGCTTCCAAGTATTATTTTTCAATAGGGACTTCATTTCTTCTTCCGTAAGTCTCAGTCACTCATTTGACTGTTGACAACTTAGAGCCTCTTTATAGAATTTAGGCTCTTTAAAAGCTAAATCTTGATATGACAAAATAGCAAAAGATTGATAGTCACCCATTCTAACAGGTTCCCTAATCTCCATCCTAGTTCTATCCTTGGCAAATTGACAATTACTGAAAGTATCATCTAATTCACCCATAGAGTCATGTCTACTGCCTTCAATAGGTTCTTGTGAACCTAAAATATCATTAGTCTCTTCACCAACTTCATTCTCAACTTGTTCATCATCAACAAGTTCAGGGGTGAAATCTATCTTCACATGCATCCTAGTTTCTTCTTCTTTTTCATTCTCAGGGACCTCTCTTAAGACTTTCTTACTTAAACAAGGCTTATCAGCTTCATTAAATGTCACATTCCTACTAGTTATCATCTTAAATCCATTCTCTTCTATAGCCCAAAGTCTATACCCCTTCACTCCTTCAAGATATCCCATGAAAACACATTTATGGGACCTAGGCTCCAATTTGCCTAAAGTTTGGTGAGAATAGGCAGCACACCTAAAAGTTCTCAAGATAGTATAATCAGATAATTTCCCTGATCATATTTCCTCAGGTGTCTTCCCATCTAAAGCACTACCAGGAGTCATATTCACAATATACACAACTGTCATAACAGTTTCACCCCAAAGGACCTTAGGAAGACCTGAACTAATCATCATACATCTAAACTTGTCAAGAATAGTCCTATTCATCCTCTCAGCAACACCATTTTGTTGAGGGGTATAATAAACAGTTTTATGCTTGAGAATCCCATCATCTTTACAAAGTTAATCAAATTCAGTATTACAAAATTTCAGACAATTGTCTATTCTCATAACTTTGATCCTTTTATCAACTTGATTTTCAATTAAAGTTTTCCAAATTTTAAACTTTTCAAAAGTCTCTGATTTTTGTTTCAAAAGATAGATCCAAACTTTTCTTGAAAAATCATCAATCAGTGATAAAAAAAAAAATATCTTTTTCCACCTTAAGTGATAGTAGATGATGGGCCCCAAAGGTCATAATGAACATATTCAAGGATAGATGCATTTTTATGCTTTCCAGTGTTAAAATGAAGTTTATGTTACTTACCTAAGATGTAGTGTTTACAGAAAGAAATCGTAGAAATTATATCATTACCAAAAGCCCCTTTCTTTTTCAAAATGTGCAGGCCTTTTTTACTAACATGTGCAAGTCTATTATGTCATTTCAAGGTAGCATCAATCTCAGCGCTTAAAGACTCGGCGGTGTGACTCTGAATTATACTAGCTCTAGTGACATATATACTGTTTCTCTTGGTACCTTTGAAAATAACTAAGGAACCCTTAATTACCTTGAAAGAACTATTTTCAATCATGACTTGGAGGCCTATGTCATCTAAATTACCCATAGATATTAAGTTTCTATTCAAGTCAGGGACATACCTTACTCTTTCTAGAGTAAAGGTATATCAATTTTCAAACTTCAATGTCACACTATCAATTCCTTTAATCCTACAGGCTACATTATTACCCATAACTACCTCTCCACCATCAAGATCCTTATAGTTCTCTAATCAAGGTCTTTTAGAGGTCATATGGAAAGTACACCTTGAGCCTGAATCCAAAATCCATTCACAATTCAAATCACCATTATCTGCATAATTTGCAACATTCAAATCAGAAATGGGTTTTGTCACCACATAGACATCACTAGTTCTATCATCTAAGGGTTCAACTACATTCTCCTTATCAACTTTCATCTCTTTCCGTTCATTGTTTTTTCTTATAGCAGTCTTTTCACACCCATAGCACTTCATATTTCCACTCCTAGACTTTGATCTAAACCTCCATTTCCCCTTTTTTTTTCTTAGAATTATTATTCCCCTGATGACTCTAACCATTCCCTTGCCTAGACATAGTTTCCTTTTAACAAATAAACTCTCAGATTCCTTCCCTGCTCTATCAGCCTTAAGTTCTAATTCCTTACTTTTTAAAGAATTTATCACTATTTCAGGAGTTAGGGTATATCTGCCATACTTAATAACAGATTTAACATCTCTATGTGCCTCAGGCATGTCATTCAGAAGGATAACAACCTTATATTCTTCAGAAACTTTATCCCCAGCATTAGTAATATCTTGAACTCACTTATTAGAAGTATCAAGATTATCATCTAAATCCTTAGACATAACAATCTTAAAACTAAAGAATCTCTCAAGAAGGAAAATTTTATTAGGCAGAGACTTAACCAAGTACTGATCTTCTAATTTGTTCCACAATGCCTTAGCATTATCAAGTTTTCCTACTTTTCTCAACACAAATGAAGAATAATAGAAGTGTAGGCAAGTTCGTCAGATTCAATCATTTGGTCAGGAGTCATAGTAGCAGGAAAATCGCCAGTTTTAACCTTTGAAACTTTCTGTTGAACTAGGACCCCTTCCATTTTTTGCTGCGAAATGGGGAAATCCCATTTTCCATTAAAAACTCCAAATTCAAATGTAATAGTTATCATTTGAAGTTTTTAATCAACACAAGAAAAGATTTGAGGCCAGAGTTTAACAGAAAAGGAAAAATAGATATTCCTAAACAATAAAATGTCACACAAATACTCAGTGTCACACAAAAAACAGAAATGAAATATCACTCAATTCAACAAACTAATAACAATAGTGATGCAAGAAATCAACAGTGATATTAAACAAACTAATAACTACAATGAAGGAGGAATTGCAATACTGAAATTAAAAAAGACTAATAAGGGGAGTGCCTTTAATTTCTGCGTGTTAGAATTCACCAAGATTCCGTGAGGTTCACGACCCCAGGTCTAGGTACAATTCGTAAACACCAGAAATAAAAAGAAACAAGGAAGAGGTAATGGGATAATAACAATATTCAAGATCAAATAACAAGAGAGTTAGGGATTGAAATTTTTTAGGACCATGCTAGTGGTACATCAAGATTTACATCGGGGTTTACACCTCTCTCACATAGGGGGTGGGGTCAACTCGAATAAAAAAACATTATTTCAATGGGTCCCACCTCCCATGTGAGAGAGATGTATCCCTTGATGTATAAACTTTGATGTACACGTGGAATTGTCCAATTTTTTAACCAACGGCTTCGAAAAGCCACCACCAAATACCCAGGAGTTCAACAGAACAACCAACATGAAGCCAAGTATTTGAGTCCGTTCACCAAGAACCAACAAGTAGTCTTCAGAGGACCAATATTTCCTCAAGAATCACCACCAGAAAACCAAGATCCGTAAAAAATCGAGCCCCCGTTTGGTGCACATTTTTGGAAAAAAAAATGCATTTTTACTGTTGATGTGATGGAGAATATGTGGTTGAAAAAGAAGGAAAAATTATTGATATGATGGAAAATATTATTTTATTGAAAAATGTGTGGTTAAAAATGAGTAGAAGAATGAGAATGAAAAAAATAATGTGGCTCAAACAGGGCCCGAATCTAGGGTTTCACCAAAAAATCAGATCTGAAATGATCTGGCTGTGAAATTAAAATCCACACTTAGAACCTACGATCGAAGGATCGAGAGCCACCCAGAAGGCTCCGATACCACTGATAGAGCCAAAACACAAACTCAAGAACTCGAAGAACACACAAGTTCATCAACACCAAGGAATCGATTATCATATATTGGACTCAGGACAATACATTGTACCCTTTTGTACAAGAGTAACAGCCACAAAGACCCAAACCCTAAAGATTGAAGACAAACGCAACTACTACAATGGAACCCAATATCAAACAACTGATCTCAACACAGAACCCTCAATCGAAGAATCACATAGACACAAATCACTCAGATTCAACAACCAAAACCAGAAGTTTTGATCAACACAAAGAAATGGAAAAAAGGAATGGAAGAGACGACAGAAAGAAAACTCCAGAAGCTTCACGAAAGAATAGAATGAAAAGTTATATAAGGGTGACTGTTGAAGCCCCTTATATACACAAATCCATCATCGTAGATCTCAGCTGATGATCGACGCCCAGAGCAGCACACCTGTCCATCAAATGGGTCGGGTAATTGGGCCTATTTCAAATGTGTTATCAGGCAATAGCCATACTTAAACCAGCAATGGGCTAGGCCAAATTTCATCATAGCCCAGTGAACTGAATACAACTTATATAATTGGCATCAAAGCCCATCACCTCTGATACAAGTGATGAAGCTCCTCTTGGATGGAGAGCTCGTTCAATTTCAATTCAGATTCACTGAATTAACTATTATTCGTCCCAGTTGGTTATCGATCTCCACTTGATTCAGTTCCCCTTCTATACATTCAGTATCAGCTGCATCAAGAAGTGGGATGAGTCTCTTTGCCATAGGGCCTATTTCTTTTCTCTCTGAAGGCTTTCTCCTCCAAGAATATCAGAAAACATATCCAATGTCCTATTTTCTTAAGGACTGAAAAAACCACACAAGTCTTGTTGTACTTCTTAACATTTGTGCGCGTGAAATTCTCAACTAGTTTTATATCTGCAGATAAATGTTGCTCATCATCACCCAATGCGAAAAGTTGGGCTTCCAAAGCCTTGAGATCCTCAAAGATGCACAGTCTCTCTTCAAATTCTGCTAGGGATATGTCAGGTACACTCAAGTAGATGTTGCATTCCAAATGCATATTTCGTCGATCTTTTAATGCAGCTCTTATATTTACTTTTGTCAAGGACTTGTCATCAACTTCAATCTCACTTATTATGCTTCCATCTTAAACAGTCCTCAATACCTAATTCCACGTTCTCTAACATTAGCAGCTTCATGGCGAACAGGTGTAGAACATTCCAAAGGCTTGAAGAGTAGGCACGGAGTACACGGATTTCTGCACAAGCTCCCAGCACAGCAACAACATTTCTTCACTCCATTTTATGCTGTGTTCTTTCCCTCCCATGTACATAAAACAATATTTGGTGATATATCAACTGTCTGCACTGTGGACAGGTAAAGCCTGGGAGAAATCCATACACAAACTCTTTGATTCTGTCAATCTTTTGTGATTCAAACAATAGGTCAATTTCAATATCTTACTAGCATGTTCTTCACAGATATGATCGGGTTAAGAGTTTGTGTCCTTGTTAGACTGCAGTAAGTGATTTAGTTGAGAACACCACGTGCCGGGTGGTTTAAGGCCAAAATAATTGGTGAATTCTCTAACCAGATAGAGAATAAAGAGTTGAGAAGTATCAAAATCCACTCAAGGACTGTATAAACTAGAATCACAATGGTTTTGTGTATATCCTTGTTATGCAACATTGTTGCAAACTTATTGTCTGCCATGAATGTTTCTTGGCTATCTTATGTAAGTCACTTATGCTACGGGACACATAACTGCGTGTATGAATGGGAGAGGGGGAGAGGAAGAGGGAGGAGGAGTTGGTGTGCAGTTGTGTCCTTGGAAAAACTTTTTAAAAAGTGATTCAAATGTATGACTAGCAAGTTGTTTGAATCCCACATGATCCTATATTAATCAAACCACTTTTAGAAAAAGGTTGGCAATTCCCCTCCAACCCCCAAAAACGAAATAAAAAAAAAATAATAATAATAATAATAAATGGAGTTATTCTCAATTATTCAGTTCAAACACATCATTAAGGAAAATTAGCTTAAATGGTACCTCACATTTGTCCATCTTGCATTTTTTATCCAAACCTTCAAATTTTGGTACAAATGACCTCCAATCTTTGAATTCTTGGCACAATTGGTCATTTTGCTGAAAAAAAAATGGAGGGCATCTAAGAATATATGCTTCATAGTCCATTCAAAGGGGAATCAGCCTCAAATTTGATAAATTTTTCATAAAGGTATTGCATAGTTGCATATTATTATTTTGTATAGTGCTACATTGTTATAAGTAGGTGTGGGCGCGGGTCGGTTCGGTTCGGTTCGGTTCGATTTTTTTCGGTTCCAGAAATTTTCGGGTATTTAGTAAATAGAACCGTCGGTTCCAAATATAATTTTGGAACCGTTCGGTTTCGGTTCGGTTCGGTTCGGTTCGGTTCGGTTCTGTTCGGTTCCGTACTATAATTAAATTTTTTAACATTTAAAATAATACTACATAAATACACCTGAAAGTGGATACCAATATTAATAACAAAAAGTAGATACAAATATCAAGTTCAATCTTAACTTTTACAAATTAACGTAATCTAATTTAATAACATATAAATAATAAGTTGTCAAATACAAATACCAAAAAGTAAATATTACTAATAAAACTTCGATATTCATATCAATAATTCATTTGTTTCAAACATTCAAGTCTACATAAAAGTGAAATATAAATTAGAAGTCACAAAGATAAAATATTTTAAAATATTGATAATACTTACCAACTATTTAATGTAATATCAGTTGGTTGACTTTCCATACTAACTACTAAGAAACTATACAAGAAAAAATTGAAAAAAACACAACTAACAAACATAAATAAACTCTAAATTGTTCAACTAATAAGATTTAATAAGAAAAAAATTATTAATTTGTTTAGAAAAAATAAAAGAAATTGATTTATCCAATATAAAAAAAAAAGTTCGGTTCTTATTCGGTTCTTCGGTTCTTGGTCGAGAACCGAGAACCGAACCAAACCATTCGGTTCTCGATTCGGATACCCGTTCGGGTATTTCATTTTAAAAAACCCGCTCGGTTCGGTTCGGTTCGGTTCGGTTCGGTTCGGACATTTTGCCCAACCCTAGTTATAAGCTGGCAACAATGGAAAGCAAGGTGGAAATGCATAAAAAGGAGATCAAACGTGTGGATCAAATTAAGGGAACATGATGCTTGCTAATTTCTGCTTAATGTCTCTCCCTGCTTAATGTATTAGAAAAACTTGCGAGAGAAGAAAACACAATCAATGAGATACCAAAAGACACAAGAGACTAGAGAGGGCAATCTACTATAAGTACGACTTTTATTTTTCAGAACAATTGCTGACCAAGAAGAATCCATATTTTTAAAATCTCTGAACAGCGCTGATGTTCTAAACTGCCGGAGAAATAATCATCCTAAACTAGACCTAGTCACTTCATATGCCAAGAAGCATGTTGCGTGTGCAGGCACACTGCGGGCCATTGCGGGCCCGAATCCCTTGTAGAGGCCTTTCACTCCAGATGATGCCAAGATATTCTTAAATGCATTAACTGAGCCACTGAACTTTGGATTCTTGTAATCGTCAACCTGAATTGCGCTCTTGACAACATCAGCTGGGTAAACGGAAATCCAATATGCAGCTCCAGCTAAGCCTCCAGCTGCCATTAGTGATCCTCTTCCCAAATTAGAAGTGTCAGGGCCTCCGGCAAGAAACTGCTTCAGAGCTTCATAGACGCCAAACATAGCAGCATTTCCTGGTCCTTCACGTGCCATGGTAGGTACCAACCCCTTGAACAGACCCCTTGCACCTCCTTCAGACTTAATTACATGTCTTGCCACATCCATTGGTCCACTATATTTAACAGCAACAGCAGCAGAGCCAGAGGTCGCTAGTGCACTCTGGGCTTGTAATCTGCGTGAACGTAACTATTCAAATCTTAGTTGCATATTTCTTTATAGGCAAACATGCTAACCAGCTACAACTCATTTTGATTTTATTCGTCGTGTCTAACATGTTCTATTATATCAGTAATGAGGTTTACGTTATATTATCACTACATACTCTTCTACTAGCCAATACATAGCTTATCTTTTCAGAAAAAAGATATATAACAGAATACTTTCAAGATTAAAACCTAACATCCTTATATAAATTTCATTCAGGCTTACATTATATTATCAGTACATACTCTTCTACTGGCATTGACATAGCTTATCTCTTCAGAAAAAAATATATAACAACAGAATACTTTCAAGATTAAAATCTAGAATCCTCATATAAATTTCATGTTAAAATGATTCGCCCATAGAAATTTCTGTCAGAAAGCATACCATGCAGTGCAGAGATTAAGAGATGGTCAGCAGGTATTTATATTATATTAAGGGTTTTTCTTTCTGTTTTATTTCTGTAGTGAGTATGTGAAGTGATTCTATTACTCGGGAATCTCCAAATCGTTTGGTCCAATATGTTGTAGGCTACAATGGTATAGTCAGCTTAAGCAGGAAATAGTACCCTATCATGGTTCAGATAAAGATAGCAGCAAACATTTTCAAAATTGAAAAAACTGACCTGCACTTGATCAATTCAGTTGGGCAGACCAGAAAGGACACAGCAACTCCAGCTCCAGCTCCACAAACGACCTGCTGGTTCACTGTAAGAGGAACCCCAGGTTCAGACCTCAACAGTGCCTCTATTTGACCCCGAACTGTGGAGAGAAATGCATTCAAGGCAGCTACAGTGGCAAGTGGTGCCCCCATGCCTTTATACAAACCCCTTGGGCCTTCCGCAGCTAATGTTTGTTTGACAGCATCCATGGCACCCAAGTATTTCGGAGGCTGACCAGGAAGTGGTGCAGGCTGGCTTTGGAGCTTTACCTTGATAGTATCAAAAGGGTGCCCACATATCAATTGTACTGCCCCTCCAACAGTTCCAGCAGTCAGATCTTTAGCTACATCGCCCATCTGAAAATTTTATATTATGCAAAGTGAAGTTTGATAGCAAAATTACAATGCTTGAGCAAATCCAGATATTTCCAAGGGTCAGCAATTGCTCAATTCATATAATTGTGTTGGTGTGAGAAACAAACCATTAAGATTCATATATTTGACATAACGTCTAAGATCTGAGAATTGTAGAAGACTTCTAAACCAGATAAATCTCCAATTGATTCATAAAATTGGTTGCAGCTGCTTCACATATCAACATTTAAGCTTACAATTCTAATCTATATCCTTTGCTGACAATTTTCTTTCTCAATTTGAAATGTATTATTGATGCAAGAGCATATAATTTGTTAACGAATAAGAGAAAGAAACAGAAAGAAAGGGTTACAAAGAAGAGAAGAATTGAGGGGCAAAGGAAATCAATTTTTATTCATATCATATGATTATGAATTACAATGAATAAACCCTTTATTATAGAACAAATAATCTAAAAGAAGTTAATAATAAAAGAACTAATACTAAGCTAGGACTTTATCAAAACAAACAAACTAATATACTCTAATTAAAACACTTATAATTCAAATTAAACTATGTATTAAAATTCTATCCAACTTCTGTCTTTATCTTTTCTTGATCTCCATGAATTACATTAGAGGTTATCTCAAGATATCTCAACAGTTACCAATCATCACCCATCCATACCTAGATTAAAATAACTAAAACTCCTTTAAGAGCATGCTTGGCTTGCTTCTTTCCTTCTTTCTACAAAAGAAGCAGCATTTTTTTTCCCCAAAATTAGCTAAAAAAATTGTCTTCTCTGGGCAGTAAGAACCTTTTACTTCCAAACAAAGCAAGTTTTGGAAACTTTTGTAGCACTTCATCTAACCAAACTCGCTTTAAATCACCCAACTACGTTGATGGTTAATCTTTGGGGATGTCATCAATTAGATTGCCATAACTGCTTAATTTTCCTTATTGCTTTTGACTTTTCTATTTCATGTTATTCAATTTTCAGCCAATCAACTTCCTAAAATCTCTACCTATCCATTGTTGCTACTATGTAATTTAAGTATTATAATGTGCTGGACTAAGGAAAGAAGTCAAATAATACTATGACAAAATGGGGAAAAAAATTATTAGCACTGATTAACATTAAAGACTAACTAGAAAACTAGAGTTACAATCAGTCAATCATATGAAACTAAAGAAAAAATATGTAATTTATTCAAATTTTTAAAATTAGATTAGACTAGCACTATTTTATAACAGTTTCTCTCCCAAATGTAACGTCAGTCAAATCAAACAGGAAATTTATTTCCCTTCCCTCTGACAATAATTGCATCAAATTATCTTAGCCTATTTTTGAGCCCCATTTTTTAGGGAAAAAAATTTGTAATAGTGATTTTTTTGGAGAATACGTGGTTAAAAGGTAAAAAAAAGTTTTGGGTTATATGCAAAATTATTTGATTGAGAGAATGTATGGTTGAAAATGAGTTTAGGAAAAAATGAATTTTTAGAAGAGGGGCTCAAACAGTGGCTTGATTTTTTTTCTCCAGATCAAGAGAACAAGACAAATAGGACCCACGGTTACTTGTACATCTCATGCAATAAAAGGAAATAACAATGAGACTCAAAGCCTAGAAGAAATATGTAACGAAAATTGTACCTATCAGAGAAAATAAAAGATAACGTGGAATTTTGTCGTAAGGACATCCCCAAAAGAAATAAGGAGATAAAGTATGATCTCTTCTTGATCAAAAGAGGCAAACATCAGTCAACAAAAAGACAGAAATAAATAATATTGAACATCTTTAGTATTATCCCCTCACCAACTACAAAAGGGGAGTGAACATCAAATGTCAAAAGTGATTTATGACTTATAAGATTCAATTGATGTATCTTTCATGTCAGCGACATCAAAGCTCGCTTCTCGATAATAACTGCTAAGGAGGTAAGCTCAAAACACTTGGGTCATCCTAATGTTCCTTGGAAGTACATTATCACCTAGAGTCAAGGTAAATGTAAAAAACAGATATGAAAACATCGTTCAGAGGAAGGGTAAGAAGCAATATCAATCCTACAATAGCACCCGTAATGTCAAGCACACGTTATTGATTAAGTGGAATGCATCAACAAAATAAAACCCATAAAGTCAAGCTATATCACTCTACAACTGCAGAAATCATGAATTACATCATGTTGTCACTTGTATTAAGGACCACAAACATCATGAATAATTAAATAGAATGATTTCAACCATTTCATAAAGCAGTCCACCCATATTTTTGGTTGATGGTTAATATATAGCAAAAACTCAGAGGTTATAAAAAAACTAGACATTCTTAATAAGTAGCTACTTATCCATTAATCATCTAACTGCAATGCACCAATAGAGCTGAAGCACGGAGAAAGCTGTGATAAACTGTCTCCTCTACCATTAAATATACAGTTTAGAATGTGCCACATGACCTCAGGACTTGTCACGAAGGCATAAATCAATCCCAATCATAAGATTCATCTAGCATGGAACACGTGACATTAATGCATTAAGATCTTCCAAATGAAACAATGAGATGGCATCACTTGATTGCTCTGAGTCATGAGGATAAAGGAAAGAAAATTTTCTTTATTTAGAAAAGCATAAGTGATCTCTGCAATTCCAAAAGTCCGAATCACTGTCAAATTTTGACTTCAAATCAACAAGCACGAGAGGAAAACAATTCACGCTTATTAGTTATTAGAAGTGCAAGTTGCAAACAGCAAACCTGAAACTAATACAAAAAACAAATAAGATGAATTTGGTCCTCTAAGGCAATGTGCAGTGATAACATATCAAGAAATCGAAAATCCAGTAAAAAACAGTTCTACTACCTCTAGTACCATATTAATCTAGGGTAAGCTAAGAACCTCCATTAGATGTTTGTCCTGGTTATTATGGTTTCCCCGCAACTAGGTATATTATCAGGGTACTTTTCAAAATGTTGTCAAGAATTCAAATCGTCACTTCACATGAGACAAGAGGTCTGTCTTCAACCATGTCTCCTCTGAAATCCATGCTTCCCAATTCATACCACCTTTAATAGGAAATAGGATATGAAGCTATTCCGTCTAGATCCACATGAAAAGTACCTTGATTGTCAAAGCTACATTCACGTATAAAGATGTCTACAGTATTTCTAGTTTATTCATTGGTTGACAGATGTTGATAATGTGGAAAGGACAACTCCAAGTGAGATCAAAGTAGCCTCCAATTATCCTACTTGTTCTCTTCTACTTCTCTTGTGAACAAGACTAATACACGACACTTTTAACACCCTTTGTACATTATTTACTCAAGATACTTGAAATTCAATGACTATATGCATCATATATTAATATAACAAAAAGAATATGCCAATGAACAGCTAAATAATCCCTTCTCTTCAACCGTATAGCATAAAAAAACATATATCATGTATATTGTTTCTCAACATAATTCCCTTGAACACTTTTGGTCAACAGACATTCACCAATCATTTTAGCTTTGCCACACTTATAATTCTCACTATTTATCCAATGGAGATTCAAGAATCAATCAATCAATTGGTCCAAAATAAGATATTAATCTGAATACTATGTATCAATATATATGTCTGCATCTCTCTTAGTAAATCAATTCATAGATTCAACACAAAGCACCACGATTTGCCCAAGGATATCTTTTTATCCGTCAAGACAGTTTCAAACTTCCGTGCATTTCGCACAATTTCAACAGAATCAAGCATACACAATGACTTACAACTGAAAGCGGTACAATACCAACACATATGATTAAAACGATATCATTCATATGCTAAATTAGAAGAGTAACTCTATTCAGTCATCGACTGCCGATGGTCATCTTACGTCGTAGCTGCACTAATTTGTTATTTGAGGCAAATGACGACTGTTGACGATCGCTTACAATGAATAACATTATTCAATTAGAAACATACCGTGTCCTGTTCCTTTTAATCCCAGATGAGACTTGAAGCCGATGGAGAACCAAATAAATCAGATCCCTCTTACCAGAATCCCAAGCAAAGCAATCTGAGATTTACATCGCATATACAAATATTCATATACAATGAGAATAAAAATCGCATAAGAAACAAGATACCAAAAAGGGTATTAATTTATTTCCGTTTCGAGCGTATTAAAATCAAAAGATAAGCTACTCATTGCCTGTCCAAATCGTGGTGTTGGAAGATCATATATCTATTTGTTTATCGCAGTCTACATAAGCGTTACAGTTTACAGAAACTATTGCAATAAAGGGGTAGGTGAAGGAACCATTGAAATAAGAATCAGAGAGAGAGAGAGAGAGTGAACCATTGAAGGAGATGCCAAGATCCAATCTTGTAGAATTTTAGAGTTGATAGCATTGAATGAATTTCATTGATAGTTGTGTGTGCATTCAATTGAAAAATTCAAAAGAACAAAAAAATTAATGATGTGAACTAATTGAGAGGTTTCTTCGGTAGGTGATTTCTCCACGATTGTCAGACCATTTTAATTGCTTTAAAATCTAAAGGTGGGCTAAGACAAAATGACAGTAGTATCATTTTTGGAGGTAGGCCAGGCCATGGTACGTATCGAGTTGGTTTTAGTACATTCCAACTCAACCAAATCAAATTCAGCCGTTGAAACCAAATCAGGTGATTTGGACATTAATTAGGAATAAGAAAAAAAAATGTTTACCTATTTTGAATTAAAAAATTTGTTTATATATATATATATATATATATATATATATATATATATATATATATATATATATATATATATATACTAGGTGTAAGCAACGTGCAATGCACGTTTGCTTAGTTTATATTTAATAGTTTTGTTTAAGAATTAATTTGTTATCATCACACAAAAATTATTTAAACCTTACTGTTGTTCTCTTATAGTTTAAGAACTAAAGTGTTTGGCCTCATTGTGAAGAATATAATTTAAAATGAAAACGAAATTCTACATCAGAAGTTTCTTCATTAAATATAAACTCTGCATCACGAGCAAATCATAATCTATATCACCCATTTCAAGAAGTTTTCTGTATCAATGGTGCTGAACCTCAAAATATATAGGATTATAATCTTTACAAAAGGAAAAAGAATTCAGTTTCTTAAACAGAAAATCTCAAGGCATTCACCACGCAATGGATAATGAAAATTTGCATCCCTCATGCAATTCAAATTGTTGCTATTGGACCAAAATGGTGTGTACATGGCATCCATATCAAAATTAAATAAAGGATCTTGGAGACCGTAAAACTAAAAAGAATGTTACATTAGCATCATATGATAATCATCGTGTTTTCCAGGCAATAATTCTTCCAGAATAAGTGCTTGATGCAAGGCATCCACAGACTTTAATTCCTCCTAGTCATGTTTATCCTCCAACATAATGGACATAACTTTGTTGCTTCTCCTCCTCCTGGTCTTAGATTTTGTGAATATTGAAGAGGCATCAATTGCCTTCTTCTTGAAATATCCAAGCCTTGTCTTCTTGCCATCCTCAGAGTTTCCAATGTAGTGACCTGAAATACATGCAATCTTATTACTCATTGCTATTTTTATGTTTGTTCTTTCTTTTCAAATCATCCAGTGCAAATAAATGCAATAGGTGCAAACATGTAAGAACGTTTGATTGATCATGATGGCCATGAACATCAAGATACCAATTCACACAATCTGCTTAAAAATAAAACAAGAGTCAAAGCATGTTCTCATACAATTGTATCCTGACATCTTGACTGCAAAATTGTCAACATGCAAAATCGTTATAACTTCCAAAACCGTCAGGTAGGGAACTCTTCAATATTTTTTGACACTGAATCCTTCCTTCCCCAATACAGAAATTTTAGGCACAGATTCCCATATTTATGTTTACATCACCATCAGAAATCAATCAACTACAAAAAATCTATATTAAGCAGTGGTAAATGCGAAAAAAAAAAAGAAAAAGAAGAAGAAAAAGAAAAAGAAAAACAGTTGAGAAACTCAGCAATGCATCACTACATTGAAACCTTAAAACGAAATGGTTTCAGCTAAAAAAAACTCTTCATTGTATTTCGAAGGCCCAATTCTATTCTGCTCAATGTAATTCTGATTTTAATCACAAAAACTCCAGGATTCAAGAAAAAAATCCTCAAAGAAAGAACAACAATCCAATGCCTAAATAGGTAAAATAGAAGAAAATCTATACCCACTCCTAAAAGGAAAAATAGAAGAAAATCTATAACCACTTGCTACCAAAATTCAGTGTACAAAGGACAGAAGGTTTCATCAAAAAACATACAAAAAAATAAAGATTAAAAAAAATCAATCACCTCTTTTTGCTTCAATAATTTGGCTTTGGAAGACCGATTGATCGGTGTCGGAATTTTGCCTATAAGTAAATGGGCCAACAAACGTTTCACCTGCTTCCTGGGCCTGTCAGTTAATGGGCTGAAAGTTGGAAAGCAACCGGTTAAACCGGTCAAATAACGGTTTTTAATGGAAATAATAAAATTAACGGAGAAAATTCCGTTAGTTTTTCGTTAAATCAAGAAATTCTGTTAGTTTTTTCGTTAAACCAACAAATTCCGTTAGATATGCACTTTTTATATAGAAGAGATATATTCCAACTTAAACCAATCAAATTCAGCCGTTGAAACCAAATTAAATTAAGAGTGTGTTTTGTTTGGTAGAGATTAAAATCGGATTAAAATTGAAAAACTAGCCGTTATTGTTGACTTTTATTAGACGGGTGAGACCCAATAACGGTTATATTTTCAATTTTAATTGAATTTTTAGTGTTATCAAACAGGCTCTAAGTCGATTTGGACATTGATTTGGATTTAAAAAAATGTTTACCTATTTTGATCTCCTAAACACCGTGCTTAGTTGGCAAAACTAACTAATTTATTAGTAATACATCAATTAAATTATATTTATAATTAATCTATTAATGCAAATAATTAAATTAACAACAAATCATTACAATTAGAAACCCAATTAAGCTCATGTTTGGTCTGGATTAAAATCTGATTTTAATCCAAATAAAAGTCAAACAATTAATATTAACCACATCTTTCATAGGTCCCACAACTTTTCAACCACATATTTCAAAAGTTTCTATCACAATTTACAAAAAAATCTAATTTTAATCTCTACCAAACACTCTCTAAATACATACACGGTTATCTCTAATTCTTCTTCTTATCTTTTGTAATTTATTTCAAAGACATTACAAATTTCTTCTCCATTGTCTTGCCAAAGACAAGATACTATCACCCTTTTTCATAAAATTCAAACTCCCTCTCATATTTCCCATTGGTAAGTTTAATTAGCTCTGATTTTTTCAGATTCCAATAATGATTGATTCTTCGTAAAATTAATTCAATGCAAGATAGAAATAAGAAAAAAGAAATATAACATTTATTTCGATTTTCTATATAGTAAAAATGACGACCAATCCGAAAAAATATCGTAAATTATTAACGTCATTTAAAAAAAAGTCGTATATAAATGAGTTACCAAAATTAATTGGTCTTAAAATTCGACTAGAATTTTAAGACTAGAATTGGAGGTGAAAATGTAAACCACTCAAATGATTTTGTTTTAATTTAACTATTATCATTAATAGATTAATTATAAATATAAATTAATTGATGGATAACTAATAAATTAGTTAGTGGTAATTAGCACATAACGTTCCAACCTTACAACGTTATTGTGGAAAACATCATTATCTTTCATTTTTTGGCAATTTCACCCTTATTTTCACCTTTTATTGCGCATAAGCTCATTTTCATCAATTTTCTCAATTAAAATTTGTGAAATGACATATATCCTTCTTTTTAAATAAAACAAAAGTAAAAAAGGAAAAAACTAATTGCAATCATAGTCCCAATTTTTTTTTTGAAAAGCTCAAATGAGTTCTATATAAATTATTAAAAGAGTAATTAGCACATAATGTTCATACATTTCAATATTATTGCAAAAAACGTCCATACCTTTTATTTTTTTTGGTATTTTCACTCTTAATTACACATTTAATTGCGCAAACCATTATTTCTATTGATTTTCATCCAGTTTCTCAATAAAAGTTGTGAATGACGAATATACCTTCTTATTTAAATAAAAAAAACTAAAGAATTAATTGTAATCATAGTCCCAAAATTTTTAAAAAAGTGCAAACAAGTCCACAATAATTTTTTTTAAAAAGGTGAAAACGAATCCCAATTAAATTTATTTAAAAATTAAAAAATTAAAAGTGCAAACAAATCTCAAATAAATTATTAAAGAATTAGAAATTAAAAATATATTTTTTATTTAAATAGGATGATATATTTATTATTTCAAAGTTCTTTATTGAAAAATTGGATGGAAATGGATGAAAATGATGGTTTGTATAATTAATGTGTAATTAAAGGTGAAAACGCAAAAAACGAAAAAGAAAAAGAAAGGTAGTGACGTTTTTTGCAATAACGGTGAAAGATATGGACATTATGTACTAATTAACATTTTAATAATTTATTTGTGATTGATTTGCACACGAAAGATGACAAGGAAATGAGATGAAAGAAAAATTTACCGAGCTATCCTAGACAAATTTCAAGGATAAAATTTATTTAAAGGGAGAAGACTATAATACCCCGAAAGTTCGTGTTATTTTATACTTTATTTAATTTCGAAAATAAGGGGAAATCGGGATTTAAATAAATTGATGGAGGCAACCAATTGGAAAATTATGATTTATTTGAAGATTCAATTGAACAAATAAGAAAGATAGGACTGATAGACGAAAAGTTGGAAATTTTAACCTTACTGAGTAAAGCCCATGTTAAGACGTCACAATCTTTTTTTTTTTTTTTCCCATATGAGCTCGTCTAAAAGTTTGTTTCGAGATATTCATTTTGATACCCTAGCCCCTTGTTTGAGCTCCATTTTGGAGGAAAAAGTATATTATTAAATAGTGATATTTGTAGAATGTGTAGTTAAAAAATAAGAAAAATATTTTTATTTACGTATAAAATTATTTTATTGAAGAATATATGGTTGAAAATGAATTTTTGATAAAATGAGAGTTTAAACAGTATACCAACTTACATATTTTGACTCGTGTAAATTCCTCAAAATGCGTGCAAAAATAGGACCAGTAATATAGAGTAGCTGGAAATTTTCCAAGTACTCAGATGTTTTAACCCAACCTACGGCTTTTGCATATTATTGAGTTGGGTACGAGTCGAGACCTTCATTTAGTACCCACTCTGCATATTGTCTGACTTAGGGAAGAGCCACAAAATTCGTTCTAAAGTCGGACCCTGAAATCTTATTTTTATGATTTGGCTGAGTATTCACAGCACTGGTTAGTCGAGCAGTAAGTTTTGGCAAGGTTGTACGTAGTGCGGGGCGTAGGCTGGGTTGGATTGGTTTTGAATCCAACCTAAACCCAACTCAATATGTTCGGGTTGACAATAATTCAAATTGAAACCAACCTATTCACGGTTGAAATCTGACACAATCCAAACCAATTAAACTCGGGTTAGTTTGAGTTGAGTTGATTGGTTTGGACTTGAGATCCATTCAAGTTGGACTCAGTTATTCTCTTATTGGACAATTTTTTTATGGGTCCAATGATTGAGTATTTTTTCGTTGAATTTGAACAATTTTTTTAAAAGTTTGATATCATTTCAATTTGGACCAATTTCAGTTATATTAAAAAGGGAGATTTGAAAGGCTTTATATCGATTGAAGTTTGATCAATGGTTGTGGGGGTTAAATTTCATTGCAATAAAACAATATAAATTAAAAATATTGTAGAACCTGTTAAATAGATTATACCATGATCAAATTAAATACATATTAAATCAATCTAAATACATGCATATTATACTTAATGAATAAAATGAATTCAATCTAAATACTAAAAATGTAAATATCCTCCTTCAATCCAAGTATTTAGTCAAAAATTACGGCAAAAATGGAGTCGAGAAGTTGAGGCACGAGCAGCAATCAGAAGAGATGCGAAGCAGAGAAGAATTTTGATAATTTGGTTTTTGGTTTTTAAGTACTAATTTTCTTTTTAATGTTTTTTAGTTTATTGGGCTGGGTTGAGTTTTAATAGATATATAACCCGAAACTCAACCCAACCTAAAATTTAATTTTTTAATCCGAACCCAACCCAATTGAAGTAATCAACCCAAACAGGTTGGTTTGAGTTGGATTGATCAGTTTGACTGGTTCGAATTTGTTTTTGTCAAGCCCTAGTTGTACGAACACTATAGTTATCAGCGTGACATACTTGAACATGCTATACTTGAAATGGTATAAAGTTTGTCAAATTTTGACCAAGGCAAGACCCTCAAAACCTAATCCAAAAGTGGTACCAAAGATTATTTACTATAAAGTTATGTCGTTTGGATTAAAAAAATGAGACGACTTACCAAAGATTGGTAAACACTACGTTTGCCAATCAAATTGGAAAGACTAGAAGTATATGCCAACTACATGCTTTTGAAGAGTACCTGAGCATAAGAAAATGTTAAACACCTAAATGAAATATTCAAAACACTTTGGAAGTATTGGATGAAGGTTAATCCATTGAAATGCGCTTTAAATGTGAACTTTGTTGAGGTTTTTTTTTTTTAAAACTCAAATTAGGTTGGATTTTTCAGAAATTTTTTTTTCTTCTTTTCATGTGTTTTTATTGGAAAAATATTATTTTATTTATTCCACATGATTTTTTATCTTGTTTTCATTTTTGTGGTATTTCTAGAATTTGATACACACCCCTATAAATACTAAACTCTTCTCACAAGTTTTATATTGCTGAAATATAAAATAATTATTATATTTATTTTTTCCATATTAGTCAATTGAATAAAATACTACATTCCTCTGCAAATTAATTCGTTACCCTTTTATCTTATTGTTTGTTTGCGATCATACTTCATATCGTGTTATATATATTACATCAATCCCTTTTATTTCCCAACAATTGGTTTCAAAGCTGTTGATTGTGATTTGTTCAAGGTTTTTATTATTGATGTCAGTCATGAAGTATGAAATTTTGCTCTAGATTGCAATACAAGATTCTCGTTGTGGCAAGTGAAGTAAAGATGCGAGTTGTACTCGCACAAATGGATTTAAATGATATATTGTTGGGATTGAAAAAATGCCCCCAACTTGGACGACGAAGGGAAAACAACAAAAGGATTGGAAGACACTTTTACAAATCCATCTTCATCTATCTAACAATATTCTTTATGGCGTTTTGAATAAGAAAATGGCAACTATGTCGTGGTTGAAGTTAGAGCAATTGTGCATGATAAAAGTCTGACAAGCAAATTGCATGTGAAGCAGATGTTGTATTCACATGGCAGAAGGCGGATTTTAGGAAGATCATTTGATTGTGTTCAAGGAGATCATCGCTAATTTAGAGATTTTAGAGATAAAATATGATGATGAAGATTTGACCTTAATCATTTTATATTCGCTGCCCGCTTCGTCTAGATATATGATCTTGTATAGTCGTGATACTTTCACCATTGAAGATGCGTATGATGCCATGATTTCAAAAAAAAAAAAGGATGAATCATCTGGTTGGATCTGAGGCCAAAGATGGAAAATACCTTGTTGTTCATGGTGATCGGAGAAGGGGTAAGTCGATGTCAAATTTTAGTAATCAAATTTGTTATTATTGCAAAAAAAAAAAAAAAGACACATTAAGAGAGATCGTAACAAATTACAGAATAAATATAATTTGACTGCAAATCATGGGAAGCAATTAAACATTTCAGACGAGACCAATATAACTAAGAATTATTTGAGTGAATAAGATATTTTGACGATTTTTGACATGGAATCCAAACCTGACGAGGAGTAGATTTTGGAAATAGCTTGTACGTTCCATATGTGTCCTAATCGGGATTTGTTTTAAACATATGAAACTGTGACGCAAGGTGCTGTTGTCATAGGTAACAACGAACCTTATCGAGTAACTATTATTGGTAAAGTCAGACTGAAACTGGTGAATGGAACATGTAGAACACTTGATCATGTTAGACATATTCCAAGAATCTCGTTTCGTTGGGTACTCTTGATTCAAAGGGCACACGTTCTCTGAAGAAGGTGGAGTCTTGATGATTCGAAAGTGTGTTCGTGTTGTATTAGAGAGATTGAAGAGGTCCCACTTATACATCTTGCAAGATTAAGTAGAATTTGTGAAGAAATGTCAGCACAAATTTAGTACCGTGGTGTAGATTCAGTTTGGAGAATACTACTCAGACGAGTTTGGAGGATATGGGTAATTCCGCTTTACCACCATTACCTGCGGTTCTATCATATTCAGTGTTAGGGATAGACTCATTGAAAATAGGTACATAGATGCTGATTCGGTTGCACATGCTCTTAGCATTTTTGAAGGTGTTGAGACTAGCTCGGGGCCTTCTATGAAAGCATTGAGAGTTGATTCTGCTGTAGGGTGTGCTTTGACACTATTTGATAGTTTCTAATTTTTTGTGAATTTTGGAGAACCACTGTTTGGGATCATGTATTTGTGTTAGATGCTGTGGAAGAGAATGAGCATTTTTGTGTTAGAAAAAGTTTAGTTCTTGTTAAAGAATTTGAATTTATTTTTCCAAGTGGAAAATTTTTGAAACTTCGTTCATTGTATCGAAATTTGTGTCAAGATGAAAATTGTTAGGTTTTTTTTGACTCAAATTAGGTTAGATTTTTGAGAAAATATTTTTTTTCCTTCTTTCCATGTGTTTTTATTGGGAAAGTATTATTTTATTTATTCCACGTGATTTTTTATCTTGATTCCATCCTTATGGTATTTCTAGAGTTTGATATACACTCTTATAAATACTAGACTCTTTTTAGAAGTTTTATATTACTAAAATATAGAATAATTGTGGACACAGTTATTATATTTGTTTTCTCCATATTAATCAATTGAATAAAATACTTCGTTCATTTGCAAATTAATTTTTTGTCTTTTATCTTGTTTGTTTGCGATCACACATTTTATTTCGTGTCATATATATTATCTCGATCTGTTTTATTTTCCAATAGACTTAGGGAAATTCATTGGTGCCAGGGTAAACACGAGGAATTGAAGCCGGCCCAAAATGATGAAACTCAAAATGAAATCGACATCCAACCCTAAGGAGGTGACGAGCTTAATGGGACATATTGCATCCTCGACCCCTGAGCAAGTTAGTAGATATCTAGGTCTACTTTTAAGTGCAATCCAATTTTTCAATAAAAATAAATTACACGTAATTTTGTAACTTTTAATCCTACATTCTTAAATAATATAATTTTTTATTTTTTTACAAAATCTACATCAAACATGACAGATAATAATACGCCGAAAAGTTAGACTATCGGACATATTAGCGGATCGTGCTCATGGGCACGTTCTTACATGATTACAATAATATTGTATTACAATAATAAATATACATCTAAGATAGAGTACATATTTTTTTAACGTATTAGTACACTGAGTTGTACAAGATTTTTTTTAAAAAATAAGAAAACCATGTGATAAAATTTAAAAAATATTGTACTATTTTTAGATCCACTGATCTCTTATGCACGATTAGCATGTTCTAACCAAATTACATAAACGAGTTCAGGGGCAGATCTAGGAAGGAAGTTCAATGTGGGTAAAACCAAAAAAACTTTGAAAAAAATAATCTGTAAATCTAAAAAAAACCTAGACAAAAAAACTAAAAAAATCTAAAAATCTGAAGAAAAATTGAGAAATTTGAAAATTGAGTGGGGGCGGCTGAACGAGTTCCATTTGCAAGATGCACCCTTACAATAAACCTTTTATTCTCGTAAAAAAAAAAAATCCTTATATTTGGATCACGGCTGAGGTTGAGAAAAAGGGAATAAAAAGGACACAACTAACATGCTGAAAAGTTGACAAAAATCATAACAAATTGAAACACAACAGACACGGCACCTTCATCGCCCCCATTTCCACGATCGATCTAAGGAAATTTTTTGTACCTTTTTTCCCCATTAATATTCATGCCTCTATCCTCTCAAAATCTCCCTTATAAATATGCACTCAATTCTTGAGAATAATCATTCAATTTCAGTTCATTCTTGAGAATAATCACACTTTCGATAAAAATGGCACGACGTTCATCAACTGCTGCTCTCTTGTTCTTGGTGCTTTTCCTCATCACATTATCTGATGTGACCGAGGTAATAACTTAAATCAATAGTTTGCTTTCTTTTGCAACTTTCTTTGATCATTTCATCAACCCTACTTCTCTTCATTTCTTTTTAACAGGGATACAACAAGCTCAAACCTCGAGGTATAACCATATGCTACTTCCGTACTACAATCTCTAATTTTACAGTTATACTACATAGATAGGGTCAGTGACATGATTAAAATAAAGGAAACGCGTGGTAGCATTTCATTGGACGGTTAAAAAAAAAAAAAAACCCATACAGTGCTGCCAACACAGTACCTGTCAAAAGCCTCTGTCACCTACCCTGTGCAAGTAGCATTATTGTCAAATTTTCAAATTGTTACAGGAATGGGCTCATTGACAGAATTTTTACAGATATACATTTGACAAATTTTCATTTGTAGTTAAAAAAGAAAAGTTAAAGAAAAACCCGTCAATCAAAAACTATCATTTCGACCCATGTCAATAATCCCAGTCATTGAGCCTGTGCAACCATTTTATTCCGTACATTTTGAACTCTTCAAGGATCTGATAAAAGTTTGATTTTGATTCGAACAGATTGTCAGCCACGATGCACTTATCGTTGCTCGGCCACTTCACATAAGAAACCATGTTTGTTCTTTTGTCTCAAGTGCTGTGCTAAGTGCCTGTGTGTGCCAGCAGGCACTTATGGCAACAAACAAACATGTCCTTGCTATAACAACTGGAAGACTCAAGAAGGACGTCCTAAATGCCCTTAAAACGGCCTGTTTTTTAATTAACATTTTCTGAATTCATCTGTTTTAATTTTTTTAATGATGTAATAATTTGTACTTAGGACATATACTCGTATTTTGCGATATTCCTAAGTTCGAATGCATTTACATTTAATGTACTCGTTAAATTATCTAATTGAATAGCTAAACTCAGTTCTAGTTCAATCTTACTAACTAATAAATATAATTTATTGACGGAAATTTTAAAGATAGTTAATATAAAAAATGAAAAAACTTAATATTAACAATGGGAAATTATGTCACTGATGAGAAATAATTAAAAATAAATATTATGTCGTTAAATTATAAAAGATAGGTATAATAAGTATTAAGTAAGAATAAACTTCCACCATTGATACGAGATTGGTTTTTCAAGAGAGATCAGTGAACGAATTCTCTAAATCAATGTTCACGACATCACCAACTGTGTTTTTGTCACTAATTATTGGTAAAGTTACTGTAAGTTACCACAAATAAAGTTGAAATGGGCTACGGGTACAATTTGGTTGACACTTTGTGAGATGACCAATATTTTTGTCATAAATTTTAACAACACTTAAAGCAATGACATAGATTTCTACGTTCTTTGAATAGACAAATGTCAAGAAAGATGTACAATTTTCATTTTTCAATGTATAAATAACATAATTCAATAATGTTTTCTTAAATGGTCACAGATAAAACTTGAATAAAAGATTGTATTATAGAAAACTTTCCATGTAAATATGCATAAAGAGAAATTGTTGTGCAAAATGATGAAGAACAAGAAAATCAACAACCTTTAATTCACTAAAAGGAAAGTTTAAACACGATAAAGAATCGTTGTCCTCAAACGATATTTGTTGTCATCGGGATGAATGTTTGAAGGATTTAATGGCAAAATAGTTTGTAAGAGTAAAGAAACTATAATTCAAGTTCAAATCAAGCAATATGAACTTGAAGTGGAACTTGAAGAACAATTAAGAAATCTGAGTTTGGATCTTTGATTTGGATGTAAGTGTATATACATGATGTTAATGTTATATTTTTCAATATGAAAACCATCCATATATAAATAACAACAGTTCTCATGCACGAATAGGTGCCAAAATCAAGCGAAAGAGGTGTGAAAACGCTCAAACCATCACCGGAAAATTCAAATGCAACATTCAGAAATATTGAACTCAATTGAACACTTGACGTTATCACATGGACGTTTGATCACTCCAAATCACTTATCACTATATATTTAAACAATATTACAACTCTCCCTCACTTGTTCAACTATATAATGAGTTCAAACTCAATTTTGATGACATTTATGCGTAGAGTATAGTTATCTTACTATTTGAATCCATCCTTAGTGTAAATCTCACAAAGTAACATCGAATTCAAGGTAGCATGAAGGCTTTGAACATGTTATTCATTGTGATGATACCAATAAAATCATACACACAAGCATTATATATTCCAAGTTCAACACAATCTTATTTAACGCTCTTATGACCTTACGCTTCTCCTATTCATGAACTTTCAAAAGAAAAATTCTAATTCTCTATTGAGGCGGCACCACCTCGAAACTCATTTAAGTAAAGTTCTTGTAGTATTTTTCACTTTTAGAGACACTTGATCCAACGATCTGAACTTTATTAAGATTTATAGAAATTCAATCCTCCTATTACTAAAAATTAGCACTTATAACCTAGGATATGATTTAAAAGAATAAGTGATGAAACGACCAACTTATTGAATGATTTATTGTTACCATTTGAACTCGATGTATACTTGTTAGTATAGTGAGGTGGAGTTGCTGTTATTGGTGAATTTAATTACGAAGTTTCAACCCCATCCTACTATTTGTTATCCGCACTAATTCCTTAGTGAGCAGTTTAGTGATTTTCATTTGACTTCACATTAGTGAGCCGAATTATTCTATCTTTAATTAATTTCCTCACATTGTCATAACTTAGACTCGTGTCTAGATTTTTAATTATACACTTTATTGTATGCTCTAGCTAAAGCGACTTGATTATTACTCAAGATAGATGTAAAAGAATTGTTCATCTCTCGTAATGGGGTTTTATACATCAAATGCCTAAACCATTTAGTGTCTTTTTCGGTTCAGCCAATGTTACAAATTTGAAATTCATAATTGAGTGCGTGATACACGTTTATTTCTTGGATTTTCAAGAAATCGCACATTATCCAAGAGCAAACATCCAATCTGAGGTGGATTTATTTTCACCTATACGAGAAACCCAACTAGCATTGATAAATCCTTCTAAGATTGTCGAAAATTTAGAATATTGGAAATCTAGATCCTTGGGTTTCTTCAAATAACCAAGATCCCTCTCGATAGCTTTCCCAACTTTACTTAGATTGCAAGTAAATTTTTAAGAATTTACTTAATCATGTATAGCAGAAAATAAAATTAATTTTAAATCCCACTAAGGATTTGTTTTGTGATGAGATATAAATTGTAATAGAAATTATACATTTGTTGAATTTCACAAACTCATTTACTGATCTTGGAACATGAACAATCATAATCTGCAATCTACATCTATCCAGTTATCCAACCTCCTTTGAAAATCCACACAAGAAACAAGATTGAGAGAATTAAGATTTTTCTTTTCTTGTGCTAGCAAACCAATGAATTGTGTTCCATTTTTTCTGAAACCCTAATAGCTTATCAATATAAGTCCAAGTGTGTTTGGTCCATCTCTTAAACTTATACTGGTTTAATATTTAATTAATTCAATTAATTAAGTTCATGAATTAATTAATTTAATTAATTAATTCGGGCCTATTAACAAGCAACTCAATTAATTAATTATTCAACACTTCTTAGTTAATTAATTGGTGAATCCCATTTTTCTAGTTCTTCTTTTGTGTGTGACCAATTAAGTTTCCGATTACGATACCTAACGATATGAATTATTATTTTGAACTAAACAAAATAGATAAATTAAAATTCCCCTTTTAATTTATAACCAATTCACGATTGACGTCCCAGAATGACATCAGCAATGTGTCGGGCAATATATGTGAAGGAAAATGTCACGTGGTATGAAAAAATCAAAATTTTTTGTTTACCGTGAAATTGTAATCCCTACGTCAACATGATCCGATTAATTACGAGATATAAATGTGTCAATCTCAATTACTAATCATATCTTTCATCCCACTATTAAGCAAATGTAAGTCAAAAACTCTTTTTCAACTTATAAGTACACATTGGTCAAGATTTTGTTATCAACTTAACCGAATGAAGTGTAGATCATAATCTATTATTATCTAAGAGTAACGAATCATCTATTGATCATTCAGAACCTTCATATAACTCTTGACATACCTGAATGATATTATATTGATACCCTTGGTAGAGCAACATCTAACATCATTAAAGTATAACTATCCTCATATAAAGTACTATGATGACCTCAAGTCGAAGGGTCAATTCCGCTAGCGAAAGTTTGAGATTACCCACTGACACATAGATAGTTATCCATGTGAAATCTCCTCAACAAATGTCCAATATTTTGTTCTATAACAAAACATCCACGTATTCATTTAAATGTCATCACACTTTACCTGGTAAGATAAGTTATTTACTTCACAAGTAAGAGATGTCACATGTGATGGTTTATCCGTAATAACAATATATATATATATATATATATATATATATATATATATATATATATATATATATATATATATATATATATATATATCTCGTTATTACTTACGACCACAGATGATTTAAGATTCAGTTATATGTAATTTGTATCTTACAATCACCAAATTTATAAGATTTGAATCTACAGATTCTACTATTTAATTTAATGGGATATTAATTTAAATAATATATATGCCATAAATATAATTCATCACTTATATATTTAGCCACTGTTTGACAACCATTATTTGTAGAAAATGGAGTTTTAAATAGTGAACTTTGGAGAAAATGTGGTTAAAAAATAGGAAATTTTTTTTGGATTTACATGCAGAATATTTTATTATGTGAATGTGTGGTTACAAATGAGTATGCAGAAAAAAGAGTTTTGAAATGGGTGTCAAACAGGGGCTAAAAGATTTTGTCCAAATTCAATTGAGATTAGGATATAACACTTACATAAATCTACTAAGTTTACTAAATGCAAATGCTATGTTGGGTCTTGTGTATCGTACTGCATGCATAAGACTCCCTATAGCACTTACATATTCAAGTTGTGCTATTGTTCTTCCATCATTCTTTATAAATTTCAATCTTCGATCTAAGGGAATATTTGTCTCTTTAATGTTCAAGTGATTAACCTTATAGATCACATTCTCAACATAATGTGATTCGTTCAACATATAACTCAACTAGTCTTGGTGACTTTGTTACTTAATATAATATCACTTAATCAAGATCTTTCATTTTAAATGTGAAAGATAGAAACATCTTTGTTTCTTTTATAACTTGCATTTAATTACTTACAATCAATATGTCATCCAAGTATAAACAAATAAACACAACATAATTATCACAAACTTTTGAATATAAACATTTATTGACACTAGCATGTTTAAATCTAAAAAAAATTATTGCTAAGTCAATTTTTTTGTGCCATTTATTTGGTGCTTGTTTTAATCCATACAATGATTTTACTAATTTGCAAACTTTATCTTCATTTTTTAGTAGAGCAAAGTCTTTCGGTTGTTCCATATAAATCTCCTTATCGAAATCCCCATTTAAGAATGTTGTCTTAACATTCATTTGATATATATATATATATATATATATATATATATATATATATATATATATATATATGCAAATCATAAATATTAGCTAAAACGAATAAAATCCGAATTGATATTATTCGTGCAACTGATACATATGTGTCAAAGTAATTTATTCCTTCATGTTGGCGATACCCTTTGACCACTAACCTAGTTTTAAATGTATTAAGGGTACCATTTGCATTTTACTTCCTCCTAAATGCCCATTTGTAATCTATAGGTTTTGATCCGGGTGATAAATTGACTAATTCCCAAATATTTTTTGACATTATTAAATTAATTTCATTAGTTATAGCATTTTCCAAAAGATACTATCTCTAGATGACATTACTTCTCGATAAGTTTTAGGATTGATTTTCACTTGAAGAACGTATAGAGTAATTTTTGTAACGCTATTTTCATTTTTCTCAACCCAATAAAAGGAAGTTGAGAATCAAGTTCTTCTTTCCTAGCACTTTTTCCTTTCGAGCTTTTTTGCTTTTACGAAGTTTACTTATTTCAACATTCTCAGAAAGCGTTTCTACTTGTGATCTTGTAGAACTAGAAAACTTTACTTGAGGTTCCCTTGAAGAATTATTATTTGAAGATAATAAGTCCTCAAAAAACTCTACATATCGAGATTCAATAATGAAAGTAGTTTCTAAGTTTAATAAACGATATGCCTTGCTGATTTGAGCATATTCTATAAAAGCACATTTGATCCCTCTAAAACTCAACTTAGTCCTTTTAGATCCGTGTTCTTTCAATAAGCAAGACACTTCCACACTTTGAAATAACCAATATTTGGTTTTCTCTTTCCACAATTTATAGGAAGAAACCTTAAATCTTTAAAAAAGAATCTCATCAACTATGTGACACGCACTTAACAAACCTCCACCCCATAAATTAAATGACAACTCAACACTTAATAACATAGCATTTATCATCTCAACTATTGCCCTATTCTTTCTCTCAACCAAACCATTTTATTATGATGTTCTAGGTGAACTACATTAATGTATCATGTCATGTTGTTCATAAAAAAAATTAAATTTAATATAGAAATATTCACCCCCGTCACTTCTAAGAATTTTATTCTTTCTATTTAATTGGTTTTATACTTCGGCTTTGTATATCTAAATCATACTAAAGGCTTCATCCTTATATTTCATCAAGTAGATATAACAAATTCTAGAATAATCATTTATGAATATTATGAAATATTTATTACCTCCTCTAATTAATATTCCATTTCATTTACATACATCAGAATGAACCAAGTCTAAAAAATTAGAGATCCTTGCAACACTATCAAAATGTTTCTTAATCATTTTAAACTTATTATATTCTATGTTTTTACATGAAATCATTATCTTTAAAGTAGAGTAGCCAATATGCCACAGAGAAATAGACTCAACAACATAATTCAAATTTGTAGTTTTATTAATATTATCAATGTTATCAAAATAGCATGGCCGGTTCGACCGATAAAATCGGGAATCGGACAAAAAATTGAGCTTATCACATCCAGTGAACCAACTATAGAAAAACCGCTCAAAACTCATTTAACCGGCCAATCTAACCATAGACCGGTGAACCGATGACAATTTTACCAATTTTAATTTAAAGATTTTTAACTTCATTAATGGGCTCATACACTACAATCAAAGGCCAATGGAGGAGTCTTGGAGGGAATGCTTATTTTATATATGCACTTTTGTAAATTGGCTGCATAAACTTTCGATGTGGGATAGGAAAAATCGAAAAAGTGTTAAAATGCCCATCAAAATTATTTTTCATATCTAATTGACTAATTTGATTTTGGATTCCAACCAACTAAATTGTAATATTCACCTCCAACTTTTCATTTATTTAATTTACAAATTAATCTTATTATTTTCATAGTATTTTATTGTTTGTGTGTGTATTTATTTATTACATCTGGTTCGATCTCGGTTCGACCCATTTAAACCATTTAAACCTTGACTTTTTACCTTTCTCGAGCCTACACTTTGGTCGATTTAAAAAAAATTGAATATTATTATCAATAGTACAAAGTTTGACAATTTCATCATTAGGGGCATGTTTGAGAGAAAGTTCGTGTTTCATTTTTATAAAGAATATGACCGTTTGGTTTAGATTTTATTGTACCCATTTTCCAACATCCTGACACAGCACTGCAAAAAGTAAATAGTAAGATTCCCTGGGCCTCATTTACATTTTCATCCCTAATTTTCAACCACTCAACTGGACCAAATTCATTTCCACTCACTATTGCCTTTACCATTTCATCAACAGTATCTTTCTTCTCTTCAACGTAGTTCCGACTTCTCCTCCTTCACCATCCCATTCTTGAAAATAAAATTGAACTTTTCTCTTCCCTTTAAAATTATCCGTGTATCCAACCCATTATTTGTGTGTCTATCTGAATTTCATGTTTCATTTTCATTCTTCACAGTGTCCCTTTCTTCCCTCAACCATAATCGTTGGTGATGGTCGATTTTCAGATTGCCCTGGCGACAACGACGAGCCCAGAAAGATTTTAAGTCCTTCAATATGTAGTTAGCTATGTTGTGTTGTCTTCGTCTCACTACCGTTCCCAAACATTGATCGTGACTCTCTCCATTTCCTCCATCCAAATCGCTAGTGATCCTCAATTGTGGTGATGACAGCGACGAGTCCCATCAGGTGAAATGTGCTCCAACATTTGTTAAATATTTTACAGAGGGTGCTATTTTTTCATAATATGGCTGCATATTTACGGGATGCTAACTGCTTCAGATTTGTTATTTGTCCTAAATTTTATTGTGGTTATTCCCTCAACAATAATCGTTGGTGTAAGATGGTAATGGTAGTGCTATTTTTTCATAATATGGCTGCATATTTCCTGGATGTTAACTACTTCAAATTCGTTATTTGTCCTCAATTTCATGGTGGTTATTCCCTCAACAGCAATTGTTGGTGTAAGATGCTAACGGTAGTGCCATTTTTTCATAATATGGCTGCATATTTACGGGATGTTCACTTCTTCAGATTTGTTATTTGTCCTCAATTTTGTAGTGGTTATTCATCGATTATATGAATGTATTCCAATTAGTGCAAACGCTTAAGTGAACAAGAACATCGAATGAAAACTACCTAATTTGTAGAAAAAAACCATATTCTGGTTTAGTATAAATTGGAAATGTGAATTCCAACATAGCAAGAATTGGTGTTGTGTAGGAATTCAGTTGAAAATGGTGCTGTAACCGAAATTTGTTTGTGCTATGAGTCACTGCAACGTAATCGACATTTACTTCACGATTCTCGTTCTTCTTTCACAAGTACCTCTAACTCCGCCAAATACATCGCTAGTCGCAAGCGAGGATTTTCACTTGAAGTGCACCCCCGCCATCGACAGTTTGTTGTGGCCGTCACGTACAACTTGCTCGTACTCATTGATCTGTTTTACTCTCAGGATGATTATCAGCTCATGCGGGCTCATCTACACCCGTAAATGTCAACAACGACGAAGGCTCTCGAAAAAATGCAAGATGGAATCCGGCGGTACTAAAGGTATTCATCGCTTCCTGCGAAACAGTTATTGCAGAGGGACATCGATAGGGTCGGTGCTTCACCAAATACGGGAGGGAGTGAGTCATATATTTGTTCAAAACCATATCCGGACGCAAATGGAGTAAGCAGCAGTTGCGAAACAATTGGGACTCTATGAGGCGGGACCACCAACGGGTAAGGGAGTTGCTTAATTGCACTGGGGTTGAGTTCAACCCAACAACCGGACACATTTGCGTTGACGAGGAATGGTGGTGTCGGAAAATAAAGGTTTATCTCTCCCTCTATCACTTTTAATTTGTTTGTCGTGGTACTCATTTATCTCAAATGTTGAAGTAGGAAAACAACAACTACAAGGACAAAGACGTAAGTGACATCTACATCCGATATCCTCAGTTGTTCGAAGACACGTTCGACGGTGAAAAATATGCAGTCACACCGACGAAGCTATGTATAACAGGGTTTGACTTGTTTGAAGATAGCGGTATGGAGGACTTTCGAGATGCGATCCTTGTAGACAAGAGAGTAGTGGCTCAAGCGACGAGGAAGATGTTAGCAGGGAGAAACGTAAGTCCGAATCGGGTCTGCAGAAGGGGAAGAAAAAGAAATTAACAAGTCGGGAATCGTCGTATTCTGTGGACCGTGCTAGCAGCGCTATCGAGATAGTCTCCGCGAAGATCAATTATATCATCTGTCTGGCTAAGAATGACATAAAAGCATGTCTTTAGGAGCTGTTAGCGACTGGCCGACTAAAGCGAAAAACTGAGATGTTTCACTACGCATGTATGCTTATATCGCGTAAGAGTACCAGGGATTTGTTCGAAGTTATGATGGGTGCTCATGAGAAGATGGATTGGCTTGAGTGGGTTTTCGCTGACCACCAAAAAGGTCAGAAGAAGTGAAATCCGTAGGTCCTTTTTTCTGTTCAGTATCGTCGTTTGTATGTATATGCTTTGTTTTAGTCTCTCCAATGTACCCGTACGATGAATTAATTTCAGTTCCAGAGAAAATGTTTTGCGCACAGATTTTTGCTTAACATATTGTTCAATATTTTCGGTTTGTCATCTACATTAATATGTTGCATATATAACTTATTGAAGTGAAAGAGTATGTCCATTTTGGCAATTTTTCCAGGAAAAGACTGAAAAAGAATCACTGTGAAAAAGGTGTAAGGTCCTTTATTTACTTTATTGAATTTTCCAATCAATTTGTCTTGAACATACCCAATAATGGACTCCTCTATTAAATGCTTGTTGAATTCCAACATATTTGCATACATATAGTACAGACGTAGTCCCCTTACATAGAGTTGTTGCTCTCTGGAAGTGTATCCACATCATGTACATTTTCACTTTGAAGTGCATTGGGACCCCCGGTTCCATGAGAAAGAAATAGTATGTCCATTTTGGTAGGCTTCCTTAGGAAAAGACTGAAAAAGGGTCACTGTGAAATATATGTAAGGTCCTTTATTTACTTTAATGAATTTTCCAATTAGTTTGACTTGAACACGCTAAATAATGGACTCCTCTATTAAAGGCATGTTGAATTCCAACATATTTTCATACATATACTACAAGGGTATTCCCGTTCTTGTTCTCTGGAAGTGTATCCACATCGTGTGCATTTGAACTTTGAGCAGAAAATATTGCAATGGAAGACTTCGACTTCGATTGCTGTATAATGTCGAAGTCAGATTCTGAGGATGAAGTCGAAGAGGTGGACTACTTGACAGAGTTAGTAGCGGATATATTGGAGTGGCTACGATATTGCAGACTAGCCGAATGTGATGTGAGGAACATCTATCATGCACAATGTCGACGTATTCGTAGATATCCTTTTTCTCGGAACGGGCATATGTTTATGTTGGAGGCAATGCAAGGAAGTGGGCAATTCTGCTACCAGGAGTTTCGAATGTACCCTGCAATGTTGAGACATTTTGCACATATTCTTCGTGACGATTACGAATTGAGGAACAGTCGGTACATGGACATGTACGAACAGGTTGGTATGTTTTTGTACATATTAGCCCATGGGAAGGGGCACAGACAGGTCCAGACATTATTTAATCATTCGTTACAGACGATATGCTACTACTTCAAAGAAGTGTTATGAGCAGTCGTTGCGCTTTCAGTAGATACAATCAAACTACACCCGAACTACAACGCAGGGGCAGGGCATCATGTCCCCGATACGTTGAAGCACCCGTTATTCAATAATTGTATCGATGCGATTGACGGAACTCACGTTAGAGCTGTGTTGCCTCGCTATGAACGGGTTAACTTCATTGGCCGATTTCAATTTATTCTTCACTTTCGTGCTTGCAGGTACTACTGGAAATGCACACGACACACGAATTCTGAATCCTGCGATCTACAGTCCAGAAATTCATTTTCCCTTACCCGCTCAAGGGAAGTATTATCTGGTTGACTCTGGTTTCGTACATCGACCTGGTTACATGATACCGTATAAAAGGGTCAGATATACTATATCATTTTCAACAATTTTGTGACGAAGCAACTGGTCATGTCAGAAGATTTTGGAACGCTTAGGAGCGTTTCAACTTTAGGCACTCATCATGCAAAAATGTAATTGAAAGAGCATTCGGTGTATGGAAACAAAGGTGGCAAATACTCGATCGTATGCCGAGCTACTTGTTTCAAACACAAGTAGTTGTTGTTGTAGCAACAATGGGTGTACACAACTTTCTTAGACGGGCTGGAGTCATTGAAGAGGCATTTACTAGAGTTGAGACAGACCCAAGTGCTGTAGAAGTGGAACTACCTACTAAGGATGACAAAATCGCAGCCGAAATAAATGCGGCTGAAATGCCGCGCAGCGAGTGGGACAGACTTCGGGATTATATGGCCCAACAACAATGAGTTCTTTGTAGGTGTAAAATTGTCATGTAATTTGGTCGGAGATAGTAGGAATCCCTTCCCGTATTAAATTTCGTAACATGTGTTATCGCGGTCGTAAAATTTCGCGTTTCCATATTATTTATTTTCTAGAAATCCAGAATTTTAGAAAATTGGTGATCCTAAAAATGAAAAAAAATATATGCATCCAATTTTTTTGCAATCACTTCAACGTAATACTTTAATTTTGCAACGTTAGTGAGTAAGACAATATCACCAAAAAAAACAAAAAAGAAAATTAATTTCATTGTAATACACTCATTTGGCAAATTAGTAGGCTTTGAAAAGTCAAAGTGATGGAAAAAAATGAACCAATTATCACATAAAAAATTCTCCACACTTCTGTTAGGCATGGCCATTAATGTTTCTACCCAATTTCACGCGTGTATGTCAAAAGTGGCTTACATTCCTTTTATTGTCGGTTGTGGAGGATAATATTGTCAAATAATTGGACAATTGAAAAAGCATCTATATCAAAATCATGCTACAAACACACTTTTGTCAGAGAAATTTGAATTGGACACACGCTAACTGTGCAACAGACGAAATTCTTCTAAAAATGAGAATGAAATTTCCTCCAAACATGCTCTAGAATAGCATTTGGCTACAAATACATCATTCCTAGAAAATACAAGTTTGCCCGACTCATATGTAGATTTAATATTCAATTTCCCAACAAATCTCCACTTACAAGATTTCTATTCATATCCAGCACATGTAAGATATTTATCAATGTGATCTTCTTATCGGATGTGAATTGCATATCCGTGCTTCCTTTGCCAACAACTTTGGATTGAACTTCATTACTCATTTATATGTTTTCATTATGCACCTCTTGATAGGTTTGAAAAGAGATATATCATAGCAAACATGTATGGTAGCACAAATATCATACGACCATCCGTGAACTTTTCCTTTTACCGAATTGACAATGCTCACAGTAGCAACAATGTGTCAACAGAGTTTACTTTGGTTGTTTGAAATGCTTAGAATCTCGGACATATATGTCAGGGTATGCAACACACTTAACAAGAAACCTTGAATTTTTTCTTGTTATATTTGTTGTCTTTGTTGGAGTGTGAAGATTTCCTTTTCTTAGAATCCTTATTGTATTGTTTGATCCACATGGCATAAGCTTTGGAAGTGTCTTCATGAGATTGGTCATTCCCATCTCTTGCCCTTTAGTCTTCCCCAATACGAATATATTTTTTGAATTCCTTTCAAAGATAATCCTCGAAACTATGAAAAATTTCATGAAGATGATAATATTACAATAATTACACCAACTTGTAAGGTTTCGGGAAGATCAATCTTCACGTCTTTCATCTTATTGACAATGACTTGCAATTCATGTACTTGTCCTAATAATAGCAAATAATCTAAAAACTTGAAATCAAAATATTTAGAAATCAAGAACTTTTTGGTACTTTCATCCTCGGCTTTGTATTTGTTTTTTATTGATTCCCATATCTCTCTTGTCAAAATGTTGTTTGTGTAGAGATCATAAAGGCGATCGCAGATAGCATTCAGAATGTATCATCTGCATCTCAACTTATCTTTTTGCCTCTTCTTCCTTTCTCCCCTTATTGCATCGGTATCATTTGGATTGATTCTGACAATGGTGTCAAGTTTGGATCCAAAATATAGAAGATCTTCAATGTTGTAGGAAGAAACTTCAATTTATCCTTCCATTTGGTAAAATTAGTCCCGTCGAAACTATCGAGCCTTACAAGGTCTTGATTCATCACCTCGATTGTAGTCATGGTTGTCTCGTTCTCCATGTCAAAATATCGCTTGAGATTGTTGCGCAAAATGATGAAGAACAAGAAAACTAGTGACCTTGAATCCACCAAAAGGAATGTTTGAATACAATAAAGGTTCGTTGATCTCAAATGATATTTACTGTCACCAGAATCAATGCTTGAAGGTTTTAATGGCAAATAGTTTATAGAATTAAATAAACCTTAATCCAAGTTCAAATCAAGCAATATGAACTTCATTAAGAATTTGAAAAACACTTAAGAAATCTGAGTTAGGATCTTTAATTTGGATGTAAGTGTATAAATTTAATGTTAATGTTATATATATAGAACAACCGTTTTCATGCACGAATGGGTGCCAAAATCAAGTCAAAGAGGTGCAAAAATAATCAAAATGTCACCAAAAAATTCAAATGCAACTATCAGAAATATTAAATTGGGTGATCGCCCAGTACAAATGTGGACGATCGCCCCAGTGTACCATTTGGCCTCAGATGCCAAATTATGAGGTTTGACGGTTGCCCAGCCTAGGTTAATTTTCTTACTTTCCCCTTTTTTCTTTTGATTGTTTTTACACTTGATATTCTCACATGGATATTTGGTCACTCCAAATCAATTATCATTATATATTTGAACAATATTATAACATAAACTTGATCCAAAAGTCCTAGGTAGGCCTGGGGATGAAGGCATTGATGTTCCGTAAATTAGCCACCATTTCTCACTAAATTATTTTTCTTACAGATGTTATTATCTAATTTTTTTTTTCTTGAATGACAACTAAAAATAAATAAGAAATTAATTATAATAAGTAACTAACATATTTTAGAAAGATAGGGAAAACTTCATTTTGATTTTATTTTTCAACCTTGAAATGTGGAAAATGCAAATTCTTACTTGTCACATTCTATCTAAAAGTTATGTTCATCACATAAAATGAAAAATCAAGAAGAATTATTATATTAGTTTTTATTTTCCAAATGAAAATTAATACAACTTTTCAGACATTTTATTTTGTAAATTTATATTTGTTTTCTCGAACTTGTGTCATAAAGAAATGGAAATCACTAGACTATCCATCTAGTCAAGTCTGAAGAATTTAAAATAAAAAATTTGAAAATAAAATAAAATGAAAGAATGCTTAAGCAATACGTAATTTGATCGCCGTACGTATCAGCCGAGGATGCTCATGGGACACGTTCTCACATGTGCCCACTAGGATACTACTTTCACTTTGTAAATTCCCAATCCACAACTACCTAATACAAAAATAATAACCAATTCTAACTGCTAAAAAGTTTGCTGATAAGCATCTTATATACAGTCATACATAGTATTTTAAAAATACGAAACTTGTATTACTTAAATTAGACAAAACTTCAAAATAAACAAGAAATATGTAGTAAAATTCGTTAGGGAAGTGTTTGATATGACTTTTGAGAATGCAAAAAGAGATTTTGAGATTCAAATTAATTTTATAAAAGCGTTTCTTCTAGTTAGAATATATTCTAAAGAAAGTTGATCTAATATGACTTTATTTATAGCATAGAAAAGAGTAATGCTATTTATAGTCAAGGACTGTATTAATCATCTTATGTGTCAGTTTGTTATTAAAACATTAGCTTGTTATTTAAGGTAACAAAATTACATGAAATTAATGCTTCAAATAACAAGCTGACATACGGGATGCACGTAGGGCGACTACGGTGACTACTGTAGTCACCGACTACAAATTAGTTTATAAACACTAATTAAGGTAGTCTCCTAGAAAACTCGTCTATAAATAGAAACCCTGCCATACGGATCATAATTGTTATACAATTGTCTAATTATTTCAACTTCAAGTATTAAACATAATGATAATGATAATTTGCCAATAAATATGATATCTTGAAACTCAATTCTCAAAATAATCTATGAAACATAACATTATTAAGGCAGCACTATATTTAGATCATGGTTGATAACAAAAAGAAGTAACATGATAGAGATAGATATTTTTGTGATTAACAACAAGGACTAACATGCATGAGAAGTTGACAATATTTATAACGAATCAAACACAACAGACACGGCGCCTTCCTCGCCCACATTTCCATGATCCATAAGAATTTTTATTTTATTTTTTTGTGCATCTTTTCCCTATATTCCTGCCTCAAACAATGCACCCTTATTAATTATCTTCAAAATCATCCCTATAAATACTCACTCCATTCTTGAGAATAATCATTCAATTTCAGTTCATTCTTGAGAATAAATACGCACTTTTGGGCAAAAAAAATGGCAAGGCGTCCGTACACTGCTACTGTCTTGTTCTTGGTGCTTTTCCTCATCACATTATCTAATGTGGCCGAGGTATTAATCTAAATCTATGTTTGGCTTTCTTTTGCAACTTTCTTCAATCATTTCACTAGCCTTTCTTATCTTTGCTCATTTCTTTTTCTATCTTTACTTTGACAGGGATATAATAACCTCAAACCACAAGGTATAATCATATGTTATTCTGTACTACAATATTAAATTTCAATATCCATTTTGAACTTTGACAAAAATTTGATTTTGAATCGAATAGATTGTCGACCGAGATGCACGTACCGTTGCTCGGCTACTTCACATAAAAAACCATGTATGTTCTTTTGTCTTAAGTGTTGCGCCAAGTGTCTGTGCGTGCCAGCGGGAACTTACGGCAACAAACAAACATGCCCTTGCTACAACAATTGGAAGACTCAAGAAGGCCGTCCGAAATGCCCTTAAATCAGCCCCTTCTGTAACCCCTATAATAACATTTTCCTAGTTCACTTGTTTTGATTATTCGAATAATGTTCTAATTTGTACCTGGGAATATATAATTCAGGTATTTAACGGTATTCCTAAGTTAAATTTGTTTAATTTTCAATGTACTAGCTACAATTTGTACTTGGGATATATCGAACATGTTATGATATTTCAAATCTCAAATATTTAGTTTTCATTTGTAACCATTGCATTATCTAATTGACTAGTAAAAGATTGTATTGTTTCACTCATGCTTCACTTGTTTGGTAATTTTACATACAATTCTCTCATTTTCATTGAACAGTTCTCTTTGGTATAATTATTAGAGATAATTGCAGCCGATGCCCCAAACCTTTGAAACACTAGCAGACATTCCTCAAATTTTTGATTTGTTGCAGTGCCACTCCTAACATTTCCAAACGTTATAAGTCCCTTTTGGATGGTTTCCATCCATAATTCCGTCAGTTGTCCAAAAATTTAACTTTGACCACATGTTTAATATTTTAAAAAGGGCAAAAGAATAATTTTATATTTTTCCCATATTAAAAACTTAGATCAAAAACTAAAAAAATAAAAATAAAAAAGGAAAAAAGTTTTGTGGGGTTTCTTCTCCTTCAGTTGCAGCAGATTCCTAATCACTGGTAACCTGACATCTCTTAATCGACTTGTAGTGTGGTGGAGGGAAATGGTAAAAGATAAGAGGGAATTTTTTGTAGTGGAGATTGACTGGAAGGACTGTAGTGTGGTGAAGTGAAGTTAGTGTGTGAAATCATCGGTTCACTGTCCAAATATTTTCTGTGCCATTTCTTGTTTCGCTGTCGTCGAGGGTTCTCCTTTAATTTCCACGCCTTTGGCAACAGAGACGTCGTCCACGGTGGCGCACCCATTTTCCTCGATGGTTTATAGGGAGTATTCAGAAGTGGAGACGGTGGCGCAACCCAACCGATGCTTCACGAAGAAGGTGGGATTGACGGGTTTTAAGTGTGGGTGTGGAACCACTTAGTGTGGGACTCACAGGTACCCGGAACGGTATGGGTGCAATATAATCGAGATTCAAATGCTTTCGATTCCGACCATTTCCTCTCGCCAAATCCCAAATCTTGAACTAGAAAAAAATCCAATCCAGCATCCTCCTTTTTCTTCTAGTCGAAGCTAAACCAAAACCTTGAACCCCCAAATCTAGCAACCACTCGCGAGCATAGATCCTCTTAACCACTCATTTTCTTATACTGATAATAATCAGTTTCTGATCCAAAAATTGCTTCCAGAAAGAAAAAATTAAAGAAAACCAACAATGAAACGATCTCAAAATTGATATTTTCACAATAGAAAATGCCCACTTTCTGTAATCTTGATTTCCATTTCATGTCTTTCACTGATTTTCTTTTTAATTTTATAGCCTTTCAAACCCAATAATTCTTCATTTCCAAATTCGAATCATGGGGGGTAGAGGGGTGGGGGAGGAGAGGAAGGAGAAGACTGTGTTTTTTTTTTCTTATTATTATTATTATTATTTAATTAATTAGTTTAAATATTTTATTTAATGTGATAAATATAAAATTACTCTTTTGCCCTTTTTGAAATATTAAAAATGTGGCCAAAATTAAATTTTTGGTCAACTGATGGAATTATGGATGTAAACTGTCCAAAAGGGCTTTACCTGCAACGTTTGGAAATGTTAGGGGTGACGGCTACAAAAAATAAAGATTTGGGGAATGTCTGCTAGTGTTTCAAAGATTTGGGGCCTTAGCTACAATTATCCCTAATTATTAATTTATGTAGTTCATCATTAATAGCCTAAACTATTACAAATGTAATTAGTACTTTTGCTTTGTGTCATGCAAAAATCTGATGGAGCCCCCATTCAGTCTTGAGTTTATATGAGCACATGATTGAGGCAAGAATTTACCCAAATGAAGTAACTATTAGGGTGTGTTTGATAGGGTTGATTTTTCATGGAAAATGGAAAAGGTATTCCATTTTTCATTTTTTTGGGGTTTGATAGCATGTTTTTTCTTGGCAATTGGAATTGTCACTTTCTCTCACATGGTGACAATTTCTAGCTTTCCTTGAATTCTTTTTCCCACCATTTAGGTGGGAAAATGGTTTCCATGTTATTTATTTATTTATTATTATTATTATTTTGTAATGAAAACAAATTTCATAACTAGTTGTAAAAAAAAAAAATTCACTTTAATAGATAATTTTCATGTAAAATAAAGTCAAACGAATACTAAATTTTGATTAAAAAAATGAGTTTTTAGGAAATATATATATATATATATTTTTTACTTTTGGCAATGGAAACAAATTTTATATAGAAAAAATTATCACTTTAATGGACAATTTCAATGTAAAATAAAGCCAAAGAAACACAAAATTTTAAAAAAATTTGGGTGAAAAATTATATCAATCAAACACGCTAAATTAACAATTCTCTGCAAAATAATTTCTAGGCAATTTTCCACCATTACTTTTCGTAAAATTCATTTTCTTTTCATCAATTTTCCACCATTGCAATCAAACAAACCCTTAGTGTTATAGTTGATGCTTTTCGTAAAGAAGGAAAGTTGAAAAAGATTCTTGATATTGTGGATTGAATGCACGGAAAGGAGTTTTTAGTTCCTAGATTGATTGTAAATACCAATATTTTAAAAATCGATCTGACCATCGACCCATAAAAGAAAAAGGGTCAAGGGTCAAGAAGTCGAACAAGAATGGAATCAAAGATTTTTAAAAAAATTTAAAATATATAGAAATTTACAAAGAAAAAAAAATAAAAACCAAGTTTTTATTTTAAAATAAAAAAGTAAGACCTAAAAGTGTGTGTATAACTTTTCTCTTGCAACATTCTACCAAATTCTCTTTCTAATTTGTGGAGTTAGTGTAGTTGAAATCAATTTCAAAGGAAGAACAACAGCTATAAAGGCTGGTCCTTGCAGATTTTGAGCCAAAGTTTGCTGATAAACTACAACAGCCATCTTCAAAAAATGAATCTCAGTATAAAGTACTAATGTAGGCCTAAAACTCATCACACTGATCATCTTAAAAAAAAAAAAAATAGAGCAACAATAAAATTTTCTTACAAATCAAATTTTTATATTTCAATCAATATTTATCTACAAGGTTAAGGAAAGAACAATCAGACGAAGGCATTTGAAAACTATATTAATCTAACGGTGGTCCATTTTTACACATGGTCCCAAAAGCAATGAATATGATACCTTACCTCTGTTGCATTCAAACAATAGTGTATATTCTTAATTTCTTCCTGGAAGATGTGCTTTCTGTGATTAATTGGGTAGACAAATTTGTGCAATGAGCAAATAAACAAGGAGATGCATACTTAGAACAACAAACTTTTGTAACCCAATACTTGAAGAACGCAATCAGCCCAAGAATTAGAATGTGGAATCAAGAACCAAGTAGAGAATTTTAGAAGAAATAATCAGTGTTTTGAGTCTTTGATAAGGTTTTAACTTTTCAATTTTAACCAACCTAAAATGGGTGCGGGTCACAGGTTTACTAAAAGTGGAAATTACACAAAAACAGAATTTTAAAGATTCAATTTCAAAAATCAGATTAAAGGAGTTAGAAGTTAGATCTTATTGATGGATCCATTGCCTTCACTTAATAAGGTGTTTGCACTAATACTACAAGATGAAAGATAGAAGGAAGTTGTTGCTAAAAAGCAATAAAGTTTTGATGCACGTATCCTTTAGCAATCAAAGATTAGCTTCACTCAATCAACCCCAGAAAAAGGAAAGACCTATATGCAGTTCTTGTGGAATGCTTGGGCATATCAAAGGAAAATGTTACAAGCTAATAGGCTATCCTCCTGGTCATAGACTTGCTAAAGGGGCAACACCGGTTGCTAATGCAATTGGACAGATCTTTCATGGTAGCAAGTCAGATGTGATGAGTTCTCTCTCAAATCTTACCATTACTCCTGATCAATGTCAGCAGATTCTGGCTATGTTGATGCCAAAATTGCAAGCACAATTATTAGTTTGTAATCAACAAACCCAAGAGGTGTCATCCATTTCACCTTTAGTGCCTGATGCGTTGCTTTCTCAGGTAATCATATTAATTCCAATGTTAATACAACTGGAAATAGATAGATTATCGACACGGGAGCTTCAGAACACATGGTTTGTTCTATTGAATAATTTAAGTACTGTGACTGCAACTGTTAAGGCATTGTGAGGTTACCTAATGAAGATACTGCTACCGTGACACATGTTGGGACAATAAAGTTATCTGATACTTTTTGTTTAACTAATGTGCTACTTGTAACAAGTTTCAAATTCAAATTGGTCCTTAAACATCGTTGCTTCCTGATATTCATACACAATTTCTGTTTATCCAGAATCTTTTGACATAGAGGATGATTAGGGTAGGCAAACTTGAGGATGATCTATATCATTTCCAACAAACTGATCATTCAAACAATGGCCGCTTCCCTTAACTCTCTTCAACTCACACCACCTTCTGATGTTACTTGCAGTATCAATTCTACAGAGTCTTTTAATGCTAGTCATCATTTCTTATCCTGTCTTCAATGTAATAAAATAGGTTATCCTGCTTGTAGCTCTATGAGCAATGTTAATACCAAAACTAACATTGATATTTGGCAATGCCGTTTGTGACGTGTTCTTGTTTCCAAATTATCAGTCTTACATAAATTTGTTCCTGCCATTAAATTTAATAAGCACCTACATTGCACTATCTGTCCTATGGCCAAACAACACATATTACCTTTCCCACACAGTGAGACAAAAGCCTCGAAGATGTTTAACATCATTCACTGTGATATCTAGGGACCCTACTCAGTCCCTTGCTTGGATGGTTCTAAGTATTTCCTCACCATTGTCGATGATTATAGTCAAATGACTTAGACAAATCTCATGAGAGAAAAATCTAAAAACAGATCTATTATTTAAGCTTTCTTCCACCTAATTCAAACACACTTTCAATGCAATATAAAAATCCTCAGATCTGATAATGGATTAGAATTTTCCATGACTAAATTCTATAACTCCAAAGGAATTATACATCAGACTAGTTGTGTAGAAACACCAACGACACTAAGCATCAACACATACTTAATGTTGCTAGAGCCATCAAGTTTCAAGCCAATTTACCTCACCAATTTTGGGAGAATTGTATCTTAACTGTTTCACATCTTCTCAATAGAACACCTATCTCAGGTCTTGATGACAAGTCTCCCTATGAGATGCTTTATCAGTTCAAGCCATCATATACTCATCTTGGAGTCATTGGATGTTTATGTTATGCTTCTACTCAAATGAAATCGCACAAAGTTTGATCCCAGTGCCATACCTTTCATTTTTCTTGGATATCCTTATGGAATGAAAATATACAAATTGTATAATCTTCAAACAAACACAACATTCAATTCCAGGGATTTCCATGAAAAGATATTTTCTTTTCATCATCCTGCCATCCTCAATTCTCTATCAAAGTCTGTTGTTCCCTTTCAATGTAATCCTTCTTTGTTTCCAACACAGGCACATCCATATCATGATGACTCTTTTCCAAATTCAGAGCCTGTTAATTTTCCATCATCCTCAAATTCCAGTACCTCCAATTTTCAATCAGGCCATTCCTCAAACCACCAATAGCCTCCACTCCACCACATATCATACCTGTTCGAAAGTCCAGCAGGCCTAAAAAACCTCCTTCTTACCTGTTAGACTATAAATACAATCTTATATCTCAAGTGCCTATCCGTCAATCAAAATCTGTGGGAAAAGGTCCCCGTATTAGGGAAGCAATATCCTATTTCAGATTACTTGGATTATAGCATGTTGTCACCTGCACAAAGGCAATGCACTTTGGCTTTATCAACTGTGTATGAAGAAACATTTTCACCTGTTGCTAAGGTAACTGTAAAAACTCTTCTGGCAGTGGCATCTCAAAGATAATGGCATCTTCATCAGCTTGACATTAGCAACGCTTTTCTCTATAGTGAATTAGATGAGAAGGTGTATATGTTAATGCCCCCAGGTTATAAGTAGCAGAGGAAGATTGGAGAACTACTTGTGTGCAAATTGAATAAGTCCATTTATGGACTAAAGCAAGTTTCAAGGCAATTGAAAACTTACTTAATATATTCTCTCACAGAATTTTAAACAATTAAATACTGATTATTCCTTATTCAGTAAACATGATGGCTGCTCATTCACCGTACTCCTTATCTATGTGGATGATATCATCATAGGCGGAAATGATATGTCATATATTAAACAATTCAAAAGGCAATTGAATCACCAGTTCAGGTTGAAGGAAATGGGGATTCTGAAATATTTCTTGGGCATTGAGGTGGCAAGAACTTCAAAAGGTATATCTATATGCCAAAGAAAATATGCATTGGGAATACTGGCAGAAGCAGGATACCTTGGAGCCAAACCAGCAACTAGTCCTTTACCACATAAATTGAAGTTGAGCAAGAATGAAGGGGAAACAATTGTAGATGCAAGTATATACATAAAGCTAGTGGGAAGAATCTTATACTTAACAATAACAAGACCCGATCTCCCATTTACTGCACAGATTCTTAGTCAGTTCTTTCAATCACCAAAACAACCTCACCTAGAAGCAGCACATCATGTGTTGAGATACTTAAAAGGAACTTTTGGACATGGTCTATTTTTTGAGAGCAAACTGGACTTATATCTTAAAGGGTACTGTGATGTAGATTGTGCGGCATGTTCAGACACGAGGAGGTCGATAACTAGCTATTGAATTTATCTGGGAAGTTCATTGATATCGTGGAAATCTAAGAAACAACACACAGTTTCAAGATTCTCAGCTGAAGTGGAGTATCATTCTATAGCAGTCGCAATCTGTGAATTGAGTTGGTTGAAAAATGTATTACATGACTTAAGTGTCTCACACACCAGAGCAGTTGTATTATTTTGTGATAATCAATTCGCTATTCATATAGCCAGTAATCCAGTGTTTCATAAGTGAACAAAATACATTGAAATTGATTGTCATCTAGTTAGGGATAAAGTACTTGCAGGAGAGGTAAAGATGTTTCACACGGCTTCACTGGAACAAGTGGCTGACTTACTAACAAAACCTTTAGGGGGAGCTCGATTCGAATGGTTATTGTGCAAGATGGAAGTGTTAAATATACATTCTCCATCTTGAGGGGGAGTATTGTGATACGCGTATATAAATAGAAGCTAGTTATGTAATTGTGCCTTCCATTCAGTTAGATTAATTGGATTAGCTGGTAGCATTACCATGTATGTATATAGGTTGAGCTGGTAGCAATCATTTTACAATTTGAGAAACAGAATTTCCCGCCTCTTCCTCTTTTCTTTCTCTATGAATTCTCTTCAACTTATCATGGTGTGTCATATAAAAGGAGGCAAATCCTTAGACTTTATACACTTTTTGTATGAGTAGCTCTTTCTCTCTCATCTTCTTCAATCATATTGTTCTTCACCTCTTTCTTTTCTTTTCTATTAGACAAAAAACTTGAGTGATTTTTTGTGTTTTTGTTAAGACTTAAGATTCCATCTTAAAAGATCGACCTTATTAAGAGAAGTATTCAAAATCATTATAAGTCAGTGCATGTTCTCATCTTTATTCGATGTGAGATTTCATAACTTAATAGTTTTAATTGTAGAAGGAAAGCTTCTCAGTGTAAATTTGTGAACAGCATTTCCGTAATTTTTGGAGAGATGAGAGTGAGGAGAAAATTGTGTGATTTCTCAGGATTGTACTGAATTGTTAAGATTGATTTTGATTCTAGTATTTGAGTCATATTATTCAATAGAGGTCCAACTAGGGAAGGCAAAAAAGCTCGGCGGCTCGGACGGCTCGGGCTCGGCTCGGCTCGGCTCGGCTCGGAAAAAGCCCGAGCCGGGCCCGGCTCGGGCTCGGTCGCACCGAGCCGAGGCTCGGGCCGAGCCCCATGTGGGGGCTCCGAGCCGAGCCCGGGCCAGCCCGTGTCACGGGCCAAAATGGCCCGTGTTTTTAGAAAAAATAAATAAATAAATAAATAAAAAAAATAAAATTTCAAATCTGCCTGCAATTTGCAGTGATTAGTACTATGCAGAGTGCTACGCTACAGATTCTAGTCTGCTACATAGTAATGATTAATCCGCTCGAAATCAGGCAGATTCATCGGTCTGATTTCAGGCAGATTCAAAAATTTTTAAAAATTTGCGTGTTTTCAAAATTCTGTCTGAAAAATCATATCACAAATAGTTTGTTAGACACATTAGGCGTTAACGTGCACGCAAGATTTTTTCTTTCGTGCACGCAAATTTATTTTTTTTTTTTAAATTTTAAAAATTGAATATTTTTTTTTTGTCTATAAATACGAGAAAATTTTTCTATTTCATATCACTCTTCATTCTTCAATCGCTTAACTCAGTATTATTTTCAATTTACTCATTTTGCTATATTCTTTACTACGATATTCTATATTCTCCATTTCTCCTCTCCTATTTTTTTACATATCATATTCTTAATTCTTTACTTCAATTTCCCTCTATTATAAATTTATAATACGTACACATGGATTTTACCAGTGATGAGATTAATCAGTTTAGAGGTAATTTGAGTACTCCATTGGGGTACAATACATCTCAAAATGTTCCAATTGATTTGGAAGATATCGAAGAGGAGGAAGTAGTCGAGGTTAAGAAGTCGAAAAAAGAGTCTGCAGATTGTTGGCAACATATGACTCGAAAAAAAGTTGGGGTTCAAAATGGAGTCGATATTTGGAAAGCATGTTGCAATTATTGCGGTAAAGAACTCAGTTGGAAGCCTAGTTCGAGCACATCGCATTTAAATAGACACATATTAAGAAGTTGCAAAGCGAAACCAGTCGGTCTTGACCCGAAACAGACCGAACTAACATTTACTGGTTCCGGTTCTACTCTTTCCACTTTTGTATATTCACAGGAAAGATTTCGTGAAGGAATGGTTACATACGTGGCTGCAGCAGAGATGCCGCTAACGATGATCGAGTCAATACACTTTACTCGTCTTGTGCAGAATTATTTCCAACACAGGTATCATTCTTATTGTAGAAATACTCTTCGTTCTGATGCTATAAAATTATATAACAAAAGAAAACAAACTAATATTGAAAGTTTAAAAACTTTTAATAGTGTTATATCATTTACCTCTGATTTATGGACCGGTGTTAATAAAAAAGGTTATATTGCTGCTACAGCTCATTACATTGATCACCTATGGATTATGTATAAAAGAATTATTGCATTTAGATGTGTAGAATATCCTCATAATGCGACTAACATATACATGGTTTTAAAAGATATTATACAAGAATATGGTATGCAAGAAATGATTCGAAGTTTTACTTTTGACAATGCTAGTGTAAACAAAATTGTTGTCGATAAATTTATTGATGATTTGAACCCTATATTTGGAGGTTTATTTTTCCATCAACGTTGTGTATGCCACATTATTAATTTGATTGTAAAATCTGGATTAGAACATATAAAAATACAGTTAGATAAAATTAGGCAAGCAATTAATTTTATTACTATATCACCTGCAAGAAAGCAAGCATTTAACAGTTTATGTGCTGAGTATGGCTTAGAAGAGAAATCATTTGTCACTGATGTATCACATAGATGGAACTCTACATATCTTATGTTACACTCGTGTGAAAATTATGATAAAGTTATTACAATGTATTATAATGGTAGGCATACATATGGACCCGAACATAATTTGGAAGATTGGGAATGGAATCTTGCATTTATCGTTAAAACATTTTTAAAACCTTTTTTCAATGCCACAAAGGAATGTAGCGGTATTTATTACCCTACATCTTCACTTGTTTTACAACATTTTTTCTATTTTGCACAAACATTTCAAAGACATAGGAATTTCCCAATTTTTGTTGATGTAGTTCATTCTATGGAGTTAAAGTTTCGTAAATATTGGGAAGAGATACCCTTATTATTTTTATTAGCTTCTGTAATGGACCCTCGACTTAATTTAACTAGCACAAAAACTATTATAAATGGGATTTCACGTTTCATGGATATACAATTTTCACATACGAATATAGAATCAATGTTATGCGAAATGTATAACTATTACGCTGAAAAAGAAGGTCAGTGTAGTTCTTCCCAAAATACTTTTTCAAAGAACACTTCAACAAATGTAGATAATATATGGAGTTATTTAGAGACCAATACTAGTATTCCCTCATTTAGTTCTAGTTCGTCAATATCTAGAGCAATAGATGTCAGTGGTACAAATCTTGAAATTCCTTCGGAGTTAGCTAGGTATAAGTGCGTGGACGTTCGTAGTATGTTACAACCACAAGAATTACAGGATTTTAGTCTTTTATCATGGTGGAGATGTAACGAAAGGCAGTATCCAATTGTATCAAAAATTGCTCGCGATCTACTAACACCGCCGGTGTCTACAGTAGCATCGGAGGCTGCATTTAGTTTAGGTGGTCGAGTTTTAAGTGACGAACGATCAAGACTAAAAGAAGATATATTGGAGGCTTTAATATGTTTGAAAGACTGGGAATGTGCGGAATTACGTCTTCAAGAACAAGTTGATAGTATAATGGCCGATGAGTTACAGCAGATTAAAGCATAAGATATTGTAAGTTTTTAAATTGTTTAGTTTCAATTCAATACGTAATTTTTAATTTTTTTTTGTTTCAAAAAAAATTGTACACGAAATATTTTATTCGTGTACAATTTTAACTCCGCCTACGATAATTGTAGCCGGTCCCAAACCCGGATAAAGGAGGAGGGTTTTATTCTTCAATGATAAATAAAATAGTTATTGTCTTGAATTATTGGAATTACGACCCTCAAGGAAATTTCACCATGACATTACAAGAAATAATAGTTACATATTTTAAGTAAAAATGAAGCTTTCATAATCTCTTTAATTTATAACACGTATTACGCATAAAATGTACAATTTTTTTTTTTTTAATGTAGATTAAAAAAAAAAAAAAAAGACCGAGCCGGCTCGGCCCGCTAAGGCTCGAGCCTAAAGCTCGGGCCGAGCCTCATTTTTTTTGGCCGGGCCCGGCTCGGCTCGGCTCGGGCCAAAAAAAGCTCGGTCTGAAAAAGCTCGGGCTCGGCCCGAGCTTTTTTTTCCCGGCTCGGGCTCGGCTCGGCTCGTTGCCACCGCTAGGTCCAACGTAGTGAGTAGCATTTAGAACACGTAATCATTTGGACCCAATAGTGGGTTTAAGTTCTTGCAAGATTACATCATGTTTTCTGGAATATTATGTGGATATTGGACTGACATTTAATTTATGCAGTTTTAAATATTGATTTACATTCAATTATAAGAATTGTATTATTGAACCATTGACCTCCTCTATAGAATAATAATCTTTAACCAATCGGGTTAAGGAGAAAAAAAACTGGTATGAATCTTAATATTATTCCTTTAATAAATAAAGTCCAGTAATATATAAAATGTTTGAGTATTAGAAACTCTCTTTACCATAGAGAGGAATAAATTTCAGTAAGGAAATAATCACAAAGAAATACAGAAGTTTTATAAAGGTCTGCCTCAATGTAAGCCAACGCCATCGTTCGTCGTTACGGTAATTTACTATGATAAAAAGAAAATTCTCAAACAGAAAATGCACATTTTATTTTCTCTAATCTCTCTTCATTTTTTATGATGATTACATAACTTACTACGACGGGTCAGTATGAAATGCTTGCTTCACAGGGATGGAAAGTGGTTATTCATTTATTTGTACTTTTTCCTCGATTTGTTAGTTATTGACATTCAACAAAAATGCAGCATAAGATTATAAATAAATGAGTTTGAACTTTGAAGGTAAAGCATTAATTAATAAATTAATTTATTTCATCTCTAAACTATTAAATTTTTAACGAGGTAATTCAATTTGGAACACAACAAATAAAAAATTATTTGTTCAAGTTTTACCATGATTTATTTACTAAAATAGAATATAAATAAGTATTCTTTTTTTCTTTCAATTTTAAGAAGAAATTGTTTGATGTTTAAAAGGAAAATCCCATGTATCTTTTCATAGTAGAAAAACCAAAGTCATTTTCAAATTATTAAATATTTACAAAATGTAAAATCTTGAACCCGAGTGAAATATATCGTGTCCATAATAGAAATACGTGAACAGATTTCTCAATGATAGGATGTATCCTGTATAGGTACTTGATTCAAATATTTGGTTGTTCCAAATTTTAGATTTTCTAACAAAAGGTCCAGCAATGTTTTATGATTTATGTATTGAACAGCAGAATAGGCAAACTCATCATTATGTGTAAAATGGGTTAAATTGTTGAAGTTCGACTCGATTCAAGTTTTATTTGAGATGAGATATTGTGATCTAACTCGTTCATTAAAAACGTTTGACCTATGTGGAACCATCACGCAAGCATCTTTTCAAGTCTTTTTTTTTTTCTTTTGCAAAATGACGAAAAAATAAACTATTACAAGAATTTGAGGTTTCACCATAAAATGTTAATCCAATAAGAGTAATTTATTTGTATTTTTTCGACTATCATCCATCAAACAGTAATCTATTTATCCATTTCCTCAAATTAGAAAAGATCCCATATTAGAAACCTGAAACAACTCAGCTTGAAAATTTTCACGCTAATTCCATTGGCGTGTCTTGTAACTTAGAACCAAAATCTTGCTTACAATCCTGTTGTGTATAAAATCATGTTATTTACCTAGCGTACATATATGTTTGAAGCAAGTTTGAATTCAAGAACATCAACTCTTTTATTCTTCAACTACCAAAATCCAAACATCCCATCTTTTACCAGAATTGTTATTAGGTAGTTCTATATATTGGCAGCAATGGGCTGAGCCAGTTAAATTCGTTAATTGTTATTAGGTAGTTCTATATAGCGGCGGCAAGCTCGGCTGGTCCATCTACCACTGATTCGTGCCATAAACCACGTTTGAATCGTTAATGCAGCTAACTGTTTCTTTGAAAAGGAGACACTCTACCACAACTTGATTACTTCGATTATCAGTTAAAAGTTTTGCGCTTGAATTAATGTGTGAGTTAATGGGGGTCTCATTAACCTCGCAGTTATTACATTTGTGGTGATTCAATTCATGTTTTTAGTTCTTAATTAGTGCAATATTGTATGTTTATTTACGTTGGTGGTATATACACATGTTTTCATATCTTTCCAGGCGTTGTAATTCATATCTATAGTGCAATAATACAGATATATATGATTTGATTTTAAAAATAAGTAAAGAAAAAAAAACACCTTAGATCCTGTTTTAACTAGGAAATTGTTGGGTTTTGATACTCAATAAATCCTGAGCAATGATGTTAAATCGGTTTATTATTGGATTATACTTCATAGGCCTCGGCCGATGACTGAAGTTGTGTATCGACACCACGATTGTCTGAATATCTCACGTAACCCACTTGTGCCATTTGAAGTAGCCTAATTATATTAGTGGCCTAACCCAAATACTTGGAAGGCTTTAAGGTTGTTAGCCCACTTATCTCCTTTGTTATTGGGCCCTACTATTTGACCTAAAGCCCATGTCTTCCCCTAGCCTACTTAATTGGTTGTCCACTACTGTTATGTGTGAGAAAGGGATTGAGGCAGCCGTGTTTTTCTTAAGGAAGAGAGATCCCGTTTTTGGCTTTGTGCTTTTGACTTTGTGTCCCTAAATTGGTGGTCTGTTCTTCTCCATGTTTCTTAGCCTTTTTGGTTAATAGACATAGCTTCATTCCTTCTCTATCTTCAAGTACTTAGTGGGCTATTTACCTCTTGGAGCAACCGGTCTTGCTGGGAAGGTGATAGTTTGTGAGATTTGTTGGTTAAATTGTGGTGTCGATTCTTGATTGATTGAGTTCGGAATAGTGGTGATTGGAGGCCCAAAAACAACAGAAATTAATTATTATGATACAAAAAATGTGTTGAGTTTTTTGATACCCAATATATCTCGGGCAATGATATTAAACCATTTTATGGATTATACTTCATAGGCCTCGACCGATAAGTAAAGTGAAATATCGACACCATAATTACTCAAATCAATCACACAATCTATTTGGGCCATTTGAAGTAACCTAATTTAATTAGTGTTACTCATAGCTCAACCCCATAAATCTTGGATGAATTCTTTGGTTGATAGTCCATTTTCCCATTACCTATTAGCTATTGGGCCTAATTATCACCTAACCTAAAAGCCCATTCCGAACCTATATATATGTTTGACCCCCGTGTCCTGGCTTTAGTGTGAAAATATATTGCATCCTTACATGTGAGGGAGAAAATCGGGCGGTTACAGTTCTTCTGCTTCGTGCCTTTTCTCTGTAGTTTGTTTTTCCTTTTCTTTCAGCCTTTGCACTAGTTCTAGTGGCTGCAAATAGTTCATACTCAGTCCTTTGTGTCCAAACCAAGAAAGCAATCGATTTTGGAGAGTTTTTTGGGATTTGGTCTTGTTTCAATCGTGGTGTTTGATTCGGTTATTTGGTGATATACTGAGCCCAGAAACCTGGGTGATCAATCTATTGTTCAACATTTGGTATCAGAGCCACGTTGGTGGTGTATTTCCGGGGAAGACAGATCCAAAAACCGGCTAAAAAACCAATTGAAAAATCTGCCCAGTTTTTTTGCAAAATAATCGGACCTACAACTGCGATTTTCGGTTAATCTAGCATGCCATTGGTGAAACGGAGACCGGATTTGAGACGTGTAGGTGGAGTTGACGGCCGCCGCCGACGACGGCGCATTGGGATTCCGGCTAGGGGAGTGCGGGCTCCTCCGGTGAAACTCTCTTCTGGCAATTTTAACCTAACACTATTTCTAACGTGTTTGTGGTGTTAGTTTTCGTTTCAGGTGATACGGTGAAATCTGGACGATTTTGCCCCTACACATTCGAGATTCAGTTTTGTATTTGATTGCTTGCTGCAGACTTTAGGATGAATAGTGGTGGCCCTAAAGTGTTAAAAATTATATTCCTCGAAATTTACAGACTCAGATATGGCTAATCTGGTTTAAATTTCAACATTAGCACGTCATCGTGTGAGGTGACATTAGGATTGATGTTACCGTATGGGGGTAACATTGCTCGTGCTAGAAATTTAGGAACTATTTGCTCTATTTGAAGTGTTGGATTTAACTACAAGTTGATAATTGCTTCTATGTTTAATTGTCTGAGAATTTGAATTTTTGTTGACTGTTCATCGAAAATATGTTTCAAATAAAAATTACCGCAAGTGTACGGATCGTTCAAGTAATAAAATGGATTTTAGAGTCTAAGTATCATTCCCACAGATATTTACTTGTTCGAATTTACCTATTCTGACCTTAACCGAAACGTGAAATATGGTTGAATTTTGTAACTAAATTGTAGCTAAACTAAATGAAAGCAGTAGTGGATGAATTAGTTGAACTAAATGCAAATTATATGATTGAATACAAATTGAAGTAACTCATAGAAAAAAAATGCACTAGGTTAGCGAATTCTCATGTAATGATCAATTTTAACTCTATTTCTACAAAATTGACAACACGCTTGAATTGATGAAGAATCAACGTTTCTAACCTATTCAATAATCTCTCTTGAGTAGAATTGAACCTATTCTCGCATATCATTTGCCTATATTTCTATAACAAATTGTAAACACTTAGAGATTTACGTAAAGTATAGCGGTATATTTCTATCCCCTATCGGACCCTACGATGATTTATACCCGGTCGAGCTTATTTTCCTTCTTCCGAATGTATAAAATAAGCTATCACACTCATACAACTATTGTACATATAATTGTAGAGAAAAAACAATGTATATAAATCATTCAATAGTTCAAAACGCATTTTAATGTCAACAAAGTAAAATTAGGAATTAAAATATTACATTACAAGGTTCATCGTTCACTTAGCACATATAAATCTAGCCTAACATGGTAGAATAAAAGAAATCAGAAAAATAAATAAAGAACGACATCACTAATTCGATTCTTGAATTGAATCTTCGTGTTCTTGGAGTTGATCTTCGCCTTTTTGCCTCTTTTCTGCTCTTAGAAGTCTTCTCCCTTCTCCTTTATGTATTCTACTGTTATATATTTGTAAGAGTCGAAAATTGATTTAAAATCATGTTCAATTTGGTTTCCAAAAGAGTTCCAATCGAATAAGGAATGTTTCATTCGCGCGCGAATTTTTTGTCTCTGCACAGCAATCAGTATTTTGACCAAACTTTCTCTCCTGATATCTGATTGATGCAATTCAAAATGCATTGAAAAGCTAGATAAAAGTGTTAAAACTTTTCAAGAAATATAATTTTTCCAATTTGGACATTTACAGTGCGAAAAATGGGTATCAATATTCGACTAAAAATCTGGAATATAACTTGTGCCATTGGACATTAATTGTGATAACATTTTGATCACATTCCATTCCTTTTTGAGTTTTAATTCCATCCAATTGTCTCCTATCAATCTTCAAAGTATCATCTTGTGGTCCGAATCAACTATTGAATTTGCAATTTGGTCCTCAAACTTTGGATCGTGCCTCATTTTAGTCATTTTTCGCTTGTTTTTTTTGAATTTTCACCATGTTCATCATTGCTGTCCTGCAAAATATAAATTACATTGAATTAAGCTATATTCCACATATTTATTAACAATTATCCATGTTTGACCCTACAATAAGTGTGTAAAAATTTATTTATCAATTCCCCCAAACTTGAATTATTATTTGTCCTCAAACAATTATAACTTAATTCCACATAAAACATGGTTAGCTGTATCTCAAGATTGGAACTTAGTACTAAACAAAATGAACAGCTACAATAGTGCATACTCAAATCAATCTCCACATGTTATATGCATAACTTGACATGTATGTGTGTGAAAACTCATGCCAACATATTAAGATCATGATTAGCTCAACACCCGACCCAGAGTAGTCAAATATTTCCTTACTTTGCTCGAGAGATGCACACACCCTCAAACTTATTCTTTTCACTCTATTTTTCCGGGGTGCATTCTAAGTTGAACTTATTCAATTATAGTCTTTACCCTCTCTCAGTGTAGATAGATCTTACTATCATAAGTTCACACTTCAACAAGTAGAGATTTTCATATTTTTTTATTTCTTCAACCTTTGAGACTAAATTGAGCTAATTGCCTCGCATTAGAGATATAGTCTTATCAACCGAGTGTTTGGGGCTAATCAATGCATTTCATAAATAAGAGCATGTATGTAATTCATCATAGATAGATACCATTTTTTTCTTTTCTTTTATATAACATCTTTCAATTGATTTCTATATAACCCATGTAACGAGCTTTAGGCCGATAACTCCCAAGTCAGATGACCATAGGGCACCAGGTTTTAAACTATTACAGGCTTAATTACTTGAGTCTATAGGCTCGAACAAATGTCTTTATTTATTCAATGATTAGTGCAATGCTCATTTTCTTTTAGACACCCAGTTTCTAAAACTAAACCCTAACTTGAAACTTTCACCTCATTTTCATCTCATTGGTTTTAGACAATCCACACATAATATCATGCATGAAACCTCTACTCATCTCAATGTTCCCTTGCAACAGTTCAATCACCTCCAAACTATTTTAAAAATTGGTCATGATTTAGTACAAAATGGGTTATTCAGGTTTTCCTATGTTCAACTATTTCTAACTAATGAACCAAATCATCAACTCAATATATATGACATAGTGTCGTGCACGAATTATGTCAACACAAACATGTATTGATTAATCTAATAATACACTATTTTCATCATTCGCAGTTCATACATAGTCCAAAATTTAACATCATGGTCGGGAAAATTATCAAACACACACGAGTACATGAAGCAATAAACAAAACATTGGATTATTTTTTTCAGTCGCACAGTCACATAGAAAAATAAAAAAATAATAAACAATTGACGAACAATCCATAATTATCCGAGAATACCATGTTGCCACCCCCAAACTTAGATAAAACATTGCCCTCAATGGAAATTGTGCTGTGCAGAGTAGAGTGACAAAATAGACTTAGCACGTAAGTGGTTAACGAATACTCCCCTAATAAATATGGAGACAGTGGTGATGCAGATGATGGCAGAAACTGAAGTCGAAGTGTCATTGGCTGGAAGTGGATGTAACTTTCGCTCAACAGTCGTCTTTGTGACCTTAACTAGATGATCGACGACCTGTAATTATCAAAATTAAAGAAATTAAACATAGTTCCTAGGTTAATATCATAGATAGAATAAATAAATAAATAATGAAAAGAACTCTTAGGTTGCCTCCCAACAAGCGCTTATTAATAGTCTATACCTCGACTAGATGACCGCTGATCACGGGCACCTAAAGAAGGCTTTTGATGCCTTGTCCATCTTTCTTCTTTTGGCTTTGATCCACTTTTGATTTGATCTCCACACCTCTTCTTTGCCATTTTCAACATAATACGACTTGTCTATTCCATCTACTCAATTTCAACTATGTAGATTTGTATCTTTTCGTCAGGCTTAATCACAAAATCAATTTTTGGATAATCAATAAAGTCGGAAAAATGTGAGTTGATTTCCTCCTTATTGATCGCCTCATCCTCGTTTAGCTCCATTGTGATTAAAATTTCACTTAGTTTTTGCTCTTCTTCAATTGTTGAGCTCTCATCGGGTGGAATGATTGGTCCGCAATCTAAATCCATGGGCAACAAAAAGTCGGTCCCGACGACCCTTTCAAGTGAATTGTACCCTCAATAACGAAATTCTTCCCAGTACATGCAATCTCCCAAAAGCATCTCGCTTTCATCCAACTTGACCAATTTTTCAAAATACTTTGTAATTACTTTTTCATGAAATAGAGGAGGACCATCTCCTACCAATTTGAAGTCATCATCCCAATTGTTAGGTGTAAAATCTCCAACGAGCATGTACTCTTCATGGTTTTCATCAATTGCTCGCTTCCGACACCTTAAATATTCTCTAAATATCATAAGTTTCGACGTGTAGAAACAAAAGTGCGAGGACAAACATTGTCCAGTACAATGCATCGCGTAGCAATTATAACAACTCGGGTATCCTCCAAACATATCTTCATCATCTGTGTAAAGATTATTCATTGCAAAAATTTCATTACCTTACCAAGTCAGAATCATGCAATTATCTGAAAGGGATAGAGAGAGAGTGTAAACACGAGATAGATTAATAGTACGGGGTTAGTCAAAAATAAAAGCAATAAATAAAATAAAATAAATAAAATAAAAGAAAAGTTTGAATTAGTGTCAAAATAAATAAAATCAAACTAAATTAAATCTCTGGCAACAGCGCATCGAAACTATGTTTCGAATAAAAACTACCGCAAGTGTACGGATCGTTCAAGTAATGAAATAGATTTTAGAGTCCAAGTATAGTTCCCACAGAGATTTACTGGTTCGAATTTACTTATTCTAATCTTAACCGAAACATGAAATATGGTTGAATTTTGTAACTAAATTATAGTTAAACTAAATGAAAGCAATAGGGATGAATTAGTTGAAGTAAATACAAATTATATGATTGAATATAAATTGAAGTAACTCATAGAAAAGAAAAGCACTAGGTTCGCGAATTCTCATGTAATGATCCATTTTAACTTTAGTTCTACAAAATTGACAACACGCTTGAATTGATGAAGAATCAATCTTTCTAACATATTCAATAATCTCTCTCGAGTAGAATTGAACCTATTATCATATACCATTTGACTATATTTCTATGACAAATATAATATACAAAAATGCATGATGTTTTGTAAACACTTAGAGATTCATATAGAGCATAGCGGTGTATTTCTATCCCCTATCGGACCCTACGATGATTTATACCATGTCGAGCTTATTTTACTTCTTTCGAATGAATAAAATAAGCTACCACACTCATACAACAATTGCGCATATAATTGTAGAGAAAAAACAATGTATATAAATCATTCAATAATTCAAAACGCGTTTTAATGTCAACAAAGTAAAACTAGGAATTAAAATATCACAACACAAGATTCATCATTCACTTAGCACATATAAATCTAGCCTAACATGGTAGAATAAAAGAAATCAGAAAAATAAATAAAGAACGACATCACCAATTCGATTCTTGAATTGGATCTTCGTGTTCTTGGAGTTGATCTTCGCGTTCTTGCCTCTTTTCTGCTCTCAAAAGTCTTCTCCCTTCCCTTTCATGTATTCTGCAGTTATATATTTGTAGGAATCGAAAATTGGTTGAAAATCACGTTCAATTTGGTTTCCAAAAGAGTTCCAATCGAATAAGGAATGTTTCATTCGCACGCGAATTTTTTGTCTCTGCACAACAGTCAGTATTTTGACCATAACTTTCTCTCCCGATATCTAATTGATGTGATTCAAAATATGTTGGAAAGCTAGATAAAAGAGTTAAAACTTTTCAAGAAATATAATATTTCCAATTTGGACGTTTACAGTGCGAAAAATGGGTATCAATATTCGGCTAAAAATCTGAAATATAACTTGTGCTATTGGACATTGATTGTGATAATATTTTGATCATATTCCATTCCTTTTTGAGTTCTAATTCCATCCAATTGTCTCCTATCAATCTTCAAAGTATCATATTGTGGTCCGAAGGATTTTTGAATTTGCAATTTGGTCCTCAAACTTTGGATCGTGCTTCATTTTAGTCATTTTTCGCTTGTTTTTCCGAATTTTTACCATGTTCATCATTGTTGTCCTGCAAAACATAAATTATATCGAATTAAGCTATATTCCACATATTTATTAACAATTATCCATATTTGGGCATACAATAAGTGTGTAAAAATGCCCTTATCATTGACGTACCTTCGTGTTGCATTGACTATTCCGTTAGAATACTAAGACTTGACCCCTGTGAATATTTCCTTGTTTGGAGATCTCATTTCTCACGAAACCCTGAGAATCTAGAATGGTGTTTATTGTTACCTTAGAATTACTTTGTGTGGCCTATTTGTGTATTTTGGTTGTTCCGTTTTTCAAAATGTCTTCACATTTCGAAATTGAAATTTTCAATGGGAAATGAAACTTTTCAATTTAGCAACAAAAGATGAAGGAGATTTTGGTTCAACAAAAAGTTCAAAGGCCATGATGGCAAATTTCCTACAAATTTAACAGAAACACAAAAAGAAGAATATGATGAACTTGCTTATACTTCAATTATTTTACACCTATCCGACACCATTTTGAGAAAGGTTGGAAAACTTGATTCTACTAAAGAACTTTGACAAAAGTTGGAGGCCTTATATTTGCTTAAATCTACTCCTAATAAGTTGTACTTGTTTGAAAGATTTCTCAACTTTAAAATGGATCATTCAAAGGATTTTGATGACAATTTGGATATTTTCAACTATCTTGTTCAAGATATTGTTAATTGTGATGAAAAAGTGTCTGATACGTATAATGCCATTGTTTTACTGAATTCTATACCTGATTCATATAGAGATGTTAAGGATGCAATTAAGTATGGTAGGGACACTTTAACACCTGAGATTGTTGTAGATTCCCTTAGAAGTAAGGATATAGAGATTAAAGCTGAAAAGCAGAATAAGAGAAGTTGTGAGTTGCATACGATGATGAGTAGAATGAAGTTTAAGCAGATGAATTTAGGTAGAGCTCAAGACAATGGTGATTCAAGTAGTGATTCGAGTGATGAGGATAGTAAGAAGAAGGGCAAGGGATGGGACAAATCTAGTAGTAGACGGTGTTACAGTTGATATAAGACTGGACACTTTATTAGGGATTGTCCCAAGTAGAAAAAGGATAAGTAGAATGATAAAATGAGAGACGTGGTGAATGTGGCCATAGGGTTGAATGATGGCCATAGTGAGGTTTATTGAGTGTAAACCTAGTTACTTCATGTGCATCCTTGTGTAATCGTTTCTGCATATGTGTGATTGCTCAATTCTGTTACATGATTATATGTTGTATTTCAATGTGTTTGATATGTGCATTGGCATAAATTTGAGTGATATTATTACTCGGTGTAACTGTTTGCATGCATAGTGGTTTGGGATGCATTAGCTGTATGTTCTATGTGTTTTGGTAAGGTGGAGTATACATGCCTAAGGGTACATTGGTGGTTTGTACCGGGGATGTGGAGTATGACATTTGTATCACGAGTGGAGAGGTGATTAAATGTCTGAAATCATTTATATGTGAAAGACCCTAATCAGGTGGAGTGTGAAAGAAACATTTGTATCACTTATGTTAGGTGGATACCCATTATCCACATAGGTTGGGAGAAATGATGTGGTGATAAAGGATTATCCCGAAAACTTAGGATCTAAAGAGATTTACCAATCAGACATGAGTTGAGTGATTAGTCTGGTGAGGTTGGTGGGCGATGATGTGAGATATGTGTTCTCGAGATGTGAGCAACACGGAATGTGGTAGGATATGCGTAGTGAGATCTTTTCGTGGGGTCATTTATGCATTTGTTGCTTGATTAACTTGGTATTAATATATTGTTCTGTGTGAACGTGTCTTTTTAGAAAATATCTGTGCTATCCTATATGATATCTCCATCAAATGTTTATTTGCTCGTGATTGATTGCTGTAATTATCTGCTTCTACTTGTGTGTTCTTGACCTTAGCCTCGATGAGTATATGGAGCAGGTATGGTATGTGTTTCGGGTCCGAAACATGAGGTAAGGTTTGCGATACTAATTTTACTGGTTATCTTGATTATGCAAGTATAAACCGTGTGTTTTGGTTACTTGTAGGTTGATTGGGTATCAAGGTGGAGATTTGTTGGATTTTTTGATACCTAATAAATCCTAGGCGATGATATTAAACTGTTTTATGGATTATACTTGATATGCATCGACCGATGAGTGAAGTGAAATATCAACACCATAATCGCTCAAATCAATCCTACAACCTATTTGAGACATTTGAAGTAACCTAATTTAATTAGTGTTACTTATGACCCGACCCGTAAACTTTGGATGGCTTCTTAGGTTGATAGTCCATTTACCCACTACCTATTAGCTATTGGGCCTAATTATCACCTAACCTAAAAGCTCACTCCAAACCTATATATATGTTTGACCCCCGTGTGTTGGCTTCAGTGTGAAAATATATTGCATCCTTACATGTGAGGAAAAAAATCGGGGGCTACAGTTCTTCTGCTTCGTGCCCTTTCTCTGTAGTTTGCTCTTCCTTTTCTTTCAGCCTTTGTGGCTAGTTCTAGTGGCTGCAAATAGTACGTACTCCTTTGTAGACAAACCAAGAAAGCAACCTATTTTGGAGAGTTTGTGGGATTTGGTTTTGTTTCAATTGTGTTGTTTGATTCGGTTATTTCGTGATATACTGAGCCCGGAAACTTAGGTGATCAATCTATCGTTCAACAAAATGTTGGTGCATCATGTTGGGAAGTACGTTTATAAACAAGTTTATATATATATATATATACAGAAATGATCTAATGAGCACCGGTGCTCATCTTATCCTAAGCACCGATAAGTTGGCACATTAATTCATTGGTGGATAAAGATTTTGTGAGTTCCAATCCACCAATGAATTAATGTGCCAACTCATCGGTGCTTAAGATAAGATGAGCACGGTGCTCATTAGATCATTTCTGTATATATATATATATATATATATATATATATATATATATATATATATATATATATATATATATATATATATGAGTGATGTATATGTGTGTACTAGTCTACTTAAGAGTTCAATGGAATGTGTGAATAAAAGTGATTTAAATATTTTATACACATGAGCAAAATGTAGACAAAAATGTAGACAACGTCTTCGATCAATTTTGAATTTTGGATACCTGTATATAGCTTGGTTGATTTCTATATTTTTTCTTCATAAACAAGAAACCCTAAAAGTAAATTTCCAGTTTCTAAATTTGTTTGTATCATCGTCATTAAAAGGAATGATAATCTGCCCTATATTTTTCCAATTTTATAATAGCATTGAATGATTTTGAAATGAAGTCTTTATGTTGACATATAATAGATAGAATATTAAGATACTATTTAATTCAACTAAAACGTTATATTAAAATTAAGTTAATGTTAATAATTAATTTTAACCATAGATTTTATGGGATCCACAAATCTTCAATTACAATTCCATTAACTTCAATCAAAATCTACTAAAAATCTGATTTTTTTATCTAAAACAAAGAAGGATTAAATATATAAATGCCACGTACGGATGTTATAATTATACCAGCTCAACTTATTTTCTATCAAGAAAAAAATTACTGAATGAACTTTATTTTTGAATTTGGATTATTTCTATGCTATGAATTAAAAATTGCATTAAGGGGTTGTTTGACAAACTTTTGATAAAATTTTAACAAATTTTGATAAAATTGATGAAATATATGGGGATAAAAAATTATGACTCTTATGAAATGTGTGATTAAAATTAATGGTTGATGTTTATTAAAATTTTTAGCAACTTTAAATATCCCAACAATCATAAATATAACATTTCATGCATCAAGATTTTTGGTAAACAAAAGCAATATCAATTAGGGAGGAAAAAAATAATATAAAAAGAGATTAAGAAATAAATATTGTTTAGAAAGAAATTCAAGTAGATTTCCCTTCTATGTCTTTAATAAGTCTCCAATATAACTAATATAATTTCGAATATATTGAAATAGCTTTACAATGTAACACAATATCAAGTACATATACTTGGAGTCAAATCAAATCTCATGAGAAAAATCATTTAATGATAATTGTCCTGTCTTAGACAATTTCAATGCAACCATCAGCATGGACTTTGACGGAAGCCGCAAGACCCAAAATCTGTGGGGACCTATTACAATCTTTCACGCCTAATTATTTTTCATTTTCAATTTTTAAGAAAAATAGAATTTCCATTTTACGCACATCTTATCTAAATTTGGTTAAATGCACAATTACATTGAATGTTGTGCAAAATGTTTGAAGAAGACGACTATGCGCCACATGACAATTTGTTTGGAAAATATATTGAAGGTTTTTTTGCATTATTTTCGTATTAATGTGCATGGTAGCTATGGCCGTGCTCATAAGCATGAGATTATATTTGCTTGATGATTATATACACTCAAAACATGTTTTTGGCTCCATTTTGTGCTATTTTATTTCTGTCAAGCCCTAAGGAAAATACAATATTAAATCCTTTATCACACACCAACTTAAAATGAATAAAAAATTGACTCCGAGCTACAAAATAACTACTAATATAAGAAACCATTTTAATTAATTTTTATTCATCGAATAAAATTTTCTAATAGGAGGATAAAAATTGAGAATTATCATTTGTTTTATAATATTGGAACACTACAACAAAAACTGCCTATGGCAACGCGCGAAAAACGTTGCCATAGACTTTTGGCAGCCAGCGTTCGGGTGCACGTTGTTGTGTTTGACGTTGCCGTAACGTTCCAACTTATAGCAACGTGCAATGCACGTTGCTGTATGATCTACGGCAACGTGCAGTGCACGTTGCTGTAAGATCAATAACAACGTGCATTGCACGTTGCCATAGGTATTACAGCAACGTGCAATGCACGTTGCCGTAGATCATACAGCAACGTGCACTGCACGTTGCCATTGATCATACAGCAACGTGCACTGCACGTTGCCGTAAGTCGTTTTACATTTTTTTTAATTTTTTTATTTGTACAATGATTTATATAAATCAGCCACAAACAAGATAGCAATATCAAGTAAATCCAATAATCATCATTAACTGAACTCCAAAATGTAACAATATCCATACAAAATTCAAATAAAAAATTCTGAAACTTCTAAAAATCTAATACATTTCAAAAAAAAAAAAAAAAAAAAAGAAACTACCACTTCCATCTTCCACACCAACGTCCTTCAATGTATCTCTCCACACTTCATCAACAGTTTTCTCAACCAATAAAGATCTAATTTCCAAACCAAGTTGTTCCTCCTACTTACTTTATTTCTCCTCTACCACCTTCGAATGCATTGACGTGTTTCCCATCACCAATTTACGAGTTTCCAATTTTTCATTCATCTCATCGAGCTCATTGGACTGTCTTAATGATTCAACTTCTTACAACCCATCTTCTTCAGGCGATTGTTTTGCAGTTGCTTGTTTGGAGCAAGAAGTTTAGTGGTGGATGTGTCCTTCTGCCAGCCCCGAACGAGGACCTGCAGAATAGATTCAGTTTTCACTACAAGACCTACGTAGAAAATCTTCACAAATGAGTAGCTGCCTGTTCAAATATCATATTAAACAACTTTATCTAACACTTTAAACTATTAGAGAAGAAACAGGTTTTTTTCATTTAAAATTTGTCAAAGGGGTCACGCATAAATTATTTGGAAATTACTGACCTTTAAATGCATGCATAAGACATGATTTACATGCCAATAAAGTCTTTGTCTAAGACAGAACTCAATAATCTAATGGTTTGACATTGTAGTTTGGCTTATTCACAGAATATTTTATCCGAAGAAGAGGAACTCAGTATAACTAAGCCTCATTACTTTGCTTAATGGTGTTGCAATAAAAGCACAATTATGAATTATTCAAAGACTAATTTGTAAATCACATCATCAACAAAAACACAACAAAAAATCAATAAAACACCCCTGGTAATCATATATTAGTATCATATATTAGTATCATACCAAATTTAAAAACAATTACTCAACTAGTCTTCTGTGCTTCCTTAATTATAATGATACACTAATATCATATCCTTTTTCTTAGGTGTAACTTTCCATGCCTTTTGTTTTCTATGAGCCTTTGAAAGTTGCATCATCAAACATCAGCATCTCATTATTTTTTCGCATTTTCCCAAGATGTTGAAAGTTCCAGATTCTCGCTCGCCAAAGACTTATTGCATTGCCATTTGAATGTAAAATACTTGTTCAATTGTCGCAACTCCAGGATTCGAACCCATGAAATTTTCTTAAAAGAGATTTAAATTGAATCTTGATACCAATTGGACTTGAAATGAAGGATTGTCCGATAAGGGTGGCTAATCCTTTCATACTTACTGGTTCTATAAGCCAGTGTCATATTGAAACCAAACCAACCCAAACATAAGTCCAAAAACAGACTACCTTCAATGTGTGTACTTCAGTTTCAAAATTTGACTTCCAAAAGCACACTTAAACCAGCTTCATCTCATTAGAAGTAAAAATTATGGTAAGTCTGGGAGTTAGTTACCAAACAATACGTAATTTATCATCACTTAGAGTAATCATAATGGAATTACAAATGATTACTAGCAAGTCATATCTCATTATAGAAGACATCTAATCAAATTACATTGCATCTACCGCTGGAACCAAGATTGGTGCCTCCCATAAAGTGCCGGATGAAAGTTTCATAAGCTTTTCTTCAGTTTGTCCTATTGGACTGCTCCCCATAAACTAGATAAACCCCAAAAATTTACGAAATTATCTTGGATGAGACTTAAATTTTTAGATTATAACTTCCTTGGCGACCAGGTTAACAGATAATCATTGAGTGGCTTATAACATCGCAGCAAAGTGAAATGAACGTCCTCAAATGCTAAAATCACAATAGCAATAACAAGTATCATAAAAAGGAATTGAATTTTATCATAATTGTAGTTGAATAAACCATAACAATCAAGTAAAAATGAATTGAATTTTATCATACTTGATGTTGAACCCCCAACTTCGCCCATGAATTCGTCAAGGTTAGGTTGAAATTGGGCTTGACCCATGGTTTGGGAAGATGCACCAGGTGGAGAAGAGACCAACCCATGTGGTCCGCGACCATGGGTCGACCGGACGGCACCAAAATTTGAAATGTTCGGACCGTGGCTTCGCGATTGGTATTGTTTCTGGGTTTAATTCAGGACGTTGAAGTGTTGTTTGGAGTAAATTGGGATCATGGCTGGAGTCATCTGAGGATGGGTAATCGATCGGTGGTGGTGCGCGACCGTGGCTGTCACCGGAGGTGAAGTTTCCGGTAGAAACGAGAATGGGCGAGAATGGTTTTTAGGTGAAATTTCGGTGAATGCGGTGTAGTTTGGCTTTGATTGTTTGGTTGGAAGTTGTAGAAGGCGAAGGTGAAATTTGTTGGTGGTTGTGTCTGGTCGGCGTGGTGGCCGGAAGGTGGAGAGGGAAATGATAGAGGTAAGATAAATGGCCTAGGGTTTTTTTCATGTTTTTGTTTTGTTTATAAGGTGGGCAGTGGACAGTACGACGTCGTTTTTTAATTTTAAAAAATTGACTTTTTGCAACGTTCGCTAAAGATCGTTGCCAAAAGTGACATTTCGCAACGTTTTTAGCGAACGTTGCGAAACATCACTTTTTGCAACGTTCAGTGAACGTTGCAAAAAGTGATGTTTCACAACGTTCAGTGAATGTTGCCAAAAGTGAGCTTTTAGCAACATTCCTGGAACGTTGCGAAAAAAATCACTTTTGGCAACGTTCAGTGAACGTTGCCAAAAGTGATTTTATTCGCAACATTCCATGAACGTTGCGAAAGGTCACTTTTCGCAACGTTCATTTAAAAAACGTTGCAAAATCACACTTTTAGCAACATTCACTCACACGAACGTTGCAATTGACCCTTTTAGCAACATTCAATCAATGAATGTTGCATTTTAAATGTTGCTTTTAAATGTTGCCAAAGCCCATTTTTGTTGTAGTGGAAAATGAAACAAATGAAGTATTTTCTAAATTCTTCAATATTTTAATAACTTACTAAAATTGATTAATCTTCTTGATTTGATGTTATAGTTTAGGATGAAAGATATAAATTTCACATATCTTACACCAAAAAAAAATCTTTAAAACATATTAATGAAAAATCAATAGTTATAAAATGTATGCAAAGCATTATATTATAATGTATAGGTTGTGATTTATCGGTTAAGGGTATTTTTGTCTGTTCAGTTATTATAACGACACATTTGTAATTTTTTTCGAAAAATGGTGTTTTTTAACCATTATTCAAAATATAGTATTTAAAATATATTTTTGTAAAATATAGTATATATAAAGTTTAATTACACTCTATATATACATGTTGTATTTTGTAAATATCCCTATAAACCAATGCTATGAATTAACATTTTCATTTAAAGTTAAGGGCATTGTTGACAGGAGAGAAACAAATAAGAACAAAATAGTCAAAATTAATACTTCTTAAACATCCACACTTTTTATATATTGTTAATTAATTGTAGATCGATAAACAATCAAACCCTAAATGTGAAGTTGGACCATTTCTAGATTTGCTTGTCTCATCCTTGTACAAGGTCATGTCAATTTTCTTTATATCATTCCAACTAGTATGCAATTGGAGGGAGAAAAAAAAAGCATTGAAAGTAAATTTATAATTTATATAGGGAATCTTTATCTTTTTATGATATTATATTTTTTATGTAATTGGTAAGTCTGTGAACAAAATGGACTATATTTAATATGTTGTAAAAATCAGAGAGTAAGTTGCAAATAGTAGAAAATGAGTTGTATTAGGTCTAGGGTTCGAGATTGGAAAAGAAGGAAAAATGGCGCCACAATTTCGCTAGACTATTGACATGACTTGGCTCGAGCGGCAAAAACAGTAACATTGTCGCTAACCTATCGTTAGGACTTCACTCGAGCGACAACTCGTCGAAGAATTTTAATTCGCGTTTTTAAGGCTTTTTATTCGGCACATTTCCTTAACCTACATTATAAATATCAGAATGCCTCTGAACGATTTTTTTAAGGTTGAACATTGAGAAAACACATACTCTCTATATCACCTTCATCAAATAAGCTTTCAACCTTCATGCTGTGATTTGTTCTTGGCGGTTAAAACATCATATCCATAATCTAAATACCAAATTGCAACTTCCTACACATCTGTTAGAGTGCTGAAGATCGATGGAAGGTGACTGGAGTTCCAGTTGTCGAAGAACACGGAGCTCTTAGTTGATCTATAGGAGATAAACTAATTCATAAAGTCGGGAGTTGGTGTAGGAGCGCGCAATTCAAGAGGGCTTTGAAAACTGTAGTTGAGAGTTGGTGTAGGAGTACGAAATTCAAGAGGGCTGTTGGAATAGCAGTCAAGTGAGGTAAAAAAGTACTAGTGCTAGTCGAATCTAGTGGACTGTAAGTTTCTATTTCATTTATAGTAGATTATTGATGGGCAAAGTGCCCGAAATTTTTACCTAGTTAGAGTTTCTCCGTGATCATCTTTGGTGTTCTTTACTGCTTTAATTATTGATTGTGGTGTTCAAAATTAGGATAAATTGACTTGTTGGATCTAATCGTCTAGAAACAATTAAATAGTGACTTGTTGATTGTGTAATTCCATACGTGGGTCTAAATAATTTAAAATCTTCAAGTGGTATTAGAGCCTAAATTCGAATCCTGACCTTAGATTTCTAGATGAGTAATTCATTATCTGTCCCGCCATATTTTGATGGCAATAATTATGCTTATTGGAATGTTAAAATGAGAGATATCCTAAAATCTATGGATGAGAGAATTGGGTTAAGTGTGGTTAATGGTTGGGCTGTCCCTAGTTAACGGTTAATAATAAAGTTATCCCCACTCCCATTGCAAATTGGACTATAATAAACTTAGATGAATGTAACTGGAACAGTAAAGCCTTACATACCTTATTTATGGAGGTATCCTTGGAAGAGTTTATGAGAGTGTCTATGTGTGAGGTAGCCAAAGAGGTTTCGGATATTCTATAGACCACACACGAGGGAACTCAGGCTGTTAAGAACTCGAAATTGAAAATGCTGACCATAAGGTTTGAAGAGATTAGAATGAAAGAGAATTAAACTTTTGATGAGTTTTATGCAAGGTTAAACGACATAGTGAATTCTAGACTTAGGTGAGAGAATTCAGGAGCCTAAAATTGTAAGAATAATTCTTAGATGATTACCTGAAAGGTTTAGGCCTAAAGTCATGGCTATAGAAAAGAGCAAGGAGTTAGATTCAATTAAGATTGAAGAGTTGGTTGAATCTCTCCAGACTTATGAGCTGACATTTGATAAACCTACAAACGATAAGTCTTTGGCCTTAAACACTGTAAGGAATAGTCATAGGGAGTCCTCAGAGTCAGATTCTCCTAATGAAAAAGAGTTAGCATACTTTGTTAAAAAAATATGAAAAATGTTTTGGAATAAAAGTAAACCTCAAGAGAAGCACAAAAGTGGTCTTAGTGAGTTTAGCAAGAGTTCTAAATCTATGAGATGCCATAATTGTCGAGATTTTGGTCATGTTAGGAGTTAGTGCCCTAGCAGTAGGAGAAATCCGAATAAGGCTATGAATGCTACTCTCACTGAAGACGAGTCTAGCTCGGACAATCAGAGTGAGAAATCCACTCATGAAGAAAGTGGGAACTATATTGCCTTTACTGCTAGAATTAGGAATGAATCTGATAAGGGGAGTGGGAAGGCTGAGAACGTAAGTAGTGGTGAGGATTCTGATAGTGATGAAGATATCCATGAGTCTTATGATAAGATGTATGAGGAGAGTTTTAAAATTCTAACTACAAATAAAGCCTTAAGTACGAAAGTCAAGGAACTTGAGTCGGAAAATGAGAAACTCTTAGCGTACATTCAGGAATCTACCTCAACCTTGAGTACGTTGAAATCCATGAATGAATCTTTAGATACTTAGGTTAGAAGTCTCACCAGTAAGCTTGAGAAAACCTCTAGGAGAGCTAATCCAAGTTAAAAATCTTCTGAGTGATCTAGAGTATTCCAAGTCTCAACTTCTTGCCTTTTCTAGTGGTTCTATGAAGTTAGATAACATTCTAGGAATAGGCAAACCTGTTGGTAATAAGGGATGTCTATGATATAATAAAAATGATCATAATGTTGCTAGTACGCCCAAGACCACATTTGTCCCTAGTACTGACCAGCTTAAACATGTGCCTAACCCTGAACCTAATAATAATGGATATGTAGGACATAAGCCTACTAGATAGCGTAGAACCCACCAACCTAGGAATAGATATTTGCGATCACATACCTTTAGTCTTAGGTTTATCCCTACATGTTTTCACTGCGGTGAGTTAGGACACATAAAGCCTAGGCGTCGTCATTTCCTGAACATAAATAGAAACTCGAACTTAAATAGAAATAAGAATCAGGATTATGTTGATCAGATTGACTTCCTAACAAATCAGGTAAGTAAATTGGCTAAGTTAATGATACAGATGGCCGAAAATATTCGTATCACTAGGAAACTTTGGGTGAAAAAAAGTGATCTGAAATTTTTTGAAATAGATCACAGTGCTCTTAAAGGTAAGAGCATTTGCATATCCAACTGATTAGGTATTTTTGGTGCATGCTCGTACTTTATGATTATATGACATTGATTTATGCGTGCATCATATTTACTTATTTGTTTTTCTATGGAGAAAACTCATGCATATTTTTTTTGTGTGTTTGACATTTTTTTTGTGTGTTTGGTGCATTCATACTTTAAAACAAAAAAAAATAAAAAATGGAAATTTGAAAAATAAAAATGACGAAAATTGGACGTGTATGCTTAATTATTTAGAATAATTAAAAAGTGATTTGTTGCTTTTAATAGAATAATTCCGCACGTGAGATCAAACTAATCGCTAAGAGCATCTCCAAGAGACTCTTTAAACATAAGACGCTCTCTATTTTAAAGAGTAAACATTTAAAATCATGTTCCAAAAGACTCTTTAAATTAACATTTTAATTTGGAGAGTGACTTTCCAAATTTGGAGAGACAAACTCACTCTCTATAGTCAAATGCATTCAAAGTATTTCAATTTTCAATATGGAAAACAATAAATTAATCTAAAGAAAAGCTAGTTAAAATAAAAGATAATAATAATAATAAATATTTTTTGGAAGTAGCAAAATTAAGTGTTAAATATAAAGAGCTTGTTGGTGTACTTCAAAATTTAACTTTCTAAATTTATAGATGCTCTCCAAATGATTGAATATGTTTTTTAAAAATGGAGAATCCCTTAGAGATGCTCTAATCCAGCTAATTTTTCATATGTAATACAAGAGTATCGAATAATATATGCCACATTTATTTGTTATTATTTATTCTAATTGAGGTGAATCAAATCTCATGAGATGCATCATTTTTCGAAGATGGTAGTCAAATCTAGGGTTGGACATGGTCTGGTTCAATTCTATTTGGTTCTTGGGTTCCGTACAATAATTAATTTTTTTATATTTACAACAACGCTGCATTAATTTGACTGTGAAATGTTCAATCTTAACTTTTATAAAATAACTTAGTTCAATCTGGTGATATCTTCTGCTCATTTCTTTATTGAGTTCTTCAAAGATTTGACGGTTAAAATTACAAGAAGAGGAAGATAGCGACTTCACAATAATAGAACGAAAGAAACGACACCACAGTAGAATAAGAGATTTTGGTAAAATTTAGATCAATCTGATTAAGTTGAGCTTGGCTGAAAATTGAAAATAGTACTATCATATTTTAGGTTTGAGCTAAATTAATTAGTTAGCAAATTCATTTTAAAAAAAAAATAATATGACTTATTTCAAAAAAAAAAAATTAAAAAATTAGGGAGATTTGGTTCGTATTCGATTTTTCGATTATAGATCTAGAACCGAGAACTAAACTAAACCCGATCCGTCGGTTCTCGATTTAGATACCTGTTTGGGTATTTAATTTAAAAAGAACCGCTCGGTTCGGTTCGGTTCGGTTCGGTTCGGTTCGGTTCAGTTCAGTTCGGTTTGGTCTGGTTCGGTCCAAGAGTTTTGTCCAACCCTAGTCAAATCTTAGCCAATTTCAACATGTCCATACACAAGAATATGTTGATTATATTTCATTTGATAGTTGATTGATATTTACATACGCTCAAACATATTTTTGGCTCCATTTCATGCTATTTAATTTTTCTCAAGCCCTAAGAAAAATAAATTATGAAATTCTTCCTCACACAAAAATTCTTGTGTGATACTAGACAAACTCGACTCGAGATTAAACATGAGCTCTATAACTTATTATAGCGCTCAAATAAATTGTTCGCTTCAATTATATAAAATCTGACATTTGTGAATGAGCTTTATAACTTACTTTTTAAATTTGTGACATAATTATAAGAACAAACAAAAATTAACCTTATAACGTATAAATATTTGCATGGAAGAAATAAAGCACGAGAAATTGAAAGAGTCTAATTAATCAACCTAAACGAAGCTCATATCAACTAATTTGTTTCAATTAATTTTGAGTACAAATCAAATACCTTCGTTATAGTAGTTTAATGACTCTGTATTTTTTTCTTTTTCTTGTTTCAAATTGAGACAAGAAATTAATCACTAGTAAATGGAATGGTTTATTAAGAGATGGGAATAATGCATAGGACTGAAACTTCCTTAATTACTCAAACTCAAGGGATTCCACCACTAGCTCCTCTACCAAATCCACTACCAGATCCTCCACCCAATCCGCCCCCACCACCGCCATCGTCTCCGCCACCAAAACCCTCCACCTCCTCATTGAGCACCATTTCCAAACCCACCACCCAATCCTCCTCCAGAAACTGAACCTCCTTTAGTTTTTCCACCTTTACCTCCACCACCACCTCCTAAATCCCAGTGATTAAAGAAGAATTTTTTTTTCTCACCATTGAAAGAACCTTCTGAGTCAACAAGCTTTCTTGCATTGGTGGTGCAAATAACAACAACAAGAAAAACCAAGAGAACAAATTTGGAAGTCTCTACAATTTGCAAGTAAAAGATAGGTATTGAATCTTGATTTATGGGAATTTAGGATACCAAAAAGGGTTTATATAATGCTACTGATTCGTACCATAAACCATGTTTAAATCGTTAATGCAGCTAACACTACTAGAAAGTGCGGCTTTAGCGATGGAAAATTACCGATGGTCCATTTCCATTGCTAATAGCAATGGATTTCCGACAATATATGAATTTAATTATTTTAAATCAAAAAGACAAGGTTTACCGACGGAAACAACAACATATACCACTTGTCAGTGATTTTTCGTAGGTATTCCGTCAGTAAACTTTGAATAAAAATAAATAAATATTATAAAATATTTACCAATAGACTTTTCCGTAGGTAAATTTGGAATAAAAAAAATTAAAATTTACTTAAAAATATACCAATGAATATTTCCATTGGTGATTCCATCGGTCATATTAGACCCGACCCATCCCATCCCATCTGTATCAGTTTCGAGCCTTAAAATAAAATCTCAATTTACTGCTTCTTCCTTCCCCCCAAAACTCGAACTCACACGCCAGCTACTTTTCTTCCTTCCCCCAAAATTAACCGCACACCTAATTGTATCTGTATTTTTTAGTTCTACAAAGAATAATTGAAATATCAAACTTGGAGATTTTAGTTTAAAAGAGTGGCTTCACAATGCTTGCGAGAAGATTGATGAGGTAACAAAGGAAAAATATGATATTCTTCGAGAGATAGAAGAGGTGAGGCGAGAGCTTATAGAATTTGAAAAAAAAAATGGAAGAAAAGAGGCATGAAGACGAGATGAAGCGTATAGAGTTCGAAAAAATGATCACTTGTAAGATCAATGGAAGGCAGGCTCTTTAATCTCATCGTTAAACTCTCACAATGATCTTCAAGGGCTCGATAATGTCTATAGTAGTTGGCCTATCATCTATTTTTTTGTTATTTTGTTATATGTTCCAAGGGATACAATTTGGCGCATGCTAAGAAGGATTTTGTTGAACCCAAGTTGGGTAGTAATTATTGTAAACTTTTTTGTAGTTTAAATCTATGAAATGAAGAATGGAAATCAAATTACTTGTAATTCTGTATTATTTTGTGTATATTTTAATATTTTAAATTCATAAGAGCAATAAATTAATATAACAATTTAATTTATTTTTAAAAATTTTTTAAGCAAATATGCATCGAATTTATTTTCGTAGGAAATTTTAATTAGAAATTGAGGAATATTGTAGGTATATTACCAATGAAAATTTTCGAAGGAAATATTGTAGGTAAATTACCAACGGAAATAGAAATGAAAAATTCATCTGTAATTTCCTTCGAACTACGCTATCACTAAACTTGACGCTAATAATATCCACGATGCATTCATGCTTTAAAATAAAAATAATAAAAAATGGAAATTTGAAAAATAAAAGTGAGGAAAATTGGACATGTATGCTTAATTATTTAGAAACTATTAAAAACTGACTTGTTGCTTTTAATAGAATAATTCCGCACGCGAGGTCAAACTAATCGCTAAGAACATCTCCAATAGACTCTTTAAACATGAGATACTCTCTATTTTAAAGAGTCAACATTTAAAATCATGCTCTAAGAGACTCTTTAAATTAACATTTTAATTTAGAGAGTGGGTTTGACTCTCCAAATTTGGAGAGCCAAATCGCTCATTATAATTAAATGCATTCAAAGTATTTCAATTTTTAATATAGGAAAACAATAAAATAATCTAAAGAAAAGTTGTTAAAATAAAAGATAAAAATAATCATAAATATTTTTTGGGAGTAGCAAAATTAAGTGTTAAATATAAAGAGCTTGTTGGTGTACTTCAAAATTTTAACTCTCTAAATTTATAGATGCTCTCCAAATGATTGAATATGCTCTTCAAAAATAGAAAGTCTCTTGGAGATGCTCTAATCCAGCTAATTTTTCATATGTAATACAAGAGTATCGAATAATATATGCAACAATTATTTGTTATTATTTATTCTAATTGAGGTGAATCAAATGTCATGAGATGCATCATTTTTCGAAGATGGTAGTCAAATCTAGGACTGAACATGGTCCGGTTCGATTCTATTCGGTTCCCAGGTTCCGCACAATAATTAATTTTTTTTATATTTATAATAACGCTGCATTAATTCGACTATGACATGTTCAATCTTAACTCTTACAAAATAACGTAGTCCAATCTGGTGATAGCTTTTGCACATTTCTTTGTTGAGTTCTTTATAGATTTGACAATTAAAATCACAAAAAGAGGAAGATAGTGTGTTCACAATAATAGAACGAAAGAAATGACACCACGGTAGAATAAAAGATTTTGGTAAAATTTAGGTTAATCTGATTAAGTTGGGCTTGGCTGAAAATTGAAAATAGTAAAATCATATTTTAGGTTTAAGCTAAATTATTTAGTTAGCAAATTCATTTAGAAAAAAATAAAATAATTTGACTTATTTTAGATAAAAAATTAAAAAATTAGTGAGATTCGGTTCGTATTCGATTTTTCGCTCGATTCGTGAGTTTTGTCCAGCCCTAGTCAAATCTTAGCCAATTTCAACATGTCCATACACAAGAATATGTTGATTATATTTCATTTGATAGTTGATTGATATTTACATATGCTCAAACATGTTTTTGGCTCCATTTCATGCTATTTAATTTTTCTCAAGCCCTAAGGAAAATAAATTATCAAATTCTTTCTCACACAAAAATTCTTGTGTTATACTAGACAAACTTGACTCGAGATTAAGCACGAGCTCTATAACTTATTATAGTGCTTGTTAATGAAATTTCGAAAGTGTACAAATCGTGACAATAAATAAAGTGGATTTTTTAAGTCGGAGTATCGTCCCACATAGACTACTATCTGCTATAAAGTTTTAAACTAAACTAGCTTCAATTTAAATTAAAATAGTAACTAATGATCAAATCGAATTTTATTTTCTAAGCGGAATTCTAATAAATAAAATAACGAACTCAAATTAAAATTGTAAATAAGATTATGAGATTGAATAGTTAGGATTTCCGATTTTACTCAATTATTTATCAAACATTTAATTCCAAGTCATTCAACCATTTTTCATACGTTCCAACGATCGAATTAACCTATTATATTTAGTGATCTCTCTCAAGCAACACTAATCCTATTCATATGTCCGAACTTCCTATATCTCTATGTAAATACACACATATGAACACATTAATATATAGGAATTCAACAAAGATCGCATAGCTTATAATTATATCTCGATTTCTTATAATGTCTATGTCAATTATTGCACGAGCTAGAATTATACATCACCTCTCGATCTCAGTACTATCCTAAATCGATTAATGTTGCGCAAACAATTAAAGCATTAAACACACAATAATTAATTAATAAGTATCAAAATGGCATGAAAATCTTGAAATTAACCATATAATAAAAGCCTTAAGCTACATCATCAATCCTAACAATAAACGTATTTAGCCGCTCATAATGTTGAATTTAAACATGCAAAAATAGAAGGATGTCACCAAAAATTGACAAAACATGAAACTTCTAGCTTGTGCTGTCTCCTTTATAATTAATTTTAGCCTCAATTTTCTCGAGTTTCAGCCTCTGTTTGCGTGAATATATATAATATAATGCTGCCCCATTTCCTCTGTTTGCGTGAATATATATAATATACTGCTGCCCCGTTTCCTCCACTTTGCTGTTTCTCCACCTTGCTGCCGGCCACTGTGTGTATATAGTTAAACAATTGAAGTCTTTCTTCCATAATTCAGCCGCCTATTTCTCCACCGAACTATCTTTGTTTTCTTCCCAGAATTGCTGCCTTCGTTTTTTTTTTTGTATAATACATATCCTTCATCTTTTCCCAAGTTGCCGGCCACTATACATGTGTGTGTATATATATATATCAACCCCAAATTCTTCTCTTTTAATTCATCCAATAAAAGTCCAATTGAGGCCCATTTATTGTATTATTTTCTTCAAAGCAAGTCCTTCACTTTTCAAAGTACGAACTTTAATCTCCAAACTTTACCTCCAATAATTTAGTCCCTGTACTTAGAATTTTTCTATTTTTCCGCTATTTTGCATTCTTTTCTTCAATTTTTCATTAAACATAAAGTTTTTCCTACAAAATACAATTTAACATAAATTAAGTAGAATTTAATTCAAAAGACAATAAAATATCATGATTTAGAGTCTCGAATAATTATAAAAATCACACTTATTACACCGCCAAACTTGACTTTTTGTTTGTCCTCAAACAAAACTAACACCTAACAAACACACAAACATGCATTAATTACCTAATTGGTGGCCAGTCAATCAAACAAAGCAAAAAGATTTAGCTAGCTAACATGACTTCTTTATCTCAGGATTGAAATCATAATATTAAATCTAATCACAATTTCAAAATCACAATACATAAATTAACATCTATTTTTTCAATGTAAAATCGACGTGTGTGTAAAAAATTAAGCATAGCATTATGAATTTATAAGTAGTTTCAATTCCCGACCCTCAATGGTCAAATATATTCTTTCATCATTCATAAGATTCACACACCCCAAACTTATTCTTTTCGCTCTTTTCAAGTGTGTGAATTAAAGTTGAATTTTATACTATCCTGCCTCCCTAGTTTATGTAAATCTCACTGATTACTAGTCAATATGTTAATAAACAAGGATTCTCCATAATTTGATTGTTTCAATCTCTAGAACTTAACTAGGCTAATAATCCTTATCAAAAGTCAAAATTTCCTAAATAAGTGTTTGGAACATAACCAAGGCAATTTGCGTCTTCTATTTCATGCACCTGTTTTTTTTTTATTTTCTATAATTTTTTTCTTCTTTATTTGAAGCATTCTCACCATTAAGTTTTCTAAATGACCTATGTAACAAGTTTTCAGTCAATGACTCCCAAATCAGATGACCATAGGGCACCAGATTTTAAAGACCATTGCAAGCTTAATTGCTCAAGTTATAAAGGCTAGGAAGAGAAATTTTCAAATAAAATAATAATTGTTTCTATGCCTTGATTAGTGCAACGTCCCTCATTAAATACTAATTTAAGAAAAACAACCTGTAACTTGATATTTTCACCATATTTCATCCCATTGATCTTAGACAATCCACAGAAGTTTTTTTTTTCCACACATGGAATCCCCATTTATCTCAATATCTTCCCACAATAGTGAAATCTGCCAAACTATTTTAAATTTGGTCCAAAGATGTAAAATTTTGTGGTTTTGGGTTTAGCATCTATGGTCCACTATTTCAGCTTATCCAATTAGGAATTCAACTGATTCAACGCAATGCTTAACTTAATTCACGTGCTTAATATATTCCAAATTTCACATGAAAAAATAAAAATTAATCTAAGCATGCAACTTATTCATCATTCATAGATCAATTTATGATTCAATAGATTTCTCATTGCCAGCCGGCCAACTAACTCACACAAGCACATAAAAAGAAAATATTTTTAAAATTTTTAAAATTTTTAAAATTTCCAATTTTTTAAAAATTAAAGCACTCAAAAATACATTAAAAAAAAAATGAAAACTCATGTTTTCCACTCCCAAACTTAAACTAGATATTGTTCTCAATATTTTAAATCTTAAATCCGCATATAAAGGGGTGGGGAAGAAAGTAAAGAAAAGACTCTCGTGATATGGCGTGTAATTCAATGGCTAGATTTCATATTACTTCCATTGGCTCCTTGGTCAAAATTGGTTTAAATGTTTCGCGACGTAATGTTCCTGAAAAATCAAATAAAGCATTAAGATCAAATAACTAGAACAAGTGTTACTTAACTCTAACATCTAATAAACCAATGTAACGAAGACCTAAGTGGAAACGAGGTATGGATGATGAATCCCAAATTAACTTAAAATAAACTAAATTATCCTAAAACTCAAAAACATAATAAATAAAAAGGAAAAACACTTGGGTTGCCTCCCAAGAAGCATTTCTTTAACGTCATTAACTTGGCTGCAGTAATGATTATTCTGGCTAATCTAAAAGTATGGAGGATTTTTCTTTCGAAAATTCTCCTCCCAAATACCGCTTCAACCTTTGACCGTTAACTTTGAAATTCCCCTTTTTTGGATCTTATAGCTCAATTGTGCCATGAGGATATACTTTCACCACCGTAAAAGGTCCAGCCCATCGAGATTTTAATTTTTCAGGGAAGAACATTTGTCGAGAATTATAGAGTAGCACTTTCTCTTCCACTCGAAATTCTTTTCCTTGAATGAATTTGTCATGCCATCTCTTGGTTCGCTCCTTGTAGATCCGGGCATTTTCATAAGAATCATTCCTGAACTCATCCATCTCATTGAAGTGTAGAAGTCTTTTTCCTCCAACTTGTTGCATAACAAAATTTAGTTTCTTCACTACCCAGTATGCTTTATGCTCTATCTGCACAAGTAAGTGACAAGCTTTTCCATACACCAATCGATATGGGGACATTCCAATAGGTGTTTTAAACACTGTTCTGTATGTCCAGAGAGCGTCATCTAATTTCTTTGCCCAATTTTTTCTTGATGCATTAACTGTAGTTTCTAAGATCCGTTTGATCTCCCGGTTGGAGATTTTCACTTGACCACTTGTTTGTGGGTGATATGCTATAGCAATGCGATGCTTCACTCCATATTTTGATAAAATCGAGTCCAACATCCTATTGCAAATGTGTTTGTTGCCATCACTAATGAGTGCCCTTGGTGTTCCAAATCGACTGAAAATATTTTTCGTAAAAAAATTTATGACTACCTGAGAATCATTGGTTGGTGTAGTAATTACTTCAACCCACTTATAGACATAATCTACCACTACCAAGATGTACTAACATGAATAAGAAGATGGGAATTGACCCATGAAATCTATACCCCAAACATCAAAGAGCTCTACTTCAAGTATGGAGTTCGGAGGCATCTCATTTCTTTTATAGATGTTTCCAGTTCTTTGACACTGATTACATGCCTTAACTATGGTATGTGCATCTTTAAAAAGAGTTGGCCAATAGAAACCAGACTGGAGTACCTTAGCAGCTGTTTTCGTTCATTTGAAATGCCCTCCATAGGGTGACGAGTGACATTGCCTTAAGATTTTAACCATTTTTGCTTTAGGTACACACCTTCTAATGATTTGATCCTGACCACGCCTGTATAGATATGGATCTTCCCAAAATAATATTTGAAATCTAAAAAAAAATTCTTCCTCTATTGGTTGGTGGTGTCATGAGGTAAAATGTTGCTAACGAGGTAATTGACTATATCTGCATACCATGAGACCTCAAGTAGAGCGAGCAACTGTTCATCTAGACAGAATTCGTTGATTTGATCATCCCCTACTGGTGTGATCTTCTCCAATCTAGATAGGTGATCTGTCACTACATTTTCTATTCTCTTCTTGTCCCGAATTTTCAAGTCAAACTCTTGTAAAAGTAATACCTATCTAATAAGTCTAGGGTTAACGTCTTTCTTGGCTAGTAGATGTCTAAGGGCTACATGATCAGTGTAAACTATGACTTTCGACCCAATAAGATATGATCGAAATTTGTTAAATGCAAACACCACTGCCAGCTGCTCTTTTTCACTAGTGGCATAGTTGATTTGAGCATCGTTGAGGGTTCGACTGGCATAATAGATCACGTGAAGTATGTTATTTCTTCTCTGACCCAGTACTGCTCCAACTCCAAAGTCTTTTGCACTATACATGAGTTCGAAAGGTAGATCCTAATTTGGTGCTACAATGATAGGTATAGTTACCAACTTTTCCTTAAGTGTGTTAAATGCTATCAAACACTCCTCAATAAACTGAAAGTTGACATCTTTCTCAAGCAGATTACATAATGGTTTAGTAATCTTTGAGAAACCCTTGATGAAATTTCCGTAAAATCCCGCATGACCTAGGAAACTTCTGATTCCCTTTACTAAAGTAGGCGAAGGCAGTTTTTCAATTACCTGAATTTTGCCTTGTCAACCTGATATTCGATGACCTAATACAATACCCTCCTGAACTATGAAATGACACTTCTCCCAATTCAGCACAAGATCGCTTTCTTCACACATTTGTAGAACTAATGCTAGATTCTTGAGACATGTATCAAATGAAGACCCAAAAAATGAGAAATCATCCATAAATACCTCAATAGATTTTTCAACCATGTCTGAGAAGATTGCCATCATACATCTCTGAAATGTAGCAGGTGCATTACATAAACTGGATGGCGTCCTCTTGAAAGCAAAGGTTCCATATGGACATGTAAATGTTGTCTTCTCTTGATCTTCAGGAGCAATTGGGATCTAGTTGTATCCCGAGTATCCATCTAAAAAGCAATAATGAGAATGTCCTGCTAGTCTTTCCAGCATTTGGTCGATAAATGGTAGAGAAAAGTAATCTTTTCTCGTGGCAGTGTTTAACTTTCGTCAATCAATACAGACCCTCTATCATGTTACTGTTCTGGTAGGTATGAGTTCGTTGTTCTCATTCTTCACCAATGTGATGCCCCCTTTCTTTGGTACTACTTACACTAGACTTACTCACTTACTATCAGAAGTAGGATATATAATACCTACATACAAAAGTTTAAGTACGTCAGCCCGAACCACCTATTTCATACTGGGATTCAATTTCTTTTAATGCCCAACTGATGGTTTGAAGTCATCTTCCGTAAGAATCTAGTACATGCATAATGATAGACTTTTACCCTTTTTGTCAGCGATAGACCATCTAATTGTAGTTTTGTATTCTTTGAGCACCCTAGGTAATTTCTTTTCCTCCTCTCTGTTATAGAGCTTGCAATGATGACTGGCAATGTAAATGCTTCCCCCAGATAGGCATATTTCAAATGCGCTGGTAGAGGTTTTAGGTCAAGAGTTGGTGGATGTTGAATAGATGGCTATGGTTTAGTAGGGCCTTTACCAAGCTCTTCAAACTGATGCTTCCTTGGGAATGCAACATGTGGCAATGATTCCAAATAATTGATGTATTTCTCAATTTCAAGATTTTCTACTATTTTGGATTTAGAATGAACTAAGCATGCTTCCAATGGTTCCATAAGATGATCATGTGCAACTGACTTTACTACCAAGTTATCTATAATATTGACCTGGAAATAAAAGTTGGATTCAGATGGATTCTTCATTAATTTGAAGACATTGAAAGTGACTTGCTCATCTTCCAATCTCAAAATTAACTGCCATTTGTGTACATTAATCAAAGCTTTTCCCGTAGCAAGGAATGGCTGGCTAAAATGATTGGAATATCCCGATTTTCTTCCATATCTAGTACAATGAAATCCGCGGGGTAGATGAATTTGTCCACATTCACCAAGACATCTTCAATGATCCCCCTTGGATGCTTTATGGAGTGGTCAGCTAGCTACAAAGATATTATGGTTGTTTTGGCCTCTCCAATTCCTAGTTTCTTGTACAAAGATAATGGCATTAAGTTTATACACACTCCAAGATCGCATAAAGCATGTTCAAAATATTTATCTTCTATGGTAGAATGTATAGTAAAACTCCCTGGATCCTTGAGTTTCGGGCGCAATTTATTCTGTAGAAGTGCACTGCACTCCTCAATTAACATCACGGTTTCATAATCCTCCAGCTTCCTCTTATTAGTGAGAATTTCCTTCATAAATGCATAGCTGGGCATTTGTGCTAGAGCATCCGCGAATGGAATGTTGATGTGCAGTTTTTTAAACACTTTAACGAACTTGGAGAACTGTTTGTCCAATTTGTGTTTATGCAGTCGCTGAGGAAATAGAATGGGGAGTACATATTCTCTGATAGGAACGACCGCTTTAGCCTGTGGTGTGTCTAAATTCTCTTTCAAATTTTTCTCAGTTGACTTCTCAGATCCTTCCACTTGCTCATCATCTGAAGTAAGCACTTTATGTCTATACTACTGGTTTTTTACAGTAATTTCAGGCAGTTGTACCCCATTTGTTGTCGTAATTGCTTGCACTTGTCCCTTTGGATTAGTTTCAGTGTTGCTATGTAGGACTCCTTGTGGTCTTTCTGAGATAGTGTAGGCCAACTGACCTATTTGAGTTTCCAACCCCATTATGGCTGCTAAATGATTTTACAAGGTTATTTCGGTTTTTGCCATATACTGGTCAGTCTTCTGTATAAATTTACCCAAGATATCTTCTAAAGATGATTTTTTCTTTTGTTGTTGAAAACTAGGGAGAGGCTGCTGTTGATTATTTTGGTTGTTGCTCTAGGAGAAGTTAGAGTGATTACACCAACTTAGGTTATATGTATTGTTGAATGCATTGTTTTGTTGGCATTGATAATTTTGTGCATAGTTAACTTTATCCATCTCTTGAGATGACATATGACACTCTTCACTATTGTGAGTTTCTCGTAGTCAAATGATCTATCACCTTTTCCTCTAAAGCTGACATCTGTGCTGATAATGCCGAGAAAACATCCACCTTATGTCCTGTGTGCTTCTTATGTGTGAATCTTTCGGAAGGCTATAAAGCATTGTTGGCTGCTCTCGTCTCATATAATGTATCAACTTCATTGGGTGACTTTAATGCGATAGATCCATTTGAAGTTGCATCCACCGAAATACGACATGCTGGGTTTAAGCTAGTGTATAAGTACTCAACTTGCAATTTTTTCTTAATATTGTGATTAAGACACTTCCTGATCAAGTTCTTAAACCTTTCCCATACTTCGTGAAAACTCTCTAATTCATCATGCTGAAAAGCGGATATCTCATGCCTTATTTTAGTTACTTTTGACGGTGGAAAGTATTTTGTGACCAATTTTTGTATGAGATCATTCCAGATCCTAATGCTTCCAACGGGTAAGGTATCCAACCGTTCTCTTGCTCCGTCTCTGGGTGTATGTGGGAAGAGTCTCAACTTGATTGTTTCATCAGATACACCATGGAAATTGTAATTTTGGTAGATATCCAAAAAGCGTGAGATGTGATCGTGTGGATTCTCATGAAATTTCTCATAAAATGATACTCTATTTTGAAACAATAAAATGATGTCTATCCTCAGTTGAAAGATTGGTTGCCCAAATGGTGGATAAATAATGCTTGAATGATTTGGTACAACAAGTGGTATGATGAATTGTCCAAGTGGCAAATCATCTTCATCAATCTTGACTAGTTGTTCAGCTCGTGCCGGTTGCACATCTCTGTTCTATTTTGCCATGATATTCTCTCGTTGTTGCTTAATTCTATGGTTAAAAGTGCGTTCAATTTTTGGATCAAAGGGTACTAAATTACCTACTCTCGAACTTCGAATGCAAGAACACTTGCAAGGAAAATGAAAACAAAAACACACAAAAACAAAAACAAAGAAAAAATAAATAAATCTAAATCAAAACTAGAATTAATAAAAAATTTAAAGCAAATAAACTAGTCCCGGCAATGGCGCCAAAAACTTATTCTTGAAATTCTGCAAGTGTACGGATTGTGACAAGTAATAAAGTGGATTTATTAAGTCCAAATATCATCCCATAGAGACGACTATCTGTTATAAAGTTTTAAATTAACCTAGCTTCAGTTTAAATTAAAATAGTAACTAATGATTAAATCGAATTTTATTTTCTCAGCGGAATTCTAATAAATAAAATAACGAACTCAAATTAAAATTGTAAATAAGATTATGGGATAGGATAGTTAGGATTTCCGATTTCACTGATCATGTTATTTATCATTCATTTAATTCCAAGTCATTCAACCATTTTTCATAAGTGCCAACGATCGAATTAACCTATTGTATTTAGTGATCTCTCTCAAACAACACTAATCTTATTCATATACCCGAACTTACTATATCTCTATGTAAATTCACACACATATGAATGCACTAATTTATAGGAATTCAACAAAGATCGCATAGCTTATAATTATCTCTCGATCTATTATAATGTCTATGTCAATTATTGCATGAGCTAGAATTATACATCACCTCTCGGTCTCAATACTATCCCTAATTCAATTAATTGTTGCGCAAACAATTAAAACGTTGAACACACAATAATTAATTAACAAGTAACAAAATGACATGAAAATTTTGAAATTAAATATATAATAGAAACTTTAAGCTACATCATCAATCCTAATAACAAAAGTATTTAGTCGCTCATAATGTTGAATTTAAACATGGAAAAGTGGAAGGACATCACCAAAAATTGACGAAGCGTGAAACTTCTCGCGTGTGCCGTTTCCTTTCTAATTAATTTTAGCCTCAATTTTCTTGAGTTTCAGCCTCTGTTTACGTGAATATATATAATTTACTGCTGCCAAGTTTCCTCCACTTTGCTGTTTCTCCACCTTGCTGCCAGCTACTGCGTGTATATAGTTAAACAATTGAAGTCTTTCTTCCAAAATTCAACCGCCTATTTCTTCACCAAACCGTCTATGTTTTCTTCCCAGAATTGCTGCCTTTTTTTGTGTAATATATCCTTCACCTTCTTTTCCCAAGTTATTGGCCACTATACGTGTGTATATAAATAATATTTTTGCCTTAGTTTTTCTCTTGTGGCTACCGTTTCTCCCTCTCTTTCTTTTATTTGTTTTCTTCAATTCACCTCTGCTCTCCTTTCTTTCTGTAGGTATATATATATATATATATATATACTAGGTGCAAGCAACGTGCAATGCACGTTTGCTTAGTTTATATTTAATAGTTTTGTTTAAGAATTAATTTGTTATCAATAAAGATGTAATTTTTTTGGTTAATTAAGGGCGTGTCTGGGCGCGCTGCAAGGAGGAAGGAAAATTGATTATGTTACCGTTTTTTTTCAGACCTACAGCCCTACAGTGAGAGAATTGGTCCAAAATTGCGGCTCCCAACGGCATGAATTGTGCTGCCAACGGCTTGATTTCTGCTGAAAAGCAGAAACAGACACCATCTAAATAATTAATGATGTAATATTTATGTAATTGATAAATAATTAGATGTGTGATTTTGATGTTGTGATGTAGGTTGGTGAGATTGAAAAAAATAAGCAAAAGTTGACAAATTTGGAGAAATGGCTAAATTGTAAGGAATCCAAAGTTCGGGGACTAAAATGTAAATACTTAAAAGCTGTGCTGAATCTCACGATGAAGATTTCAAAGTGCTCGGAGTCAATTGGATAAAGGAAAACGTCAAGATGATCAAATTTAGTGAAAAGATGATCACAAATCAATTTCCAACCGAAACGTTATACTCCGATGTTTTAATCTCATATTGAGACCTATTTTTGGCATGGAAAGTGATCGAATTGGAAAATGATGTCTGAATCAAAATTTTAGCCCGATGAATTAGATTTCCAACGCATTTTGAATCGCCTCAATTGGATATCGAAATATAAAGTTATGATAAAAACAATGAAGGGAGGTGCAGCTGCCTGTTTAAAACAAGAAATTCCATTACATGGTCCGTTAAAATAACAAATTTTGTTAGTTGTTCCGTTAAAATAAGAAATTCCGTTACATAGCCACTTTTAATATATATATATATATATATATATATATATATATATATATATATATATATATATATATATATATATATATATATATATATATATATATATATATCCTAATCAACCCCAAATTCTTCTCTTTTAATTCATCCAATAAAAGTCCAATTAAGGCCCATTTAATGTATTATTTTCTTCAAAGTAAGTCCTTCACTTTTCAAAGCACGAACTTTAATCTCCAAACTTCGCCTCCAATAATTTAGTCCCCGTACTATGGATTTTTCTATTTTTCCACTATTTTGCAATCTTTTCTTCAATTCTTCATCAAATATAAAGTTTTTCCTACAAAATATAATTTAACATAAATTAGGTAGAATTTAATTCAAAAGACAATAAAATATCATGATTTAGAGTCACGAATAAGTATAAAAACTACATTTATCAGTGCTCGAAGAAATTGTTCGCTTTAAATATATAAAATCTGACATTTGTGAATGATCTCTATAACTTATTTTTTAAATTTGTGACATAATTATAAGAACAAACAAAAATTAACCTTATAACGTATAAATATTTGAATGGAAGAAATAAAGCATGAGAAATTGAAAGAGTCTAATTAATCAACCAAAAGAAGCTCATATCAAATAATTTGTTTCAATTAATTTTGAGTACAAATCAAACAACTTCATTATAGTAGTTTAATGACTCTGTATTTTTTTTCTTTTTCTTGTTTTATATTGAGACAAGAAATTAATCACTAGTAAATGGAATGGCTTATTAAGAGATGGGAATAATGCGTGGGACTAAAACTTCCTTAATTACTCGAACTCAAGGGCTCAACCACCAGCTCCTCCACCAAATCCACTACCAGATCCTCTACCCAATCCGCCTCCACCATCGCCTCCACCATCGCCTCCGCCTCCGCCACCAAAACCCTCCACCTTCTCCTTGAACACCATTTCCAAACCCACCACCCAATCCTCTTCCAGAACCAGAACTTCCTTCCGTTCCTCCACCACCACCTCCACCAAGCCCTCCACCTCCGAAATCCCAGTGATTAAAGAAGAAATTTTTTTTCTCACCTTTGTAAGAACCCTCTGAGTCATCAAGCTCTCTTGCATTGGTGGTGCAAATAACAACAAAAAGAAGAACCAAGAGAAATAAATTTGGAAGTCTTTACAATTTGCAAGTAAAAGATAGGTATTGAATCTTGATTTATGAGAATTTAGGATACCAAAAAGGGTTTATATAATGCTACTGATTCTTACCATAAACCACGTTTAAATTGTTGGTGCAGCTAACACTACTAGAAAGTGCGACTTCAGCGATGGAAAATTACCGATGGTCCATTTCCATTGCTAATAGCGACGAATTTCCGACAATATATGAATTTAATTAAGGACAACATTTACCGACGGAAACAACAACAAATACCAATTGTCAGTGATTTTTCGTAGGTATTTCGTTGGTAAACTTTGAATTAAAAAAAAATATTATAAAATATTTACCGATAGACTTTTTCGTAGGTAAATTTGGAATTAAAAAAAAATTAAAATTTACTGAAAAATTTACCAACGAGTCCATTGGTAATTCCGTCGATAATATTAGACCCGACCCATCCCATCTGTATCAGTTTCGAGCCTAAAAATAAAATCCCAATTTACAGCTACTTTTCTTCCTTCCCCCCAAAACTCGAACTCACACGCCAGCTACTTTTCTTCCTTCCCCCAAAATCGACCTCACATCTAATTGTATCTGTATTTTATAGTTCTACAAAGAATAACTGAAATATCAAGCTTGGAGATTTTAGTTTAAAAGTGCGGCTTCACAATGCTTGCTAGAAGATTGATGAGCTAACAAAGGAAAAAGATGATATACGTCGAGAGATAGAAGAGGTGAGGCGAGAGCGTATAGAATTCGAAAAACAAATGGAAGAAAAGAGGCACGAAGACGAGAGGAAGCATATAGAGTTCGAAAAAATGATCACGAGTAAGATCAATGGAAGGCAGGCTCTTTAATCTCATCGTTAAACTCTCACGGTGATCTTCAAGGGCTCGATAATGTTCATAGTAGTCGACTATATTTTTGTTATTTTGTTATATGTTCCAAGGGATACAATTTGAAGCATGCTAAGAAGGATTTTGTTGAACTCAAGTTGGTAGTAATTATTGTAAACTCTTTTGTAGTTTAAATCTATGAAGTGAAGAATTGAAATCAAATTACTTGTAATTTTGCATTATTATGTGTATATTTTAATTTTTTAAATCCATAAGAGTAATAAATTAATATGACAATTTAATTTATTTTTTTAAATTTTTTAAGCAAATTTGCATCGAATTTATTTTCGTAGGAAATTTTAATTAGAAATTAAGGAATATTGTAGGTATATTACCAACGAAAATTTTCGAAGGAAATATTATAGGTAAATTACCCACGGAAATGGAAAAGAAAATATCCATATTAATACCAACGGAAATAGAAATGAAAAAATCCATTGGTAATTTCCTTCGAACTACGCCATCGCTAAATTTGACGCTAATAACATCCATTCAAATTCGTCGGTATTTCTGATTGATATGTATTTGAAGGTAAATTCGTCGGTAATCATCGACGGTTATGTTGCCATTGAAAAAATTACAGGTGCGACTTTCACCGATTGTATGTGTTGACGGGAAATTTTTATCGGTAAGTAGGTTTATCGACGGAATAATGGCCTTTGGCAAAGAAAATTTCATCGCTGAAGCCGCATTTTCTAGTAGTGTAACTATTTCTTTGAAAAGGAAACACTGACCACAACTTGATTACTTCGATTATCAGTTAAAAGTTTTGTGCTTGAATTAATGTGTGATTTAGTGGGGGTTTCATTAACCTCGCAGTTATTACATTTGTGGTGATTCAGTTCATGTTCTTAGTTCTTAATTAGTGCAATATTTTATGTTTGTTTACGTTAATGGTATATACACATGTTTTCAGGTCTTTCCAGGCATTGTAATTCATTTCTATAGTGCAATAATACATATATATGTGATTTGATTTTAAAAATAAGTAAAGGAAAAAAACACCTTAGATCCTGTTTTAACTAGGAAATTAATTATTATGATACAAAAAATGCTCGTGCATCATGTTGGGAAGTACGTTTATAAAAAATTTTCTTTTATAAATATATATAACTGAGTGATGGATACGTGGGTACTAGTCTACTCAAGAGTTCAATGGAATGTGTGAATAAAAGTGATTTAAATATTTTATACACATGAGCAAAATGTAGAAATTTTGAATTTTGGATACATGTATATAGCTTTGTGCATTATCATCTGATCCGGTATTAGCCATTTGTGGCTCTGATACTAAGTTAAAATAACAGAATTTGAAGAATAACGAACTCAGATAGTAAGCTGGTGAAATGTTTGTATATTCAATGATTAAAGAATACAAGAGAGGTAATATATATATACAGAAAATTGAGTGGAAAGCAAGCCATAAAAGGATGCCAATCACGTGAGGAATAAATCTGTTGCAACAATAGGTGTGGTCCCAGCAGTGCACAATAGCAGCACATGATATCAGCAACAGCACACATGCTTGCTCGATTTAATTGTAATTGGAAATAATCTTCACATCCTCCCTCAAGCTGGAGTTCATTCTTTTACTCCAAGCTTGTCTTTGAGAAATAGAAACCTGGTTTGAGATAGAGGTTTAGTCATGAGGTCTGCGGTCTGATCTGAAGATGGAACGTATTGAATCTTAAGCTTCCCTTCAAGAACTTTGTCTCTAACAAAATGTATATCTAGTTCGATATGTTTTGTTCTAGCATGATAGACAGGGTTTGAGGCTAAGGCACTGGCACTGAGATTATCGCACCACAAGATAGGAGATGAGGCAGGTTCCAAATTAATTTCTTTAAGTAGTGACTTAATCCAGGTGATTTCAGCTGAGACTTGTGCCAATGCTCTATATTCTGATTCCGTGCTGGACCTTGCCACTACCTGTTGTTTCTTCGAGGACCAAGACACCAAGGTGTCTCCTAAATAGACACAATATCCAGCCGTCGACCTCATGTCATCAGGGCAAGATGCCCAGTCAGCATTCGCAAAACCTGTGACATCAATTTTGTCAGCCCTTTGTATCCAAATTCCTTGATTAATAGTGCCTTTCAAATACCTGAAAATCCTCTTAACTGCCTTCCAATGTATGTTTGAAGGAGCTTGCAGAAATTCACTTAATTTATTCACTGCAAATGAGATATCAGGCCGTGTATGACTGAGATACTGCAATCCTCCTATGGGACTTTGGTATAGAGAGAAGTCCAGCATTTTCTCACCATCATCTTTGGAAATATACTTGCCTACTGTCATAGGTGTAGAACACGGTTTCAAGTGCTCAAGATAAAACCTCTGTAGCAAGTCCCTTACATATTTAGTTTGAGTGAGATGCATTCCCGATTCATTCCGTTTTACTTCAACTCCCAGAAATTGATGTAATTCACCCATGTCCTTTAGTGCAAACTTGGCATTTAGTCTGTCAATGAAACTTTGCAGTAGGTTGTGATCATTTCCAGTGACTACAATATCATCGACGTATACCAAGCAAAATATGACCTGCTGATGATTCATGAAGAAAAACAGAGAACTATCTGCCCTAGAGTTAGTGAACTTCCAGTCCAAAAGTGTCCTTTTTAACCTCTCATACCACGCTCTAGGGGCTTGCTTGAGTCCATAAAGTGTTTTTTCAAGCCTGCAAACAAAAGTAGGATTTTTCTTGTCAATGAAACCTTCCGGCTGGTTCATGAATACAACTTCATTTAGCTTTCCATTCAAGAATGCGTTGTTGATATCCACTTGTCTCACACTCCATCCTCTTAAGACAGCAATAGTGAGAATTATTCGTAAGGTAGATGCCTTTATCACAGGGCTGAAAGTCTCATGGTAGTCCACTCCTGAAGTTTGTAAGAAGCCTTTGGCAACAAGCCTGGCATTATGCTTTAGTACTCTTCCATCAATGTCACGTTTAATCCTGAAAACCCACTTATTGCCTATCACTTTTTGATTTGTCGCAGGTGGTACAAGTTCCCAGGTGTTGTTCCTGATTAAAGCCTTGTATTCTTCTTCCATGGCTTTTCTCCAATTATTATTTGACCTGACTTCAAGTACATCATTTGGTTCAGTTCTAATTGGGTTCATTCTGTACTGTTGACACTGTGTAGAGTAAACTTTTGGTTTAAAAATGCCTGCTTTACTCCTTGTAGTCATATGATGTTCAACGGCCTGCCGTTCAGATCTGTAGCTTCAATTTGATTATCCTCATTTTGCTCATCAAGTTGCTCAACCTCAATATTTTTAGATGTCATATCCTCTGAGTTTTCACTGTGACTGTGTTCATTGCTGGTATCTGAACTTCCATTAACTTCTGGTGTCTGATTTTCAGGCAGCAAGGATGAACCTGAATTGTGAACTGCTGCAGGAAGAGTTGCTTCAGAATGGCTTGTAGTACTTGAGCACATCAGATCAGGATTAAGAGAAGTTTGATAGGGAAGATACTGAATAATGATTTCAGATTTTGGAGAGCTGTTTACTTTGTTAAGAAAACCTGACTGGAAGGGGAATTCACTTTCATTGAACACAACATGCCTGGACATGTAGATTTTTCCTGTGGGACTGAGACATTTATACCCTTTATGAGAGTTGCTAAAACCAAGAAAAACACACTTTGTTGAGTGGAAACTGAATTTATGAGATTGATAAGGCCTCAAACATGGAAAACAAGCACAGCCAAAGACTTTAAGAGACCTGTAATCAGTTTGCTCATTTGATAGGACTTGACTGAGCGATTTTATTTTTAGAGTGGGAGTTGGTAGTTTGTTAATAAGGTAGACAACTGTATAAAAAGCTTCCCACCAATAATGCAATGGCATATTTGCTTGACCAAGGAGAGTTAGGCCGGTTTCGGTGATATGTCTATGTTTTCTTTCAGCTCTTCCATTTTGAGCTGAGGTATGGGGACAGGAGAGTCTCATTTCAATGCCAGATTGTTGAGCTAGATTGGTAAACGCTCTGAATTCTCTTCCCCAATCTGATTGGAGAGTCTTAATTTTTCTGTCAAACTTGTTTTCTACTAGATTTTTAAACTGAGTGAAAGAGTTTAAGGCTTCAGATTTGCTTCTCAGGGGATATATCCATGTATGCCTACTATAGTCGTCTATGAAGAGAATATAATATCGAAATCCAGAGGTTGATTGAATGGGTGCAGGACCCCAGAGATCTGTATGGACAAGATTAAGAGGTGCTGATGCATGTGAGTTTGATAGTTTGAACGGCAGAGAATGAGATTTTCCTAGTTGACAGGCATCACAAAATTGAGTAATTTCATTTTTACTGAATTTTTCATTACAAATTTTGAGAACTTGTGACATCACAGGACCTGTAGGATGACCAAGCCTCATGTTTCACAATTTTGATTTTGACTCATGCTTAGTGACTCTTGTCGACTCAACAACACAGACTGATGACCTTGATTTATTTGGATGAACTGGATTTTGACAGGATAATCTCTTAACTCGATCTGGGAGCTCAATCTGATACAAGCCGTCTTTAAGTTTCCCTTCCAACAATTGGTCTGTTGATCCTTCACAGCACAAGTGTTAGGGTGGAATTCCATAAAGACACCATTATCAGAGGTCAATTGTGAAACACTCAACAAGTTTTTCTTAATTGCAGGCACTAATAGCACATTACTGAGCAATAAGGATTTATTATTCTGTGTATTTAAGTGATTAGTGCCAATGTGAGAAATCTGAAGTTCATTTCCATTACCAACAGTAAGTTTTTCCTTACCACTGTATTCACATGCTTCAGCTAGATTCTCTCTCTCTCTCTTCAGTGACATGGTTGCTAGCACCTGAATCTGCAAACCATGTTGGATCTGAAATGGTTTTTGCTGAGGCAATGAAAGTAGCAGGCTCTGAGGGGTAGTTTTGATAGTTATTATCAGGCTTAGCACCCATGTACCTTTCATCATACCGGTTGAAGCATTTGGCTGCTGAGTGATTATTTATTCCACAATTTGACAAGGCCTGTTCATAATCTGTCTACCTCCTCTACCTCTGATTCTTCCTCCCCTGTAGTGAAGGCTTCTTCTACCATAATCAGATCTTCCTCCTCTGTTTGTGCTTGCTCTGTGACTGAAGTTTACTAAAGCTTGGCTTAGATTTACTGAGGCTAGGCTATTTTTCACAGCATTTAGATATTCAATACGACTTTCATAGGTCATAAGAACTGACTGCAGCTCATGCCATGAGATTGACTCTCTGCTTTTGATTTAAACAACAATGGGAGTGTACTCTTCATCTAGGCTAGCTAGCACTTGAGTGATAAGATCTCCATGAGTAATTGTCTTTCCAGCTATTTCAAGATTGTCTGCCAGATGTTTAATCATGTTGAGATATTGATCAATAGTCATTGATCCTTTTCTAGCCCTCTGAAGTTCACTGGTTAGGAAAATAATCCTGGATTTATTCATGACCCCAAAACTCTCTTGAACAGCTTTCCAGAGGTTGCAGGCAGTTGATGATCCCATTACTCTCATGGCGATCTCCGATGTCATTGATGAGTACAGCCAACCCATCAACAACTGATCAGTTGACATCCATTTGCCATATTCAGCATTTGGTGTCATTTCCACTGTGGCTCCAGCAGATCCAACCGTTTGGGTTGCAAGAAATTCTGCTGGACAGCTTTCGGTTCCATCAATGAACCCTTCAAGATTATGTCCTCTAATGATTGGCATAATCATGTTCTTCCATAGGAGAAAGTTGTTCCTATCTAGCTTCACCAGTGGCACTTGGGTAAGTGTGATTCCAACTGATGTCACTTGATGTCCTCCCAGCAATGAAGGGACCAGTGTACTGGAATTAGGCAACATAGATTGTGCATTATCATCTGATCCGGTATTAGCCATTTGTGGCTCTGATACTAAGTTAAAATAACAGAATTTGAAGAATAAAGAACTCAGATAGTAAGTTGGTGAAATGTTTGTATATTCAATGATTAAAGAATACAAGAGAGGTAATATATATATATATATATATATATATATATATATATATATATATATATATATATATATATATATATATATATATATATATATATATATATATATATACAGAAAATTGAGTGGAAAGCAAGTCACAAAAGGATGCCAATCGCGTGAGGAATAAATCTGTTGCAACAATAGGTGTGGTCCCAGCAGTACACAATATCAGCAACAGCACACATGCTTGCTCGATTTAATTGTAATTGGAAATAATCTTCACACAAACCCACCACCCAATCCTCCTCCAGAACCAGAACCTCCTTCCGTTCCTCCACCTCCACCTCCTAAATCCTAGTGATTAAAGAAGAATTTTTTCTCACCATTAAAAGAACCCTTTGAGCCATCAAGCTTTCTTGCAGTGGTGGTGCAAATGAGAACACCAAGAAGAACCAAGAGAACAAATTTGGAAGTCATCTCAATTTGCAAGTAAAAATAGGTACTGAATCCTGATCTATGAGAATTTAGGACACCAAAAAGGGATTATATAATGCTACTGATTCATACCATAAACCATGTTTCAATTGTTAATGCAGCTATAACTGTTTGTTTGACACTTTACTTCAACTTGATTACTCTTAGTTAATTATCAATTAAAAAATTTGTGCTTGAATTAATGTCTGAGTTAGTGGGGTCTTGTTAAGCTCGCAGTTATTAATTTGCAGTAATTCAGTTTATGTTTTTAGATATTAATTAGTGCAATATTGCATGTTTATTACATTAGTGGTATAAACACATGTTCTCATATCTTTCCAGGCATTGTAATTCATTTCTATAGTGCAATAATTCAGATTACATAGTTATGTAAATATGCATTCCACTTTTTACATTCTCAAATGGTTTGATTTGATTTTAAAAATAAGTAAAAAAAATAAAATTAAAACACCGTCGTTCCTGTGTTAACTAGGAAATTAATTATTATGACATAAAGTGCTGGTGTATTAATTCTTATTACAAGCATTGAGATTAATCTTACCTGGGAAAGTTTTTATAAACGATTTTGTTTATAAATATATATAAATTAGTACTCGATAGGTGGGTACTTTCTTATGGGTTCAATGAAATGCGTGAATATAAGTGATTTAATTATTTATACAAATGCAGCGATACACAGGCGAAGTTAATTTTCAATTTCAAATTTTGGATACCTATAGCTTGGTTGATTTCAATAATTTTTCTTCATAAACAAGAAAGCCTAAAAGTAAAAGTATTCTTGCAAAGGATGGGCACTGCTGGGCTTGCAACCTCAGGGTGGGGAGTTCGATTCCTGGATGGAGCAGCTGAGTGTTGTAATACTCAATTTGGGTGGAGCAGTTTGGTGATGTAATATCCATGGAGGAAGGCTCCCTTGGGGCCAGGAGTATAAAGGGTGCACAGACCCTGGTCAATTTGGGCATATCCCGCGATTAACCTCCACCCATCACTGAGGGGCCGGGGATGGGTGGTCCAGGATATAGTCTAATGTAAGTTAGGATACCTGGATATCAAAAAAAAAAAAGTATTCTTATCAAAAAAAAGAAAGCCTAAAAGTAAATTTCTGTAGTTTCTAAATTTGTTGTCATCTTCATAGAAGGGCAAGCTAATTCTCTCTCTCTCTCTCTCTCTCTCTCTCTCTCTCTCTGTATAGATATATACACACACCACACACCCACCCACACACACACATCCACATCCCATGTACGACTATTACAGCATTATACATCAACTTATTTCCTATCATGAAAAAATTACTAAGCAAAACTAATTTATGAAATTGGATTATTTCTATGCTATGGATTAAAAATTACATTATGGAGTTGTTTGACAAAGATTTAGATTAAAAAAAAAAAAAAAAGGAAATTTTGAATAAAAAATTGATAAAATATGTGATTGAAAAATTGATAAAAATTTAGAGTCCCACAAAATGTGTGACTAAAATTAACTGTTGATTTTGATTCAATTTTTTAAGATATCCCAAACAAGGAATCATAACACATTTTATGCATCAAAGATTGATGGAAAACAAAAGCAATATCGATTACGAAGGAGAAAATATAAAAAATAATTATAAAATTAATATCGCTTAGAAAGAAATTTATGTAGATCTCCCTTCTGTGTCGTTAATGTTTCTCTAATAAAACTAATATAATTTTGAATGTATTGATATAACTTCATAACATAACACAATATCAACTCATATACACGGAGTCAAATCAAATCTCATAAGATATATCCTTTTCAATGATGATGAATGTCGAATCTCAACGCAACTATCAGTGTGGACTTATGGTGAGACTCAAGAGGCGGGCCGCCTCAAGCCAACATCTTGGGGGACCCAAAATTTTCGTTATCTTTCAGAAATTTATAGAAATAGAATAAAATTAAAAATGTTAGTGTGATGATAACAAAGTATTAATGGTGTAGTTGGTAATAATCCCTAATTATCCTTCCTCTTGAGATACGCAAGAGATTTTTTCTACGGCACAAAAAGTTATACTTAATACCTAACACAATCTTTCACACCTATTTTTCATTTTCAATTTTAATATTTGAAAGAAAAAAAATCCATTTTACACTCAAACCTATTCAAAATCAGGTTAAATGCACAATTATTTTCCAATGAATGTTGTGCAATATGTTTGGACTATGCACCTCGTGACAATTTGTTTCCAAAATGTATTGAAAGTTTTTTACATTATTTTTGTATTTATGTTCATGATAGCGCTATGATTTTCATTTATTTTCCTACTTCGCTAAAAACACTTAAGGAGAAAAAAATTTGAATACTAAATACCATTTGAGGGTCCAAATTCTAGAATTTGACTCGGCTTTATTGCAATTCAAGGACCAACCCTGACGGGGGTGCACATAAGCATGAAGATTATATTGCATTTTGATAGTTGTTTTATGATTATATACGTTCAAACTTGTTTTTGGCTCCATCTGGTGCTATTCTATTTGTGTCAAGCTCTAAGGAAAATAAAAATTTTAATCCTTCATCACACAACCAAAAACAAACACTCAAACTTGACTCCAGATTGAGGGTGCCAATTGGAGTCAAATGAGATATGACTTGTATATTAATTTTGGATTAAGCATTGGACAAGTTTATTCATTTAGAAAAATATAATAGTAAAGTGCTTGAATAAAATATTTGTTTTATATAAATATTAAATTTCAAATTTCTGAAATGTGCACTATAACTTACTTTTTAAAATTTGTGACAAAATTATAAGAGAACAAATGAAGATTTACATGGAAGAACTAAAGCATGGGAGAAGAAAGGAGGCTCATTAATCAATCAAATGAAGCTCATATTAATATGTTTGAATAATTTCAGGTACAAATTAAGCATGTGCTGGATTATAGTTTAAATGTCATGAAAAATATCACTTGGGTATGGAATGGTTCTTTAATTACTCATGGGAGTCCACCAACTCCTATTCCACCACCAGCTCCTCCACCAAATCCACTGCCAGATCCTCCACCCAATCCGCTTCCACCACCGCCACCGCCACCGCCACCAAAACCTCCTCCTCCTCCTTGAGCACCATTTCCAAACCCACCACCAAATCCTCCTCCAGAACCAGAACCACCCCCTATTCCTCCACCTCCACCTCCACCTCCTCCAAACCCTCCACCTCCTCCTTGAGAACCACCTCCCATCCCACCACCAAATCCACTTCCAGAACCACTACCCCCTCTTCCTCCACCTCCACCTCCACCTCCTCCAAACCCTCCACCTCCTCCTTGAGAACCACCTCCCATCCCACCACCAAATCCACTTCCAGAACCACTACCCCCTCTTCCTCCACCTCCACCTCCACCTCCTCCAAACCCTCCACCTCCTCCTTGAGAACCACCTCCCATCCCACCACCAAATCCACTTCCAGAACCACTACCCCCTCTTCCTCCACCTCCACCTCCACCAAACCCTCCACCACCACCTCCACCAAGCCCCCCACCTCCTAAATCCCAGTGATCAAAAATGAATTTTTTCTCATCACCGAAAGAGCCGTCTGAGCCAACAAGCTTTCTTGCATTGGTGGTGCAAATAAGAACGCCCAGAAGAATCAAGAGAACAAATTTGGAAGTCATCTCAATTTGCAAGTACTGTGAATCTTGTTTGATGACCAATTAGGACACCAAAAAGGGATTTTATAATGCTTGAATATCAGTTATTTGCAATGAAGTTTAATGCCTGAATTAATGTGTGAATTAGTGAAAGTCTGATCAACTTGACGGTTATTGCATTAGTAACAGGTAATTTAATTTTTGCGTTCAGTTATTAATTCGTGCAGTAGTAGATTAATTTGTGAATTAATGGTTATTGTTTATGTTAGTGGTTTTCACACATAATTCTTATATCTTTTAGAAGCTGATTGTAATTCAATTTTTTATAGTGCAATAATTCAAATTACACAACTATTTAATTTATGTTCCTTTTTCCTTGTGATATTTTTCTTAAATTACCGAACGTTTATTTTTCCAGTTTCCTTCCATAGTTCATCATCTCTCTCTCTCTCTCTCTCTCTCTCTCTCTCTCTCTCTCTCTCTCTCTCTCTTTATTTCCATGGAGTTCTGGTTTTCTTTTTTTTTGTTCGAACTACGATGACAGAGATGAGGTAAGTGTTATTTGGCAACTCAAAGTAATCTCGAGTCAAGTATCATTAAGATTTTAAAGGTAAAGTGCGAGAAAGGAGATTTTATTTTATGGCCGTGTTATTCTCTCGAGTGAGCAGTTTGGCAAAAATGTTTTTGCTTATTTTCGCACTTACAATAGAGTTTGGGGCGAAGTCTCTCTGAATTTCGAATAAGAATTAATGCCTCATATCATGGAGAATTATATACGTTCGTGCATGGTTCGACAAATAACTATATATGTATTTCTTTTAAGGTAATAACTACAGTGGCGGACCCATTAAGGGTCCAGTGGGTGTAGCCGCCCCCACTAGATTTATAATATTCAAATTTGAAATTATATTTTATATTTTGAATATTATCGTTTTCTTCTAATTTAGATAAAAGTGTTTTAATTGTTCCTTTGTGAGTTTTCATCTTTGCTTGATGCAAACTCACCAAGGCCTATCAAATTCTCGAGTTATTGGACGGTGTATTTCATGAGAAATATCAAGAATAATCTTTGAGGATAAATCTCCTAAGGTGTTCGTTCATGCCTCCAATTCTTCTTAGTAGCTTGTTGGGACGGGAATTCTGGTGAGCCAAGATTTTCTCGTGCGCGTTGTTCGCTGGCTTGCACGCTTAGCCTGTCATGGCTCCTTTTTCCGACCTTGATGTGTGGCACTTACTGGTGCCATCAAATCGAATTCAAGCTAATAAGAATTACTTATCCCTCATATTAATTAATACATTTTTCTTTAGTAACGGTTTTCGTCCCAAAAAAAAATAGTCCGGGTGCATAAAAAGACTTACTTGCCCATCATATTTTTATATATATATAAAAAAAGTAGCCGAATTTAAAAAAAAAATACATAAATTGTGGGCCTTCATTGAAATTAACATATGATTCGACCAAAAAATAAAAGTAAAAAAATTTTCATCTTGTATATATTTATCCTTGTCTAATTAGACAATGTGATAGTCAAGAATGATACTAACACGATAATATTACTCGTTGTTACGCAAAAATCTCGCAAGCGTACTAGCTCGTTGTACAAGTAATAATTGTGATGAGTGAGTTATCGTCCCACAGGGAATAAGGCTCAATTTTAGAGTGTTCGATATATTTAAATTTACAAATGTAACAAAAGTTGGTTGATTTTTAGTTGACTACATTTTATAACTACGAAAGCAATAAAAAAATGATTTTAAATCAAATGTGGGTAAGTGTATTGGATTTCCAACTCCACTAATCAATTCTTAATTTCAATTCTCAACCGGTGATAATTAATTCGATTCATACAATTGCGACGATCGATAATTCTACTTTCATTTACCATTCTTTCCCAAGATATAATAAATATATTGTTGCCACGAGACGATCCTATTTCTAGTCCGAATTCATATGACAAGCAAGCATTGACGTTTAAGATTATCACACATGACCGCACACGCTATAAATATTATTCCTAATATTTATTGTCCGTGTGTTCCATAAACAGTGTTCTACCTACCGTGAGTTTTTTAACACTACGAATAAACAACTAATTATCATAATGGTGCGCAAACATTAAAAACAATAAATTCATATATGTTTATGAAATCACAATGCAAGAATTAAACTAAAAACACATGATATCGAATTAAAAACTAAAAATTAATTAGTTTCATCATCCATCCAATACAAGGGAATTTAGCCTAACATATTGTAGAAATTAAATTACATAAGAATAATTGGAAAAATATCACCCAAAAATAAGAAAGATGGAAGAAGGAAAAATTCACGTTCTTGATGTGAACCTTGAGTCCGGATGAAGAATCTTCAATATCCTATGCAATTCGCCTTGATTCCACATTGTTAGTCATCTTCTTCGCCTCTAAAATATGTATAATATTGAGATTTTTAGGTCTAGGGAGGTTCTCCATATGTATTCTGCTGTTCTCTCTTTATAGGAGCCGAAAATTGGCTGAAAATCATGTCCAAATTGGTTTCCAAAAAAGTTCTAGTCGAATAAGGAAAGTTGTCTTCGCGCGCAGATTTTTTGTCTCTGCATAGCAGTCCGTATTTTAGTCTTAACTTTCTCTTCTGATATCCGATTTATGCGATTCAAAGTGCGTTGAAAAATAACTTAAAGGGCTACAACTTTAATTGAAATAGAGTTTTTCCAATTCGGACGTTTACTATGCCAAAAATGGGTCTCAATGTTCGGCTAAAAATCTGGAATATATCTTGAGCGATTGGAAATTGATTTTGATAATACTTTGATCATGTTCCATTCCTTTTTGAATTCTAATTTCAATCCAATTGTCTCCTAACAATTTTCAACGTATCTTCTTCAGTATTTGCAATTTGATCCTCGAACTTTGAATTTTACCATTTTCACCATATTTTGCTTCTTTTCTCCAATTCTTTATCAAACATAAAATTTTACCTACACAATGCAATATAACATAAATTATGTAAAATTTTGCCAAAAGATCAATAAAATTCTATAGTTTTAAGCCCCAAATAAGTGTAGAAAATACACTTATCACTCGTAATTGAAGTCTTATCCAAAGAGAATGAAAGAGACAAATGTATAATCTATTTTGCTTTCTCACATCGATATGTCTTCTTGTTGAGGCTCAAACCCTATGAATGATGTGCGCCCAGAAATTTTGGCTCAATGTCGTGTCTTGCTGATGCACGTTTTTATTAGTGGAAATGTTTTTTTACGAGATGATGACACGTGTTCAAATTCTGCTCCTTGGATTTTTGCCTGTGTGATATATATACGTGTTGGATATTTGTATTCTTCTATCTTTCAAGATTCTTCCAACCTTCTGGGTTCTTCTGAGAGACGCCTTATTCTTATAGATTAGTTTTATCTATACATTCTTTATCTCTCTTGATGAACTTGTAAACGAAGATCAAGAAAAATTACTAAACGAAACTTATGTATGAATTTGGATTATTTCTATGCTAGGGATTAAAAATTATATCATGGAGTTGTTTGGCAAAGATTTTGATAAAAAAAATTAGCAAATTTTGATAGAAATTGATAAAATATTTGATTGAAAAATTGACTAAAATTTAGAGTCTCATAAAATGTGTGATTAAAATTAATTACTGGTTTTGATTCAACTTTTTAAGATATCCCAAACAAGGAATAATAACACATTTTATGCGTCAAAGATTGATGGAAAACAAAAGCAATATCGATTACGAAGGAGAAAATATAAAAAATAATTATAAAATTAATATCGCTTAGAAAGAAATTTATGTAGATCTCTCTTCTGTGTCGTTAATGTGTGCCTAATAAAACTAAAATAATTTTGAATCTATTGATATAACTTCACAACATAACACAATATCTACTCATATACACGGCGTTGAATCAAATCTCATAAGATATATCCATTTCAATGATGATGAATGTCGAATCTCAACGCAACTAACAGTGTGGACTTATGGTGAGACTCAAGAGGCTGGCCGCCTCAAGCCAAATTCTAGGGGGCCCCAAAATTTTCGTTATCTTTCAGAAATTTAAAGAAATAGAATAAAATTAAAAATGTTAGTGTGATGATAACAAAGTATTAATGGTGTAGTTGGTAATAATCCCTAATTATCCTTCCTCTTGAGATACGCAAGAGATTTTTTCTACGGCACAAAAAGTTATACTTAATACCTAACACAATCTTTCACACCTATTTTTCATTTTCAATTTTAATATTTGAAAGAAAAAAAAATCCATTTTACACACAAACCTAATCAAAATCTGGTTAAATGCACAATTATTTTCCAATGAATGTTGTGCAATATGTTTGGACTATGCACCTCGTGACAATTTGTTTCCAAAATGTATTGAAAGTTTCTTACATTATTTTTGTATTTATGTTCATGATAGCGCTATGATTTTCATTTATTTTCCTACTTCGCTATGATTTGAATACTAAATACCATTTGAGGGTCCAAATTTTAGAATTTGACTCGGCTTTATTGCAATTCAAGGACCAACCCTGACGGGGGTGCACACAAGCATGAAGATTATATTGCATTTTGATAGTTGTTTTATGATTATATAGCATTTTGTATTTATGTTCAAACTTGTTTTTGGCTCCATCTGGTGCTATTCTATTTGTGACAAGCTCTAAGGAAAATAAAAATTTTAATCCTTCATCACACAACCAAAAACAAACACTCAAACTTGACTCCAGATTGAGGGTGTCAAAGTCGACTCTAAATTGAGTATTGGAGTCAAATGAGATGTGCACTGTAACTTACTTTTTAAAATTTGTGACAAAATTATCAGAGAACAAATGAAGATTTTCATGGAAGAACTAAAGCATGGGAGAAGAAAGGAGGCTCATTAATCAATCAAATGAAGCTCATATTAATATGTTTGAATAATTTCAAGTACAAACCAAACATGTGCTGGATAGTAGTTTAAATATCATGAAAAAGATCACTTGGGTACGGAATGGTTCTTTAATTACTCATGGGAGTCCACCAACTCCTATTCCACCACCAGCTCCTCCACCAAATCCACTGCCAGATCCTCCACCCAATCCGCCTCCACCACCGCCACCGCCACCAAAACCTCCTCCTCCTCCTTGAGCACCATTTCCAAACCCACCACCAAATCCTCCTCCAGAACCAGAACCACCCCCTATTCCTCCACCTCCACCTCCTCCAAACCCTCCACCTCCTCCTTGAGAACCACCTCCCATCCCACCACCAAATCCACTTCCAGAACCACTACCCCCTCTTCCTCCACCTCCACCTCCACCTCCTCCAAACCCTCCACCTCCTCCTTGAGAACCACCTCCCATCCCACCACCAAATCCACTTCCAGAACCACTACCCCCTCTTCCTCCACCTCCACCAAACCCTCCACCACCACCTCCACCAAGCCCCCCACCTCCTAAATCCCAGTGATCAAAAATGAATTTTTTCTCATCACCGAAAGAGCCGTCTGAGCCAACAAGCTTTCTTGCATTGGTGGTGCAAATAAGAACGCCCAGAAGAACCAAGAGAACAAATTTGGAAGTCATCTCAATTTGCAAGTACTGTGAATCTTGTTTGATGACCAATTAGGACACGAAAAAGGGATTTTATAATGCTTGAATATCAGTTATTTGCAATGAAGTTTAATGCCTGAATTAATGTGTGAATTAGTGAAAGTCTGATCAACTTGACGGTTATTGCATTAGTAACAGGTAATTTAATTTTTGCGTTCAGTTATTAATTCGTGCAGTAGTAGATTAATTTGTGAATTAATGGTTATTGTTTATGTTAGTGGTTTTCACACATAATTCTTATATCTTTTAGAAGCTTATTGTAATTCAATTTTTTATAGTGCAATAATTCAAATTACACAGCTATTTAATTTATGTTCCTTTTTCCGTGTGATATTTTTCTTAAATTACCGAACGTTTATTTTTCCAGTTTCCTTCCATAGTTCATCATCATCTCTCTCTCTCTCTCTCTCTCTCTCTCTCTCTCTCTCTCTCTCTCTCTCTCTCTCTCTCTCTCTCTCTCTCTCTCTCTCTCTCTCCATGGAGTTCTGGTTTTCTTTTTTTTTTTTTGTTCAAACTACGAAGAGAGAGATGAGGTAAGTGTTATTTGGCAACTTAAAGTAATCTCGAGTCAAGTATCATTAAGATTTAAAGGTAAAATGCGAGAAACGAGATTTTATTTTATGGCCGTGTTATTCTCTCGAGTGAGCAGTTCAACAAAATGTTTTTGCTTATTTTCACACTTACAATAGAGTTTGGAGCAAAGTCTCTCTGAATTTCGAATAAGAATAATGTGTCATATCATGTAGAATTATATACTTTCGTGCATGGTTCGACAAATAATTATATATGTATTTCTTTTAAGGTAATGACTACAGTGGCGGACCCAAAAAAAATCGTTTGGGTGCATAAAAAAATTGTCAGAATATAATTATCATGTCTAATTAGGCAATGTGATAGTCTAGAATGATACTAACATATGATAATATTACTCGTAATTGAAGTCTTACCCAAAGAGAATGAAAGAGACAATTGTATAATCTATTTTGCTTTCTCACATCGATATGTCTTCTTGTTGTGGCTCGAACCCTGATCAAAGTCGTGTTTGGCTGATACACGTTTTTATTAGTGAGAACGTTTTTTACGAGATGATGACATGTGTTCAAATTGTGGCCATTGGATTTTTGCCTTATTGTTGTGTGATATATATACGTGAACAGTGCTGGCCTTTCGAGATTCTTCCAACCTTTAGGGTTCTTCTGAGAGACGTCTTATTCTTGTAGATTAGTGTTTGATCTATGTGTTCATCTATCTTGATGAACTTGTAAACTGAGATCATTACATTTTTCAGCCTCTGTAATCTGTATTTTTGAGTGATTGCGGTGTGAATAAGGATTTTCGTGCAGTCGCGATTTCAGTAGGCGATTGTGGAGTTTCTTGAGTGATTTCTTATAGACCTACAGTTTGTTGTTAAAAAGATAAGGGTCTTGTACTTTCTCTTGTGTTGGAAGAATGTTTTGTAACTTGTTGCCATTTTTGGGTTAAATAGTGCATCCTAGCAGATATCCATTATTGGGATGTTCAACGGGGGATGTAGGCATTAGATGTGGTTGCTGAACCTCCAAAGTTAGGCTGAAATAACTCTTTGTGTTCAATTTTTAATTTTCTGCTAGTTTATTTTCTGATCGATTGATGTTTCGCAGAATCTTGTTTTAAAATCGTGTATTGTGGGCCTTTTCACTTCTCTAGCTTTTAACAAACTCGTAACTTGTGCGTGCGACGATTTGGAAAATAAACATAAGCATATTTAATTTTTTTTAAAAACAAAATACAAACACAACTTTAGTAAATTTTCTGATGGAGGTTTTGATTCCTCAACCATATATATAAAAATACAAACAACGAGTCCATGGTACAAAGAGCTTTTCTATTTCTCATTTCCTTTAAAGACAGAATTCTGGACATGTATTTCAGTTTTCTTATATTTAGAAAAATATACAATTTCTCAAATGGTTTGATTTGATTTTTAAAATATAGTAAAAAAATAAAAACACCGTCATTCCTGTGTTAACTAGGAAATTAATTATCATGACATAAAATGCTGGTGTATTAATTCTTATTACGAGCATCGAGATTAGTCTTACCTGGGAAAGTTTTTATAAACGATTTTGTTGACGAATATATATAAATGAGTACTCAATAGGTGGGTACTTACTTATGGGTTTAATGAAATGTGTGAATAAAAGTAATTTAAATATTTATACAAATGCAGCGATACATAGGCGAAGTTAATTTTGGATACCTCTTAGTTGATTTCAATATTTTTTTCTATATAAACAAGAAAGCCTAAAAGTAAATTTGTATATATATGTGTGTGCGCGCGCGCCATGTACGGCTATTTTAGCATTATACATCAACTTATTTCCTATCATGAAAAAATTGCTAAACGAAATTATTTATGAATTTGGATTATTTATATGCTATGAATTAAGAATTATATTATGGAGTTGTTTGACAGAGATTTTAATAAAAATTGATAAAATATGTGATTAAAAAGTTGATAAAAATTGAGAGCAACTTTTTAAGATATCCCAAACAAGAAATAATATAATATTTTAGGCGTCAAAGATTGATGGAAAACAAAAGCAATATTGATTACAAAGGAGAAAATATAAAAAAGGATTATAAAATTAATATCGTTTAGAAAGAAATTGTTGTGTTAATTATACCTAGAATCTCTTATACCAATTGTTGGGAATTCAAGGATCACATATTACTCGATACCACTTGATATAAAACCAATCATTGGAATAAGATGTTGAAGTTATGTAACACAATAATAAAGTATTTGATCACAAGCAAAAGAATAAAAGAAGACAAGAAAATATGACAGTTATGTAACACAATAATAAAGTATTTGATCACAAGCAAAAGAATAAAAAAAGACAAGAAAATATGACAGAGGAATTATGAAATTTTTTTTTAACACAAATAATGAAGATGGAAAAATATTACAATGATCCTAAAGGTAGTAATCACATTTCTCACACACTATTATCACACCATAAAATTGTAGAGAAGAGCCAAGTATATATAGGCAACTATGTAGGGTGACGTTCAAACCTTGATAGATGAGTTGTAATTGAAATAGAATGTCAAAAACGTGTTAAAACGCGAAAATGGCTTGGGCCGAATAACCATGTCGCTCTACTGTCAGGTGGGCGATAGGCGAGCGATCAAGTCTCAGGAGAAAACTTACAGGTGCTGCTCGAGCGGTAGGCTAGTGAAAATGCCGCGACTTTTCTTCCCGGTCCATAATTTCAACATTTTCAAGTCCAATACAAATTCCAACTCCCAATAGGGAATCCAAATAGAATTGCAACTTGAATAAGACTCCAATAGCATTCCAAACTGAATTCATCTTGACATGCACTTCAATTGAAATTCTTCAATTACTTCAACAAGGAATTCGAGTAACACCCAAATTCTAACAATCTCCATCTTGACACGAATTTCACTGCAACGAACAAATCTCCAAAGTTTTCTCCACCTAGAGAAGAAAATACGTATGCAACTCCACATCTTCCAATGAATCCAAGCACTACTCTGTAGAATTACCTCAGATTCCCAAAAAAACATAATGATTATAAAATTCACCAAACTGAGCTGTAACATACCCCAAAACAGAATCAAACTCAAATGTTTTTAAAGAAGACCCCTTAATAGATTGTATACCTTCTAATACGCTAAAAGCATGTTCAACAAAATCATCATCCACATACCTTTTTTTCTACTAGATATGTCCCCAGCAATAGAATATAATGGCACCATGGGTGATGGTGGTAAAGCGGCATTATCCATATCCCATGAACTCCGCTGAACTATATTCTTCAAATTCGACCAATTACGAGCTCCTAATGTTATTGTATTAAACTGAATGTCCACTACAGTACTAAACCGATACTGATTGACTCTACTAGATTATGCACGACCATGCATGATGTATAACTGAGCTCTTTGTTGTCCCTCCAATACAATTTAGGCACCCTTACAAACTTTCAAAACTTTACATTCACTAAAGAACTCATAACCCTTTGAATCAATAAAGACAACGAGATGAGATTCTTCTTCAAATTCGGAACTTGTCGAACCTAGCCAAGTGTTCTAATTGTCCCATTCAATAACTTCAATCTAACCCTACCAATTCCAGCAACCTGACAAGGTGTGTTGTTTTCCATAACCACGACACCTTTGGAAATGGTTTCATATGTAGTAAACAAGTCCTTATTAGGACACATATGAAACACACACGCTAATTCCAGAATTCAATTGTCCTCTGGTTTAGATTCGATGTCGAAATAACCAAGAGATCTCCCACACTTACAATATACTCTACAAGGTCTGCTTTACCTAAAGTATCTGATACTTCCTATAACGACTTGCAGCCAACCTTTCTTATTCTACAATTTGTAGCAATCTTTCTTAATGTGCCCCCTCTTCTTGCAGAAGTAACAAATCTGATTACTTAACTTAGACTTCGATATGCCCTTTCCAAAACCACCATGAGCAACTAGGCCTTCTCCATCTCTGGTCTCAGAAACCAGATGCTTCATCTTCTCTTTTGAAAACTGATCATCATATACCTCCTCTATGGTAAGAGTATCACGACTATACATGATCATGTCTCTAAATGAATAAAATGAAACGGGTAATGAACACAATAAGATCAATGCCAAATCTTTTTCATCATACTTTACTTTCAAAGTTTCCAAGTCAGTGACTATCTCTTTAAATACAGTCATGTGACCTTTCAATTATCCTCATGCTGCCATTCGATGAGAGTATAAACGCTGCTTAAGATGGAACTTGCTTGTTAGACTTTTAGTTATGCACAATTGCTCCAACTTCAACCATAAAGCAGTTGTTGAACCCTCATTCAAAACGTTCCTGGAGAATGGTATTCGACAGATGAAGATGAATGTGGGAAACTTCTTCTTATCCTTCCGTAATTTCTCCTCAACGGTCAAAGTTGCGGGCATGTTGTCGATTCCCAATAACGCATACAAATCCTATAATGCGAGTACTACACACATCTTAACATGCTATAGTAAAAATCTAGTGATTCGATCCAAAAGCAGATGTCATACTTCATGGAAGTCATCACGAACAAAAACCCCGAACAAATCAAACCCTTCGCTCTTGCGGAACTGCTAAACCTAGGGTTTGATACCACTTGTTATGTTAATTATTTCTAGAATCTCTGATACCAATTGTTAGGAATTAAATGATCACGTATTGCTCAACAACACTTGATATGAAACCAAATGGATTGAGATGTTGAAATTATATGGCACAATAATGAAGTATTTGATCACAAGTTAAAGAATAAAAGAAGACAATAAAATATGACGGAGGAATTAGAAGAATTTATTTCACCACAAATAATGAACATGGAGAAATATTACAATGATCCTAAAATAGGTAATCACTTTTCTCACACACTATTCTCACACCATAAAATTGTAGAGAAGAGCTAAGTATATATAGGCAACTATTTAGGACAACATCCAAACTCTAATGGATGAGTTGTAGTTCAAGTAGAATACCAAAAACGTATTAAAACGCGAAAAAGGACTTGGGTCTGATAACTTTGTTGCTCGAGCAATAAGCTAGCGATGGGTCCGTCACTCGAGTGTCAGGTGGGTAATAGGCGAGCGGCCAAGTCTCGAGAGAAAACCTTCTGATGTTGCTCGAGCGACCAGCTAACAATAGGCTAGCGAACATGCAGTAACTTTTCTTCCTGGTCCATAATTTCAACATTTTCAAGTCCAATACAAATTTTAACTCACAATAGGTGAGCGATCAAGTATTGAGCAAGATAACCCTATCGCTCGAGCGATAAGCTAGCAACTGGTCCATCGCTCAAATGCCAAGTGGGCAATAAGCGAGCGACCAAGTCTCAGGAGAAAAATTGAAGGTGTTACTCGAGCGGCTAACTAACGGTAGGCTAGCGAAAATGCAGCGACTTTTCTCCCGTTGAATACAGTTCAATATAATATGTCAATGTAAAATTCATCTCAACAATTCTCAAAAGACTACTACTTCAAAAAAAAAAAAAATTGAACCATATCAAAATTAACTTCTTTGACCGACAATTTAGCTATCCCACAAAATATCAACTCCTTGCATACCACAAAAATAATAAGGGTATAATTAATAAACTTAGAGTGAGCATGTAAATCAAAAGTATATCAATAAATATATTAACCTTTATCTAATCAACATAGTACATATGACAAGTAATTATTTGAGTATATTATTAGTAAAACTACAAAGATAATTTGATTAACATGTGAGCTCTAACAGAAATTAATCTATACACACCATACCTTCCAAAAAATAATTAAGGGTACAATTAGAATTCTAACATATAGATCCATAAAAGTTCAAATGCTGTCATGATCTCAAGTCATTTTATATAAATAATCATTTTGGCACCAAATAAAAACCTGATGTTCAATTCAAATAAACCACCCCCATCAACTTCTTGATTTTAGACAATTGAGACTGAATGTAAATGCAAATGGAATTAAAATAGAAAAGAAGTTAAGTATACATTTGTAATGATTATAGCGAATCCACTTCAATGTACCTAATTGGCCATGCAATTATACTTCCTAATGCATCTTCAAGAAGAAAAAGCTCAAGTGTAGGACGATACAAGTTGACGTTATCATTCACTTCATTAACCCAAACTCTTCAACATTCATTACCAAAGGGTACATGATGCACTAAATCACTTGGATTTGTTGATGCGATTTCACCTTTTGCGACAATATCAGCTTTCCCAAACTAAGATAACAATTTGCATTTCTTATTTGAAGGTCATCTAAACCATTCAAGCTTTTAGGCTGTAAAATTCATATTCAATTGTACAATTTATTATTTTGAATGTAGAAATTATATGTAATTTAGAATAACATTCATTAATTCTAGTTTTTCACTTATATTATTTTCTTGTTCAACATTTTTACTCTTCACTTGAAACAAAGCTTTTAATTCCTTAATTTCATCTCTCGACTCTTGGACTTGAGGTTGCAAGTTATGATTGTGCACCAAAGTATTCAACTTTGAAGGAGTCACACTGAAACCAAGACCTCTTACCTGTCATCAATGTTTTGGACCAAGTACTCTTGCAACTCCATCATTTTTGAGGGAGTGTTTGCTTGGAGAGGTAACCGTCTCTGAACATGCTTTTATTTTGTTCTGATATGAGGAAATACATTAATGGGCTAAATTTACAAATATAAGCTTTAAATGATCAAAAATTACTAAAAGCAATATTGTTACCAACATTTCCCCAGCTGATTCATTAATAGGTTTACCATTTTCGCATATGTCCTCGTATAAAAACATCATCTCTCGTTATAGAATCAGGGCCTTCACTTTCAGTAAGCTGCAATTTACATATTTCATATACGTGATAGTTTGTAAACGTTTATAACTTTTAGAGCACATTTAACTTTTAATTTAATTTTTTTTTTACAATTTCAGCTTCTAAGCGAGCAAAACCTTTTCTACTTGTTGTATGCATTATGATTTGACCCGCTCTCATCTTTTTGAATCTTTAATTATTTTCCTACAAAATCAATTAGTATTATACAAGCATAAATTTTATTAGGAATATAAAGCAATGGAAGCTTACCTTGTATGGTTGGGAATTGCGTTCTTTGACAAATGCTTCACAGTGCAATTCAAAAATTATAGGGCAATACCATATTACTATTTTCAGAAATTGTGCAATTCACACTTCACAAATCACATATTAATAGTAACAGAGTAAGCTAGCAACTCATAGTCACAGAGGTAGCAATACTAGAAGTCTAGAAAGAAGTTGAAGTCTGGTGGCAAAATCAATTGAAGAGCAATATATAGGTTTCGAGCAATTGAAGAGCAAAGTGCCAATTTCATGTGTTAAAAAGAAAAAAAAAATAAACATTACTACAATTTACACAATTCAAAATAACAAAAAATTAGAAAAGGAAAACGAGTATATGCTTGTAGTTGGAGCTTCAGCTAATCCGAGTATCCGACTGACCAGTCACCAAGCGTGGTGAGCTGCGAGCAACAACCAAACTCAAATGGCAGATGCAAGGGCCATAAACTGAGTGGCGGGAGGACTGAGGAGGAGGCAAAGGCAGGAGGGTTGTAATTGCTGGTCTAATGAATCATGAATGTAATACATATGGTACTGGGTAATTGGGTTGAATTGAATGGTATGGGGCTAATGGGCTTCAGTTTACGACGTGTAATCAATGTGTGCCGTAAAATTTAACTTTTTACGGCATGCCATCAACATATGCCGTAAAAACGTTTACGACATGCAATCAATGTGTGCCGTAAAATTTAATTTTTTATGACATGCCATCATTGTATGCTGTAAATACTTTTAGTAACTGGATTATTACGGCTTGCATTCAAGGCATGTCGTAAATAGTCTATTTTTACGGCATGCCTTATATGCACGCCGTAAACGTGTGCCGTAAAAATTAACATTTGTTGTAGTGTACCCACGAGCTTGGCTCATTAAAGTGATGAGCCGAGCTCAAGCTCATTCAAGCACGATTCAAGCTCAAGCTTTTGATCTCACGAGTTCGAGTTTTTTTACGAGCTTGTGAACTTTAGGCTCTTAGGCCGTTCGCGTTTTGCCAACTCTAGTTCTATATATATGTATACAAATCCCATGTCCAATATCACATACAAGTGGAATTATGCTAGTAATTCATTTATGGATGACATTATGTGATGTATGAAAAATTGTGCCAATGATTTGAATAAGTATTGTTAAAATCCATGGCCCAAATGCGTCACGTCAAACAATGTCATTCATGGTGTCAAACATAGCCTCTGTTTAGCTCTCATTATTTGGTATTATAATTTTTTGGATTGTGTTTTTTGAATAACGGGTGGTTAAAAAGGAAGAAAAAATTTTCTATTTACGTGTAATATTATTTTATCGAAAAATATGTTGTTGAAAACAAGAGAAAGAGAAACGTATTATAATTTTAATGGGAATCAAACAGGGATCTAATATACATGTAGCAAATCTGCATGCAAGTGACGTGGGCTTTGTTTTGAGATGAGCAACAAAGGGTCCTCAAAGAGTGGACCATAGCCAACATTCCATCAATATTTTTCCTCTTTTATTGGCAAATGGGTTAAGACTGCCTGGACAACATTGAACAAACATGCGACCGCATTTTAGGGACCCCAAATTGTTCAAGTAAGAAATGGGAACAATTATTTCAAGGTTTTAAGTTGCTGTTTTGACAAATAATTGTACATGATGCACATGGGAAGAGCATGAGTTCACCGTTCATTGTCCTAAGATCCCATTAAAGTCATTTACCGCTTTTTCATATCAATTTTCTCGTGATGGGATGTTTTTTTGCTATTCCAATTATTCATGCATCTTTTTCATGCAAGCAATGACACATACAACCCTCTTTGGGCTCTATTTATTCAAAACTCGTTTTCAATCAAATATTCTTTCATAAAATAATGTTAAATGTAAATTTAAATTTTCTTTTTACTTTTTAATTTCACATTCTACAAAAAACACTATTTTAAGCACGTTTTTTTTTTCCCAAAATTTCATTTTAACTGGGCCCAATTAGGAGCATATTGAATTGAACAATACCGAACACCGTACAAAAAATATATATATATATTATTTATTATTCGACTCAGTCTTATGTACTAATAGTGTGTTTGACTATATTTATTTTTCATGAAAATGTCAATTTTCCACCCAAATTTCTACTTTGGAATGTTTGATTACTATTTTTCCATTAAAAATATTTTTTAACTTTTAAAAATATGCTTAGTTTTCCTTGTTTTAAAGGAAAACATTTTCTTTACAGGTAGATTTTTGTTTTCCTCAAAACAAGGAAAATGTTTTCTAATCTACGTTATGTTTTCTATGACAATCAAACACACTCTGACTGAAAGCATTAAAGTATTTATTTAAAGTGGAGTAAGGATAATGTTTGGTGAAAAATAGTGACCACTTACCAAATTGTAATCAGAGTTTTGATTGATTATTAGGGTCATTAATTATTATGACAAGCATTTTAATCTTATCCTCATGGCCAAGCTCCAAAGAAAAAGGCATGCAGGCCACTATTTAACGTTGTTAACACTAATTAACTCTTTGCATTTTGGAATAATTACTCGAAAACAAGCTGGAGAAAGATTCGATTACTTGAGAGAGTATAAAAAAGACAATAACTGAAAACGACAAAATTGTGTGTGTTTTGTAGATTAGCAAAATTATTCAATTATTTTTTTTATATTTTTTTTTCAAATTTATTAATGAAATGATCGAAAAATGAAGTTACCATTTTATTGAATAATGACATTGCAAAATACTTTCAGCTTTATTTTAAGTCCCTATTTGGTGAGATTTAAAATTAGATTTTTAATTAATTTTGATAAAGGTTGATAAAATTGTGGTTGAAAAATTGTGAAATTCATAAAAAATTAAAATTTTAATTTTAATCACTATCAAACGGGGCTACGAACACACTAGCCATAGAGATGAGGTAAAGAAGGAAAATTCTGCCAAAGTACAAGAAAACTAAACTCAATATGTAGATTATTCTTTACATTATTTTTTACACTCTTACTCATGACACAATCACATCTTTCGATTTCTCCAATACCTTCTCACATCACTGTCCAAATTGTGTCACATATGAGAAAATATCGATCATAGTGTGAAGTAAGATGTACATATAACTTAATTCAAACTAAAAAGGGAAATATTGAAAATGACATCTTCATATTTACAACAAAAAAAAAAGTAAAATAAAAAAAAAAAGAAAAGAAAATGCTGACTTGGAGAAGTAAAAGGTCAAAGTAAAAAGACATAATTTGACTCAATTTGGACCCCCCACTTTCTCACTCAAACCAACTCAGAGATAGCACTCTTTGTGGTGGCAGTCAGCGGTTTGAGTTGGGTCGATTCGCCAAGAAAATCATGACTCAGTTGGAGTTGACTCACCCAGTCAACTCTATCTACTCTGCGGGGCTTCAGCTGCCAAGCGGAGGTGGCGATGAGCGGCCGAGTGTGCCATCCCAGCATGAGACTCCCATCATTTTCCTCGACCCTGTACCCGTCTCCGCCGGCAAACAGCGCCAGTAACATGCTCGCCTGCTTGAACGCGTTGGAACCCAAGTGGACGGGGTCAAACCCGGCGGAGTTCATCCTTCCCCGCCACTGTGATAACGTTTCGTGTCGCTCAATGCGGTCCGGCCCTTCACACGCTACCACGTTGCATATCTGCCTCCCCAAGTACACCTCGGTCATCACAAAGTCCTCGCTGTTGGGCTGAGTGGACCCGGAACTCTCCAGCGAGTCAAATATCGTGGAATAATAATGCAATGACTCATTAAACCTGTCCAAAAATACATTTCCATTATGATTAGCCTCCTGCTCAACAATAGACACTATTTTAGGGTTCATGGCTTTGATTGAATTCAGCACTTTGTCAATTCCACCGGGCCGGGCCAGCAATCTGTGCAACTCGAAAACCGAATTAACTGCTACAACTTCCAAATTATTAGACTTAACGTCCAACATACTGTCATCAAGATCAGCCAGTGAATTGGCAACAAAACCTCGGAATTTGAATTCCAAGCCAATTGTCTCAGCCAATTGAGCCAATTTCCATCCTACTTGCTGCAGAGCATCAGTGTTATCGGGCTGCGGCGGCCCAATTCCAGTTAGCCTGAATTCGGGAGGACCGCCGGGTCGCAAAGCCAGAGCCTGCATCAGTGCCGGCCACTGCATTCCTTGTTTCAAACTGAAATCAATCACGTGGACTCTATTAGCACCTGCAAAGGCTTCAAGAATTGCCTGATTAGCAGTGAAATGGGCGAATTTTAGATATGGACAAGATTCGTAAAAGTGAATTTGAAGAACATCGGAATAGGAGGATTCAAGGGAATCTTGTGGATAAATCTTGTAAATCCTCCGGGCCAAAGCTTCTGCGAAATAGGTGGCGACTTTTCTCATGGCCCCGACTTGAGAAACTGCTAATATACCAACATACTTCACCAATGCATCTGCTAGCTTCATGTTATCTCTTTGAACAGCCTCTGCACAAGCCATCAAAGAGTGCACCAGTCTAACACCTGTTTCTTGTGAATCGACCAGGACCACTGGCCGCGCCGCCGCTAATGAAGCATTATCAAGAAATTCAGATCCAGGAGAAGACCTGTGTCTCTTAATAACACTATATGGTTCATGATTTGGGTTCTCGTCTTCATTCCCACTTCTACAAATTGCCGCACCAGGAATTGCTCTTAAATCATAATCATATATGACTTTTCTGTTCTGGTGTATTGGCTTATCATCGGAGAAACTAATAAGATTACTGGAAGATTCACCTGGAACTCCAATTTGTTGTGGGATCACATCGAAACTACTGGTACTGCTGAGCTCAGTCAACAAGCTCTCGACCCACCCAGAGAGATCAGATGGGTTGTAATGGATTGTATCAGTAGAAAGATAGGAAATTCCATCTTCCATAGTGGTGACCATGGCCATCTCTAATTGCTCAAGTTTATTTGCTACAACCGCCATGTCTGAAGATTTCACTTTGTAACCCAAAACAGCAAAGAGCTCGTCCATTCCTGCATCAGTTTGCGGCTGCCCTTCTTCCCAAATCTTCAACTTTCCCGTGGCGGCTGCCGTCTCTGCTTTGCGACGATCACGTTCTCTTTTCATTTTTGCTAAAATTTAATTCAAAAATGGATTTGTTGTTGTTTGAGGGAACTTCAAGAATCATGGATCATCGCAACTGCGCTAGTTGAAAGTCATGGTTTTGCTTGGTTTTTTGCATCGCTTTATTGGTGAATTGGATTTTTGTTTAAAATTTTTGTAATAAAATAGAGGTGAAGTAGTGTGGTGGAAAAGGGGGCTCGTGAAGAGGGCGCAAGCTTCAAGAGAGGAACAGGGCAGGGGACTGGAGGAGATAACGAAGACGAATCCAGCCATAAACGTAATCATTCGGGGGGTTTTTATTTTTCTTTTATTCATTCAGTTAAAGCATATACTGATTTACGGCCATTTTTGGCACCTTTATTAAGCTTCCATTATGTAAAATTTATAAATTATTTCACTCAATATATTGCTTACGTATTCATCACTCGCCTTTATTTATTTATAAACTAAGCTCTTTATAATTTAATTCCAAATGGTTGGTTTATTGGAGACTAATAATTTTTTTCCCCTTCAATTCGTGGAAAAGGTCAAATATTAATAATAAAACGATAAATACATCATATTTTTTTAATTCTAGGTTGTGTGTGTGTATATATATATATATATATATATATATATATATATATATATATATATATATATATTAAAAGTGGCTATGTAACAAAATTTCTTATTTTTAACGAACCAATTAACGAAATTTGTTGTGTTAACGGATTATGTAACAGAATTTCTTGTTTTAAACAGGCAGTTGCACCTTTTTTTAATGTTTTTATCATAACTTTGTATTCTGATGTCCGATTGAGTCGATTCAAAATGCGTTGGAAAGCTAACTCATCTGGCTACAACTTTGATTCAGACATCATTCTCCAATTCGATAACTTCCTATGCCAAAAATAGGTCTCAATATGAGACTAAAATATCGGAGCATAACTTTTCGGTTGGAAATTGATTTGTGATCATCTTTTGACTAAATTTGATTCCATTGATGTCTTCCTTTATCCAATTGACTCCGAACACTCTCAAATCTTCATCGTGAGGTTTGACACAACTTTTAAGTGTTTACATTTTAGTCCCCGAACTTTGGATCTCTTACAATTTAGCCATTTCTCCAAATTTGTCAACGTTTGCTTATTTTCTTCGATTTCACCAACTTACATTACAACATCAAAATCACACATTTAATTATTTATCAATTACATAAACATTACATCATTAATTATTTAATTAACCAAAAAAATTATATATTTATTAATAACAAATTAATTCTTAAACAAAACTATTAAATATAAACTAGACAAACGTGCATTGCACGTTACTTGCACCTAGTGTGTGTGTGTGTGTGTGTGTGTGTGTGTGTGTGTTGAGAAAATGAGAATTCATAGGTATCGTCTCCAAATTTGTGAATAACTAAGAATATACGTATGAATTCTCATTTTCTCAATGTAAACTTATTATCGAAGTGTTGAAAATAAATAGTCTGTACAATTTTTAATGCAAATGAAAAATATATAATAATTTTATTTTTAGTTGTTGATTGATAAATTGTACTAATTCCATTTATAGGGGAGTGGGCTAACAGCAAGTTAAGAGCATCCAAGAACCGTGGCCTGGGGCAAAGTCAGCCGTTTGAAGTTGGTGGGTCCCAGAATTGAATATATAGAGATGAAGGGGTGGGGGGCACGGGGTTGAAAATTTTTTTTGGATACCTTATTAACAAAAAAATCAAAAAACATATAAAAGAAGTATCAATATTTAATTTAACAAAATCATACCTTATTACAAGTGTTCATTTCGAGTTCATACTTTGAAGACGGAAACGAAAAATGAAATTGGTAAGGTTTAAGATTTTTATTCGATTTGAGGATAAAATGGTAATGGTAAATACAAAAAGAACCAAAAAAAAAAAAATTTAATAAAAAAAAATTTGTCAAAATTTGGGGGGGTCCAGGTCCCCCCCAGCTCCTCCCCTGACCGTGGATGTACCGCAATGCTAAAAGAATATCACAGTGGTAATGTGCAGTGGTCTATATGGGAAGGACGATGCACTTTGAAATCAGGTGCTTGGAATTTATTGGAGAGTCCTACGGATGGCAAATGGATTGACTTGATTCATGGATGATTTTGACTCATTGAAACATGTTGTGGATCGAGCCGAAGTCAATTTTTTTCATGTTCACGAGGCAGGAGTCCGCTCATTTTGGACTCGTGGGGTCACTCATTTTTTGTCTTGTTTTATTTATTTTTTTATAATAAAAATAAACTAGTCGGCTTGTGGACAGCTTGGCTCTACACATGAATCCTACGAGTCAAAGGTCAAGTCTAATTTGTGAATAAAAGCTAAGCTCAGATTTGCCCACTGGCACTCCTGAAGGGTCCCTTAATTTCTTCATCTCCTGTTGAATATTGGATCGCGCAAATCATGCAATTGAATTACACTCTCGCTATGAAGAGAGAACATAAAAGAATTAAATTGGGAATTAAATGGTCATGCCCAAACTTGTCTTGTTAATATAAATAGTGCATATTAGATGATCTAGTTGTGTTTAGGAGGAAAAAATTGGACTGCATTATAAACTAGAGAGAAAAAATTGGACTGCATTAGTAATAAAAACTAGGATTGTAAGGGTATAATTGACATTCACTAATAATCATATTATTTACAGTACTCCTTGAATAATACATTACAAAATATCTATCTCTTTAAAATCTTGTCAAAGAAATTCAGTGAGATAAAATTTGATCAAATGAAAAGGAGTACAACTAGTGATGGCAATGGGCCGAGCCGGCTCGGCTCGGCCCATTGCCCCACGAGCTCGGCTCGTTGCCCTACGAGCCGAGCTCGTGGCTCGTTACAAAACGAGCCGAGCGTTTGCTCGTGGGCGAGCTTGGCTCGGCCCACGAGCTCGTGATTCACGAGCCACGAGCCGAGCCGAGCCGGCTCGGCTCGTGGCTCGTCTTTTTTTTTTTTTTTTTTTTATTTTTTCTTTGTTTTTTTTTTTTCAATGTTTTTCACGAGCCCACGAGCTCGGCTCGTGGGCTCGTGCCCCACGAGCGCTCGTCTCTTAACGAGCCGAGCCGAGCTCGGCTCGTCTATGAACGGGTCCGCTCGGCTCGAGCTCGGTCTCGTCTTTTGACGAGCCCGAGCGGCTCGTGGATCGCTACAGTACGAGCCGACGAGCCGCTCGGCTCGATTGCCATCACTAAGTACAACTACTCCCCTGATTTCAATTCTTGTATCAATTTATTATTGTCTTGTACATCAAAGTCTTCAATATTACAATTTTTTTGTGAAGTAGGTCTCATATTGTCTTGTATAGTCTTTAAATAATACCATATTCATATGAGATATTTATCAACGTTTGATGATTGTAATAACACGATGATCTGAAAAATAACTCTTGTAGATCTCTTCGAAAGTGTCATATATATAAGAGTATTATTTTGAGAATAAATATCTTTTATGATATGGGCATTTATTACACAAAAAATATGTCTAGTCAAAATCTTATTAGAAAAAACCATGTAGGAAAAAGAATTATGATAAGTATACATTCCATGTTGTACACTCTTCTTGATATTGCTTGGGAATTCAAAATGTGTTGGGTAGGAAAGTGTGTGTGTGTTTTTTTTTTAAAATTTCCAATCATGCTACGACACGTGGCACAATGTAAAAATGATGTCAAATAAAATATACATGTAGCATGATTGGTGGGAAAATCCTAATGAAGGAATAAGAGTACATAATTTTTTTTAGTACACTACAAAAGTTGTCTCATTAAAAATCTTGTCAGAAAAATCCTAATGGGACAAAACCTTGATCAAGGGGGAAAAAAAAGTACAACGCTTATTTACTCCCCCTCATGATAATATCATTTGAATTATATGTTTCAAGCATAAAATCCTTCAAGAATAGTACTAAAAATATATAAGATAAGTTTGCTATAATCATATTATTATATGCAAATCAAATTCCATACATTGTTGACTAATAAAATAAAGATTATTGATTACATCCGTCACATGATAATTTATTTATACAAATCTTAACAAAATTCATTATGTAAAGAGTTGTACATTTCAGATTACAACTTTACTTTTCTTATTTCCTTTTCGCATAAATATATATTTTTAGATTTTCAAACTACATGTCTTGAAACATTACGTTTCTCTAGTAAATTCAATTTAGGATTGCGTCCTTTTAATTTGGTCAATCATTACTTTGATCGATATATTTCGACACATTTATTTCAATTCCTCACTATATGATATAGTACATCATGTGCATGAGTATTGTCGACAACTTTCTCTTTTTCAATTCTATTCTTTTCTATTAATGACATAACTTATTAAGATATTTCAATTTTCAACATTATAGATACCTGACCTCTTATGAGATTTTATAATTTGTTATGTCTAAACACTCATCAAGAGTAAATACCTTCTTGATGGGACCATCTTTACTAGTTTCTCCATTTTCGTTTGGAGATTTTTTTTGTATTAGAATAGAATATCATCACATTTTAGGCATGCTATAAATTTATCAAATATAATAATAACTAATTGTCATCTAAGATGATAGTTCGAGTTGGAGTATTTAAAATTGGTGTGTGAGATATTGTTGATTTCTTTCGTCAATAAATGCATCTAAAAAATTTATATTTCGAACTTCTTATTCGAATTGTCTGTTACGAAGATATAGATAATGGTGCATTTGTACATTATTTTCAACTTTTTATTTCCTTCCCTAATGTTGCAAAAATTGTTCAATCAAATTGACAATCAGCAAAACGCGTTATAAGATAGCACCCATTTGAGATAAAGGTCCAAACTACTCATTTATTCTTAAAATTCTTTAATTTCTACCTCAATGCATTGTGGTTGATCAATTTTACATATACTGCATTATCAAAATAATTTGATGGAAAAATTATGCTATGACTATAAGCAAACTCATATAAGGGAGAACTATGATGTTGGCATGATGCGTAATAGTATTCCCTAAACAGAAATAGGAAGTATTTTTTTTCTCAATAGCAATGATTAAGAAATTGATGGAAAGCGTTTAACGAGCAATAGTGTTAGCCCATTTATCGATATTCCAACCAACTTATATCAAAGTCAGGATGCAGACTCACTAACATTGACAAGACCACAAGACCCACCATCTTGATTGCATTATATGAAAATTATGATCATAATTTAAAATTCGAATAGTAATTTCGTAAACTTCAAGTTGAGAACACCATACAATCATCTAATAAATGTATCAAATCTATTAGATACAAATAATATCTAGATGGTCAACGTAAAGAGCGACAAGGAACCATATATCATCCTAATTAATTTCAGAAATATAGGGAATTAAGTCTTGATTTACCTAGTGATGATTAATGACTTATTATAAAGAGAGAACAAATATTATATAGGAATTTATTGGATTGAAGAATCTTTTGGTTCTTCATTGAATGTCAATTGAATTCTCAATTTTTCATCATTATTGATTCAGTGAAGGTCCAACTACTCATGCCAAAGTATAACATATTTTTGGGATTACGAACTTCGAGTTCGTAATACTGGTTGATTCGTCTCAATGTGATATTCATTATAACGAATATTTTTAAAACTAAACATTTTTTTTCTAAACTTGTTAGAATAAAGTGCATTGTTAATATATAATTTTGTATTATTTGATAAAATAAATCAAACTCTTCTGAAACATTCAACCAAATATACAAAAACTGATATTGTATTAAAAAAGTCAAAATAATTTTCTATTAATATAATACAAATTAACTATGAACTATTTAACGACATTCATATAGTACGTTCAAAATATCTATTAAGAATTGACTCTAATCAACAATTGATGTTTCAATCAATGATATCAAATAGTTCAATGGAATTTAGATATTTAAATGAAGGACAGGGAATTTTCCCAGAATTGTACCAGAAAATGTTCTTAGCCTTTAATTTTTTTTTTTCCCGCCTTTTTGTATAAATCCTGATCTTTGATTTCAAAAATCTGGCAATTGTCTGGCAAATCTTTCTGTACCTATAGCACGGTTCTTAAATGAACCATGCCTAAATTTAAAATTTCAATTTTGAGCAAAACTCAATAATGCAAATAACATACTTTTAATATTCAAATTAAATAATTTATATCCATAACTTTGGCTTCAAGTATTTTCTTGCAAATCATGAATAAAAAAAAAAAGAATTAATCAACGTAAACTTCTAAAGTATTATAAATCATGATGACATATATATGTATCTATATAGTATATGAAATTAATAGGGATATCATATAGGCCCAAACAGTTACCGTAACACTCATGTAACACTACAAATTCAATAGGAGGAATGTATATGTCCTTTGATCTTAATGATAGTCCAAGAATAACTAACCAAAAGGGAAGTGAATTGATTTTTAAATTTTTTTTTAAACAATTAATCTAAATTCAACCAAGTAAAGACTAAATAGATTAATTCAAATAATAAGCACAATATAAAAGTAATAAGTAAAAGGGAGAGATGATGCAAACAATATAATTGTGGAGATTCGATCCAAAATAATGATCTACGTCCTTCGTTACCAAACTTTTCGGCACGAGCAAGGCATTTTCATTGTATTGATTGCCTTATGGTGCAATCTATCCTTTTACAACGCTTTCGGTGACTTATAAATAAGGAGCATCAATCTTTCTACAATATTGAGTTTTACGGGACCTCAACACGATCCACTATTGGACTTTCACGAGACCTCAATATGTCCCTCACTACTGAGCTTTACAGAACCTCAATATAACCCACAATGTACCTTACAATAAGGAGCACCAATCCTTATAAAATTTTGATCTTTACGGGATTTCAACACGACCCACACTTTATCAAAGTGGTTTTACAATGAAATTCATCTCTTGATAAATAATACAAACAAGTTAAGTACTAAGAGAGGTTAACACTTCAATGAATAGTAATAAATGATGGCTCAAGTGTTAAATGAAAATTTTTGATGAATATGATAATAAAAAATTAGATTCAATCAATCAACGTATTCAATGAGAGGATGAAGAAGAAATAAATGTAATGTAGGTTCAAAAATCTTCTCAAGATATATCTCTCTTTTAATAAATAATTGTAATAAATTAAGTATTAAGAGAGAAATAAAAAACTTTGATAAATACGATGATTTGACAAATTTAATTCAATCAATCAAAGTTTTCAATATGAAGAAATATAAGAGTTTATGTAATGTAAGTGCAAAGATTTTATTCAAAAATATATCTATCTTTTAAGATTGATATAAATAAGTTATGTACAAAGAGAAATGAAAAACTTTGATGAGAGAAATGATTTAAGAAGTTTGATTCAATAATCAAAGTTTTTGTTATGAATAAATAAATGAGATGAATGTAAAAATGTAAGCTTGAAGAATTTTTTTTCATAAATATATTTCACAATAAAGCTCTCTTCTAGTTGTTGTATAAATGTAAAGTGAAGTGGTATTTATAGCAGTCATAATGCCCATAGTTCTGGAAAACTGGACAACCCGTCGGACGTCCGCATCCTGAACCAAATGACCCAACTAGATGTTGTGAGCTAGAAATTAGAAAGATTAAAAAAATGACCGTGGCGAACCGTACGTCCGCTTTGGCCTTGACTTTTTTTTGGATTTTTCCCTTTTGACTACTTTGAAAAATGTAGACTTTTGAAATACGTTTTCACTTTTCACTTTATTTTTCAAGGTAAGTAACATTATAAAAAGTTTAAATATCAAGTTGCAATTCTTACCCTTTGAAAAATATTTTTTTTTTATGAAATAAAATTTTCATGCATAAAATGATTCTTGATCTATTATCATTCATTGCTAAATATCAAAGTATTAATACATTTATATTTGAACTAAAAAGTCTAGTCTTTGATCTTGTTTTGAAGTTTGCCTCTTAGACTTCTCGTTTTAATATTTCTTTGATGTCGTCTCTCATGCTCTTGGTCTTACTTTTTCTTGATGTTTGTTCTTTAAACTCTCGTCTCGAATGATTTGACTTGAATGCTTAACTTCCACTTTGATCTTCATTTCGAATCTGATTTATAATGTGTTGGTTTTGGCAATGCTTGATCGATTTCAACATTGAACTATTATCACTCCAAATCAATTCTTAAAAAATAATATTAATCTTATTTGTTATGATCAAAATGTTAAGAATGAAATCAACCATAGGCTAACAATTTTCTCATTTTTGATTATGACAAACTAGATGATTTGTTGGGTAAGATTGAACAATTGATATCATATTGATAAAGGAATATATATTATAAATTTATCATGTAATTCATATTCCCTCTATCTTTTACAAATCAATAACCATACATTCAAAACATATAAATGATTTTCCATCTTTCCCCCTTTTTCATATACTCTAAGCATATTATATTTTCAAATCAAACCATACATAATTATCTCACTCCATTTCCCCTTTGACATAAGCAAAAAGGTAGTACACATGCAAACAAGAGTATAGCATATCAAAATATTAAATCAGCCATAGAAAATAGTAATATATTCTCCCTCAATTAAGTACAAGATGTCAAATATCTTCAAGTTTAAATAAGAGGACAATCACCACATTTATAGTAAAATAATAATTAAAGCATGGGTGATGAAATGACAAAAGCATAATCATTTGGATAAAATTTATATAAGTTCAAACCAATTATGCATATAGATTCATATGAGAACATTTAGTATGAATTCAATTTTGCCACATACTTCAAATTCATCTATAATTTCCAAACCTTTTTGAATATATGAAAATTTATCAAGTGTTATAGGTTTAGTGAGAATATCGACCAATTGATTTTCCTTATTCAAAAATTCTAATACAATATCCCAATTTTAGGTGCCTTTAAAATACCATAGACGTAATGTCTTAATGCCACTAAGATATCTAAAATTCATTTTATGGCACTTAAGTGTTATTCTTCAATATTGGGTGGAAATATAGCACATAATCACACACTGAACATAATATAGAGTCTACTTGAGATTAAGTAAAGAAGAGATCTGATCATACATCGATATTTTGTTATGTTTATGGAAGTATCTTAATCATCTTTGTCTAATTTGATTGATGAGCTCATTGGAGTGTTCATTGATTTCAACTCTTATATTTCAAACTTATTGAGCATGTCCATAATGTACTGTGTTTGACTCCATTACTTAGGTAGAGATTGATCACTTTATACTTCAGAAAATTCTTCTTCATCTAGTTTCACATTTGCTTCTTCATCAGGTTGATCTTCAACATCATTAAGATCTTTCTTATTTTAATTTTGAATTTTATTTACTCAAAAGGAATCTCCAAACCATTAACAATACATTTTTCTTGATCAAGATGAATAGTTTCATCAAATATTAAATGCATGGATTCTTCAACAACCAAAATTCTTATGTTGAAGACTCGATAAGCTTTGCTTGTAAATGAATAACCAAGAAAATTTTCAATATTAGATTTTGAATCAAATATTCACAAATTTTCTTTAGTGTTTAAGATAAAACATTTGCAACCAAACAATTTAAAGTAACCGATATTGGGAACTCTATTTTTCAAAAGTTTATATGAAGTTTTGGTTTTTATTCGACTCACCAAAAATTCTATTTACAATATATCAAACGGAGTTAATGGCTCTAACTAAAAAATATTGTGGTAAACAATTTAAGCTTGTGATTCTAGATAGCCCAAAAATATTCATGTGGAGAAGTTAAAAAAATATTGTAGTTGAAGAATGTTGCATCAATTTGAAAGAACTCTTTACTTGTTTTCCATGCATCACAAATTTTATCTTTCTCAAATTTCAAATTTGACAAACCTTTAATAAAACAATTTTTGAAAATTTTGAAAGTAGGTTTATACTAACATGACATAATCTTCTATGCCATAATCAAGTATCATATTTTAAACTTGATAAACATTTTTCTCTGCATTCAAACTTACTTCGACTTTCTATAAACATCACATTCTTTTGATGCAGTATCCTTAATAAGGCGCTTGAAAGAATCAAATTTGATATGATAACATTCATCACACAATTGACTATAATTAAGTAGATTATGTTAAAGTTATCCTCTAAGAGAACATTTTAAATAAATGGAGATAAATGATTACCAATAATTTCAATGTCAATGATTTTTCCTTTTGCATTATCTCCAAAAGCATCATGACCACCATCCTTTATTTTGAAACTTGACAATAATGCTTGATCTCCGGTCTTGTGCTTTGACCATCCACTATCCAAGGCCATTTGCTCTTTATTTTCTTTGGTACCTACAAAAATAATTCAATTTTTATCTTTGGTACCCATACAACCTTGGGTCCTTGATTGCTAGTGTTTGTGGACTTTGGAATCTACTTGTATTTGCTTTCAAAGTGAAATCTCTTTTTGATTGAGCAATTAAAATTTACATGTCCATTTTTATTGCAAATATTACAAGTGACATTTGAAATTGGGGAAATAGAGGCTTTAACAAAGAAATTTTAAGGAGACTTTTGTTTAAAAATGGTTTATATCCAATTTCTCCTTTATAAAAAATACATTTTTGTTCACCAAGCATTAAATCAAAATTTTTCTTACCTTGGGTAAATTTGTGAACAATTTGAGTTAAATCTAAAATATTTTCTTGTAAAAATGAATTCTCTTTAATTAAATAATCGTAGTCGGCTTTTCCTTTTTCAAAAATCATTTCGAATTTTTAAAAGTTTCTTTGCCTCATTTTCCAATAAAGAATTCTTCTTTTTAAGGATCGAATAATTTAAAGCAAGTTTTTCAAATTTTTCGAGAATTTCATCATAAGAAGAAGATAATTCATTAGATGAACAATTTTCATTTAAATTTACATCATTTTCAATAGCCATGAAGCACATGTTGACAATTTCCCCTTAACTTTTATCTTCTCTATGGTCATCATTGTCACTTTTATCCCATGTTATTTGGAGTGCTTTCTTTTTTACGAATCTATTCTTTTCTTTACTCTTCTATTCTTTCTTTTGAAATCGACGATTATTGGAGAAAAACCTTTTCATTTCTTAACAAGAATAAGATCATCAAGTTCGACATCATTCAATTTTTTGCTTGAAGTGCCTTCATCAACTACGAATTTTAAAGCAATTTGGCTTATTTCCTCTTCTTTGCTTTTTATTGTTTTCTCCTTTGTTTCGGTTCGATTTAGCTCATATATCATTAATGTTCTATAGAGCTCTTCCAATGGATATGTGTTGATATAGTGTTTTTTAACAACATTCTCAATGAATTTCATTCTTTCGAGAGTGACCTAAACACTTTACTTACAAGTTCGTGATTTTTCAATCAAAGCCTTTGGCTATTAACAATATTTGTAAAATGAGTGATCATGTAAATAATCCGTTCATTCTCTTTCATAAATTTTTTTTTTAAAATCTTTAACTTAGAGATTTATATTAGTTTCTTTCACTTTGCTAATTTCGACATGTGTAGTTTCTAAAGCATGCCAAATATCATAAGCGAAATCACATATACTAATAAGATTAAATTCATTTTTATTTAAAGCACAATAAAGTAGATTTTTTGCTCTAACATTTAAAGACAATTTTCTTTTATCCTCTTCATTATATTCCTCTTTTGTTTTAGAAATTATTTAATCTGATTTACCATCCTCTTTAATAACATTTTTAGGTACATATGGATCAAATTCAATAACTTCCCAAATATTATAATCTATTTGATTGAATATATATCGTCATTCTATCCTTCCAATAGTTATAATGAGTATTATCAAAGAAATGCCGATTTGTAGAATGCCCCTCAAGATTTTGAAAAATGTGGTTAGTCATTGCTGAAGATTGTATAATCTTAATTTCGAAATGAACATCTAGCTCTGATACCAATTAATAGCCCAAAAATAACTAACCAAGATGAGGGTGAATTGATTTTTAAAATTTTTTCATAGAATTAATTTAAATTCAAGCAAGTAAATATTAAATAAATTAATTCAATTAATAAGTATAAATATAAAAGTAATAAGTAAAATGGAGAGATGATGCAAATAATATAATTGTTGAGGTTCGATCCAAAGCAATGATCTACGTCCTCCATTACCAAGCTCTTCAGCACGAGTAAGGTCTTTTCACTATATTGATTGACTTATGATGAAATCAACAACGCTTTCGGTGACTTATAAACAAGGAGCACCAATCTTTATACAATATTGATTTTACGGGATCTCAACACGATCCACTATTGAGCTTTCACGATATCTCAATATGACCCACACTATTGAGTTTTACGGGACCTCAATACGACCCACACTATGACTTACAACAAGAAGTACCTATTCTTATACAATGTTGGTCTTACGGAATTTCAACATGACCCACACTTTATCAAAGTGATTTTACAATAAAATTCATCTCTTGATAAATAATACAAACAAGTTAAGTACTAATAGAGACTTACACTTTAATGAATAGTAATAAATGTTGGTTCAAGTGTTAAATAAAAAACTTTAATGAATAAGATAATAAAAAATTAGATTCAATCAATCAAAATATTTCAATGAGAGGATGAAGAAGAAATAAATGCAATGTAGGTTCAAAAATCTTCTCAAGATATATCTTTCCTTCAATGAATAATTGTAATAAATTAAGTATTAAAAGAGAATTGAGAAACTTTGATGAATATGATGATTTTACAAGTTTGATTCAATCAATCAAAGTTTTCAATGTGAAGAAATAGAAAAGTTTATGTAATGTAAATACAAAGATTTTGAAAAATGTATCTCTCTTTTAAGATTGATATAAATAAGTTAAGCACAAAGATAAATGAAAAACTTTGATGAAAGAAATGATTCAAAAAGTTTGATTCAACAATCAAAGTTTTTTTTATGATAAAATAAATTAAATAAATGTAAAAATGTAAGCTCAAAGAGATTTTTTACCAATATATTTCACAAGAAAGCTCTCTTCTAATTGTTGTATGAATGCAAAGTGTAGTGATATTTACAATAGTCAAAACGTCCAAAGTTTGGCAAATCGGACGATCCATCCAGACGTCTACATCCTGAACCGGACGACCCATCTAACCGTTGTGCGTAAAAAATTAGAACAGTTAAAAAAAATGACCGTTAGTAAATCGGACGTCCGCTTTGACTTTGACTTTTTTTTGGATTTTTCCGTTTTAATAGGTCTGAAAAATGTAAGCTTTTAAAAGACGTTCACTTTATTTTTTAAGGTAAGTAACATTCTAAAAAATTTAAATATAATTTTATTATCTAAAAAATAAATTTTTTTATGCAAGTGTTTTTATGAAATAATCTTTTCATACATAAATCGATTCTTGAGCTATTATCATTCATTGCTAAATATCAAAATATTAGTATATTTATATTTAACTAAGCGTAGTCATATATCTTGTTTCGAAATTTGCCTCTTAGACTTTTTGTCTTGATCTTTCTTTGATGTCGTCTATTATGCTCTTGATCTTGCTTTTTTCTTGACATTTGTCTTTTAGACTCTCGTCTCGAATGCTTTCACTTGAATGCTTAACTTTGACTTTAATCTTCATTTCGAGTCTAATTAATAATGTGTCGATTTTGACAATGTTTGATTGATTTTAACATTGAACTATTATCAGTCAAAATCAATTATTAAAAAAAATATTAATCTTGTTTGTTATTATCAAAATATTAAGGATGAAATCAACCATAGGTCAGCACTTAAGTCAATTTTTATTTTTTCTTTTCCAAGCAAATCTATGGCCATGAGTTCCAAATATGTAATTTCTTTTATTTTCTCAGGAATGCACTCAGAAGAACATTAGCTTCGCACCAAGTGCAATATTTAAAAAATAAATACATGATAAAATTTATATATAATCAAAGCATTTTTTTTTCTTTAAGGCTAGAAACTGACAATTTGCAATTACTTCTAATGAAAAATGATTAAAAATCATTAATTTAACAAAGAAAGCTAAAAAAAAAATGTGTTTGAGACATGAAAAAATATACTTTTCAACTTATGATATTTATTGATATTTGTACTACTTCAAGAGTACAAATTATTCGAGAATTAAAACTCATAAATTTATGCTCTTCATGGGTAATGATACAACATTTTTTAACATATTGTAATATCATAATTTGTGCTTTTTCACGAGCAACAAAAATTATTCATTTTGAAATAATGAAAAAATAATTTAATAATCTTCTAAAATATTGATTCTAAATTCATACTCTTCCAAGAGTAATATACAATATTTTCATCGAAGTTTATAAATTTGTTATTCTTCAACAATAATAACATAATATTCTTGACGAATATTAATAAATGCAGAATTTTGCTTCTTTCAGATCAACACAATATTCTAAAATTGATTTGTATAAATTGATTCAAACAATTTTGCAATATTCTTATGTAATATTTAAATATTAGAATTGTGTTTCATTCCAAAACAACAATTGATTATTCTTCTAGTATATTAATTTTAATATAAAAGCATGCTTCTTCTGGAGCAATATGTTATATTCTGAAATATTGAAATTTTAATATCATGCACTTCTAGAGCATGTTATATTCTTCAAGACATGTCTACTTCAAGAACAAGTTATATTTTACCATTCCTTCTTCAAAAGCAATTTGTCAATATTTTTCTGGAATATTGATTTTTTTAATTTCATACGTTTTAGGAATAAAAACATATTTTATTTAAAATATAAATTATGTAAAAATTTACTTTTCAAGAGCAAAAACATAATTTATGTTAATTCTTATAATATTACACTCTTCGAGAACAAGTAATATTTTAGCAAAATATTAATATTTAAAGAGTTGTACTTCTTCAGGAGCAACAAAATAATACAAATATAATATTTATTTTCAAGGAATACTAGAATATTCTTCTAGAATATTGATTTAGATTGTTTCCTTTCGAGAAGAATATTGTATTGAAATATTGAACAAAAAATTACATTCAAGCAAATATTTATCTATCATAAATCGGTATTGGCAAATTGATATAACCAAATCGAATAACTATACTGCTTTGTTATGCAATTTAAAGTTAAGAGAATAGTAACTTGTAGTCTTTCTTTGATTGAAGGAAAAAATTCTACCTTAATTGACTAGAAATTTGAAAGCAGAAAGAAAGATAAATTACTAATTTATTTGTTTAAAACTTAGTGCTGATAACATATTATAATCTACAGAGAAAATTAGAGAAGTCAATAGACTTATGTGTACTATATTGAAAACCAAAATCTCATATTTATATGAAAGAACTAGGAATACAATGATAATAAAGACTACGGTTACATGGGTATAATCATCATTCACTAATAACCATATTATTTACAACACATTGACACTTATCTAATATTTATTGATGAAGTTTCATTTTTTGATTCATTTTATTTGACGGAAATACTTATCAACTCAAGGCACACGATTTATAGTCAGGAATTGTTTGGTTTAATTAAAAATGTTAATAAAAATTTAATTTAAAATCAATAATTAATTTTAATCGCATATTTCATAGAATCCACAACTTTTATTAACTTTTCAATTATACATTTCATTCACTTTTATCAAAATCTATTAAATTTTTTTCAAAACCAAATAAGGGATATATCTCAATCACTCCATATTATTTATTTTTCGTGTAAATTCTTCAACGAGTCCCAAACTTTCTTGAGTGTGACATCCATATACCGAACCAGATAAATGAGTTATAGGTTTGAAAACTCAATCCATTTGTTTTTTTGAATAGTGGGATATTGTTTTAGGATAATCATATCGTCATTTATTATGTGCCAATTGTGTGACTTTTTTCCCTTTTATTTCAACGTTTTCTATAGAGTTGGGGCATCCTGTATGCAATTTAAAAGATTGGAGACATAAGTGACACAAACGAAAAGATTGGAAACATTTATGTCCCACTTAAAAAAGCTGAGGACCCCTAAAATTTTGGTAAAGCGTATATAATTACTATTCTTACTAGCTACTTACCCTTTATAATATATCTACATCTAATGTACAACAAACTTGGGACCCACAATTGAGGATTTAGACGTCAACATCAGTTGGGGAAAACAGTGTGGGGGAACTTACTCAAAAGCGAAAAGTGTTGGTAGTTAAAGTTATCCAAGCTAGTAAGTAGATGATCTTTTTAACTATTCTTGGTATTCAACCTCTTCTAAAATAATGTAAACATTTTCTTTGTCTTGCTGTCATTTTTCTTCTTATTTTAGTTTATAGCAAATTATAGCTACACTATCTAAAGTAATGGACTACAATGACACTCTTTCTCCTCTTAAAATCATTAAAATTACCACTAAAGTTATTTTATGGAACCTCTATTTTATGAACATGTATTTCCTACTATTTGGGGGGTCGATCTTAAATGAATGGGTTGGGTTATTGATTAGCAGTGATTGTCATAAAATATTTAGTTTGTCCTCACTATACACCATTGATTTTCACGTAAGATGATTAAGTTTATCACAAGTATTATTAGAATTAAAGTTATAAGTTCAGCCACAAGAGTATTATACTGAGAGAGGGATTGTTGGAAAGCCACAATGTCGCTTTTAAACTAATGATCGTATCACTCAAATTATCGTGGTTGAATGCCATAAAAGGATTAATATGCTATCATAGGGCACCAAGAGATTTTCAAGTAAAATGTTCATAGTACAATCCAACGACACTTGTAGTGCTGGAAAATTTCAACATATATGTGGTCACACGTAATATATTATTTAAAGAATGTTAATCAATTAAAGTGATTCATTAAAATTAATTTTGACTAATGACTATTAGATTTCATGAAAAATATAGTGTAGGAACCGGAAGTTTGTTTTGGATTGATGATGAGCCAATTTGAAACAACTGAAAGATAATGACTATTCAGTAATTATTATTATTATATGGGGTCATTCCCAAATTGATAGTGTTATTTTGATTCTCTGCATCTCCATCAACAGAGAGTGAAATTCAAAAGAATATCACAAATGAATTGGAAGATCATAATCCATTCAGGCAAACAATTAGACATCTATGGATATAGGTATGTTTGTATTTTATTCTTTTATCTGATTTCAACATGGAGTATGAATAATTTGATTTATATGTGAAAAGGGTTTGATAAAATTATGTTTGATAGATTATTTAAATCTATAATCACTTTTCTATTTTCTATGAAGTGGTATCAGAGCCACTCCATTGTTGAATTCATGAGAAATTGGAGTTTTTAAAATTCCGAATTTTTTTGTTTATATGATATCCCTGTTATTTTGTGAAATTTGGAATATTATTATATGAATCAAGCATGTTATAATATGGATTTTGATATAATTAAAAATTTTCTTCCATATTATAACATGTTTGATTCAATGCTCTCTTTTATGGTGTTTAAAGGCGTTCAATAATCGTATCACAAGATAGAAGGAATTTCATCTCTTATGGAAGTAGCACAACAAGTAGTAGAAGTTCCAACAAACTCAATAATATATATTCGTACTCGAAGAAGAACGTCAGAATTTAGAGAGAGAAATGAGATTTAAAATAAAGAATATTTGCAATGAAAATTGTGTAAATTTTCTGACACCAGGGTAGAGTATTTATAGACTTATTTGTAACCATTCGAACATTTTATAAGCCTTTTCAAAACAGTGGTGACAGTTCGTACAACCCTCCAAAAACAAACAGACAGCTATGTTCGAAATGAAATACTACGTCTGTTAAAGTTGTTAACATCGTCTGTTACGGATTTTCAGGATTTTGGATTTTAAAATTCAAGATTTTCAGATTTGTTATTTAAAAAAAAAAAATTATTGGCAGCCGCTGCCGTCGCCGGCACGGCACTCTGCCGTTCTGGCCAGCGTGAGCCGTCGTACTCAGGCAGTAGCTCCAGACAGTACCTCCAAGGGAGAGGAGAAGGAAGGGGCATTAATTTCTTCATTTAGGGTTTTCAGATTCTGGAAGATTAGGGGGCGGGGGCTTAGGCTGCAAATTAGATATTTTAGGCCCCTGCTTGCAATTTATAATTAGGGTTAAATTTTAGAAAAAAAACTATTCATCCCCAGTGGGGATGCATCCCTAATCTATATGGATGTAAATTATTGGTTAAATGATAGGTGAAATTAAATGACTTATTTAATTTCACCTATCATTTAATGCCACATTAACGCCACATAGACTGGGGATGCATCCCCAGTGGAGATGAATAGCATTTCTCTAAATTTTATGAATCAGTCCCTAAAATTTAAAGTTAATCATAATTGAGGCTTAAGGTTATGAGTTTTAATAATTCAGTCCCTGAAATTCTTAAATTAATTAATTTGGGCCGTTTAAGTTCTGAATTTTACAATTCAAAAAAATTCATGTACCAACAAGGAAAAAAATATCCATAGATTCAATGAAACAAGCTAAAAACACAAATTCTAGAGCAAAATTCTAAAAACATATTAACATAAAAAAAACAATGCACACTAGCAAATCGAAGTAAAAATATATTGTAATACGACACTGAAGCGGTGAAGTGCGACTATGGAATTACAAACAAGTTTAATTCCAATTCTTGAAAATGCAGCGAAAAATGAGAGAATTCTTGATTTTCAAGACATTCTTGAAAGGTTTGCATTTGATAATATATGTAAATTCGCCTTTAATGTTGATTCAAGTTGCCTGATTGGGGATGCGACTTCTGGTGGGGAATTCATGCAGGCATTTGAGGATGCTGCAACACTTAGTTCTAGTATATTCATGTATGATTTTCCAGGATTATATAAAATCAAGAAATTTCTCAATCTGGGATCAGAGAAAAAATTACAAAACTCAATTGCTATTGTACATGAATTTGCAGATAAGATAATAAGATCGAGGATGAAAGAGAGAGCTGAGAAAGAAGATGAAGATCTATTGTCAAGATTCATATGATATGATAAGTGTAGTTTCTACACTTATTTGAGGTCTTAAATAGTGATATTTTACTGTTTTTTGGATAAAATACTATCTGACTTTTTTATATTTCATTTTGTTGGTAAAACTCAATGTTTGATGAAGAATTGGAGAAAAGAATGCAAAGATAGCGAAAAAGGATTTAATTGTATCAAATACAAAGTTCGGGGACTGAAATGTAAATACTCAAAAGTTACGTCAAACCTCATGATGAATATTTGAGAGTGTTAGACTTCAATTGGATGAGAAAAGAAGCTAAAGGGATGAAATATAGTCAAAGTACTATCACATATCAACTTCTATCCAAAAAAGTTTCATTCTCAGTGTGAGACCCATTTTTGGTATATTCAAATTGGAAATACTATATTTCTGGAATATTTGTAGCCTTATGAGTTATATTTTCAATGCATTTTGAATCACCTCAATTGAATATCAGGAGAGAAAGATATGACCAAATTACTGAAAGTTGTTCGATGGGAAAAAAACGTATACCTATGCGGCCACATAGGTCTAATTTGCTGCGACTGCATTATGCATTCCAGAGCCAAAATTGATAGTTGGACTTCCTTCTATACGATCATTTATAAATGTACTATGAGATCACATAGTACAAACTTTTGGCGAGATTTTGTTTCATTTTTCAACCGAAACTCTACTTTAGTAACAAGATTTTAGGCATCCTATATATACCAAACTCGACCAGAACACGAGAGGAGACCTCCTTTTGACTAAAAATACATATGCATAACAGTTTTGAGAGGAGAAAATGAGCAAGAACATGAAGAACAACACCACGACGCGAGATTAATCTCAAGAATTGAATTGGTGATGTTGTTCCTTCATTATTTTTCCAATTTTCTTATTTCCATCATGCTAGACTAGGTTAATTCTGTACTAGGAGATCGATGAACTATGTAGTATGATTTTTAATTCTTAATTTTACAATTCTTGACATCAAAAACACGTTTTGGATATTTGAATGGTTAATATGATCTTATTTTCTCCATAATTATTGTGCACATAATTGTGTGAGTGTGGTGACTTATTTCATGCATTCAAAAGAAGGTGAATAGGTTCGACGTGGTATAAATCATCATAGATTCTAATAGAGAATATAAATATACCGCTATACCCTACGTGAATCTTTAAGTATTCACAAAAACTCATGCATTCTTGTATACTTGCATCCATCATAGCGATATAATCGGGTTATATATGAGAATATGCTTGACTTTACTCGAGAGAGACTGTTAAATAATTTAGGAGCATTGATTCATCAATATTTCAATTGTGTGTCAAAGTGTAAAGTTAGGTTTAAAAAGATTATTACTTAGGAATTCGTGATCCTAGTACATTCACCATACATTCAAAAACTTCAAATTACATTTAATGCCGTTTGCATGTAATTTAGTTAAATCATTTATAATTGCATACTTAGTATTCATCACAACAAACACGTCATTCTATCCTAGTTTCGGAATTGAACTAATCAATTTTCGTGGGACGATATTCGGACTCAAAAAAATTCACTTTATTACTTATTGGTTCTTTTGGTTGTTATCATCTAGGTCAGAAATAGAGGAAAAAATACTGATGGAATTAGAAATTATTCGTCGAAAAAATCGTAAAATAATTGGGGATACATATAATTTTGATGAACTGAGGGAAATGAATTATCTTCAGGCAGCAATTTCTGAGGCCAAGGACGGATGGAAGGGGGGCAACCCATTTATAATGGGCATAGAAAGCATTAAGAGCCTAATCCAATAACTTTGATGCCCCATTCAATATTGTTTGTGGATCTCCAATCGCAAGATTGAATTTATGTTATAAATTTCTAATAGGAATCAACCTCATCCCCTTTGATTTTTTTTAGTTAGAAAAAAAAAAACTTATGTGTAATTTTTCTTTTTTTACGTATTAACCCAACCTGTAATCTGGTCTTGGATCTGTCCCTGTCTGAGGCTATAAGGTTGTATCCACCAGTGCCAGTTGACACCAAGGTTTGTAAAGAAGATATTTTGCCTGATGGAACTTTTATTGGGAAAGATTGGTTCATTTCATACCACACATACCATGGGAGAATGGAAAATATGTGGAGAAAAGATTGTTGTGAGTATAGACCAGAAAGATGGCTTGAAAATGGGATTTGCAAACAAGAAAATCCTTTCAAGTTTCTGGTTTTTCACGCTGGGCCGAGACAGTGTCTTGGGAAAGATATGGCCTATATTCAGATGAAATCCATTGCTGCTTCAATTTTGGAAAGGTTTGGAATGGATGTGTTGTTGAAGGGTAAATGCCCTGAGCATTTGTTGTCTTTGACACTAAGGGTGGATTACCAGTAAAAGTGAAGGATCAAAATGTGTAAACATAAACATGTTCGGCACACAGTACTCTATTGGTACATGACTTGATTGTATAAATTTCCTGTTCTTTACAAACAAGTCTTTGTATGTATTCTAAGTTGCTTTCATATGATAATAGTTGACGAATCATTGTCAATCAGACTTTTAATTTCTGTTCTTTGTTTGTTTATAGGCTGGCCCTTTCTCCCTGTACAAACATGAATTGAATTCTTTGATAGTCTTTAAAAATCAAGAAAATTCAAGAAGATATTTCCTGCTTTCTGACTTGGGATATTGGCAGGTCGTGTACTAGTTAAATTGTAATCACGCACAATAAAACAACAAATTGGCAAGCTTTTGTGCAGCACATGACTAAAATAAATGCCCAAAAAGTTCTCTATACTGTGGAACTTAGAATTGACACGGCATTATCATCAGCAATCTAATTCGAATGTTTGTCAAGTAGTGCTGAACAAAAAGAATAACAAAACACAATTTTTTCATTAACTTTTAAAGTTGACGAGTCATGTATAGTTTACATAACCAAACATCTAATTCTCATTAGCTCTACTTCCTTATCTCAAATTATTTAACAATGGCTTTGTATTGTCAGAAGACTTGATTCTTCTTGCCTGCTTTCAGTTTTTCGGTCAGCATCTCTATCGACTTATACGTGTAAAACCAATTACACGTACATAATATATCAAATTTATTACTTGTACTATTGTCACATGCCTATAATAATTTTCCAACCTTTCCAGATTAAGATTGCAGTTTGGTAGCCAGTTCGTTTTCTGTAAGACCCGAAAATTTTATAAAGTATGATACGTAGCATAAATGACAACTTAAGAAACTTTTGGATCTATTAGTTTATTTTTAGAAAGTTCAAGGACCTAAGTGCAAATTAACAAAACTATCCCGTTAGTTGAGAAAATGTTATCAAGTGCAAATATTAACATTTAGAAATCGTTACTTGTAAAAAGTCGAGTAAGGTGCACTATAGCATTTATAGTAAGTTTAAGGACTCAAAGTGTGTAAATTATGGAAAAGTTTAATATTCATGATTTTAAGTCTTTTGAATGTTGTAGTGGAGTCTCGTAATGAGAATACTGGGTGCTATGAGTCTAAACACAGGTTTGAGGCCTAAATACAATACATGCAAAGTTAGTGACTAGATTGCAAATAGTGAGAAACATATTTTTAGATGAGAAGATTATTTGTTGAGATTAGTAGTGATAAAAAGGATCACTGGATATTAAGGATCAGAATTGAGCACCTTTCGATAATTTGAGATGTTAAGTCAACTATTTATTTAGAATAATTATTTAATTATAGCATATGAAGGAATATGTGAGTTAATATTGGACTTATTTTGCATCTCGTATTTAACTAGAGTAAATTACCTAGAAACCTACCTTTAAAGATTGATTTTCATAAATAAGGTGAATTAGTTTTAAATTCATAAATCAGGTGTTAATTAATATTTAATAATTTAATTAATACATATTTATTATAACAAAACCATCCACCCACCCTTAAAATTTCAATTCCACCCGGCACCCCCAAATTCATTTCTCTTCCCTCTCTCTCTCTCTCTCTCTCTCGCTTTACTCTCAACCCCGCTCTCTTGACGACTCACCACCGCCGGAGGCACCACGAGACAATCGACGAGCGTTGGAATCACGAGCCACTACAGTGATGTTGACCTGTGAGAGCGATGCCGACCACCATTGAGCGCTATCAATTGATCTGCAGTGTTGCCTTGTGTTCGAATGGAGAACGCCGTCATGGCGAGGGCAGGCTGCGGCGACGACCTTGCTGAGGTGGCGTGAACACCGTTGCACTATGCAGCGGTCACTGTACCGAGTGCGTAGCGGCGATGATTCGCAGAACGCAGAGTGAGCATCGTTCCGCAATTTGGGGAAAATCTGGTGGGGCACGATTTGGGGAGAACTGGTGATTTTAGAGTGGCGCCAGTTGCAGTTGACGCACCAGCAACAGCAACAGCAACAAGAGTTGCAAACGGCGGCGCTGAAGACGGAGTATTTGACCCATGCTGAGGCGGGGAACCGAAGTGAGCCTGATGTGTAGTGGGTGCTGTGCGGTGGTGTGGTGTGGGTGTTCTGGTGGTAACTGGTGATGTTTGTAGTGGGTATTGTGTGTGGTGTAGTGGTGACAGTGGTGTGTGCGGTGTGGTGTGGGGGTTGTGAGAATCTGTAAATTTGTGGTGTGGTGTGGCGTGGTGTGGTGGTGGTTATGGTGGTGAGTTGGTGGATTGGGGGAAGCAGATTGATTTGTATTTGCAGTTGTCGTTGCCAATTGGTTTGGCAAATTTGAATAGTCTCTATAAAGGAGAAAACATATTGCAACAAGTGAAATTATAATGTTTGAAGGAGATGTTTTTTACTTTTTCAATTGGCTGCCTGTGTTCTTCTTCTTGTTTTCTTTTTCCTTTTTTTTTAACAGTTTAGTAATTGCTTCCTCGTCTATTAATTAACCTTTATGAACTAAAAACTAAGTGCTTGAATCCCACAAACAGCTATTCTGTGTTAATTGTGATCAATTTTGTGTCCTTTTGTGACTGTTTGTGAACTATTGTGACCGATTGTGACTGACCAATTGTGACTCGTTGTGACCGATTGTGTCCTTTTGTGACCGATTGTGACTGACCAATTGTGACTCGTTATGATCGATTGTGCCCTTTTGTGGCCGATTGTGACCGTTTGTGATTGATTAATTGTGACTCGTTGAGACCGATTGTGACCGTTTGTGGCCGATTGTGACCAATCCATGGGTTGGGGGTGTGATTTTCAATTTTTTGAAAATTTTGAAATCTCCGGAACGGTCGCCGGAGCAGTGGCCGGACCCGTGCCAGAGATGGAGGGAAGTGGTATAGTAAGGAGATGGGGTGGGTGAGGTGTCATGGGGTGGTGTAAATAATTAACATATATTATATTATAATTTAATATTTAATATATTATAATTTAATATTTAATAAATTTATTTAGCAACTGATTTTTTAAATATTTTAAGAAGTTTGTTATTTATGAAATGTAAACTTTAAAAATAGGAATTATGTATTGTTTCCTTTAAGGCTAATTAGCACAAAACGTCCCTACCTTTGGGGTGAATTTCGAAAACCGTCCCTAACTTTCATTTCTTGGCATTTATGCCCTTACCTTTGGGGTTTTGGTGTGCTAAACATCCTTTTCACTGTTTTTTAACGATTTTACCCTCAATTCAATTTAGACACAAAGAAAAGAAAAGAAAAACAATCCAATAAATTGCAACTATAGGCCTAAACTTTTTAAAAAGTGCAAATAACCCATTAAACTTCACCTTCTTCCCAAAACTCACCCCCACCTTTGGGGTTTTGGTGTGCTAAACATCATTTTCAGGCCACCATGGCCGTCGGATTTTTGCACCAACACCATCTCCTCATCAACCCCTAACGTACCAACACAAATTCAAACCTCAGAATACATCAAACTCAAACCAAAATTCGGCCAAAAAACAGCCTTCACGCACTACCATCCACCCCATCTCTGTCCTGTCTCCATACCATTCACGTGCGAAGGTCACAACAATAGTAAGATACTGACTTGGGCAACTTCAGCAGTTCCTGGGAACCTAATATAGCCAGCAACCTACTTCCAAATGCCACCAAAACGTTGTCCCTGGATAGTTGAAGCGAGCTCCATTTCATGTTCAAAAGCATAGTTTTCTCTCCTAAGTGCCTGAACCTTCTCTTCTATGGATGGCATTGACTCCAAAATCTTCTGTACCTCTGCCATTTGTGCCGACGATTCCATTACAGATGGGTAAACACCAAATATTGGTTGAAAAAAAGACCCTCTGCTTCTGCGGGTAATTATACAGGTTTTGAATCAAGAAAGAAAAGGAAGAAAATTCATGGACCGACCAATTTCGACCCAGCATGTTCGTGCACATTTTGCCCAAATAGTTGATGACCCATGAGTGGAATAGCTGTGCCATGAAGAGAGTATGCTAGCCCAGGTGGTCCGAGATCATAGGGACCACCACCGTCGCCGAAATTTGGGTTTTCCGGTCGTGAACACGTTTTAAAAAACTGCAGATTTTAATTTTCTTTGTTACTTGATGTAATTGGAACATGAATGGATGCGTCTAGGTGAGCTTGAGGGACCTGTGGAGTGTAATTAACATGGGCATCCACGGATTGGGTCGAAATTGGAAGAAAACCGTACGCGGATGTTGTTTTTTTGGCCGAATTTTGGTTCGAGTTTGACGTATTCTGGGGTTTGAATTTGTGTTGGTACGTTAGTGGTTGATGAGGAGATGGTGTTGGTGCAAAATCCGACGGCCATGGTGGCCTGAAAATGACCGACATGCAACGATAGGGTGGGGGTGCGTCTTGGAAGAAGGTGAAGTTTAATGGGTTATTTACACTTTTTAAAAAGTTTGGTCCTATAATTGCAATTTATTGGATTGTTTTTCTTTTCTTTTCTTTGTGTTTAAATTGAATGGAGGGTAAAATCGTCAAAAAACAGTGAAAATGATGTTCAGCACACCAAAACCCCAAAGGTAAGGGCATAAATGCCAAGAAATGAAAGGTAGGGACGGTTTCCGAAATTCACCCCAAAGGTAGGGACGTTTTGTGCTAATTAGCCTTTCCTTTAACTATGTGGATTTGGCTCGAGAAAATAGTACATGAAGTCCAGGATGAAGTAGCCCTCATGGGCCCATTTGCCTGGTTTTTAGGGAATTTGATTTCCCAACTTTTTGGTGGGAAATCTGATTCCACATTTTTATTTTTATTTTTTTACAATGGAAACAAATATCATAACCAATTGTGAAAAAAAAAATTCACTTTAATAGACAATTTTCATATAAAATAAAGTCAAACGAATACTAAACTTTGATGAAAAAATGATTTTTTAGGAAACAATTTTTTTTCCTTTTTTTTTTTACATTTTGGCAATGCAAACAAATTTTATAACCAATTGTGAAAAAAATTATCACTTTTATGGACAATTTCCATATAAAACAAAGCCAAATAGATATAAAATATTAAAATTTTTTGGTTGAAAACTTATACAAATCAAACACGCTTAATTAACAATTCCCCGCAAAATAATTTCTAGGCAATTACTTTCCCTTGAATTCATTTTCTTTCCACTCATTTTCCATCCTTACAATCAAATGAACTCTAACATACTTGCTTACATACCTGTTACAAATTAGTTAAATGGTTTAAGATATCAAAAAAGGGTAAAGTCACTTTGACAGAAAAATATTGATAGATACTTCGACAAAATAGATTTTGACCAGAAATGATTGGTTGAAAAAATGGACCTTGTTTTAAACCGTCCAATGTTAAGATGTCACGTGGCATTATATCAACCATTATACCATTGTAGCATGATTCATCAAAAAATAGGACAATAATCAAAGAGACGACAAAAGAATCACCTAAATTGATATTTAAAAACTAATTTTTAAAAGAAATTCTTTTTTCGAAAGAGATTTAAAGAAATGACGTTGAATTAACTTTGTTTAAAAGCTTTTCTAATTAAAAGAAACACATTTATATAATCAACCAAATGGATTCAAAAGTTCTTTTTTAACTTCTTAAAAGTCATGCATAATAGACATTTAGCTCATGTTTGATCACCATTCTTTAAAAACTCTTTTTTTCTAAAATTTATTGTCAACCACGCATTCTTCCAATAAAATTCATATCTTTTCCCTACTTTCAACTACACATTTTTCAAAAAATTAATTACAAATTATATTCTTATAAAAAATAGGACTCAAACAAACCCTTAATATCTTGTCTTCCATGAGGGATGACAATGGAAAAATGCGTAAAAAATAAATAACCAGAATTAGCGTGGCTAAGTATGAAAAAATACTAAGAAATGTTAAATGATCTTCACTTGGCACAAACGTTGAAATAATACACTGCGATCTATGTTGGCAAACATTTTGAGTAACTTGAAGGTTACTTCTATTGTCCAATCAAACTCAAAACTTTAATTTCAACAACATATCAATACAATTACTCATTATTGTCAACACATTTAGTTGCCCTCACCACTATTACTAATAATCAAATCCGAACAGATCGCATCAATGAAGTTCAGAAATAAATGTAGGGGCAGAGAGTCGAAATCTTGTTCACTATCATGTCCAATAACGTCCAGGAATACAATCCATAAACGCTCCAAAACATATGAACATGTCATGCAGCACTCACAGTAACTCAACTCTTATAACTGCAAATATAGCTTATGAAAATTTCATCATAGTTACCAAGTCTGTAAAAGTAATATCAACATGTTCACCACACTCATAATCTCCATGGAAGAGGAAATTTAAAAGGTCAAATTTCCAATAGCCTAAAGAACAATTTAACCAACATAATATACAAACTACAGAATAAAAAGAAACTGTCAATGCATCAACATATCCATCTACTATGTAACACCATGGCTTATAGGATATTCTATCATGGTTACACACTGAACCAAGTAATTCTAAAATACAACAAATCAATTGAAATCTGATCCAAAATTCTTACCACTATCAAGATGTTTCCTCCATTGATTAAGTGTACAATCTCTTAAGATCAAAATTGCCGAAAATCCCAGGCAAAATCAGTTTGATCACAATGTACCAATACGAAGTGAGGGGCTTTCTTTTCTTTTCCTTTTTTTTTCCTCCCAGGTAACTCCACAAAGTGTTACTCAATCATTTTCTATGTCAGGGAAAATGCTTCATTGGCCAGTTTTGAGCAGAGAACATTTTCCAAGCAAGGCAACATTGTCCAGCATGCATTGATTCAAATTACCTGCAAAATAATTATACTCAAACCATAAATCCAGAACGATCCCAAATATGATCTGAGCAGTCCTGATTTTTACTGAAGTTCAGATTTTATTCTGTCTCAACTGAAGCACATTTCACAATCAGAAAAAGAAATTGCAAGATGACATTATGGTTGCATAAAAAAATAATTCTAGAAACGGGCAAAGATACAATAGATGCATCTCCTGCTTAACCATTGATGGGGAGTTTGGCACCATCCCCAACCTGTAACTTATTAATCAAGTGAAGTACAGAGGAGGGGCCTTACCTTCAAAAGCACAAGAGGATCTAATGAAACATAAACTAAGAAGTACTACTACCCTTACAATTTTAAAGCAAATAGGCATAAAGTTTATCTTTGCAAAGATTAAATTGGGAGAACTACCACCCATTACAAGATATAAGTTTCTTAGGAGAGCACCAAGTCGAACAACTAAGTGCTTGGTCGGGTTTCATTATACGTTCCTCAAATTATAATGTGATAGAAATGAGTGGTAGATAAGTGGATAGTAGTTGTAAGTCCAAAAAAATGTGTGATTAAATTAAATGTTGACATTTGACCTTTAATTATAAGGAACTTGTAATGAAACCCAAACAAGCAAAAACCACAATCATAGATAATATAGCAATCGAAGTGTAAGATAGACACAAGCAGAAAGTTAAATCACACCCTAGTTGAAGCGACCGCGAACTTTTAAATTTTATAAATTAATTTTCTCGAAAAACGTGTCGCTAAAACGTAACCCTAATTTTCTAGAGAAACGCGTTCGTCTAGCCGTTATAAAATTGAATTCAAATCTATTCGATTAAATCCAATTTCGAATAATTATTTTAGTATCAATTTCGATTTATGTTGTTTAAATCCAATTATTATTAATTTCGAGTCCAATTACATAAGCCCAATGTTTAAACCCAATTATATAAGTCCAAACCTGAATTTATTTATTTTAGCCCAATTAGGAAACCCTACAGCCTAAATCCAAAGGCCCAACAATCAGGCCCAATATACCATCTAGGGATTTGTGCCCTAAAATTCCACTATTTTATTCATCACAATTCCCTCCACTCCCAGAAATTCACGCAACCCAAATCCATTTGGTAAGAATCTCTCTTCTCTCCCTCAATCATTTCCACTGTAATTCCACCATTGATGCTAGAACATTAATTTTAGCATCAACAGGAAATCACCAAACTGTAGAACCATCAACACCACCATTTCCTCACCAAACCATAGCGAAACCCACTCGCGACAACTTTGGAATCCAATCCACAACACCACACGTAGCTAACGAACCCGAACCCACCATTTCTAAGCTCCAGTGAAAACGTCCAACACCACCCCCCAATCGCCATTGCCTAAACCAGGATGCAAACACCGTTGCTTCACCCGATCTTCACTCACATGGTGCCGCAACCTCAAGAACACCAAACCACCAAGCTGCAACCTCAACACCACCACCTCCAACTCACGAGACCATCATCACACAAGCATTTCACCCAGTCACTGCAAGCCCAAGTTTCAGCCACCTATTCGAGTTCACCTTCACCGAGTCAACCACCACACAACCACCAATGGTTCCAAACCGAGACCAACCCCAGTCACCCCAACAACCCAGCTGCAAACATCGAATCACCAACACCTCACCACCACAAAACCAAGACAAACCCGCAACCACGAACACGCACGAAACCGCAGCTTCCACCGAAAATCGACAGCTCTAGTCCTTTGAAAATCCATCTTAATCAACCACAAAATCAAGAAAAAGGAAAAGCCCATTACCTTACCTCGTTCTTCGACCCATTTCCAGAATGTTTACACCAAGAAATCCAACTGAAAAATCGAGCCTCACAGCTTGCTGCCCTTGCGCCAAAACCGCCCTAAAATCTCCAATCCACCCCATGGCGTCGGCGCCGCACGTGGTGGCGGCGCCATCAGCAGACGGTGGATGGTGGAGTCGCAGGAAGGGGCTCAGCCCCTTCCCTCCCACGTCGTCTCTCTCTCTCGATTTACAGAGAGAGAGAAATGAGAGATTTGTTGTTTTATTTGATTTTTATTGATTTTGATTTTAATTTTAGATTTTAGTTTAATTTTGATTTTAGAAGTTATAACCCTAAGCCCCCAAAGTTTTAAAATGTTTATTTAAGTCACAAAATTTTAAATGTTTTTAATTTCGGTCCTCTAATTTGATTTTTAGTTTTAGATAATGTTTAATTTAGCCCCCAAGTTTATAAATTATTGTTTCAGTCCTTAATATTTTATTTTCAGTTTCAGCAGATTTTCAATTGAGTCCTTAAGTTCTGAAAATGTTTAATTTCAGCCCTTTAGTTTTATTTTCAACTTTATTATATTTACAGATTAGTCCTTAAACTATTAAAAATTATTATTTTAGTTTTCAACTTTTATTTTCAGCTTTAATATACTTACAGCTTAGTCCTTAAACTATTAAAAGTTATTATTTCAGTTTTTAACTTTTATTTTCAGTTTTATTATAATACAGTTTAGTCCCTAAACTTATGAAAGTTATTATTTTAGCCCTTAAAGTTTTATTTTCAGATTTAATAAATTTCCAATTTAGCCCCTAAACTTTACTTTATCATTTTAAGTCATTTATTTCAATTCCAATAATTTTCAATTAAGCCCTTAAACTTAATTTCAACACTTTAAAACTTTAAAGTTCGAAATACTAATTCAAATTTATTTTCTATTTTTGGCTAGACGATACGTACGAGCAATTAGGAGCTTGAAGTTATTTTCCCGCTCCACTTTTCACGCAACTCGAAATATTTGAGGTAGACTCGCCACCATTAATTAGTTTAAATTATAATTGCATGCTTTATGTGAATTACGTGATTTATATGCTTTATGCATAGGATGAGAATGTGTCATATGAGATATATGATATTGTTATGATTGCCATAACTTATATGCTCAATTGCATGAGAAAGAAAGAAAGAATCTCTTATGAGATAAGAAGAGAATGTTATGCATAACTTATGTGCTTCATCCGCACAAAAAAGAAAGACTACCTGACCCGTATGTTTTAAAGAGCCTATGATTTCAAGAAAATGAACCAAAGATGATATCACGTTGTATATTGCATGAGTGTGTTTTCAATTATTCTGTAAATTAATTATCGGCGATGAGTCTACTGAGTATTTTTTCGAAATACTCATTCTGCTATTTTAACAATATTTGCAGACTTCGGAGGCGATCGTGATTGATCCGGCAGTGGTGGCATAAAATTTGATTATCGAAATTATTAAATTTTCGAATTTATGTATTGAAACATTGTTAACATATTTTTCGTTTCCGCTATTCCAAAACATGATATTTAAATTGTGAACAATTATCCAATGTATTTTTTTTTTCTTGCCGACGAAGTTTTCTATTGCAAATGTGATTTTTAAAAATTAGGTTTTTTCCGCAAAAATTGATTGACAAAATTAGGGCAAAAGACGATGACGTGGCAATCCGGGTTAACAGAACTCGGGGCGCTACACTAGTGATATCACACCTAATTATATTTATAGGAGAAGCATATAATCAGAGGAACATACACATACATCCTAGATGTATTATAAAATAAGCACATATAATGTTCATCACATAGGGGCACACAGCACACCCAGCACTTTATATGGTTAAAAATCACACTAAGCAATCATTCAATCAGGGCATAGTCATCTAAAAAGATAGTGTCCTCATTCACTTCCATCTTATTCAGTGGAGTTATCAACCTGGTTTCCTCTTACATCTTAGTCAGAGGAGTCATCAACCTCTTGATCGACTGCATCAGTCTCTTCAATCTGAATCTGTGGCTATTTGTCCCAACATTTTCCATCCCTCAATTCATCAATATCATCGGGACTTTTTCATCCTTCCATTACTGGTTCCTGAATTTTAAGAAACAAAGTTGATTTTTTTGCTTCTTCTAGTCCTTAGCTAGGGGATACCCATCTGATCCTTTTTAGGATCCCAAATTATTTTTCCTTGTAAATTATCTCTCTCCACGATTCTGCTTAACTTGGAACTATATCCTTTATTGGCAAAATCAATCTGCTTCAGTATTTGCCTTTTTACACATATACATAATAGATCCATTTGATTCTTGGCATAACAAAATTATTTCTTCCAGTAGACAGATTACGTCCCAATGCCCAATTCCTTCTTTCTGCACAATGTTAGCTAAACTTGAGGAATCTACCTCAACCTGTATTGGTTTAATATTTCTTTGCTTACAAAATACAGCCACAAAGCTAGTACACTCATTATAGAACTGGTAACCATTATTCCTTCTGGATTTCTTACACTCCACCTTCAGCAGCCTGTCCCATAGGTGCCGCATAGCATCTGTATTTAGTTTAAACTCACCCTGGCTAGGTTTAATCCATTTAAACAAATTTAGGCAAAGAGTGTTGACTCTCCATCCAACACCAAGATGAGCAGCAATACTAATATCCCAATTCCAATTTCTCTTGGCTATCAATTCTGCTTGAACTACGTCCAGTTAAACACAACTCAAATAAAGGTATTAAGACTTGAACAAGAACCATACCTACAAATTGCCCGGAAAATCTCCTAGCTTGGAAGAGTGTTTAACACCATCTTGCGGCATTGAGCTAATTGGAATGTCTCAGCAAAATTCTTCCAGACATTGATGGCCTCAATCTGCACAAATAGGTGGGTAACACCTTTCAGTAGCTATTTTAGGTAGTCAACAATGGCACTGAGATGCCAAGAAAGATGCATCCAACCTGGACAATGTCATTAACAGGCCACCAAAGATGCCATAATTTCCAATAAAAGAAAGAAATTTGTAGTATAATAGCTTTATGCCATAAAAATTTAAAAGAGTGTTGAATGCTTTTTTGGTTTCTAACTCGTTCCAGCAGCATTTAGAACAGAATTCTCCATTTGAAAAAGTTCAATGCCAAACTCATTAATTGGGAACCTCTATCTGTTTAACCAACAAATAATGGCAATACACTTCGAAGTTTACTGACTGCCCAAGCATCTTCTTTCATAAAATCACAAAACTTTACTAGAAGAGCAATCAGAATAGGGTATTTGATCACAATGGATGGTTCCCCCATCCATTGATCATGCCAAAATGAGATTTGTCCTCCCCGATATCCAAGCAATATGCTTCTTACTCTTGGGCTATTGTCTCGCAGCTACCAGCCTTTTCCATAAAGAAGAGTCACGCACTTCTATTGGGACCTCCAAAGGATGCCTACCTTGGCACAATATTCAGCCTTCATAACCCAAGCACAAAGTGAATTTTATCCATGCAGCCAATGATATGTCTGGAAACTTGACTATCCCCTGGTGACAATATAGCTTGCCCCATCCAGCCAATTTTGCCCTAATTTTCAAAATCTACTTCATAAAGGGGTGTTTTTTATGCTTCAAAAAGTAGAACTCCCAAATAGTTGATAGGCAACTGTTTGTTAACAAAATCAGTCACCTCTGCCACTTTTGTTATGGTACTCTTAACTACTTTCTTATCCAATGTAATTGAATTGGAAAAACATTGTGATGTATCCGCTCAATTTGACAATTGCTGCATCTCATTTTCAGAATTGAGTAGCAGAAAATTCCACAAATAATATTAACTGGCACATAGCACGCGCTTTAAAATGCAGGTATGTTTTCTACGTACTTGAATTGTCAAGACTAGAACTCGGTAGCAATACTTAAGAGCAAATAGCCATCATCAATTAGTTTTTCCAACTAGCTGGTTCTCTAAAACATTAATGAATTAAAGCAAAGCTACACTACATGAATTGTGGATTCCAAGTCTGTCGCTAATATTTTAGTTTCAATGTCCAATATTAGTCATATTTACAGGGTTTTGAAATAAACTGAATTAGATACTTGAGAAAAATAAATATAAAAGCTTGTTTGGGGTGACTTATCTACAGATAAGCAACAAATTTGCAGCTTATTTTCAATGTGGACCCACCGACATTCAAAATTAGGCAACATAAGCCGTACATTTGGAGCCCCTCTTTAAGATAAGCCAACCAAACATGCTCTAAGGCAAACTTCAATTAAAATAATAATTATGAAGCATGAGAACTTTATTTTACCTTATGACCAGAATTTTATGCAGCTACCTTCCCCAGCCTCTGTTCAGGCAAAGACTTCTCGTGCCTTTTTCTGCATCATGGGATAAATAAATGAAAGATTCAGTCTGGTGTTCATAGAGATGATTTTGTGTATTTGCAAGATAAGAAAGTGCAGTTAGACAGCTAATCGTGAAAGCTTACATAGTGAAAACAAAGCAAATTACACTTCAAGAGATAATTGACTATTACCAATGTTATCAAAACTGGTAGGTCCTTGCCGGTCTACCGGGAACTAGTTCCAAAGACTGGCCATTTAACCTTTTAAACCTTCAAGTCATAAAACTGCATTGAAAACCGGAGACTGATCTCCAAGTTTTCAAGGATCAATTTATAAATTTTGAAAGAAAAAACGAAAATTCACATGCATGCAATGACCGCATGGCTACAATTTGACTCCACTCATGAGGCAGCTCTATTAATAGCCTTTCCTTCTCTTGTAGAAATTGATAATTTCCGATGTGGAACAAACTGACAAATTATGGCTGTTGTACAGTTGCACCGCAATGAGGGCAAAGAAAGGGAAATGAGAATCCAATTCATGAAAATGTTTGCACTTTGCTAAAAACAGTCTAATAAATAAAACAATATATCAAATTTTACACTCCTATAGATATTTTGCATTTATTTATTTAATAATTATGACCACTTGTTCGATTTGACCATTGACCCTTACCTTTTCCGGGTGATGTTTAGCCGGTTTTCAAAACATTGGTTGTTACGCTGCTATCCCCTTCATTTTACCCTCTTCAAATCCCACTAATAATCTAACCTAAATACTTAAAAATATCACTCTTCGGAACAGCATGATCCTCTATAGAGACCCCACTATCACCCTTACTCCTACTATGACCAAAAGGACAGTCTATGCATTCCATGATTCCATACCAGTTCTAGATGAGTTAAAACACTTATATTCCTAAGTTCTCTTCAAATAACTTAGTTCCTCTACACCAGCATGTGATTAAAAGAAACTACAGATACCTATTTCACAGTTACAACTTTATTAAACTCCCAC